>JANJGN010000021.1:70047530-70742770 GCA_026770705.1 Isurus oxyrinchus
ACACAGCAATGATTTTAACCAGGAGGATCCCACACACAGCAATGTATGTACACAGCAGGATCCCACACACACAGCAATGTTTATACACATCAGGATCCCAAGCACTGCAATGTTTATACACAGTAGGATCCCACACACAGCAATGTATGTACACCGCAAGATCCCGCACACAGCAATGTTTGTTCACAGTTGGTTCTCACACACAGCAATGTTTGTACACAGCAGGATCCCACACACAGCAATGTTTGTACACAGCAGGATTCCATACACTGCAATGTTTGTCTGCAGCAGGGACACAAACACAGCAATGTTTGTACACAGCAGGATCCCATACACAGCAATGTTTATACACAGCAGGATCCCACACACAGCAATGTTTGTACACAGCATAATCCCACAAACTGCAATGTTTGTACACAGCAGGATCCCACACACAGCAATGTTTGTACACATCAGGATCCCACGCACAGCAATGTTTGTACACAGCAGGATCCCACGCACAGCAATATTTGTACTCAGCTGGATTCCATACAGTGCAATGTTTGTTCACAGCAGGATGCCACACACAGCAATGTTTGTACAGAGCAGGATCCCAAGCACTGCAATGTTTTAACATAGCATAATCCTACACACAGCAAAGTTTGCGCATAGCAGGATCCCATACGGATCAATATTTGTACACAGCAGGATCCCACATACAGCAATGTTTGTACAAATCAGTTTCCCAAACACAGCAATATTTGCACACAGCAGGATCCCACAAACAGCCATGTTTGTACACAGCAGGATCCCAAAGACTGCAATATTGTACACAGCAGGATCCTACACATATAATGTTTGTACACAGCAGGACCTCTAGGCTGCAATGTTTGTACACAGCAGGATCCGTACCCAGCAATGTTTGTACACAGCAGGATCACACATGCCCCAATGTTTGTACACAGCAGGATCCCACACACAGCAATGGTTGTACAAGGCAGGATCCCACACACAGCAATGTTTGTAAACAGCAGGATCCTACATACAACAATATTCGTAAAAAGCAGGATCCAAACACAGCAATGTTTTCACACAGCAGGATCCCACAAACAGCAATTTTTGTACACAGCAGGATCCTGTACTCACAGCAATGTTTGAACACAGCAAGAACTCAAGCACAGCAATGTTTGTACACAGCAGGATCCCACACACTGCAATGTTTGTACAAGAGCAAGATCCCACACACAGCAATGTTTTTACAGAGCAGGATCCCAAACACAGCAATGTGCGTACACAGCAGGATCCCGTACTCAGCAATGTTTGTACACATAAGGGATGCATGAAGAGCAATGTTTGCAAACATCATGATCCCACACACAGAAATGTTTGTACACAGCAGGATCCCACACACAGCAATGTTTGCACACAGCAGGATCCCACACACAGCAATGTTTGTACACAGCTGGATCCCACACACAGCAATGTTTGTACACAGCAGGATCCCTCACAGAGCAATGTACGTATACAGCAAGATCCCACACACAGCAATGTTTGTGCACAGCAGGATCTCACACACAGCAATGTTAGTACACAGCAGGATCCCACACACAGAAATGTTTGTACACATCAGGATCCTAAGCACTGCTATGTTTGTACACAGCAGGAGCTCACACACAGCAATGTTTGTACACAGCAGGATCCCATACACAGCAATCTGTGCACACATCAGGATCACACAAACAGCAATGTTTGTACACAGCAGGATCCTGTATTTGTACTCAGCAGGATCCTGTACACACAGCAATGTTTGTACACAGCCATAATTCAAACACAGCAATGTTTCTACACAGCAGGATCCCATGCACAGCAATGTTTGTACAAGAGCAGGATCCCACACACAGCAAAGCTTTTACAGAGCAGGATCCGACACACAGCAGTGTTCGTACACAGCAGGGTCCCATACTCAGCAATGTTTGTACACATAAGGGACGCACGAAGAGCAATGTTTGTAAACAGCATGATCCCACACACAGAAATGTTTGTACACAGCATGATCCCATAGAGAGCTATGTTTCTACACAGCAGGATCGCACACATAGCAATGTTTGTACACAACATGATCCCATAGAGAGCAATGTTTGTGCACAGCAGGATCCCACACACAGCAACGTATGTGCACAGCAGGATCCCACACAAAGCAATGTTTGTAAACAGGAGGATCACCCACACGGCAATGTACGTATACAGCAGGATCCCACACACAGCAATGTTTGTGCACAGCAAGATCCCACACACAGCAATGTTTGTACACTGCAGGATCTCACACACAGCAATGTTTGTACAAAACAGTATACCAAACACAGCATCTTGGTTCACAGCAGTATCCTACAGACAGCAATATCATACAGACCAGGATCCCACACATAGCAATGTTTACACAGCACGATCCTGTAGAGCGCAATGTATGTACACAGCAGTATACTGTATCCAGCAATGTTTGTACACAGCAGGATCCCACACACAGCAATGTTTGTACACACCTGGATCCCTCACACAGCAATGTTTGTACACATCAGGATCCTAAGCACTGCAAGGTTTGTACACAGCAGGATCCGACACACAGCAATGTTTGCACACAGCAGTATCCTAAGCACTGCAATGTTTGTACACAGCAGGATCCTAAGCACTGCAATTTTTGTACACAGCAGGACCCCACACACAGCAATGTTTGTACACAGCTGGATCCTAAGCACTGCAATGTTTGTACACAGCAAGATCCCCCACACAGCAACGTTCGTAAACAGAAGGATCCCACGCACAGTAATGTTTGAACACAGCAGGATCCCACACACAGCAATGTTTGTACACAACATGTTCCCGCACACAGCAATGTTTGTACACAGCAAGATCCCACATACAGCAATGTTTGCATACAGCAGAATCCCATGCTCGGCAATGTTTGTGCACAATAAGATCCCACACACAGCAATGTTTGTACACAGCAGGATCCCACGCACAGCACTTTTTGTACACAGCAGGATCCCACACACAGCAATGTTTGTATAAGAGCAAGATCCCACACACAGCCATGTTTTTACAGAGCAGGATCCCACATACAGCAATGTTCGTACACAGCAGGATCCCGTACTCAGCAATGTTTGTACACATAAGGGGCGCATGAAGAGCAATGTTTGTAAACAGCATGATCCCACACACAGAAATGTTTGTACACAACATGATCCCATGGAAAGCAATGTTTGTGCGCAGCAGGATCCCACACACAGCAATGGTTGTGCAAGGCAGGATCCTACACACAGCTATGTTTGTACACAGCAGGATCCTACACAGAACAATATTCGTACAAAGCAGGATCCCACACACAGCAATGTTTTCACACAGCAGGATCCTGTACACAACATTTGAACACAGCAAGAATTCAAACACAGCAATATTTGTACACAGCAGGATCCCACACACAGCAATGTTTGTACAAGAGCAAGATCCCACACACAGCCATGTTTTTACAGAGCAGGATCCCACACACAGCAATGTTTGTACACAGCAGGATCCCGTACTCAGCAATGTTTGTACACATTAGGGACAAATGAAGAGCAATGTTTGTAAACAGCATGATCCCACACACAGAAATGTTTGTACACAACATGATCCCATAGAGAGCTATGTTTCTACACAGCAGGATCCCACACACAGAAATATTTGTACACAACATGATCCCATAGAGAGCAATGTTTGTGCACAGCAGGATCCCACACACAGCAATGTTTGCACACAGCAGGATCCCACACACAGCAATGTTTGTACACAGGAGCATCCCACACAAAGCAATGTACGTATACAGCAAGATCCCACACACAGCAATGTTTGTGCACAGCAGGATCCCACAACAGCAATGTTAGCACACAGCAGGATCTCACACACAGAAATGTTTGTACACAACAAGATCGTAAGCACTGCAATGTTTGTACACAGCAGGAGCCCACACACAGCAATGTTTGTACACAGCTGGATCCCGTACAAAGCAATGTATGTACACAGCAGGATCCCAAGCACAGCAATGTTTGTACACAGCAGGATCTGATACACAGCAATGTTTGTACAGCAGGATCTGATACACAGCAATGTTTGTACACAGCAGTATCCTGTACACACAACAATGTTTGTACACAGCAGGATCTGAAACACAGGAATATTTGTACACAGCAGGAACCCACGCATGCAGTGTTTGTACACAGCAGGATACCACACACAGCAATGTTTATGCACAGCAAGATCCCACACAGAGCAATGTACATATACAGCAAGATGCCACACACAGCAATGTTTGTACACAGCAGGATCCCACACTCAGCAATGTTTGTGCACACCAAGATTCCACACACCACAATGTTAGTATACAACAGGATCCCAAACAGCAATGTTTGTAAACAGGAGGTTCCCAAGCACAGCAATGTTTGTACACAGCAGGATCCCATACACAGCAATGTTTATACACAGCAGGATCCCACACACAGCAATGTTTGTACACAGCATAATCCCACAAACTGCAATGTTTGTACACAGCAGGATCCCACACACAGCAATGTTTGTACACAGCAGGATGCCAGACACAGCAATGTTTATACACAGCAGGATCCCACACAGAGCCATGAATGTAAACAGCAAAATCCCACACGCAGCAATGTTTGTACACAGAAAGTTCCCAAACACAGCAATGATTTTAACCAGGAGGATCCCACACATAGCAATGTATGTACACAGCAGGATCCCACACACACAGCAATGTTTATACACATCAGGATCCCAAGCACTGCAATGTTTATACACAGTAGGATCCCACACACAGCAATGTTTGTACACCGCAAGATCCCGCACACAGCAATGTTTGTTCACAGTTGGTTCTCACACACAGCAATGTTTGTACACAGCAGGATCCCACACACAGCAATGTTTGTACACAGCAGGATTCCATACACTGCAATGTTTGTCTGCAGCAGGGACACAAACACAGCAATGTTTGTACACAGCATAATCCCACAAACTGCAATGTTTGTACACAGCAGGATCCTACACACAGCAAAGTTTGTACACAGCAGGATGCCACACACAGCAATGTTTGTATACAGCAGGATCCCACACACAGCAATGTTTGTACACAGCAGGATGCCAGACACAGCAATATTTGTACACAGCAGGATCCCAAGGACAGCAGTGTTTGTACACAGCAGGATCCAACACACAGCAATGTTTATGCACAGCAGGATCCCACACAGAGCAATGGACGTATACAGCAATATGCCACACGCAGCAATGTTTGTGCACAGCTGGATCCCACACATATCAATGTTTGTGCACACAAAGATTCCACACACCACAATGTTAGTACACAGCAGGATCTCACACACTGCAATGTTTGTGCACAGCAGGATCGCACACACAGCAATGTTTGTTCACAGTTGGTTCTCACACACAGCAATGTTTGTACACAGCAGGATCCCACACACAGCAATGTTTGTACACAGCAGGATTCCATACACTGCAATGTTTGTTCACGGCAGGATGCCACACACAGCATTGTTTAAACAAAGCAAGATCCCGCACACAGCAATGTTTGTGCACAGTTGGTTCTCACACACAGCAATATTTGCACACAGCAGGATCCCACAAACAGCCAGGTTTGTACACAGCTGGATCCCACAAACAGCCATGTTTGTACACAGCAGGATCCCACAGACTGCAATATTGTACACAGCAGGATCCTACACCTATAATGTTTGTACACAGCAGGACCCCTAGGCTGCAATATTTGTGCACAGCAGGATCCCGTACACAGCAATGTTTGTACAGAGCAGGATCCCGTACACACAGTTATGTTTGTACACACAAGGATCCCAAGCGCTGCAATGTTTGTATACAGCAGGATCCCAAGCACTGCAATGTTTGTACACAGCAGGATCCCATACTCAGCAATGTTTGTCTGCAGCAGGGACACAAACACAGCAATGTTTGTACACAGCATAATCCCACAAACTGCAATGTTTGTACACAGCAGGATCCCACACACAGCAAAGTTTGTACACAGCAGGATGCCACACACAGCAATGTTTGTATACAGCAGGATCCCACACACAGCAATGTTTGTACACAGCAGGATGCCAGACACAGCAATATTTGTACACAGCAGGATCTCAAGAACAGCAGTGTTTGTACACAGCAGGATCCAACACACAGCAATGTTTATGCACAGCAGGATCCCACACAGAGCAATGGACGTATACAGCAATATGCCACACGCAGCAATGTTTGTGCACAGCTGGATCCCACACATATCAATGTTTGTGCACACAAAGATTCCACACACCACAATGTTAGTACACAGCAGGATCTCACACACTGCAATGTTTGTGCACAGCAGGATCGCACACACAGCAATGTTTGTACACAGGAGGTTCCCAAACACAGCAATGTTTGTACACAGCAGGATCCCACACACAGCAATGCTTGTACACAGCAATTTCCCGCACACAGCATTGTTTGTGCACAGTTGGTTCTCACACACAGCAATGTTTGTACACAGCAGGATCCCTCACACAGCAATGTTTGTACAAAGCAGGTTCATACACACAGCCATATTTGCACACAGCAGGATCCCACAAACAGCCAGGTTTGTACACAGCTGGATCCCACAAACAGCCATGTTTGTACACAGCAGGATCCCACAGACTGCAATATTGTACACAGCAGGATCCTACACCTATAACGTTTGTACACAGCAGGACCCCTAGGCTGCAATGCATGTACACAGCAGGATCCCGTACACAGCAATGTTTGTACAGAGCAGGATCCCGTACACACAGCTATGTTTGTACACACAAGGATCCCAAGCGCTGCAATGTTTGTATACTGCAGGATCCCAAGCACTGCAATGTTTGTACAGAGCAGGATCCCGTACTCAGCAATGTTTGTCTGCAGCATGGACACACACACAGCAATGTTTGTACACAGCAGGATGCCAGACACAGCAATGTTTATACACAGCAGGATCCCACACAGAGCCATGAATGTAAACAGCAAAATCCAACTCACAGCAATGTTTGTACACAGCAGCATCCCACTCACAGCAATGTTTGTACACAGCAGGATCCCGTACTCAGCAATGTTTGTCTGCAGCAGGGACGCACACACAGCAATGTTTGTACACTGCATAATCCCACAAACTGCAATGTTTGTACACAGCAGGATCCCACACACAGCAATGTTTGTACACAGCAGGATCCCACACACAGCAATGTTTATACACAGCAGGATGCCAGACACAGCAATATTTATACACAGCAGGATCCCACACAGAGCCATGAATGTAAACAGCAAAATCCCACACGCAGCAATGTTTGTACACAGAAAGTTCCCACACACAGCAATGATTTTAACCAGGAGGATCCCACACACAGCAATGTATGTACACAGCAGGATCCCACACATACAGCAATGTTTATACACATCAGGATCCCAAGCACTGCAATGCTTGTACACAGCAGGATCCCACACACAGCAATGTTTGTACACAGCAATTTCCCGCACACAGCATTGTTTGTGCACAGTTGGTTCTCACACACAGCAATGTTTGTACACAGCAGGATCCCGCACACAGCAATGTTTGTACAAAGCAAGTTCGTACACACAGCAATATTTGCACACAGCAGGATCCCACAAACAGCCAGGTTTGTACACAGCAGGATCCCACAAAGAGCCATGTTTGTACACAGCAGGATCCCACAGACTGCAATATTGTACATAGCAGGATCCTACACATATAATGTTTGTACACAGCAGGACCTCTCGGCTGCAATGTTTGTACACAGCAGGATCCCGTACACAGCAATGTTTGTACACAGCAGGATCACACATGCCGCAATGTTTGTACACAGCAGGATTCCACATACAGCAATGGTTGTAGAAGGCAGGATCCGACACACAACAATATTCGTACAAAGCAGGATCCCACCCACAGCAATGTTTTCACAAAGCAGGATCCCACAAACAGCAATGTTTGTACACAGCAGGATCCTGTACACACTGCAATGTTTGTACAAGAGCAAGATCCCACACACAGCAATGTTTTTACAGAGCAGGATCCCACACACAGCTATGTTTGTACACACAAGGATCCCAAGCGCTGCAATGTTTGTATACTGCAGGATCCCAAGCACTGCAATGTTTGTACAGAGCAGGATCCCGTACTCAGCAATGTTTGTATACAGCAGGATCCCACACACAGCAATGTTTGTACACAGCAGGATGCCAGACACAGCAATATTTGTACACAGCAGGATCCCAAGGACAGCAGTGTTTGTACACAGCAGGATCCAACACACAGCAATGTTTATGCACAGCAGGATCCCACACAGAGCAATGGACGTATACAGCAATATGCCACACGCAGCAATGTTTGTGCACAGCTGGATCCCACACATATCAATGTTTGTGCACACAAAGATTCCACACACCACAATGTTAGTACACAGCAGGATCTCACACACTGCAATGTTTGTGCACAGCAGGATCGCACACACAGCAATGTTTGTTCACAGTTGGTTCTCACACACAGCAATGTTTGTACACAGCAGGATCCCACACACAGCAATGTTTGTACACAGCAGGATTCCATACACTGCAATGTTTGTTCACGGCAGGATGCCACACACAGCATTGTTTAAACAAAGCAAGATCCCGCAAACAGCAATGTTTGTGCACAGTTGGTTCTCACACACAGCAATATTTGCACACAGCAGGATCCCACAAACAGCCAGGTTTGTACACAGCTGGATCCCACAAACAGCCATGTTTGTACACAGCAGGATCCCACAGACTGCAATATTGTACACAGCAGGATCCTACACCTATAATGTTTGTACACAGCAGGACCCCTAGGCTGCAATATTTGTGCACAGCAGGATCCCGTACACAGCAATGTTTGTACAGAGCAGGATCCCGTACACACAGTTATGTTTGTACACACAAGGATCCCAAGCGCTGCAATGTTTGTATACAGCAGGATCCCAAGCACTGCAATGTTTGTACACAGCAGGATCCCATACTCAGCAATGTTTGTCTGCAGCAGGGACACAAACACAGCAATGTTTGTACACAGCATAATCCCACAAACTGCAATGTTTGTACACAGCAGGATCCCACACACAGCAAAGTTTGTACACAGCAGGATGCCACACACAGCAATGTTTGTATACAGCAGGATCCCACACACAGCAATGTTTGTACACAGCAGGATGCCAGACACAGCAATATTTGTACACAGCAGGATCTCAAGAACAGCAGTGTTTGTACACAGCAGGATCCAACACACAGCAATGTTTATGCACAGCAGGATCCCACACAGAGCAATGGACGTATACAGCAATATGCCACACGCAGCAATGTTTGTGCACAGCTGGATCCCACACATATCAATGTTTGTGCACACAAAGATTCCACACACCACAATGTTAGTACACAGCAGGATCTCACACACTGCAATGTTTGTGCACAGCAGGATCGCACACACAGCAATGTTTGTACACAGGAGGTTCCCAAACACAGCAATGTTTGTACACAGCAGGATCCCACACACAGCAATGCTTGTACACAGCAATTTCCCGCACACAGCATTGTTTGTGCACAGTTGGTTCTCACACACAGCAATGTTTGTACACAGCAGGATCCCTCACACAGCAATGTTTGTACAAAGCAGGTTCATACACACAGCCATATTTGCACACAGCAGGATCCCACAAACAGCCAGGTTTGTACACAGCTGGATCCCACAAACAGCCATGTTTGTACACAGCAGGATCCCACAGACTGCAATATTGTACACAGCAGGATCCTACACCTATAACGTTTGTACACAGCAGGACCCCTAGGCTGCAATGCATGTACACAGCAGGATCCCGTACACAGCAATGTTTGTACAGAGCAGGATCCCGTACACACAGCTATGTTTGTACACACAAGGATCCCAAGCGCTGCAATGTTTGTATACTGCAGGATCCCAAGCACTGCAATGTTTGTACAGAGCAGGATCCCGTACTCAGCAATGTTTGTCTGCAGCATGGACACACACACAGCAATGTTTGTACACAGCAGGATGCCAGACACAGCAATGTTTATACACAGCAGGATCCCACACAGAGCCATGAATGTAAACAGCAAAATCCAACTCACAGCAATGTTTGTACACAGCAGCATCCCACTCACAGCAATGTTTGTACACAGCAGGATCCCGTACTCAGCAATGTTTGTCTGCAGCAGGGACGCACACACAGCAATGTTTGTACACTGCATAATCCCACAAACTGCAATGTTTGTACACAGCAGGATCCCACACACAGCAATGTTTGTACACAGCAGGATCCCACACACAGCAATGTTTATACACAGCAGGATGCCAGACACAGCAATATTTATACACAGCAGGATCCCACACAGAGCCATGAATGTAAACAGCAAAATCCCACACGCAGCAATGTTTGTACACAGAAAGTTCCCACACACAGCAATGATTTTAACCAGGAGGATCCCACACACAGCAATGTATGTACACAGCAGGATCCCACACACACAGCAATGTTTATACACATCAGGATCCCAAGCACTGCAATGCTTGTACACAGCAGGATCCCACACACAGCAATGTTTGTACACAGCAATTTCCCGCACACAGCATTGTTTGTGCACAGTTGGTTCTCACACACAGCAATGTTTGTACACAGCAGGATCCCGCACACAGCAATGTTTGTACAAAGCAAGTTCGTACACACAGCAATATTTGCACACAGCAGGATCCCACAAACAGCCAGGTTTGTACACAGCAGGATCCCACAAAGAGCCATGTTTGTACACAGCAGGATCCCACAGACTGCAATATTGTACATAGCAGGATCCTACACATATAATGTTTGTACACAGCAGGACCTCTCGGCTGCAATGTTTGTACACAGCAGGATCCCGTACACAGCAATGTTTGTACACAGCAGGATCACACATGCCGCAATGTTTGTACACAGCAGGATTCCACATACAGCAATGGTTGTAGAAGGCAGGATCCGACACACAACAATATTCGTACAAAGCAGGATCCCACCCACAGCAATGTTTTCACAAAGCAGGATCCCACAAACAGCAATGTTTGTACACAGCAGGATCCTGTACACACTGCAATGTTTGTACAAGAGCAAGATCCCACACACAGCAATGTTTTTACAGAGCAGGATCCCACACACAGCTATGTTTGTACACACAAGGATCCCAAGCGCTGCAATGTTTGTATACTGCAGGATCCCAAGCACTGCAATGTTTGTACAGAGCAGGATCCCGTACTCAGCAATGTTTGTCTGCAGCATGGACACACACACAGCAATGTTTGTACACAGCAGGATGCCAGACACAGCAATGTTTATACACAGCAGGATCCCACACAGAGCCATGAATGTAAACAGCAAAATCCAACTCACAGCAATGTTTGTACACAGCAGCATCCCACTCACAGCAATGTTTGTACACAGCAGGATCCCGTACTCAGCAATGTTTGTCTGCAGCAGGGACGCACACACAGCAATGTTTGTACACTGCATAATCCCACAAACTGCAATGTTTGTACACAGCAGGATCCCACACACAGCAATGTTTGTACACAGCAGGATCCCACACACAGCAATGTTTATACACAGCAGGATGCCAGACACAGCAATATTTATACACAGCAGGATCCCACACAGAGCCATGAATGTAAACAGCAAAATCCCACACGCAGCAATGTTTGTACACATCAAGTTCCCACACACAGCAATGATTTTAACCAGGAGGATCCCACACACAGCAATGTATGTACACAGCAGGATCCCACACACACAGCAATGTTTATACACATCAGGATCCCAAGCACTGCAATGCTTGTACACAGCAGGATCCCACACACAGCAATGTTTGTACACAGCAATTTCCCGCACACAGCATTGTTTGTGCACAGTTGGTTCTCACACACAGCAATGTTTGTACACAGCAGGATCCCGCACACAGCAATGTTTGTACAAAGCAAGTTCGTACACACAGCAATATTTGCACACAGCAGGATCCCACAAACAGCCAGGTTTGTACACAGCAGGATCCCACAAAGAGCCATGTTTGTACACAGCAGGATCCCACAGACTGCAATATTGTACATAGCAGGATCCTACACATATAATGTTTGTACACAGCAGGACCTCTCGGCTGCAATGTTTGTACACAGCAGGATCCCGTACACAGCAATGTTTGTACACAGCAGGATCACACATGCCGCAATGTTTGTACACAGCAGGATTCCACATACAGCAATGGTTGTAGAAGGCAGGATCCCACACACAGCAATGTTTGTACACAGCAGGATCCGACACACAACAATATTCGTACAAAGCAGGATCCCACCCACAGCAATGTTTTCACAAAGCAGGATCCCACAAACAGCAATGTTTGTACACAGCAGGATCCTGTACACACTGCAATGTTTGTACAAGAGCAAGATCCCACACACAGCAATGTTTTTACAGAGCAGGATCCCACACACAGCAATGTTCGTACACAGCAGGATCCCGTACTCAGCAATGTTTGTACACAGAAGTGTCGCACGAATAGCAATGTTTGTAAACAGCATGATCCCACACACAGAAATGTTTGTACACAGCATGATCCCATAGAGAGCTATGTTTCTACACAGCAGGATCGCACACATAGCAATGTTTGTACACAGCATGATCCCATAGAGAGCAATGTTTGTGCACAGCAGGATCCCACACACAGCAACGTATGTGCACAGCAGGATCCCACAAAAAGCAATGTTTGTACACAGGAGGATCACCCACACAGCAATGTACGTTTACAGCAAGATCCCACACACAGCAATGTTTGTGCACTGCAGGATCTCACACACAGCAATGTCTGTACAAAACAGTATACCAAACACAGCAATCTTGGCTCACAGCAGTATCCTACACACAGCAATATCGTACAGACCAGGATCCCTCACATAGCAATGTTTACACAGCAGGATCCCGTTAAGCGCAATGTGTGTACACAGCAGTATACTGTACCCAGCAATGTTTGTACACAGCAGGATCCCACACACAGCAATGTTTGTACACAGCTGGATCCCTCACACAGCAATGTTTGTACACATCAGGATCCTAAGCACTGCAAGGTTTGTACACAGCAGGATACGACACACAGCAATGTTTGCACACAGCAGTATACTGAGCACTACAATGTTTGTACACAGCAGGATCCTAAGCACTGCAATTTTTGTACACAGCAGGATCCCACACACAGCAATGTTTATACACAGCTGGATCCTAAGCACAACAATGTTTGTACACAGCAAGATCCCCCACACAGCAACGTTTGTAAACAGAAGGATCCCACGCACAGTAATGTTTGAACACAGCAGGATTCCACACACAGCAATGTTTGTACACAGCAGGATCCCATACACAGCAATGTTTGTACACAACATTTTCCCGCACACAGCAATGTTTGTACACAGCAAGATCCCACACACAGCAATGTTTACATACAGCAGAATCCCATGCTCGGCAATGTTTGTGCACAGTAGGATCCCACACACTGCAATGTTTGTACACAGCACGATCCCATGCACAGCTATTTTTGTACACAGCAGGATCCTGCACACAGTAATGTTTATACGCAGCAGCAGGATCCCACACCGAGCAATGTTTCTACACAGCAGGATCCCACGCACAGCAATGTTTGTACAAGAGCAGGATCCCACACACAGCAAAGCTTTTACAGAGCAGGATCCGACACACAGCAGTGTTCGTACACAGCAAGGTCCCGTACTCAGCAATGTTTGTACACAGAAGTGTCGCACGAAGAGCAATGTTTGTAAACAGCATGATCCCACACACAGAAATGTTTGTACACAGCATGATCCCATAGAGAGCAATGTTTGTGCACAGCAGGATCGCACACATAACAATGTTTGTACACAGCATGATCCCACAGAGAGCAATGTTTGTGCACAGCAGGATCCCACACACAGCAACGTATGTGCACAGCAGGATCCCACAAAAAGCAATGTTTGTACACAGGAGGATCACCCACACAGCAATGTACGTATACAGCAGGATGCCAGACACAGCAATGTTTATACACAGCAGGATCCCACACGCAGCAATGTTTGTACACAGCAAGATCCCGCACACAGCAATGTTAGTCCACGGTAGGATCCCACACGCAGCAATGTTTGTACACAGCAAGATCCCGCACACAGCAATGTTAGTCCACAGTAGGATCACACACACAGCAATGTTTGTATAAAACTGGATACCAAACACAGCAATGTTTGTACACAGCAGGATCTTACACACAGCAATGTTTGTACAAAGCAGTTTCCCAAAGACAGCAATATTTGCACACAGCAGGATCCCACAAACAGCCATGTTTGTACACAGCAGGATCCCAAAGACTGCAATATTGTACACAGCAGGATCCTACACATATAATGTTTGTACACAGCAGGACCCCGTACCCAGCAATGTTTGTACACAACAGGATCCTACACAGAACAATATTCGTACAAAGCAGGAGCCCACACACAGCAATGTTTTCACACAGCAGGATCCTGTACACAACGTTTGAACACAGCAAGAATTCAAACACAGCAATATTTGTACACAGCAGGATCCCACACACAGCAATGTTTGTACAAGAGCAAGATCCCACACACAGCCATGTTTTTACAGAGCAGGATCCCACACACAGTAATGTTCGTACACAGCAGGATCCCGCACTCAGCAATGTTTGTACACATAAGGGACGAATGAAGAGCAATGTTTGTAAACAGCATGATCCCACACACAGAAATGTTTGTACACAATATGATCCCATAGAGAGCAATGTTTGTGCACAGCAGGATCCCACACACAGCAATGTTTGTCTGCAGCAGGGACGCACACACAGCAATGTTTGTACACAGCAGGATCCCACACACAGCAATGTTTGTACACAGCAGGATGTCAAACACAGCAATGTTTATACACAGCAGGATCCCACACAGAGCCATGAAGGTAAACAGCAAAATCCCACATGCAGCAATGTTTGTACACAGCAAGTTCCCACACACAGCAATGATTTTAACCAGGAGGATCCCACACACAGCAATGTATGTAAACAGCAGGATCCCACACACACAGCAATGTTTATACACATCATGATCCCAAGCACTGCAATGTTTGTACACAGCAGGATTCCACACGCAGCAATGTTTGTACACAGCAAGATCCCCCACACAGCAATGTTTGTGCACAGTTGGTTCTCACACACAGCAATGTTTGTACACAGCAGGATCCCACACACAGCAATGTTTGTACAAAGCAGGTTCGTACACACAGCAATATTTGCACACAGCAGGATCCCACAAACAGCCAGGTTTGTACACAGCAGGATCCCACAAACAGCTATGTTTGTACACAGCAGGATCCTACACCTATAATGTTTGTACACAGCAGGACCCTTAGGCTGCAATGTTTGTACACAGCAGGATCTCGTACACAGCAATGTTTGTACACAGCAGGATCACACATGCCGCAATGTTTGTACACAGCAGGATCCTACACACAGCAATGGTTGTACAAGGCAGGATCTCACACAGCAGTGTTTGCACAAAGCAGGATCCCTGCACAGCAATGTTTGTACACAGCAGGATCCCAAGCACTGCAATATTTGTGCACAGCTGGATTCCATACACAGCAATGTTTGATCACAGCAGGATGCCACACTCTGCATTGTTTATACACAGCAGGATCCCGTATACAGCAACGTTTGCACACAGCAGGAACCCACACACAGCAATGTTTCTACACAGCAAGATCCCACGCATAGCAATGTTTGTACAGTGCAGGAAAAAACACACAGCAATGTTTGTGCACAGCAGGATCCCACACAGTGCAATGTTTGTACACAGCAGGATCCCAAGCACTGCAATGTTTGTGCACAGCAGTATCCCACATACAGCAATGTTTGTACAGAGCAGGATCCCAAGCGCTGCAATGTTTGTACACAGCATAATCCTACACATAGCAATGTTTGCACATAGCAGGATCCCATACGGATCAATAGTTGTACACAGCAGGATCCCACATACAGCAATGTTTGTACGCAGGAAAATCCCACACACAGCAATGTTTGTACACAGCAGGATGCCAGACACAGCAATTTTTATACACAGCAGGATCCCACAGAGAGCAATGAATGTAAACAGCAAGATCCCACACGCAGCAATAGTTGTACACAGCAAGATCCCGCACACAGCAATGTTAGTGCACAGTAGGTTCTCACACACAGCAATGTTTGTACACAGCAGGATCCCACAAACAGCCATGTTTGTACACAGCAGGATCCCAAAGACGGCAATATTGTACACAACAGGATCCTACACATATAATGTTTGTACACAGCAGGACCCCGTAGACTGCAATGTTTGTACACAGCAGTATCCCGTACCTAGCAATGTTTGTAAAGAGCAAGATCACACATGCTGCAATGTTTGTACACATCAGGATCCCACACACAGCAATGGTTGTACAAGGCAGGATCCTACACACAGCTATGTTTGTACACAGCAGGATCCTACACAGAACAATATTCGTACAAAGCAGGATCCCACACACAGCAATGTTTTCACACAGCAGGATCCCACACACAGCAATGTTTTCACACAGCAGGATCCTGTACACACAGCAACGTTTGAACACAGCAAGAATTCAAGCACAGCAATGTTTGTACACAGCTGGATCCCACACACAGCAATGTTTGTACAAGAGCAAGATCCCACACACAGCCATGTTTTTACAGAGCAGGATCCCACACACAGCAATGTTCGTACACAGCAGGATCCCGTACTCAGCAATGTTTGTACACATAAGTGACGAATGAAGAGCAATGTTTGTAAACAGCATGATCCCACACACAGAAATGTTTGTACACAACATGATCCCATAGAGAGCAATGTTTGTGCACAGCAGGATCCCACACACAGCAATGTTTGTACACAGGAGCATCCCACACACAGCAATCTTTGTACACAGCAGGATCCCGTACTCAGCAATGTTTGTCTGCAGCAGGGACGCACACACAGCAATGTTTGTACACAGCATAATCCCACAAGCTGCAATGTTTGTACACAGCAGGATCCCACACACAGCAATGTTTGTACACAGCAGGATCCCACACACAGCAATGTTTGTACACAGCAGGATGTCAGACACAGCAATGTTTATACACAGCAGGATCCCACACAGAGCCATGAAGGTAAACAGCAAAAACCAACATGCAGCAATGTTTGTACACAGCAAGATCCCACACACAGCAATGATTTTAACCAGGAGGATCCCACACACAGCAATGTTTGTACACAGCAGGATCCCACACACAGCAATGTATGTACACAGCAGGATCCCACACACAGCAATGTTTATACACAGCAGGATCCCACACACAGCAATGTATGTACACAGCAGGATCCCACACACACAGCAATGTTTATACACATCAGGATCCCAAGCATTGCAATGTTTGTGCACAGCAGGATCCCACACGCAGCAATGTTTGTATACAGCAAGATCCCCCACACAGCAATGTTTGTGCACAGTTGGTTCTCACTCACAGCAATGTTTGTACACAGCAGGATCCCACACACAGCAATGTTTGTACAAAGCAGGTTCGTACACACAGCAATATTCGCACACAACAGGATCCCACAAACAGCCAGGTTTGTACACAGCAGGATCCCACAAACAGCCAGGTTTGTACACAGCAGGATCCCACAAACAGCAATGTTTGTACACAGCAGAATCCCGTACACAGCAATGTTTGTACACAGCAGGATCACACATGCTGCAATGTTTGTACACAGCAGGATCCCACACACAGCAATGGTTGTACAAGGCAGGATCTCACACAGCAGTGTTTGCACAAAGCAGGATCCCTGCACAGCAATGTTTGTACATAGCAGGATCCCAAGCACTGCAATATTTGTACACAGCTGGATTCCATACACAGCAACGTTTGATCACAGCAGGATGCCACACACTGCATTGTTTATTTACAGCAGGATCCCGTACACACGGCAATGTTTGTAAACAGAAGGATCCCACACACAGCAATGTTTCTGCACAGAAGGATCCCATACACAGCAACGTTTGCACACAGTAGGAACCCACACACTGCAATGTTTGTACAAAGCAAGATCCCACGCATAGCAATGTTTGTACAGTGCAGGAAAAAACACACAGCAATGTTTGTGCACAGCAGTATCCCACATACAGCAATGTTTGTACAGAGCAGGATCCCAAGCGCTGCAATGTTTGTACACAGCATAATCCTACACATAGCAATGTTTGCACATAGCAGGATCCCATATGGATCAATATTTGTACACAGCAGGATCCCACAACAGCAATGTTTATACGCAGGAAAATCCCACACACAGCAATGTTTGTACGCGGGAAAAGCCCACACACAGCAATGTTTGTACGCAGCAGAATGCCAGACACAACAATGTTTATACACAGCAGGATCCCACAAAGAGCAATGAATCTAAACAGCAAGATCCCAAACATGGCAATATATGTACACAGAAAGATCCCACACACAGCAATGTTTGTACACAGCACGATCGCACGCACAGCAATATTTGTACACAAGAGGACCTCACACACAGCAATGTTTGTAAAGAGCAAGATCCCACACATATCAATGTTTGTACACAGCAGGATCCCGTACACGGCAGTGTTTGTACAAAGCAGGATCCCACACACAGCAATGTTTGTACACAGAAGGATCCAGTGCACAGCAATGTTTGTACACAGCAGGATCCCACGCACATCAATGATTGTACACAGCAGGATCCTGTACACAGTAATGTTTGTGCACAGCAGGATCTCACACACAGCAATGTTTGTGCATAGCAGGATCCCACACAAAGCAGAGTTTGTACACAGCAAGGTCACACATACAGCAATGTTTGTACACACCAGGATCCCACGCACATCAATGATTGTACACAGCAGGATCCTGTACACAGCAATGTTTGTACACAGCAGGATCACACATGCAGCAATGTTTGTACACACCAGGATCCCACACACATCAATGTTTGTACACAGGAGGATCCCAAGCAGCGCAATGTTTGTACACAGCAGGATCCCGTACACAGCAATGTTTGTACACAGCAGGATTCCAAGCACTGCAATGTTTGTACACAGCAGGATCCCGTACACACAGCAACGTTTGTACACAGCAGGATTCCAAGCACTGCAATGTTTGTACACAGCAGGATCCCGTACACACAGCAATGTTTGTACACAGCAGGATTCCAAGCACTGCAATGTTTGTAGACAGCAGGATCCCGTACACAGCAATGTTTGTACACAGCAGGATGCTGAACACACAGCAATTTTTGTACACAGCAGGATCTCCAACACAGAAAAGTTTGAACACAGCAGGATCCCACACACAACAATATTTGTTCACAGCAGGATTGCACACACTGCAATGTTTGTTCACTGCAGGATGCCACACACAGCAATGTTTGTACACAGCAGGTACCCACACACAGCAATGTTTGTACAAAGCAGGATGCCACACACAGCAATGTTTATACAAAGTAAGATCCCGTACACAGCAATTTTTGTACACAGCAGGATCCCAACACAGCCATGTTTGAACACAGCAGGATCCTGTACACAGTAATGTCCGTACACAGCAGGATCCCGTAAACAGCAATGTTTGTACACAGCAGGTTTGTGCACGCACAGCAATGTTTGTACACACCAGGATCTCCAACACAGAAATGTTTGTACACAGCAGGATCCCACATGCAGCAATATTTGTACACAGCAGGATTGTACACACCGCAATGTTTGTTCACAGCAGGATGCCAGACACATCAATGTTTGTACACAGCAGGAACCCACGCACAGCAAGGTTTGTACACAGCAGGATGCCACACACAGCAATGTTTGTACACAGCAGGAACCCACGCACAGCAATGTTTGTACAAAGCAGAATGCCACACACAGCAATGTTTATACAAAGCAAGATCCCGTACACAGCATTCTTGTACAGAGCAGGATCCCACACACAGTAATGTTTGTACACAGCAAAATCCCACACACAGCAAAGTCTTTAACAAGGATGTTCCCACACATAGCAATGTTTGTACACATCAGAATGCCACACAGAGCAATGTTTATACGCAGCAGGATCCCACACACAGCAATGTTTGTACAGAGCAAAATCCCGTACACACAGCAATGTTTGTACACAGCAAGATCCCATACACAGCAATTTTTGTGCATAGCAGGATCCCACACAAAGCAGAGTTTGTACACAGCAAGGTCACACATACAGCAATATTTGTACACACCAGGATCCCACACACATCAATGTTTGTTCACAGCAGGATTCCAGGCACTGCAATGTTTGTACACAAGAGGATCCCACACACAGCAATGTTTGTACACAGCAGGATGCTGAACACACAGCAATGTTTGTACACAGCAAGATCCCGAAAACACAGTAATATTTGTACACAGCAGGATGCTGAACACACAGCAATGTTTGTACACAGCAAGATCCCGAACACATAGCAATGTTTGTACACAGCAGGATGCTGAACAGACAGCAATGTTTGTACACAGCAAGATCCCGAACACATAGCAATGTTTGTACACAGCAGGATCCCGTACACACAGCAATGTTTGTACACAGCAGGATTCCACACACAGCAATATTTGAACACAGCAGGATGCCACACACAGCAATATTTGTACACAGCAGGATTGTACACACCGCAATGCTTGTTCACAGCAGGATGCCGCACACAGCAATGTTTGTACACAGCAGGAACCCACGCACAGCAATGTTTGTACACAGCAGGATGCCACACACAGCAATGTTTGTACACAGCAGGAACCCACGCACAGCAATGTTTGTACAAAGCAGGATGCCACACACAGCAATGTTTATACAAAGCAAGATCCCGTGCACAGCAAGTTTTGTACACAGTAAGATCCCACACACAGAAATGCTTGTACTCAGCAATATCCCACACTCAGCAATGTTTATATGCAGCAGGATGCCACACCGAGCAATGTTTGTACCCAGCAAGATCCCACGCACAGCAATGTTTGTACACAGCAAGATCCCACTCACAGCCATGTTTGTATACAGCAAGATCCCACACACAGCAATGTTTGTGCACAGCAGGATTCCACACACAGCAATGTTTGTACACAGCAAGATCCCACACACAGAAATGTTTGTACACAGCACGATCCCTCACACAGCAATGTTTGTGCACAGCAGGATTCCACACACAGCAATGTTTGTACACAGCAAGATCCCACACACAGCAATGCTTGTACACAGCACGATCCCACACACAGCAATGTTTGTACACAGCAGGAACCCATGCACAGCAATGTTTGTACACAGCAGGATCCCGTACACACAGCAATGTTTGTACACAGCAGGATTCCAGGCACTGCAATGTTTGTACACAGCAGGATTCCATACACAGCAATGTTTGTACACAGCAGAATGCTGAACACACAGCAATTTTTGTACACAGCAGGATCTCCAACACAGAAATGTTTGAACACAGCAGGATCCCACACACAGCAATGTTTGTACACAGCAGGATGCTGAAAACACAGCAATGTTTGTACACAGCAGGATGCTGAACACACAGCAATGTTTGTACACAGCAGGATGCTGAACACATAGCAATGTTTGTACACAGCAGGATTCCGAAAACACAGTAATATTTGTACACAGCAGGATGCTGAACACACAGCAATGTTTGTACACAGCAAGATCCCGAACACATAGCAATGTTTGTACACAGCAGGATACTGAACAGACAGCAATGTTTGTACACAGCAAGATCCCGAACACATAGCAATGTTTGTACACAGCAGGATCCCGTACACACAGCAATGTTTGTACACAGCAGGATTCCACACACAGCAATATTTGAACACAGCAGGATGCCACACACAGCAATATTTGTACACAGCAGGATTGTACACACCGCAATGCTTGTTCACAGCAGGATGCCGCACACAGCAATGTTTGTACACAGCAGGAACCCACGCACAGCAATGTTTGTACACAGCAGGATGCCACACACAGCAATGTTTGTACACAGCTGGAACCCACGCACAGCAATGTTTGTACAAAGCAGGATGCCACACACAGCAATGTTTATACAAAGCAAGATCCCGTGCACAGCAATTTTTGTACACAGTAGGATCCCACACACAGAAATGTTTGTACTCAGCAATATCCCACACTCAGCAATGTTTATATGCAGCAGGATGCCACACCGAGCAATGTTTGTACCCAGCAAGATCCCACGCACAGCAATGTTTGTACACAGCAAGATCCCACTCACAGCCATGTTTGTATACAGCAAGATCCCACACACAGCAATGTTTGTGCACAGCAGGATTCCACACACAGCAATGTTTGTACACAGCAAGATCCCACACACAGAAATGTTTGTACACAGCACGATCCCTCACACAGCAATGTTTGTGCACAGCAGGATTCCACACACAGCAATGTTTGTACACAGCAAGATCCCACACACAGCAATGCTTGTACACAGCACGATCCCACACACAGCAATGTTTGTACACAGCAGGAACATACGCACAGCAATGTTTGTACACAGCAGGATCCCGTACACACAGCAATGTTTGTACACAGCAGGATCTCCAACACAGAAATGTTTGAACACAGCAGGATCCCACACACAGCAATGTTTGTACACAGCAGGATGCTGAAAACACAGCAATGTTTGTACACAGCAGGATGCTGAACACACAGCAATGTTTGTACACAGCAGGATGCTGAACACATAGCAATGTTTGTACACAGCAGGATTCCAAGCACTGCAATATTTGTACACAGCAGGATACTGTACACAGCAATGTTTGTACACAGCAGGATGCTGAACACACAGCAATTTTTGCACACACCAGGATCTCCAACACAGAAATGTTTGAACACAGCCAGATCCCACACCCAGCAAAATTTGTACACAGCAGGATTGCACACACTGCAATGTTTGTACACAACAGGATGCCACACACAGCAATGTTTGTACACAGCAGGAACCCACACACAGAAAAGTTTGTACAAAGAAGAATGCCACACACAGCAATGTTTATACAAAGCAAGATCCCGTGCACAGCAATTTTGTACACAGCAGGATCCCACACACAGTAATGTTTGTACACAGCAGGATACCACCCACAGAAATGTTTGTACTCAGCAATATCCCACACTCAGCAATGTTTATATGCAGCAGGATGCCACACCGAGCAATGTTTGTACCCAGCAAGATCCCACACACAGCAATGTTTGTATACAGCAAGATCCCACACGCAGCAATGTTTGTATACAGCAAGATCCCACACACAGCAATGTTTGTGCAGAGCAGGATTCCACACACAGCAATGTTTGTATACAGCAAGATCCCACACACAGAAATGTTTGTACACAGCACGATCCCTCACACAGCAATGTTTGTGCACAGCAGGATTCCACACACAGCAATGTTTGTACACAGCAGGATCCCACATGCAGCAATGTTTGTACACAGCAGGATCCCACACACTGCAATGTTTGTTCACAGCAGGAACCCACGCACAGCAATGTTTGTACAAAGAAGGATGCCACATGCAGCAATGTTTATACACAGCAGGTTCCCATACACAGCAATGTTTGTACACAGCAGGATCCCACACACAGCAATGTTTGTACACAACAGGATGCTGAACACACAGCAATGTTTGTACACAGCAAGATCCCACACACATAGCAATGTTTGTACACAGCAGGATGCTGAACACACAGCAATGTTTGTACACAGCAAGATCCCGAACACATAGCAATGTTTGTACACAGCAGGATCCCTTACACACAGCAATGTTTGTACACAGCAGGATTCCAAGCACTGCAATATTTGTACACAGCAGGATCCTGTACACAGAAATGTTTGTACACAGCAGGATGCTGAACACACAGCAATTTTTGTACACACCAGGATCTCCAACACAGAAATGTTTGAACACAGCAGGATCCCACACCCAGCAATATTTGTACACAGCAGGAACCCACACACAGCAATGTTTGTACAAAGCAGGATGCCACACACAGCAATGTTTATACAAAGCAAGATCCCACGCACAGCAATTCTTGTACACAGCAGGATCCCACCCTCAGCAATGTTTGTACAAAGGAGGATCCTGTACACAGTAATGTTCGTACACAGCAGGATCCCGCACAACAGCAATGTTTGTACACAACAGGTTTGTGAACACACAGCAATGTTTGTACACACCAGGATCCCCAACACAGAAATGTTTGTACACAGCAGGATCCCACACACAGCAATATTTGTACACAGCAGGATGCCACACACAGCAATGTTTGTACACAGCTGGAACCCACGCACAGCAATGTTTGTACACAGCAGGATGCCACACACAGCAATGTTTGTACACAGCAGGAACCCACGCACAGCAATGTTTGTACAAAGCAGGATGCCACACACAGCAATGTTTATACAAAGCAAGATCCCGTAAACAGCAATTTTTGTACACAGCAGGATCCCACACACAGTAATGTTTGTACACAGCAGGATACCACCCACAGAAATGTTTGTACTCAGCAATATCCCACACTCAGCAATGTTTATATGCAGCAGGATGCCACACCGAGCAATGTTTGTACCCAGCAAGATCCCACACACAGCAATGCTTGTACACAGCACGATCCCACTCACAGCAATGTTTGTATACAGCAAGATCCCACACACAGCAATGTTTGTGCACAGCAGGATTCCACACACAGCAATGTTTGTACACAGCAAGATCCCACACACAGCAATGCTTGTACACAGCACGATCCGACACACAGCAATGTTTGTACACAGCAGGAACCCATGCACAGCAATGTTTGTACACAGCAGGATCCCGTACACACAGCAATGTTTGTACACAGCAGGATTCCAGGCACTGCAATGTTTGTACACAGCAGGATTCCGTACACAGCAATGTTTGTACACAGCAGAATGCTGAACACACAGCAATTTTTGTACACAGCAGGATCTCCAACACAGAAATGTTTGAACACAGCAGGATCCCACACACAGCAATGTTTGTACACAGCAGGATGCTGAAAACACAGCAATATTTGTACACAGCAGGATGCTGAACACACAGCAATGTTTGTACACAGCAGGATGCTGAACACACAGCAATGTTTGTACACAGCAGGATTGCACACACTGCAATGTTTGTACACAGCAGGATCCTACACCCAGCAATATTTGTACACAGCAGGAACCCACACACAGCAATGTTTGTACAAAGCAGGATGCCACACACAGCAATGTTTATACAAAGCAAGATCCCACACACAGCAATTCATGTACACAGCAGGATCCAACCCACAGCAATGTTTGTACACAGGAGGATCCTGTACACAGTAATGTTCGTACACAGCAGGATCCCGCACAACAACAATGTTTGTACACAACAGGTTTGTGAACACACAGCAATGTTTGTACACACCAGGATCCCCAACACGGAAATGTTTGTACACAGCAGGATCCCACACACAGCAATATTTGTACACAGCAGGATGCCACACACAGCAATATTTGTACACAGCAGGATTGTACACACCGCAATGCTTGTTCACAGCAGGATGCCACACACAGCAATGTTTGTACACAGCAGGAACCCACGCACAGCAATGTTTGCACACAGCAGGATGCCTCACACAGCAATATTTGTACAGAGCAGGAACCCACGCACAGCAATGTTTGTACAAAGCAGGATGCCACACACAGCAATGTTTATACAAAGCAAGATCCCGTGCACAGCAATTTTTGTACACAGCAGGATCCCACACACAGTAATGTTTGTACACAGCAGGATACCACCCACAGCAATGTTTGTACTCAGCAATATCCCACACTCAGCAATGTTTATATGCAGCAGGATGCCACACCGAGCAATGTTTGTACCCAGCAAGATCCCACACACAGCAATGTTTGTATACAGCAAGATCCCACACACAGCAATGTTTGTATACAGCAAGATCCCACACACAGCAATGTTTGTGCAGAGCAGGATTCCACACACAGCAATGTTTGTACACAGCAAGATCCCACACACAGAAATGTTTGTACACAGCACGATCCCACACACAGCAATGTTTGTGCACAGCAGGATTCCACACACAGCAATGTTTGTACACAGCAGGATCCCACATGCAGCAATGTTTGTACACAGCAGGATCCCACACACTGCAATGTTTGTTCACAGCAGGAACCCACGCACAGCAATGTTTGTACAAAGAAGGATGCCACATACAGCAATGTTTATACACAGCAGGTTCCCACACACAGCAATGTTTGTGCACAGCAGGATCCCACACACAGCAATGTTTGTACACAGCAGGATGTTGAACACACAGTAATATTTGTACACAGCAGGATGCTGAACACACAGCAATGTTTGTACACAGCAAGATCCCGAACACATAGCAATGTTTGTACACAGCAGGATGCTGAACACACAGCAATGTTTTTACACAGCAAGATCCCGAACACATAGCAATGTTTGTACACAGCAGGATCCCGTACACACAGCAATGTTTGTACACAGCAGGATTCCAAGCACTGCAATATTTGTACACAGCAGGATCCTGTACACAGCAATGTTTGTACACAGCAGGATGCTGAACACACAGCAATTTTTGTACACACTAGGATCTCCAACACAGAAATGTTTGAACACAGCAGGATCCCACACCCAGCAATATTTGTACACAGCAGGATTGCACACACAGCAATGTTTGTACACAGCAGGATGCCACACACAGCAATGTTTGTACACAGCAGGATCCCACACACAGCAATGTTTGTACAAAGCAGGATGCCACACACAGCAATGTTTATACAAAGCAAGATCCCACACACAGCAATTCTTGTACACAGCAGGATCCAACCCACAGCAATGTTTGTACACAGGAGGATCCTGTACACAGTAATGTTCGTACACAGCAGGATCCCGCACAACAGCAATGTTTGTACACAACAGGTTTGTGAACACACAGCAATGTTTGTACACACCAGGATCCCCAACACAGAAATGTTTGTACACAGCAGGATCCCACACACAGCAATATTTGTACACAGCAGGATGCCACACACAGCAATATTTGTACACAGCAGGATTGTACACACCGCAATGCTTGTTCACAGCAGGATGCCACACACAGCAATGTTTGTACACAGCAGGAACCCACGCACAGCAATGTTTGTACAAAGCAGGATGCCACACACAGCAATGTTTATACAAAGCAAGATCCCGTAAACAGCAATTTTTGTACACAGCAGGATCCCAAACACAGTAATGTTTGTACACAGCAGGATACCACCCACAGAAATGTTTGTACTCAGCAATATCCCACACTCAGCAATGTTTATATGCAGCAGGATGCCACACCGAGCAATGTTTGTACCCAGCAAGATCCCACACACAGCAATGCTTGTATACAGCAAGATCCCACTCACAGCAATGTTTGTATACAGCAAGATCCCACACACAGCAATGTTTGTGCACAGCAGGATTCCACACACAGCAATGTTTGTACACAGCAGGATCCCGTACACACAGCAATGTTTGTACACAGCAGGATTCCAGGCACTGCAATGTTTGTACACAGCAGGATCCCTTACACACAGCAATGTTTGTACACAGCAGGATTCCAAGCACTGCAATATTTGTACACAGCAGGATCCTGTACACAGAAATGTTTGTACACAGCAGAATGCGGAACACACAGCAATTTTTGTACACAGCAGGATCTCCAACACAGAAATGTTTGAACACAGCAGGATCCCACACACAGCAATGTTTGTACACAGCAGGATGCTGAAAACACAGCAATGTTTGTACACAGCAGGATGCTGAAAACACAGCAATGTTTGTACACCGCAGGATGCTGAACACATAGCAATGTTTGTACACAGCAGGATTCCAAGCACTGCAATATTTGTACATAGCAGGATACTGTACACAGCAATGTTTGTACACAGCAGAAGGCTGAACACACAGCAATTTTTGCACACACCAGGATCTCCAACACAGAAATGTTTGAACACAGCAGGATCCCACACCCAGCAATATTTGTACACAGCAGGATTGCACACACAGCAATGTTTGTACACAGCAGGATGCCACGCACAGCAATGTTTGTACACAGCAGGATCCCACACACAGCAATATTTGTACACAGCAGGATTGCACACACTGCAATGTTTGTACACAGCAGGATGCCACACACAGCAATGTTTGTACACAGCAGGAACCCACACACAGCCATGTTTGTACAAAGCAGGATGCCACACACAGCAATGTTTATACAAAGCAAGATACCGTACACAGCAATTCTTGTACACAGCAGGATCCAACACACAGCAATGTTTGTGCATAGCAGGATCCCATACACAGCAATGTTTGTACACAGGAGGATCCTGTACACAGTAATGTTCGTACGCAGCAGGATCCCGCACAACAGCAATGTTTGTACACAACAGGTTTGTGAACACACAGCAATGTTTGTACACACCAGGATCCCCAACACAGAAATGTTTGTACACAGCAAGATCCCACACACAGCAATGCTTGTACACAGCACGATCCGACACACAACAATGTTTGTACACAGCAGGAACCCATGCACAGCAATGTTTGTACACAGCAGGATCCCGTACACACAGCAATGTTTGTACACAGCAGGATTCCAGGCACTGCAATGTTTGTGCACAGCAGGATTCCGTACACAGCAATGTTTGTACACAGCAGAATGCTGAACACACAGCAATTTTTGTACACAGCAGGATCTCCAACACAGAAATGTTTGAAAACAGCAGGATCCCACACACAGCAATGTTTGTACACAGCAGGATGCTGAAAACACAGCAATATTTGTACACAGCAGGATGCTGAACACACAGCAATGTTTGTACACAGCAGGATGCTGAACACACAGCAATGTTTGTACACAGCAGGATTGCACACACTGCAATGTTTGTACACAGCAGGATCCTACACCCAGCAATATTTGTACACAGCAGGAACCCACACACAGCAATGTTTGTACAAAGCAGGATGCCACACACAGCAATGTTTATACAAAGCAAGATCCCACACACAGCAATTCATGTACACAGCAGGATCCAACCCACAGCAATGTTTGTACACAGGAGGATCCTGTACACAGTAATGTTCGTACACAGCAGGATCCCGCACAACAACAATGTTTGTACACAACAGGTTTGTGAACACACAGCAATGTTTGTACACACCAGGATCCCCAACACGGAAATGTTTGTACACAGCAGGATCCCACACACAGCAATATTTGTACACAGCAGGATGCCACACACAGCAATATTTGTACACAGCAGGATTGTACACACCGCAATGCTTGTTCACAGCAGGATGCCACACACAGCAATGTTTGTACACAGCAGGAACCCACGCACAGCAATGTTTGCACACAGCAGGATGCCACACACAGCAATATTTGTACACAGCAGGAACCCACGCACAGCAATGTTTGTACAAAGCAGGATGCCACACACAGCAATGTTTATACAAAGCAAGATCCCGTGCACAGCAATTTTTGTACACAGCAGGATCCCACACACAGTAATGTTTGTACACAGCAGGATACCACCCACAGAAATGTTTGTACTCAGCAATATCCCACACTCAGCAATGTTTATATGCAGCAGGATGCCACACCGAGCAATGTTTGTACCCAGCAAGATCCCACACACAGCAATGTTTGTATACAGCAAGATCCCACACACAGCAATGTTTGTATACAGCAAGATCCCACACACAGCAATGTTTGTGCAGAGCAGGATTCCACACACAGCAATGTTTGTACACAGCAAGATCCCACACACAGAAATGTTTGTACACAGCACGATCCCACACACAGCAATGTTTGTGCACAGCAGGATTCCACACACAGCAATGTTTGTACACAGCAGGATCCCACATGCAGCAATGTTTGTACACAGCAGGATCCCACACACTGCAATGTTTGTTCACAGCAGGAACCCACGCACAGCAATGTTTGTACAAAGAAGGATGCCACATACAGCAATGTTTATACACAGCAGGTTCCCACACACAGCAATGTTTGTGCACAGCAGGATCCCACACACAGCAATGTTTGTACACAGCAGGATGTTGAACACACAGTAATATTTGTACACAGCAGGATGCTGAACACACAGCAATGTTTGTACACAGCAAGATCCCGAACACATAGCAATGTTTGTACACAGCAGGATGCTGAACACACAGCAATGTTTTTACACAGCAAGATCCCGAACACATAGCAATGTTTGTACACAGCAGGATCCCGTACACACAGCAATGTTTGTACACAGCAGGATTCCAAGCACTGCAATATTTGTACACAGCAGGATCCTGTACACAGCAATGTTTGTACACAGCAGGATGCTGAACACACAGCAATTTTTGTACACACCAGGATCTCCAACACAGAAATGTTTGAACACAGCAGGATCCCACACCCAGCAATATTTGTACACAGCAGGATTGCACACACAGCAATGTTTGTACACAGCAGGATGCCACACACAGCAATGTTTGTACACAGCAGGATCCCACACACAGCAATGTTTGTACAAAGCAGGATGCCACACACAGCAATGTTTATACAAAGCAAGATCCCACACACAGCAATTCTTGTACACAGCAGGATCCAACCCACAGCAATGTTTGTACACAGGAGGATCCTGTACACAGTAATGTTCGTACACAGCAGGATCCCGCACAACAGCAATGTTTGTACACAACAGGTTTGTGAACACACAGCAATGTTTGTACACACCAGGATCCCCAACACAGAAATGTTTGTACACAGCAGGATCCCACACACAGCAATATTTGTACACAGCAGGATGCCACACACAGCAATATTTGTACACAGCAGGATTGTACACACCGCAATGCTTGTTCACAGCAGGATGCCACACACAGCAATGTTTGTACACAGCAGGAACCCACGCACAGCAATGTTTGTACAAAGCAGGATGCCACACACAGCAATGTTTATACAAAGCAAGATCCCGTGCACAGCAATTTTTGTACACAGCAGGATCCCAAACACAGTAATGTTTGTACACAGCAGGATACCACCCACAGAAATGTTTGTACTCAGCAATATCCCACACTCAGCAATGTTTATATGCAGCAGGATGCCACACCGAGCAATGTTTGTACCCAGCAAGATCCCACACACAGCAATGCTTGTATACAGCAAGATCCCACTCACAGCAATGTTTGTATACAGCAAGATCCCACACACAGCAATGTTTGTGCACAGCAGGATTCCACACACAGCAATGTTTGTACACAGCAGGATCCCGTACACACAGCAATGTTTGTACACAGCAGGATTCCAGGCACTGCAATGTTTGTACACAGCAGGATTCCGTACACAGCTATGTTTGTACACAGCAGAATGCGGAACACACAGCAATTTTTGTACACAGCAGGATCTCCAACACAGAAATGTTTGAACACAGCAGGATCCCACACACAGCAATGTTTGTACACAGCAGGATGCTGAAAACACAGCAATGTTTGTACACAGCAGGATGCTGAACACATAGCAATGTTTGTACACAGCAGGATGCTGAAAACACAGCAATGTTTGTACACAGCAGGATGCTGAAAACACAGCAATGTTTGTACACCGCAGGATGCTGAACACATAGCAATGTTTGTACACAGCAGGATTCCAAGCACTGCAATATTTGTACATAGCAGGATACTGTACACAGCAATGTTTGTACACAGCAGAAGGCTGAACACACAGCAATTTTTGCACACACCAGGATCTCCAACACAGAAATGTTTGAACACAGCAGGATCCCACACCCAGCAATATTTGTACACAGCAGGATTGCACACACAGCAATGTTTGTACACAGCAGGATGCCACGCACAGCAATGTTTGTACACAGCAGGATCCCACACACAGCAATATTTGTACACAGCAGGATTGCACACACTGCAATGTTTGTACACAGCAGGATGCCACACACAGCAATGTTTGTACACAGCAGGAACCCACACACAGCCATGTTTGTACAAAGCAGGATGCCACACACAGCAATGTTTATACAAAGCAAGATACCGTACACAGCAATTCTTGTACACAGCAGGATCCAACACACAGCAATGTTTGTGCATAGCAGGATCCCATACACAGCAATGTTTGTACACAGGAGGATCCTGTACACAGTAATGTTCGTACGCAGCAGGATCCCGCACAACAGCAATGTTTGTACACAACAGGTTTGTGAACACACAGCAATGTTTGTACACACCAGGATCCCCAACACAGAAATGTTTGTACACAGCAGGATCCCACACACTGCAATATTTGTACACAGCAGGATGCCACACACAGCAATATTTGTACACAGCAGGATTGTACACACCGCAATGCTTGTTCACAGCAGGATGCCACACACAGCAATGTTTGTACACAGCAGGAACCCACGCACAGCAATGTTTGTACAAAGCAGGATGCCACACACAGCAATGTTTGTACACAGCAGGAACCCACGCACAGCAATGTTTGTACAAAGCAGGATGCCACACTCAGCAATGTTTATACAAAGCACGATCCCGTGCACAGCAATTTTTGTACACAGCAGGATCCCACACACAGTAATGTTTGTACATAGCAGGATGCTGAAAACACAGCAATGTTTGTACACAGCAGGATGCTGAACACACAACAATGTTTGTACACAGCAGGATGCTGAACACAGAGCAATGTTTGTACACAGCAGGATTCCAAGCACTGCAATATTTGTACACAGCAGGATACTGTACACAGCAATGTTTGTACACAGCAGGATGCTGAACACACAGCAATTTTTGCACACACCAGGATCTCCAACACAGAAATGTTTGAACACAGCAGGATCCCACACCCAGCAAAATTTGTACACAGCAGGATTGCACACACTGCAATGTTTGTACACAACAGGATGCCACACACAGCAATGTTTGTACACAGCAGGAACCTACACACAGAAATGTTTGTACACAGCTGGAACCCACACACAGAAATGTTTGTACAAAGAAGGATGCCACACACAGCAATGTTTATACAAAGCAAGATCCCGTACACAGCAATTCTTGTACACAGCAGGATCCAACACACAGCAATGTTTGTGCATAGCAGGATCCCATACACAGCAATGTTTGTACACAGGAGGAACCCACGCACAGCAATGTTTGTACAAAGCAGGATGCCACACACAGCAATGTTTATACAAAGCAAGATCCCGTACACAGCAATTCTTGTACACAGCAGGATCCAACACACAGCAATGTTTGTGCATAGCAGGATCCCATACACAGCAATGTTTGTACACAGGAGGATCCTGTACACAGTAATGTTCGTACACAGCAGGATCCCGCACAACAGCAATTTTTGTACACAACAGGTTTGTGAACACACAGCAATGTTTGTACACACCAGGATCCCCAACACAGAAATGTTTGTACACAGCAGGATCCCACACACTGCAATATTTGTACACAGCAGGATGCCACACACAGCAATGTTTGTACACAGCAGGAACCCACGCACAGCAATGTTTGTACACAGGAGGATGCCAAACACAGCAATGTTTGTACACAGCAGGAACCCACGCACAGCAATGTTTGTACAAAGCAGGATGCCATACACAGCAATGTTTATACAAAGCAAGATCCCGTACACAGCAATTTTTGTACACAGCAGGATCCCACACACAGTAATGTTTGTACACAGCAGGATACCACCCACAGAAGTGTTTGTACTCAGCAATATACCACACTCAGCAATGTTTATATGCAGCAGGATGCCACACCGAGCAATGTTTGTACCCAGCAAGATCCCACACACAGCAATGTTTGTATACAGCAAGATCCCACACACAGCAATGTTTGTATACAGCAAGATCGCACACACAGCAATGTTTGTGCAGAGCAGGATTCCACACACAGCAATGTTTGTACACAGCAAGATCCCACACACAGAAATGTTTGTACACAGCACGATCCCACACACAGCAATGTTTGTGCACAGCAGGATTCCACACACAGCAATGTTTGTGCACAGCAGGATCCCACATGAAGCAATGTTTGTACACAGCAGGATCCCACACACTGCAATGTTTGTTCACAGCAGGAACCCACGCACAGCAATGTTTGTACAAAAAGGATGCCACATACAGCAATGTTTATACACAGCAGGTTCCCACACACAGCAATGTTTGTGCACAGCAGGATCCCACACACAGTAATGTTTGTACACAGCAGGATGCTGAACACACAGCAATGTTTGTACACAGCAAGATCCCGAAAACACAGTAATATTTGTACACAGCAGGATGCTGAACACACAGCAATGTTTGTACACAGCAAGATCCCGAACACATAGCAATGTTTGTACACAGCAGAATGCTGAACACACAGCAATGTTTGTACACAGCAAGATCCCGAACACATAGCAATGTTTGTACACAGCAGGATCCCGTACACACAGCAATGTTTGTACACAGCAGGATTCCAAGCACTGCAATATTTGTACACAGCAGGATCCTGTACACAGCAATGTTTGCACACAGCAGGATGCTGAACACACAGCAATTTTTGTACACACCAGGATCTCCAACACAGAAATGTTTGAACACAGCAGGATCCCACACCCAGCAATATTTGTACACAGCAGGATGCCACGCACAGCAATGTTTGTACACAGCAGGATCCCACACACAGCAATATTTGTACACAGCAGGATTGCACACACTGCAATGTTTGTACACAGCAGGAACCCACACACAGCCATGTTTGTACAAAGCAGGATGCCACACACAGCAATGTTTATACAAAGCAAGATACCGTACACAGCAATTCTTGTACACAGCAGGATCCAACACACAGCAATGTTTGTGCATAGCAGGATCCCATACACAGCAATGTTTGTACACAGGAGGATCCTGTACACAGTAATGTTCGTACGCAGCAGGATCCCGCACAACAGCAATGTTTGTACACAACAGGTTTGTGAACACACAGCAATGTTTGTACACACCAGGATCCCCAACACAGAAATGTTTGTACACAGCAGGATCCCACACACTGCAATATTTGTACACAGCAGGATGCCACACACAGCAATATTTGTACACAGCAGGATTGTACACACCGCAATACTTGTTCACAGCAGGATGCCACACACAGCAATGTTTGTACACAGCAGGAACCCACGCACAGCAATGTTTGTACAAAGCAGGATGCCACACACAGCAATGTTTGTACACAGCAGGAACCCACGCACAGCAATGTTTGTACAAAGCAGGATGCCACACACAGCAATGTTTATACAAAGCACGATCCCGTGCACAGCAATTTTTGTACACACAGGATCCCACACACAGTAATGTTTGTACACAGCAGGATGCTGAAAACACAGCAATGTTTGTACACAGCAGGATGCTGAACACACAACAATGTTTGTACACAGCAGGATGCTGAACACCGAGCAATGTTTGTACACAGCAGGATTCCAAGCACTGCAATATTTGTACACAGCAGGATACTGTACACAGCAATGTTTGTACAAAGCAGGATGCCACACACAGCAATGTTTATACAAAGCACGATCCCGTGCACAGCAATTTTTGTACACACAGGATCCCACACACAGTAATGTTTGTACACAGCAGGATGCTGAAAACACAGCAATGTTTGTACACAGCAGGATGCTGAACACACAACAATGTTTGTACACAGCAGGATGCTGAACACCGAGCAATGTTTGTACACAGCAGGATTCCAAGCACTGCAATATTTGTACACAGCAGGATACTGTACACAGCAATGTTTGTACACAGCAGGATGCTGAACACACAGCAATTTTTGCACACACCAGGATCTCCAACACAGAAATGTTTGAACACAGCAGGATCCCACACCCAGCAAAATTTGTACACAGCAAGATTGCACACACTGCAATGTTTGTACACAACAGGATGCCACACACAGCAATGTTTGTACACAGCAGGAACCTACACACAGAAATGTTTGTACACAGCTGGAACCCACACACAGAAATGTTTGTACAAAGAAGGATGCCACACACAGCAATGTTTATACAAATCAAGATCCCGTACACAGCAATTCTTGTACACAGCAGGATCCAACACACAGCAATGTTTGTGCATAGCAGGATCCCATACACAGCAATGTTTGTACACAGGAGGAACCCACGCACAGCAATGTTTGTACAAAGCAGGATGCCACACACAGCAATGTTTATACAAAGCAAGATCCCGTACACAGCAATTCTTGTACACAGCAGGATCCAACACACAGCAATGTTTGTGCATAGCAGGATTCCATACACAGCAATGTTTGTACACAGGAGGATCCTGTACACAGTAATGTTCGTACACATCAGGATCCCGCACAACAGCAATTTTTGTACACAACAGGTTTGTGAACACACAGCAATGTTTGTACACACCAGGATCCCCAACACAGAAATGTTTGTACACAGCAGGATCCCACACACTGCAATATTTGTACACAGCAGGATGCCACACACAGCAATGTTTGTACACAGCAGGAACCCACGCACAGCAATGTTTGTACACAGGAGGATGCCACACACAGCAATGTTTGTACACAGCAGGAACCCACGCACAGCAATGTTTGTACAAAGCAGGATTCCACACACAGCAATGTTTGTACACAGCAAGATCCCACACACAGAAATGTTTGTACACAGCACGATCCCACACACAGCAATGTTTGTGCACAGCAGGATTCCACACACAGCAATGTTTGTGCACAGCAGGATCCCACATGAAGCAATGTTTGTACACAGCAGGATCCCACACACTGCAATGTTTGTTCACAGCAGGAACCCACGCACAGCAATGTTTGTACAAAAAGGATGCCACATACAGCAATGTTTATACACAGCAGGTTCCCACACACAGCAATGTTTGTGCACAGCAGGATCCCACACACAGTAATGTTTGTACACAGCAGGATGCTGAACACACAGCAATGTTTGTACACAGCAAGATCCCGAAAACACAGTAATATTTGTACACAGCAGGATGCTGAACACACAGCAATGTTTGTACACAGCAAGATCCCGAACACATAGCAATGTTTGTACACAGCAGAATGCTGAACACACAGCAATGTTTGTACACAGCAAGATCCCGAACACATAGCAATGTTTGTACACAGCAGGATCCCGTACACACAGCAATGTTTGTACACAGCAGGATTCCAAGCACTGCAATATTTGTACACAGCAGGATCCTGTACACAGCAATGTTTGCACACAGCAGGATGCTGAACACACAGCAATTTTTGTACACACCAGGATCTCCAACACAGAAATGTTTGAACACAGCAGGATCCCACACCCAGCAATATTTGTACACAGCAGGATGCCACGCACAGCAATGTTTGTACACAGCAGGATCCCACACACAGCAATATTTGTACACAGCAGGATTGCACACACTGCAATGTTTGTACACAGCAGGAACCCACACACAGCCATGTTTGTACAAAGCAGGATGCCACACACAGCAATGTTTATACAAAGCAAGATACCGTACACAGCAATTCTTGTACACAGCAGGATCCAACACACAGCAATGTTTGTGCATAGCAGGATCCCATACACAGCAATGTTTGTACACAGGAGGATCCTGTACACAGTAATGTTCGTACGCAGCAGGATCCCGCACAACAGCAATGTTTGTACACAACAGGTTTGTGAACACACAGCAATGTTTGTACACACCAGGATCCCCAACACAGAAATGTTTGTACACAGCAGGATCCCACACACTGCAATATTTGTACACAGCAGGATGCCACACACAGCAATATTTGTACACAGCAGGATTGTACACACCGCAATACTTGTTCACAGCAGGATGCCACACACAGCAATGTTTGTACACAGCAGGAACCCACGCACAGCAATGTTTGTACAAAGCAGGATGCCACACACAGCAATGTTTGTACACAGCAGGAACCCACGCACAGCAATGTTTGTACAAAGCAGGATGCCACACACAGCAATGTTTATACAAAGCACGATCCCGTGCACAGCAATTTTTGTACACACAGGATCCCACACACAGTAATGTTTGTACACAGCAGGATGCTGAAAACACAGCAATGTTTGTACACAGCAGGATGCTGAACACACAACAATGTTTGTACACAGCAGGATGCTGAACACCGAGCAATGTTTGTACACAGCAGGATTCCAAGCACTGCAATATTTGTACACAGCAGGATACTGTACACAGCAATGTTTGTACAAAGCAGGATGCCACACACAGCAATGTTTATACAAAGCACGATCCCGTGCACAGCAATTTTTGTACACACAGGATCCCACACACAGTAATGTTTGTACACAGCAGGATGCTGAAAACACAGCAATGTTTGTACACAGCAGGATGCTGAACACACAACAATGTTTGTACACAGCAGGATGCTGAACACCGAGCAATGTTTGTACACAGCAGGATTCCAAGCACTGCAATATTTGTACACAGCAGGATACTGTACACAGCAATGTTTGTACACAGCAGGATGCTGAACACACAGCAATTTTTGCACACACCAGGATCTCCAACACAGAAATGTTTGAACACAGCAGGATCCCACACCCAGCAAAATTTGTACACAGCAAGATTGCACACACTGCAATGTTTGTACACAACAGGATGCCACACACAGCAATGTTTGTACACAGCAGGAACCTACACACAGAAATGTTTGTACACAGCTGGAACCCACACACAGAAATGTTTGTACAAAGAAGGATGCCACACACAGCAATGTTTATACAAATCAAGATCCCGTACACAGCAATTCTTGTACACAGCAGGATCCAACACACAGCAATGTTTGTGCATAGCAGGATCCCATACACAGCAATGTTTGTACACAGGAGGAACCCACGCACAGCAATGTTTGTACAAAGCAGGATGCCACACACAGCAATGTTTATACAAAGCAAGATCCCGTACACAGCAATTCTTGTACACAGCAGGATCCAACACACAGCAATGTTTGTGCATAGCAGGATTCCATACACAGCAATGTTTGTACACAGGAGGATCCTGTACACAGTAATGTTCGTACACATCAGGATCCCGCACAACAGCAATTTTTGTACACAACAGGTTTGTGAACACACAGCAATGTTTGTACACACCAGGATCCCCAACACAGAAATGTTTGTACACAGCAGGATCCCACACACTGCAATATTTGTACACAGCAGGATGCCACACACAGCAATGTTTGTACACAGCAGGAACCCACGCACAGCAATGTTTGTACACAGGAGGATGCCACACACAGCAATGTTTGTACACAGCAGGAACCCACGCACAGCAATGTTTGTACAAAGCAGGATGCCATACACAGCAATGTTTATACAAAGCAAGATCCCGTACACAGCAATTTTTGTACACAGCAGGATCCCACACACAGTAATGTTTGTACACAGCAGGATACCACCCACAGAAGTGTTTGTACTCAGCAATATACCACACTCAGCAATGTTTATATGCAGCAGGATGCCACACCGAGCAATGTTTGTACCCAGCAAGATCCCACACACAGCAATGTTTGTATACAGCAAGATCCCACACACAGCAATGTTTGTATACAGCAAGATCGCACACACAGCAATGTTTGTGCAGAGCAGGATTCCACACACAGCAATGTTTGTACACAGCAAGATCCCACACACAGAAATGTTTGTACACAGCACGATCCCACACACATCAATGTTCGTGCACAGCAGGATTCCACACACAGCAATGTTTGTGCACAGCAGGATCCCACATGAAGCAATGTTTGTACACAGCAGGATCCCACACACTGCAATGTTTGTTCACAGCAGGAACCCACGCACAGCAATGTTTGTACAAAAAGGATGCCACATACAGCAATGTTTATACACAGCAGGTTCCCACACACAGCAATGTTTGTGCACAGCAGGATCCCACACACAGTAATGTTTGTACACAGCAGGATGCTGAACACACAGCAATGTTTGTACACAGCAAGATCCCGAAAACACAGTAATATTTGTACACAGCAGGATGCTGAACACACAGCAATGTTTGTACACAGCAAGATCCCGAACACATAGCAATGTTTGTACACAGCAGAATGCTGAACACACAGCAATGTTTGTACACAGCAAGATCCCGAACACATAGCAATGTTTGTACACAGCAGGATCCCGTACACACAGCAATGTTTGTACACAGCAGGATTCCAAGCACTGCAATATTTGTACACAGCAGGATCCTGTACACAGCAATGTTTGCACACAGCAGGATGCTGGACACACAGCAATTTTTGTACACACCAGGATCTCCAACACAGAAATGTTTGAACACAGCAGGATCCCACACCCAGCAATATTTGTACACAGCAGGATTGCACACACAGCAATGTTTGTACACAGCAGGATGCCACGCACAGCAATGTTTGTACACAGCAGGATTGCACACACTGCAATGTTTGTACACAGCAGGAACCCACACACAGCAATGTTTGTACAAAGCTGGATGCCACACACAGCAATGTTTATACAAAGCAAGATACCGTACACAGCAATTCTTGTACACAGCAGGATCCAACACACAGCAATGTTTGTGCATAGCAGGATCCCATACACAGCAATGTTTGTACACAGGAGGATCCTGTACACAGTAATGTTCGTACGCAGCAGGATCCCGCACAACAGCAATGTTTGTACACAACAGGTTTGTGAACACACAGCAATGTTTGTACACACCAGGATCCCCAACACAGAAATGTTTGTACACAGCAGGATCCCACACACAGCAATATTTGTACACAGCAGGATGCCACACACAGCAATATTTGTACACAGCAGGATTGTACACACCGCAATACTTGTTCACAGCAGGATGCCACACACAGCAATGTTTGTACACAGCAGGAACCCACGCACAGCAATGTTTGTACAAAGCAGGATGCCACACACAGCAATGTTTGTACACAGCAGGAACCCACGCACAGCAATGTTTGTACAAAGCAGGATGCCACACACAGCAATGTTTATACAAAGCAAGATCCCGTGCACAGCAATTTTTGTACACAGCAGGATCCCACACACAGTAATGTTTGTACACAGCAGGATGCTGAAAACACAGCAATGTTTGTACACAGCAGGATGCTGAACACACAACAATGTTTGTACACAGCAGGATGCTGAACACATAGCAATGTTTGTACACAGCAGGATTCCAAGCACTGCAATATTTGTACACAGCAGGATACTGTACACAGCAATGTTTGTACACAGCAGGATGCTGAACACACAGCAATTTTTGCACACACCAGAATCTCCAACACAGAAATGTTTGAACACAGCAGGATCCCACACCCAGCAAAATTTGTACACAGCAGGATTGCACACACTGCAATGTTTGTACACAACAGGATGCCACACACAGCAATGTTTGTACACAGCAGGAACCCACACACAGAAATGTTTGTACACAGCTGGAATCCACACACAGAAATGTTTGTACAAAGAAGGATGCCACACACAGCAATGTTTATACAAAGCAAGATCCCGTACACAGCAATTCTTGTACACAGCAGGATCCAACACACAGCAATGTTTGTGCATAGCAGGATCCCATACACAGCAATGTTTGTACACAGGAGGAACCCACGCACAGCAATGTTTGTACAAAGCAGGATGCCACACACAGCAATGTTTATACAAAGCAAGATCCCGTGCACAGCAATTTTTGTACACAGCAGGATCCCACACACAGTAATGTTTGTACACAGCAGGATACCACCCACAGAAATGTTTGTACTCAGCAATATCCCACACTCAGCAATGTTTATATGCAGCAGGATGCCACACCGAGCAATGTTTGTACCCAGCAAGATCCCACACACAGCAATGCTTGTTTTCAGCAAGATCCCACTCACAGCAATGTTTGTATACAGCAAGATCCCACACACAGCAATGTTTGTGCACAGCAGGATTCCACACACAGCAATGTTTGTACACAGCAGGATCCCGTACACACAGCAATGTTTGTACACAGCAGGATTCCAGGCACTGCAATGTTTGTGCACAGCAGGATTCCATACACAGCAATGTTTGTACACAGCAGAATGCTGAACACACAGCAATTTTTGTACACAGCAGGATCTCCAACACAGAAATGTTTGAACACAGCAGGATCCCACACACAGCAATGTTTGTACACAGCAGGATGCTGAAAACACAGCAATGTTTGTACACAGCAGGATGCTGAACACATAGCAATGTTTGTACACAGCAGGTTGCTGAAAACACAGCAATGTTTGTACACAGCAGGATGCTGAAAACACAGCAATGTTTGTACACCGCAGGATGCTGAACACACAGCAATGTTTGTACACAGCAGGATTCCAAGCACTGCAATATTTGTACACAGCAGGATACTGTACACAGCAATGTTTGTACACAGCAGAAGGCTGAACACACAGCAATTTTTGCACACACCAGGATCTCCAACACAGAAATGTTTGAACACAGCAGGATCCCACACCCAGCAAAATTTGTACACAGCAGGATTGCACACGCTGCAATGTTTGTACACAACAGAATGCCACACACAGCAATGTTTGTACACAGCAGGAACCCACACACAGAAATGTTTGTACAAAGAAGGATGCCACACACAGCAATGTTTATACAAAGCAAGATCCCGTACACAGCAATTCTTGTACACAGCAGGATCCAACACACAGCAATGTTTGTGCATAGCAGGATCCCATATACAGCAATGTTTGTACACAGGAGGATCCTGTACACAGTAATGTTCGTACGCAGCAGGATCCCGCACAACAGCAATGTTTGTACACAACAGGTTTGTGAACACACAGCAATGTTTGTACACACCAGGATCCCCAACACGAAATGTTTGTACACAGCAGGATCCCACACACAGCAATATGTGTACACAGCAGGATGCCACACACAGCAATATTTGTACACAGCAGGATTGTACACACCGCAATGCTTGTTCACAGCAGGATGCCACACACAGCAATGTTTGTACACAGCAGGAACCCACGCACAGCAATGTTTGTACAAAGCAGGATGCCACACACAGCAATGTTTGTACACAGCAGGAACCCACGCACAGCAATGTTTGTACAAAGCAGGATGCCACACACAGCAATGTTTATACAAAGCAAGATCCCGTGCACAGCAATTTTTGTACACAGCAGGATCCCACACACAGTAATGTTTGTACACAGCAGGATGCTGAAAACACAGCAATGTTTGTACACAGCAGGATGCTGAACACACAACAATGTTTGTACACAGCAGGATGCTGAACACATAGCAATGTTTGTACACAGCAGGATTCCAAGCACTGCAATATTTGTACACAGCAGGATACTGTACACAGCAATGTTTGTACACAGCAGGATGCTGAACACACAGCAATTTTTGCACACACCAGGATCTCCAACACAGAAATGTTTGAACACAGCAGGATCCCACACCCAGCAAAATTTGTACACAGCAGGATTGCACACACTGCAATGTTTGTACACAACAGGATGCCACACACAGCAATGTTTGTACACAGCAGGAACCCACACACAGAAATGTTTGTACACAGCTGGAACCCACACACAGAAATGTTTGTACAAAGAAGGATGCCACACACAGCAATGTTTATACAAAGCAAGATCCCGTACACAGCAATTCTTGTACACAGCAGGATCCAACACACAGCAATGTTTGTGCATAGCAGGATCCCATACACAGCAATGTTTGTACACAGGAGGATCCTGTACACAGTAATGTTCGTACACAGCAGGATCCCGCACAACAGCAATTTTTGTACACAACAGGTTTGTGAACACACAGCAATGTTTGTACACACCAGGATCCCCAACACAGAAATGTTTGTACACAGCAGGATCCCACACACTGCAATATTTGTACACAGCAGGATGCCACACACAGCAATGTTTGTACACAGCAGGAACCCACGCACAGCAATGTTTGTACACAGCAGGATGCCACACACAGCAATGTTTGTACACAGCAGGAACCCACGCACAGCAATGTTTGTACAAAGCAGGATGCCATACACAGCAATGTTTATACAAAGCAAGATCCCGTACACAGCAATTTTTGTACACAGCAGGATCCCACACACAGTAATGTTTGTACACAGCAGGATACCACCCTCAGAAGTGTTTGTACTCAGCAATATACCACACTCAGCAATGTTTATATGCAGCAGGATGCCACACCGAGCAATGTTTGTACCCAGCAAGATCCCACACACCGCAATGTTTGTATACAGCAAGATCCCACACACAGCAATGTTTGTATACAGCAAGATCCCACACACAGCAATGTTTGTGCAGAGCAGGATTCCACACACAGCAATGTTTGTACACAGCAAGATCCCACACACAGAAATGTTTGTACACAGCACGATCCCACACACAGCAATGTTTGTGCACAGCAGGATTCCACACACAGCAATGTTTGTGCACAGCAGGATCCCACATGAAGCAATGTTTGTACACAGCAGGATCCCACACACTGCAATGTTTGTTCACAGCAGGAACCCACGCACAGCAATGTTTGTACAAAAAGGATGCCACATACAGCAGTGTTTATACACAGCAGGTTCCCACACACAGCAATGTTTGTGCACAGCAGGATCCCACACACAGTAATGTTTGTACACAGCAGGATGCTGAACACACAGCAATGTTTGTACACAGCAAGATCCCGAAAACACAGTAATATTTGTACACAGCAGGATGCTGAACACACAGCAATGTTTGTACACAGCAAGATCCCGAACACATAGCAATGTTTGTACACAGCAGAATGCTGAACACACAGCAATGTTTGTACACAGCAAGATCCCGAACACATAGCAATGTTTGTACACAGCAGGATCCCGTACACACAGCAATGTTTGTACACAGCAGGATTCCAAGCACTGCAATATTTGTACACAGCAGGATCCTGTACACAGCAATGTTTGCACACAGCAGGATGCTGAACACACAGCAATTTTTGTACACACCAGGATCTCCAACACAGAAATGTTTGAACACAGCAGGATCCCACACCCAGCAATATTTGTACACAGCAGGATTGCACACACAGCAATGTTTGTACACAGCAGGATGCCACACACAGCAATGTTTGTACACAGCAGGATCCCACACACAGCAATATTTGTACACAGCAGGATCGCACACACTGCAATGTTTGTACACAGCAGGATGCCACACACAGCAATGTTTGTGCACAGCAAGATCTCACACAAAGCAATGTTAGTACAAAGCAGAATCCCACACACAGCAATGTTTGAACAAAGCTGAATCTCACACACAGCAATGTTTGCTCTCAGCAGGATCCCAAATACAGCAATGTGTGTACACATCAGGATCCTGTACACAGCAATGTTTGTACACAGCCGGATCCCACACACTGCAATGGTTGTACACAGCAAGATCACACACACAGCAATGTTTGTGCACAGCACGAGCTCACACACAGCAATGTTTGTACAAAGCAGGATGCCACACACAGCAATGTTTATACAAAGCAAGATACCGTACACAGCAATTCTTGTACACAGCAGGATCTCACACACAGCAATGTTTGTGCATAGCAGGATCCCACACACAGCAATTTTTGTACACAGCAGGATCCCACCCACAGCAATGTTTGTACACAGGAGGATCCTGTACATAGCAATGTTTGTACACAGCAGGTTTGTGCACACACAGCAATGTTTGTACACAACAGGTTTGTGAACACACAGCAATGTTTGTACACACCAGGATCCCCAACACAGAAATGTTTGTACTCAGCAGGATCCCACACACAGCAATATTTGTACACAGCAGGATGCCACACACAGCAATATTTGTACACAGCAGGATTGTACACACCGCAATGCTTGTTCACAGCAGGATTCCACACACAGCAATGTTTGTACACAGCAGGATCCCACATGCAGCAATGTTTGTGCATAGCAGGATTCCACACACAGCAATGTTTGTACACAGCAGGATCCCACATGCAGCAATGTTTGTACACAGCAGGATCCCACACACTGCAATGTTTGTTCACAGCAGGAACCCACGCACAGCAATGTTTCTAAAACGAAGGATGCCACATTCAGCAATGTTTATACACAGCAGGATCCCACACACAGCAATGTTTATACAAAGCAAGATCCCGTACACAGTGATTTTAGTACACAGCAGGATCCCACACAGAGCATTGTTTGTGCATAGCAGGATCCCACGCACAGCAATTTTTGTACACAGCAGGATCCCACACACAGCAATGTTTGTACACAGCAGGATCCTGTACGCAGTAATGTTCGTACACAGCAGGATCCCGTAAACAGCAATGTTTGTACACAGCAGGTTTGTGCACACACTGCAATGTTTGTACACACCAGGATCTCCAACACAGCAATGTTTGTACACAGCAGGATCCCACACACCGCCATGTTTGTTCGCCGCAGGATGCCACACACAGCAATGTTTGTACAAAGCAGGATGCCACACACAGCAATGTTTATACAAAGCAGGATCCCGTACACAGCAATTTTTGTACACAGCAGGATCCCACACACAGTAATGTGTGTACACAGCAGGATACCTCCCACAGAAATGTTTGTACTCAGCAATATCCCATACACAGCAATGTTTATACACAGCAGGATCACACATACATTTGTACACAGCAGGATCCCACACACAGCAATGTTTGTGCACAGCAGGATTCCACACACAGCAATGTTTGTACACAGCAGGATCTCACATGCAGCAATGTTTGTACACAGCAGGATCCCACACACTGCAATGTTTGTACACAGCAGGATCCCACACACAGCAATGTTTGCACACAGCAGGAACCCACGCACAGCAATGTTTGTACACAGTATTATCTGAAACACAGCAATGTTTGTACACAGCAGGATACCATACAAAGAAATGTTTGTACACAGGAGGATCCCACACGCAGCAATGTTTGTACACAGCAGGATCCCACACACAGCAATGTTTGTGCACAGCAAGATCTCACACAAAGCAATGTTAGTACAAAGCAGAATCCCACACACAGCAATGTTTGAACAAAGCTGAATCTCACACACAGCAATGTTTGCTCTCAGCAGGATCCCAAATACAGCAATGTGTGTACACGTCAGGATCCTGTACACAGCAATGTTTGTACACAGCCGGATCCCACACACTGCAATGGTTGTACACAGCAAGATCACACACACAGCAATGTTTGTGCACAGCACGAGCTCACACACAGCAATGTTTGTACACAGCAGGATTCCACACAGTACAATTTTACACAGCAAGATCACACACGCAGTAATGTTTGTACACAGCTGGATCCCATACTCTGCAATGTCTGTACACAGCAAGATCCCACACACACCAATATTTGTACACAAGAAGTTCCCACATACAGTAATGTTTGTACACAGCAGGATCCCATGCTCAGCAATATTTGTACACTGCAGGATCCCACACACAGCAATGTTTGTACACAGCAGGATCCCATACACAGCAATGTATGCACACGGCAAGATCCCACACACATTAATGTTTGTACACAGCAGGATGCCATGCACAGCAATGTTTGTACACAGTAAGATCCCACACACAGCAATGTTAGTACAAAGCAGGAACCCACACACAGCAATGTTTGTACATAGGAAGATCCCACACACAGCAATGCTTGTACACATCAGGATCCCTTACAAAGCAATAATTGTACACATCAGGATCCCTTACACAGCAATGATTGTACAAAGCAGGTACACACACAGCAATGTTTGTACACAGCAAGATCCCACACATAGCAATGTTTGTACAGAGCAGGATCCCACATGCTGTAATGTTTGTTCACAGGAGGATGCCACACACAGCAACGTTTGTACACAGCAGGATCCCACACACAGCAATGTTGTGCACAGGAATATCCCACACACAGCAATGTTTGTACACATCAGGATCCCGTACATCGCAATGTTTGCACACAGCAGGATGCCGTACATTCAGCAATGTTTATACACAGCAGGATCCCACACACAGCAATGTTTATACAAAGCAAGATCCCGTACACAGTGATTTTTGTACACAGCAGGATCCCACACAGAGCAATGTTTGTGCATAGCAGGATCCCACGCACAGCAATGTTTGTACACAGCAGGATCCCACACACAGCAATGTTTGTACACAGCAGGATCCTGTACGCAGTAATGTTCGTACACAGCAGGATCCCGTAAACAGCAATGTTTGTACACAGCAGGTTTGTGCACACACAGCAATGTTTGTACACACCAGGATCTCCAACACAGCAATGTTTGTACACAGCAGGATCCCACACACCGCCATGTTTGTTCGCAGCAGGATGCCACACACAGCAATGTTTGTACAAAGCAGGATGCCACACACAGCAATGTTTATACAAAGCAGGATCCCGTACACAGCAATTTTTGTACACAGCAGGATCCCACACACAGTAATGTGTGTACACAGCAGGATACCTCCCACAGAAATGTTTGTACACAGCAGGATCTCACATGCAGCAATGTTTGTACACAGCAGGATCCCACACACTGCAATGTTTGTTCACAGCAGGAACCCACGCACAGCAATGTTTGTACAAAGAAGGATGCCACATACAGCAATGTTTATACACAGCAGGATCCCACACACAGCAATGTTTGTACACAGCAGGATCCCACGCACAGCAATGTTTGTACACAGTATTATCTGAAACACAGCAATGTTTGTACACAGCAGGATACCATACAAAGAAATGTTTGTACACAGGAGGATCCCACACGCAGCAATGTTTGTACACAGCAGGATCCCACACGCAGCAATGTTTGTGCACAGCAAGATCTCACACAAAGCAATGTTAGTACAAAGCAGAATCCCACACACAGCAATGTTTGAACAAAGCTGAATCTCACACACAGCAATGTTTGCTCTCAGCAGGATCCCAAATACAGCAATGTGTGTACGCATCAGGATCCTGTACACAGCAATGTTTGTACACAGCCGGATCCCACACACTGCAATGGTTGTACACAGCAAGATCACACACACAGCAATGTTTGTGCACAGCACGAGCTCACACACAGCAATGTTTGTACACAGCAGGATTCCACACAGTACAATTTTACACAGCAAGATCACACACGCAGTAATGTTTGTACACAGCTGGATCCCATACTCTGCAATGTCTGTACACAGCAAGATCCCACACACACCAATATTTGTACACAAGAAGTTCCCACATACAGTAATGTTTGTACACAGCAGGATCCCATCCTCAGCAATGTTTGTACACTGCAGGATCCCACGCACAGCAATGTTTGTACACAGCAGGATCCCATACACAGCAATGTTTGTGCACAGAAGGATCCAGTGCACAGCAATGTTTGTACACAGCAGGATCCCACGCACATCAATGATTGTACACAGCAGGATCCTGTACACAGTAATGTTTGTGCACAGCAGGATCTCACACACAGAAATGTTTGTGCATAGCAGGATCCCACACAAAGCAGAGTTTGTACACAGCAAGGTCACACATGCAGCAATGTTTGTACACACCAGGATCCCACGCACATCAATGATTGTACACAGCAGGATCCTGTACACAGCAATGTTTGTACACAGCAGGATCACACATGCAGCAATGTTTGTACACACCAGGATCCCACACACATCAATGTTTGTACACAGGAGGATCCCAAGCAGCGCAATGTTTGTACACAGCAGGATCCCGTACACAGCAATGTTTGTACACAGCAGGATTCCAAGCACTGCAATGTTTGTACACAGCAGGATCCCGTACACACAGCAACGTTTGTACACAGCAGGATTCCAAGCACTGCAATGTTTGTACACAGCAGGATCCCGTACACACAGCAATGTTTGTACACAGCAGGATTCCAAGCACTGCAATGTTTGTAGACAGCAGGATCCCGTACACCGCAATGTTTGTACACAGCAGGATGCTGAACACACAGCAATTTTTGTACACAGCAGGATCTCCAACACAGAAAAGTTTGAACACAGCAGGATCCCACACACAACAATATTTGTTCACAGCAGGAATGCACACACTGCAATGTGTGTTCACTGCAGGATGCCACACACAGCAATGTTTGTACACAGCAGGTACCCACGCACAGCAATGTTTGTACAAAGCAGGATGCCACACACAGCAATGTTTATACAAAGTAAGATCCCGTACACAGCAATTTTTGTACACAGCAGGATCCCAACACAGCCATGTTTGAACACAGCAGGATCCTGTACACAGTAATGTCCGTACACAGCAGGATCCCGTAAACAGCAATGTTTGTACACAGCAGGTTTGTGCACGCACAGCAATGTTTGTACACACCAGGATCTCCAACACAGAAATGTTTGTACACAGCAGGATCCCACATGCAGCAATATTTGTACACAGCAGGATTGTACACACTGCAATGTTTGTTCACAGCAGGATGCCAGACACAGCAATGTTTGTACACAGCAGGAACCCACGCACAGCAAGGTTTGTACACAGAAGGATGCCACACACAGCAATGTTTGTACACAGCAGGAACCCGCGCACAGCAATGTTTGTACAAAGCAGGATGCCACACACAGCAATGTTTATACAAAGCAAGATCCCGTACACAGCATTCTTGTACAGAGCAGGATCCCACACACAGTAATGTTTGTACACAGCAAAATCCCACACACAGCAAAGTCTTTAACAAGGATGTTCCCACACATAGCAATGTTTGTACACATCAGAATGCCACACAGAGCAATGTTTATACGCAGCAGGATCCCACACACAGCAATGTTTGTACAGAGCAAAATCCCGTACACACAGCAATGTTTGTACACAGCAAGATCCCATACACAGCAATTTTTGTGCATAGCAGGATCCCACACAAAGCAGAGTTTGTACACAGCAAGGTCACACATACAGCAATATTTGTACACACCAGGATCCCACACACATCAATGTTTGTTCACAGCAGGATTCCAGGCACTGCAATGTTTGTACACAAGAGGATCCCACACACAGCAATGTCTGTACACAGCAGGATGCTGAACACACAGCAATGTTTGTACACAGCAAGATCCCGAAAACACAGTAATATTTGTACACAGCAGGATGCTGAACACACAGCAATGTTTGTACACAGCAAGATCCCGAACACATAGCAATGTTTGTACACAGCAGGATGCTGAACAGACAGCAATGTTTGTACACAGCAAGATCCCGAACACATAGCAATGTTTGTACACAGCAGGATCCCGTACACACAGCAATGTTTGTACACAGCAGGATTCCACACACAGCAATATTTGTACACAGCAGGATGCCACACACAGCAATATTTGTACACAGCAGGATTGTACACACCGCAATGCTTGTTCACAGCAGGATGCCACACACAACAATGTTTGTACACAGCAGGAACCCACGCACAGCAATGTTTGTACACAGCAGGATGCCACACACAGCAATGTTTGTACACAGCAGGAACCCACGCACAGCAATATTTGTACAAAGCAGGATGCCACACACAGCAATGTTTATACAAAGCAAGATCCCGTGCACAGCAATTTTTGTTCACAGTAGGATCCCACACACAGAAATGTTTGTACTCAGAAATATCCCACACTCAGCAATGTTTATATGCAGCAGGATGCCACACCGAGCAATGTTTGTACCCAGCAAGATCCCACGCACAGCAATGTTTGTACACCGCAAGATCCCACTCACAGCCATGTTTGTATACAGCAAGATCCCACACACAGCAATGTTTGTGCACAGCAGGATTCCACACACAGCAATGTTTGTACACAGCATGATCCCACACACAGCAATGCTTGTACACAGCACGATCCCACACACAGCAATGTTTGTACACAGCAGGAACCCACGCACAGCAATGTTTGTACACAGCAGGATCCCGTACACACAGCAATGTTAGTACATAGCAGGATTCCAGGCACTGCAATGTTTGTACACAGCAGGATTCCATACACAGCAATGTTTGTACACAGCAGAATGCTGAACAAACAGCAATTTTTGTACACAGCAGGATCTCCAACACAGAAATGTTTGAACACAGCAGGATCCCACACACAGCAATGTTTGTACACAGCAGGATGCTGAAAACACAGCAATGTTTGTACACAGCAGGATGCTGAAAACACAGCAATGTTTGTACACAGCAGGATGCTGAACACATAGCAATGTTTGTACACAGCAGGATTCCAAGCACTGCAATATTTGTACACAGCAGGATACTGTACACAGCAATGTTTGTACACAGCAGGATGCTGAACACACAGCAATTTTTGCACACACCAGGATCTCCAACACAGAAATGTTTGAACACAGCAGGATCCCACACCCAGCAAAATTTGTACACAGCAGGATTGCACACACTGCAATGTTTGTACACAACAGGATGCCACACACAGCAATGTTTGTACACAGCAGGAACCCACACACAGAAAAGTTTGTACAAAGAAGGATGCCACACACAGCAATGTTTATACAAAGCAAGATCCCGTGCACAGCAATTTTTGTACACAGCAGGATCCCACACACAGTAATGCTTGTACACAGCAGGATCCCACGCACAGAAATGTTTGTACTCAGCAATATCCCACACTCAGCAATGTTTATATGCAGCAGGATGCCACACCGAGCAATGTTTGTACCCAGCAAGATCCCACACACAGCAATGTTTGTATACAGCAAGATCCCACACACAGCAATGTTTGTATACAGCAAGATCCCACACACAGCAATGTTTGTGCAGAGCAGGATTCCACACACAGCAATGTTTGTACACAGCAAGATCCCACACACAGAAATGTTTATACAAAGCAAGATACCGTACACAGCAATTCTTGTACACAGCAGGATCTCACACACAGCAATGTTTGTGCATAGCAGGATCCCACACACAGCAATTTTTGTACACAGCAGGATCCCACCCACAGCAATGTTTGTACACAGGAGGATCCTGTACATAGCAATGTTTGTACACAGCAGGTTTGTGCACACACAGCAATGTTTGTACACAACAGGTTTGTGAACACACAGCAATGTTTGTACACACCAGGATCCCCAACACAGAAATGTTTGTACTCAGCAGGATCCCACACACAGCACTATTTGTACACAGCAGGATGCCACACACAGCAATATTTGTACACAGCAGGATTGTACACACCGCAATGCTTGTTCACAGCAGGATCCCACATACAGCAATGTTTGTACACAGCAGGATACCACCCACAGAAATGTTTGTACTCAGCAATATCCCACACTCAGCAATGTTTATATGCAGCAGGATGCCACACCGAGCAATGTTTGTTCCCAGCAAGATCCCACACACAGCAATGCTTGTATACAGCAAGATCCCACTCACAGCAATGTTTGTATACAGCAAGATGCCACACACAGCAATGTTTGTGCACAGCAGGATTCCACACACAGCAATGTTTGTACACAGCAGGATCCCGTACACACAGCAATGTTTGTACACAGCAGGATTCCAGGCACTGCAATGTTTGTACACAGCAGGATTCCGTACACAGCTATGTTTGTACACAGCAGAATGCGGAACACACAGCAATTTTTGTACACAGCTGGATCTCCAACACAGAAATGTTTGAACACAGCAGGATCCCACACACAGCAATGTTTGTACACAGCAGGATGCTGAACACATAGCAATGTTTGTACACAGCAGGATGCTGAAAACACAGCAATGTTTGTACACAGCAGGATGCTGAAAACACAGCAATGTTTGTACACCGCAGGATGCTGAACACATAGCAATGTTTGTACACAGCAGGATTCCAAGCACTGCAATATTTGTACACAGCAGGATACTGTACACAGCAATGTTTGTACACAGCAGAAGGCTGAACACACAGCAATTTTTGCACACACCAGGATCTCCAACACAGAAAAGTTTGAACACAGCAGGATCCCACACCCAGCAAAATTTGTACACAGCAGGATTGCACACGCTGCAATGTTTGTACACAACAGAATGCCACACACAGCAATGTTTGTACACAGCAGGAACCCACACACAGAAATGTTTGTACAAAGAAGGATGCCACACACAGCAATGTTTATACAAAGCAAGATCCCGTACACAGCAATTCTTGTACACAGCAGGATCCAACACACAGCAATGTTTGTGCATAGCAGGATCCCATACACAGCAATGTTTGTACACAGGAGGATCCTGTACACAGTAATGTTCGTACGCAGCAGGATCCCGCACAACAGCAATGTTTGTACACAACAGGTTTGTGAACACACAGCAATGTTTGTACACACCAGGATCCCCAACACAGAAATGTTTGTACACAGCAGGATCCCACACACAGCAATATGTGTACACAGCAGGATGCCACACACAGCAATATTTGTACACAGCAGGATTGTACACACCGCAATGCTTGTTCACAGCAGGATGCCACACACAGCAATGTTTGTACACAGCAGGAACCCACGCACAGCAATGTTTGTACAAAGCAGGATGCCACACACAGCAATGTTTATACACAGCAGGATCCCGTACACAGCAATGTTTTAACACAGCAAGATCCCACACACAGCAATGTTTGTACACAGCAAGATCCCACACACAGCAATGCTTGTACACAGCAGTATCCCATGCTCAGCAATGTTTGTACACAGTAGGATCCCACACACTGCAATGCTTGTCCACAGCAAGATCCCACTCATAGCAATGTTTGTGCACAGCAGGATCCCACACACAGCAATGTTTATACGCAGCAGGATTCCACACACTGCAATGTTTGTCCAAACAGGATCCCACACACAGCAATGTTTATACACAGCAGGATCCCGCACACAGCAATGTTTGTACACAGCAGGATCCCGCACGCACAGCAATGTTTGTACACAGCAGGATCCCATTAACAGCAATGTTTGTACACAACAGGATCCCACACACAGCATTGATTGTACACAAGAGGATCTCACAAACAGTAATGTTTGTAAACAGGAGGATCCCACACAGAGAAATGTATGTACACAGTAGGATGCCACACAGAGCAATGTATGTACACAGTAAGATCCCACATGCAGCAATGTATTTGCACAGAAAGATCCCACACACAGCAATGTTTGTTTACAGCAGGATCCCGCACACCTCAATGTTTGTACACAGCAGGATCCCACATGTAGCAATGTTTGTACACAACAGGATCCCACACACAGCAATGTTTGCACACAGCAGGAAACCACACACAGCAATGTTTGCACACAGCAAGATCCCACACTCATCAATGTTAGTACAAAGCAGGATCCCACACAAAGCAATGTTTGAACAAAGCAGAATCACTCAAAGAGCAATGTTGGCACACAGCAGGATCCCACACACAGCAATGTTTGTACTGAGCTGGATCCAACACACAGCAATGTTTGTGCACAGCAGGATCCCACATGAAGCAATGTTTGTACACAGCAGGATCCCACACACTGCAATGTTTGTTCACAGCAGGAACCCACGCACAGCAATGTTTGTACAAAAAGGTAGCACATACAGCAATGTTTATACACAGCAGGTTCCCACACACAGCAATGTTTGTGCACAGCAGGATCCCACACACAGTAATGTCTGTACACAGCAGGATGCTGAACACACAGCAATGTTTGTACACAGCAAGATCCCGAAAACACAGTAATATTTGTACACAGCAGGATGCTGAACACACAGCAATGTTTGTACACAGCAAGATCCCGAACACATAGCAATGTTCGTACATAGCAAGATCCCGAATACATAGCAATGTTTGTACACAGCAGGATCCCGTACACACAGCAATGTTTGTACACAGCAGGATTCCAAGCACTGCAATACTTGTACACAGCAGGATCCTGTACACAGCAATGTTTGTACACAGCAGGATGCTGAACACACAGCAATTTTTGTACACACCAGGATCTGCAACACAGAAATGTTTGAACACAGCAGTATCCTACACCCAGCAATATTTGTACACAGCAGCATTGCACACACAGCAATGTTTATACACAGCAGGATGCCACACACAGCAATGTTTGTACACATCAGGAACCCACACACAGCAATGTTTGTACAAAGCAGGATGCCACACACAGCAATGTTTATACAAAGCAAGATCCCACACACAGCAATTCTTGTACACAGCAGGATCCAACCCACAGCAAAGTTTGTACACAGGAGGATCCTGTACACAGTAATGTTCGTACACAGCAGGATCCCGCACAACAGCAATGTTTGTACACAACAGGTTTGTGAACACACAGCAATGTTTGTACACACCAGGATCCCCAACACGGAAATGTTTGTACACAGCAGGATCCCACACACAGCAATATTTGTACACAGCAGGATGTCACACACAGCAATATTTATACAAAGCAAGATCCCGTGCACATTAATTTTGTACACAGCAGGATCCCACACACAGTAATGTTTGTACACAGCAGGATCCCACACACAGTAATGTTTGTACACAGCAGGATACCACCCACAGAAATGTTTGTACTCAGCAATATCCCACACTCAGCAATGTTTATATGCAGCAGGATGCCACACCGAGCAATGTTTGTACCCAGCAAGATCCCACACACAGCAATGTTTGTATACAGCCAGATCCCACTCACAGCAATGTTTGTATGCAGCAAGATCCCACACACAGCAATGTTTGTGCACAGCAGGATTCCACACACAGCAATATTTGTACACAGCAAGATCCCACACACAGCAATGCTTGTACACAGCACGATCCCACACACAGCAATGTTTGTACACAGCAGGAACCCACGCACAGCAATGTTTGTACACAGCAGGATCCCGTACACACAGCAATGTTTGTACACAGCAGGATTCCAGGCACTGCAATGTTTGTACACAGCAGGATTCCGTACACAGCAATGTTTGTACACAGCAGAATGCTGAACACACAGCAATTTTTGTACACAGCAGGATCTCCAACACAGAAATGTTTGAACACAGCAGGATCCCACACACAGCAATGTTTGTACACAGCAGGATGATGAAAACACATCAATGTTTGTACGCAGTTGGATGCTGAACACACAGCAATTTTTGCACACACCAGGATCTCCAACACAGAAATGTTTGAACACAGCAGGATCCCACACCCAGCAATATTTGTACACAGCAGGATTGCACACACTGCAATGTTTGTACACAACAGGATGCCACACACAGCAATGTTTGTACACAGCAGGAACCCACACTCAGAAATGTTTGTACAAAGAAGGATGCCACACACAGCAATGTTTATACAAAGCAAGATCCCGTACACAGCAATTCTTGTACACAGCAGGATCCAACACACAGCAATGTATGTACACAGCAGGATCCTGTACACTGTAATGCTTGTAAACAGCAAGATCCCACACTCAGCAATGTTTTTAACCAGGAGGATCCACACACAGCAATGTTTGTACACAGCAGGATCTCACACACAGCAATGTTTGTGCACAGCAGGATCTCACACACAGCAGAGTCTGTACCCAGCAAGATCACACACACAGCAATGTTTGTACACAGCAGGATGCTGAACACACTGCAATGTTTGTACACAGCAGGATGCTGAACACATAGCAATGTTTGTACACAGCAGGATTCCAAGCACTATAATATTTGTACACAGCAGGATACTGTACACAGCAATGTTTGTACACAGCAGGATGCTGAACACACAGCAATTTTTGTACACACCAGGATCTCCAACACAGAAATGTTTGTACACAGCAGGATCCCACACACAGCAATATTTGTACACAGCAGGATTGCACACACTGCAATGTTTGTACACAGCAGGATGCCACACACAGCAATGTTTGTACACAGCAGGAACCCACACACAGCAATGTTTGTACAAAGCAGGATGCCACACACAGCAATGTTTATACAAAGCAAGATACCGTACACAGCAATTCTTGTACACAGCAGGATCTCACACACAGCAATGTTTGTGCATAGCAGGATCCCACACACAGCAATTTTTGTACACAGCAGGATCCCACCCACAGCAATGTTTGTACACAGGAGGATCCTGTACATAGCAATGTTTGTACACAGCAGGTTTGTGCACACACAGCAATGTTTGTACACAACAGGTTTGTGAACACACAGCAATGTTTGTACACACCAGGATCCCCAACACAGAAATGTTTGTACTCAGCAGGATCCCACACACAGCAATATTTGTACACAGCAGGATCCGACATACAGCAATGTTTGTACACAGCTGGATGCCACACACAGCAATGTTTGTACACAGCAGGATACCACCCACAGAAATGTTTGTACTCAGCAATATCCCACACTCAGCAATGTTTATATGCAGCAGGATGCCACACCGAGCAATGTTTGTACCCAGCAAGATCCCACACACAGCAATGTTTGTATACAGCAAGATCCCACACACAGCAATGTTTGTATACAGCAAGATCCCACACACAGCAATGTTTGTGCAGAGCAGGATTCCACACACAGCAATGTTTATACACATCAGGATCCCACACACAGCAATGTTTGTACACAGCAAGATCCCACACACAGCAATGTTTGTGCACAGCAGGATTCCACACACAGCAATGTTTGTGCACAGCAGGATCCCACATGCAGCAATGTTTATACACAGCAGGATCCCACACAGAGCAATGAATGTATACAGTAAGATCCCACATGCAGCAATGTTTGTACACAGCAGGATCCCACACACTGCAATGTTTGTTCACAGCAGGAACCCACGCACAGCAATGTTTGTACAAAGAAGGATGCCACATTCAGCAATGTTTATACACAGCAGGATCCCACACACAGCAATGTTTATACAAAGCAAGATCCCGTACACAGTAATTTTTGTACACAGCAGGATCCCACACACAGCAATGTTTGTACACAGCAGGATCCTGTACGCCGTAATGTTCGTACACAGCAAGATCCCGTAAACAGCAATGTTTGTACACAGCAGGTTTGTGCACACACAGCAATGTTTGTACACACCAGGATCTCCAACACAGCAATGTTTGTACACAGCAGGATCCCACACACCGCCATGTTTGTTCGCAGCAGGATGCCACACACAGCAATGTTTGTACAAAGCAGGATGCCACACACAGCAATGTTTATACAAAGCAGGATCCCGTACACAGCAATTTTTGTACACAGCAGGATCCCACACACAGTAATGTGTGTACACAGCAGGATACCTCCCACAGAAATGTTTGTACTCAGCAATATCCCACACACAGCAATGTTTATACACAGCAGGATCACACATACATTTGTACACAGCAGGATCCCACACACAGCAATGTTTGTGCACAGCAGGATTCCAGGCACTGCAATGTTTGTACACAGCAGGATTCCGTACACAGCAATGTTTGTACACAGCAGAATGCTGAACACACAGCAATGTTTGTACACAGCAGGATCTCCAACACAGAAATGTTTGAACACAGCAGGATCCCACACACAGCAATGTTTGTACACAGCAGGATGATGAAAACACAGCAATGTTTGTACGCAGTTGGATGCTGAACACACAGCAATGTTTGTACACAGCAGGATTCCAAGCACTGCAATATTTGTACACAGCAGGATCCTGTACACAGCAATGTTTGTACACAGCAGGATGCTGAACACACAGCAATTTTTGCACACACCAGGATCTCCAACACAGAAATGTTTGAACACAGCAGGATCCCACACCCAGCAATATTTGTACACAGCAGGATTGCACACACTGCAATGTTTGTACACAACAGGATGCCACACACAGCAATGTTTGTACACAGCAGGAACCCACACAGAAATGTTTGTACAAAGAAGGATGCCACACACAGCAATGTTTATACAAAGCAAGATCCCGTACACAGCAATTCTTGTACACAGCAGGATCCAACACACAGCAATGTATGTACACAGCAGGATCCTGTACACTGTAATGCTTGTAAACAGCAAGATCCCACACTCAGCAATGTTTTTAACCAGGAGGATCCCACACACAGCAATGTTTGTACACAGCAGGATCTCACACACAGCAATGTTTGTGCACAGCAGGATCTCACACACAGCAGAGTCTGTACCCAGCAAGATCACACACACAGCAATGTTTGTACACAGCAGGATGCTGAACACACAGCAATGTTTGTACACAGCAGGATGCTGAACACATAGCAATGTTTGTACACAGCAGGATTCCAAGCACTATAATATTTGTACACAGCAGGATACTGTACACAGCAATGTTTGTACACAGCAGGATGCTGAACACACAGCAATTTTTGTACACACCAGGATCTCCAACACAGAAATGTTTGTACACAGCAGGATCCCACACACAGCAATATTTGTACACAGCAGGATTGCACACACTGCAATGTTTGTACACAGCAGGATGCCACACACAGCAATGTTTGTACACAGCAGGAACCCACACACAGCAATGTTTGTACAAAGCAGGATGCCACACACAGCAATGTTTATACAAAGCAAGATACCGTACACAGCAATTCTTGTACACAGCAGGATCTCACACACAGCAATGTTAGTGCATAGCAGGATCCCACACACAGCAATTTTTGTACACAGCAGGATCCCACCCACAGCAATGTTTGTACACAGGAGGATCCTGTACATAGCAATGTTTGTACACAGCAGGTTTGTGCACACTCAGCAATGTTTGTACACAACAGGTTTGTGAACACACAGCAATGTTTGTACACAGCAGGATCCCACACACAGCAATGTTTGTACTCAGCAGGATCCCACACACAGCAATATTTGTACACAGCAGGATCCGACATACAGCAATGTTTGTACACAGCAGGATGCCACACACAGCAATGTTTGTACACAGCAGGATCCCGTACACTGCAATGTTTGTACTCATCAGGATCTGACACACAGCAAAGTTTGTACAACGCAGGATGCCACACACAGCAATGTTTGTTCACAGCAAAGTCCCACACACAGCAATGTTTGTGCACAGCAAGGTCCCACACACAGCAATGTTTGTGCACAGCAGGATCCCACACGCTGCAATGTTTTCCACAGCAGGATCCCATGCACAGCAATGTTTGTGCACAGCAGGATTCCACACACAGCAATGTTTGTACACAGGAATATCCCACACACAGCAATGTTTGTTCACAGCAGAATCACTCACACAGCAGGGTCCAGTACACAGTAATGTTTGTACTCAGCTGGAGAGAACACACAGCAATGTTTGTTCAAAGCAGGATTCCACACACAGCAATGTTTGTACACAGCAGGATTCCACACACAGCAATGTTTGTACACAGCAGGATCCCCTACACACAGCAATGTTTGTACACAACAAGATCCCACACACATCAATGTTAGTACAAAGCATAATCACTCACACAGCTATGTTTGTACTCAGCAGGATCCAACACACAGGAATGTTTGTATACAGCAGGATGCCACACACAGCAATTTTTATACACAGCAGGATCCCGTACACAGCAATGTTTGTACGCACGAAGATGCCAAACACAGCATTGGTTGTGCACAGCAGGATCTCACACACAGCAATGTTCGTACACAGCAGGATCGCGTAATCAGCAATGTTTGTACACAAGAGGATCCCACACACTGCAATGTTTGCACACAGCAGGAACCCACACACAGAAATGTTTGTACACAGCAATATACCACACACAGCAATGTTTGTCCAAACGGGATGCCACACACAGCAATGTTTATACACAGCAGGATCCCGTACGCAGCAATGTTTTAACACAGCAAGATCCCACACACAGCAATGTTTGTACACAGCAAGATCCCACACACAGCAATGCTTGTACACAGCAGTATCCCATGCTCAGCAATGTTTGTACACAGTAGGATCCCACACACTGCAATGCTTGTCCACAGCAAGATCCCACTCATAGCAATGTTTGTGCACAGCAGGATCCCACACACAGCAATGTTTATACGCAGCAGGATTCCACACACTGCAATGTTTGTCCAAACAGGATCCCACACACAGCAATGTTTATACACAGCAGGATCCCGCACACAGCAATGTTTGTACACAGCAGGATCCCGCACGCACAGCAATGTTTGTACACAGCAGGATCCCATTAACAGCAATGTTTGTACACAACAGGATCCCACACACAGCATTGATTGTACACAAGAGGATCTCACAAACAGTAATGTTTGTAAACAGGAGGATCCCACACAGAGAAATGTATGTACACAGTAAGATCCCATATGCAGCAATGTATTTGCACAGAAAGATCCCACACACAGCAATGTTTGTTTACAGCGGGATCCCGCACACCTCAATGTTTGTACACAGGAAGATCCCACATGTAGCAATGTTTGTACACAACAGGATCCCACACACAGCAATGTTTGCACACAGCAGGAAACCACACACAGCAATGTTTGCACACAGCAAGATCCCACACTCATCAATGTTAGTACAAAGCAGGATCCCACACAAAGCAATGTTTGAACAAAGCAGAATCACTCAAAGAGCAATGTTGGTACACAGCAGGATCCCACACACAGCAATGTTTGTACTGAGCTGGATCCAACACACAGCAATGTTTGTACTGAGCTGGATCCAACACACAGCAATGTATGTACACAGCAGGATCCCACACACAGCAATGTTTATACACAGCAGGATCCCATACACAGCAATGTTTGTACACAGCAGGAACCCAGGAACAGCAATGTTTGTACAAAGCAGGATCCCATGCTCAACAATGATTGTACAGAGGAGGATTCCACACAAAGCAATGCTTGTACACAGCAGGATGCCTTAAACGCAGCAATATTTGTAAACAGCAGGATCCCACACACAGAAATGTTTGTACAACGCCGGAACCCATACACAGCAATGTTTGTATACAACATGATCCCACAGACAGCAATGTTTGTACACAGCTGGATCCCACACACAGCAATGTTCATACACAGCAGGATCCCACACACAGCAATGTATGTACACAGCAAGATCCCACACACAGCAATGTTTGTACGCAGCAAGATCCCACACACAGCAATGTTTGGGCACAGTAGGATCCCACACACAGCAAAGTTTATACTCACAGGATCCCATGCATGGCAATGTTTCTACACGGCAGGATCCCACACACAGCACTGTTTCCAAACAGGAAGATCCCATACACCGCAATGTTTGTACACAACAGGAACCCACACACAGCAATGTTTGTACACTGCAAGGACCCACGCACAGCAATGTTTGTACAAAACAGGATATCAAACACAGCAATGTTTGTATACAGCAGGGTCCTCAACACAGCAATGTTTGTACATAGCAGGATCCTACACACAGCAATGATTGTGCAAAGCAGGATCCCATACACAGCAATATTTGTTCACAGCAGGATACCACACAAAGAAATGTTTGCACACAGCAAGATCCCACACACAGCAATGTTTGTACACAGCAGGATCCCATGCTCAGCAATGTTTGTACAAGGCAGGATCCCACACATAGCAATGTTTGGACACAGCAGGATCCCACACACAGCAATGTTTGTGCACAGCAGGATCCCACACACAGCAATGTTTGTACACAGCAGGATGCTGAACACACAGCAATGTTTGTACACAGCAAGATCCCGAACACATAGCAATGTTTGTACATAGCAAGATCCCGAATACATAGCAATGTTTGTACACAGCAGGATCCCGTACACACAGCAATGTTTGTACACAGCAGGATTCCAAGCACTGCAATACTTGTACACAGCAGGATCCTGTACACAGCAATGTTTGTACACAGCAGGATGCTGAACACACAGCAATTTTTGTACACACCAGGATCTGCAACACAGAAATGTTTGAACACAGCAGGATCCTACACCCAGCAATATTTGTACACAGCAGGATTGCACACACAGCAATGTTTGTACACAGCAGGATGCCACACACAGCAATGTTTGTACACATCAGGAACCCACACACAGCAATGTTTGTACAAAGCAGGATGCCACACACAGCAATGTTTATACAAAGCAAGATCCCACACACAGCAATTCTTGTACACAGCAGGATCCAACCCACAGCAAAGTTTGTACACAGGAGGATCCTGTACACAGTAATGTTCGTACACAGCAGGATCCCGCACAACAGCAATGTTTGTACACAACAGGTTTGTGAACACACAGCAATGTTTGTACACACCAGGATCCCCAACACGGAAATGTTTGTACACAGCAGGATCCCACACACAGCAATATTTGTACACAGCAGGATGTCACACACAGCAATGTTTATACAAAGCAAGATCCCGTGCACATTAATTTTTGTACACAGCAGGATCCCACACACAGTAATGTTTGTACACAGCAGGATCCCACACACAGTAATGTTTGTACACAGCAGGATACCACCCACAGAAATGTTTGTACTCAGCAATATCCCACACTCAGCAATGTTTATATGCAGCAGGATGCCACACCGAGCAATGTTTGTACCCAGCAAGATCCCACACACAGCAATATTTGTATACAGCAAGATCCCACTCACAGCAATGTTTGTATGCAGCAAGATCCCACACACAGCAATGTTTGTGCACAGCAGGATTCCACACACAGCAATGTTTGTACACAGCAAGATCCCACACACAGCAATGCTTGTACACAGCACGATCCCACACACAGCAATGTTTGTACACAGCAGGAACCCACGCACAGCAATGTTTGTACACAGCAGGATCCCGTACACACAGCAATGTTTGTACACAGCAGGATTCCAGGCACTGCAATGTTTGTACACAGCAGGATTCCGTACACAGCAATGTTTGTACACAGCAGAATGCTGAACACACAGCAATTTTTGTACACAGCAGGATCTCCAACACAGAAATGTTTGAACACAGCAGGATCCCACACACTGCAATGTTTGTACACAGCAGGATGATGAAAACACATCAATGTTTGTACGCAGTTGGATGCTGAACACACAGCAATTTTTGCACACACCAGGATCTCCAACACAGAAATGTTTGAACACAGCAGGATCCCACACCCAGCAATATTTGTACACAGCAGGATTGCACACTGCAATGTTTGTACACAACAGGATGCCACACACAGCAATGTTTGTACACAGCAGGAACCCACACACAGAAATGTTTGTACAAAGAAGGATGCCACACACAGCAATGTTTATACAAAGCAAGATCCCGTACACAGCAATTCTTGTACACAGCAGGATCCAACACACAGCAATGTATGTACACAGCAGGATCCTGTACACTGTAATGCTTGTAAACAGCAAGATCCCACACTCAGCAATGTTTTTAACCAGGAGGATCCCACACACAGCAATGTTTGTACACAGCAGGATCTCACACACAGCAATGTTTGTGCACAGCAGGATCTCACACACAGCAGAGTCTGTACCCAGCAAGATCACACACACAGCAATGTTTGTACACAGCAGGATGCTGAACACACAGCAATGTTTGTACACAGCAGGATGCTGAACACATAGCAATGTTTGTACACAGCAGGATTCCAAGCACTACAATATTTGTACACAGCAGGATACTGTACACAGCAATGTTTGTACACAGCAGGATGCTGAACACACAGCAATTTTTGTACACACCAGGATCTCCAACACAGAAATGTTTGTACACAGCAGGATCCCACACACAGCAATATTTGTACACAGCAGGATTGCACACACTGCAATGTTTGTACACAGCAGGATGCCACACACAGCAATGTTTGTACACAGCAGGAACCCACACACAGCAATGTTTGTACAAAGCAGGATGCCACACACAGCAATGTTTATACAAAGCAAGATACCGTACACAGCAATTCTTGTACACAGCAGGATCTCACACACAGCAATGTTTGTGCATAGCAGGATCCCACACACAGCAATTTTTGTACACAGCAGGATCCCACCCACAGCAATGTTTGTACACAGGAGGATCCTGTACATAGCAATGTTCGTACACAGCAGGTTTGTGCACACACAGCAATGTTTGTACACAACAGGTTTGTGAACACACAGCAATGTTTGTACACAGCAGGATCCCACACACAGCAATGTTTGTACTCAGCAGGATCCCACACACAGCAATATTTGTACACAGCAGGATCCGACATACAGCAATGTTTGTACACAGCAGGATGCCACACACAGCAATGTTTGTACACAGCAGGATACCACCCACAGAAATGTTTGTACTCAGCAATATCCCACACTCAGCAATGTTTATATGCAGCAGGATGCCACACCGAGCAGTGTTTGTACCCAGCAAGATCCCACACACAGCAATGTTTGTATACAGCAAGATCCCACACACAGCAATGTTTGTATACAGCAAGATCCCACACACAGCAATGTTTGTGCAGAGCAGGATTCCACACACAGAAATGTTTATACACATCAGGATCCCACACACAGCAATGTTTGTACACAGCAAGATCCCACACACAGCAATGTTTGTGCACAGCAGGATTCCACACACAGCAATGTTTGTGCACAGCAGGATCCCACACATAGCAATGTTTGTACACAGCAGGATACCACCCACAGAAATGTTTGTACTCAGCAATATCCCACACTCAGCAATGTTTATATGCAGCAGGATGCCACACCGAGCAATGTTTGTACCCAGCAAGATCCCACACACAGCAATGTTTGTATACAGCAAGATCCCACACACAGCAATGTTTGTATACAGCAAGATCCCACACACAGCAATGTTTGTGCAGAGCAGGATTCCACACACAGAAATGTTTATACACATCAGGATCCCACACACAGCAATGTTTGTACACAGCAAGATCCCACACACAGCAATGTTTGTGCACAGCAGGATTCCACACACAGCAATGTTTGTGCACAGCAGGATCCCACACATAGCAATGTTTGTGCACAGCAGGATTCCACACACAGCAATGTTTGTACACAGCAGGATCCCACATGCAGCAATGTTTGTACACAGCAGGATCCCACACACTGCAATGTTTGTTCACAGCAGGAACCCACGCACAGCAATGTTTGTACAAAGAAGGATGCCACATTCAGCAATGTTTATACACAGCAGGATCCCACACACAGCAATGTTTATACAAACAAGATCCCGTACACAGTAATTTTTGTACACAGCAGGATCCCACACACAGCAATGTTTGTACACAGCAGGATCCTGTACGCCGTAATGTTCGTACACAGCAAGATCCCGTAAACAGCAATGTTTGTACACAGCAGGTTTGTGCACACACAGCAATGTTTGTACACACCAGGATCTCCAACACAGCAATGTTTGTACACAGCAGGATCCCACACACCGCCATGTTTGTTCGCAGCAGGATGCCACACACAGCAATGTTTGTACAAAGCAGGATGCCACACACAGCAATGTTTATACAAAGCAGGATCCCGTACACAGCAATTTTTGTACACAGCAGGATCCCACACACAGTAATATGTGTACACAGCAGGATACCTCCCACAGAAATGTTTGTACTCAGCAATATCCCACGCACAGCAATGTTTATACACAGCAGGATCACACATACATTTGTACACAGCAGGATCCCACACACAGCAATGTTTGTGCACAGCAGGATTCCAGGCACTGCAATGTTTGTACACAGCAGGATTCCGTACACAGCAATGTTTGTACACAGCAGAATGCTGAACACACAGCAATTTTTGCACACACCAGGATCTCCAACACAGAAATGTTTGAACACAGCAGGATCCCACACCCAGCAATATTTGTACACAGCAGGATTGCACACACTGCAATGTTTGTACACAACAGGATGCCACACACAGCAATGTTTGTACACAGCAGGAACCCACACACAGAAATGTTTGTACAAAGAAGGATGCCACACACAGCAATGTTTATACAAAGCAAGATCCCGTACACAGCAATTCTTGTACACAGCAGGATCCAACACACAGCAATGTATGTACACAGCAGGATCCTGTACACTGTAATGCTTGTAAACAGCAAGATCCCACACTCAGCAATGTTTTTAACCAGGAGGATCCCACACACAGCAATGTTTGTACACAGCAGGATCTCACACACAGCAATGTTTGTGCACAGCAGGATCTCACACACAGCAGAGTCTGTACCCAGCAAGATCACACACACAGCAATGTTTGTACACAGCAGGATGCTGAACACACAGCAATGTTTGTACACAGCAGGATGCTGAACACATAGCAATGTTTGTACACAGCAGGATTCCAAGCACTACAATATTTGTACACAGCAGGATACTGTACACAGCAATGTTTGTACACAGCAGGATGCTGAACACACAGCAATTTTTGTACACACCAGGATCTCCAACACAGAAATGTTTGTACACAGCAGGATCCCACACACAGCAATATTTGTACACAGCAGGATTGCACACACTGCAATGTTTGTACACAGCAGGATGCCACACACAGCAATGTTTGTACACAGCAGGAACCCACACACAGCAATGTTTGTACAAAGCAGGATGCCACACACAGCAATGTTTATACAAAGCAAGATACCGTACACAGCAATTCTTGTACACAGCAGGATCTCACACACAGCAATGTTTGTGCATAGCAGGATCCCACACACAGCAATTTTTGTACACAGCAGGATCCCACCCACAGCAATGTTTGTACACAGGAGGATCCTGTACATAGCAATGTTCGTACACAGCAGGTTTGTGCACACACAGCAATGTTTGTACACAACAGGTTTGTGAACACACAGCAATGTTTGTACACAGCAGGATCCCACACACAGCAATGTTTGTACTCAGCAGGATCCCACACACAGCAATATTTGTACACAGCAGGATCCGACATACAGCAATGTTTGTACACAGCAGGATGCCACACACAGCAATGTTTGTACACAGCAGGATACCACCCACAGAAATGTTTGTACTCAGCAATATCCCACACTCAGCAATGTTTATATGCAGCAGGATGCCACACCGAGCAGTGTTTGTACCCAGCAAGATCCCACACACAGCAATGTTTGTATACAGCAAGATCCCACACACAGCAATGTTTGTATACAGCAAGATCCCACACACAGCAATGTTTGTGCAGAGCAGGATTCCACACACAGAAATGTTTATACACATCAGGATCCCACACACAGCAATGTTTGTACACAGCAAGATCCCACACACAGCAATGTTTGTGCACAGCAGGATTCCACACACAGCAATGTTTGTGCACAGCAGGATCCCACACATAGCAATGTTTGTACACAGCAGGATACCACCCACAGAAATGTTTGTACTCAGCAATATCCCACACTCAGCAATGTTTATATGCAGCAGGATGCCACACCGAGCAATGTTTGTACCCAGCAAGATCCCACACACAGCAATGTTTGTATACAGCAAGATCCCACACACAGCAATGTTTGTATACAGCAAGATCCCACACACAGCAATGTTTGTGCAGAGCAGGATTCCACACACAGAAATGTTTATACACATCAGGATCCCACACACAGCAATGTTTGTACACAGCAAGATCCCACACACAGCAATGTTTGTGCACAGCAGGATTCCACACACAGCAATGTTTGTGCACAGCAGGATCCCACACATAGCAATGTTTGTGCACAGCAGGATTCCACACACAGCAATGTTTGTACACAGCAGGATCCCACATGCAGCAATGTTTGTACACAGCAGGATCCCACACACTGCAATGTTTGTTCACAGCAGGAACCCACGCACAGCAATGTTTGTACAAAGAAGGATGCCACATTCAGCAATGTTTATACACAGCAGGATCCCACACACAGCAATGTTTATACAAACAAGATCCCGTACACAGTAATTTTTGTACACAGCAGGATCCCACACACAGCAATGTTTGTACACAGCAGGATCCTGTACGCCGTAATGTTCGTACACAGCAAGATCCCGTAAACAGCAATGTTTGTACACAGCAGGTTTGTGCACACACAGCAATGTTTGTACACACCAGGATCTCCAACACAGCAATGTTTGTACACAGCAGGATCCCACACACCGCCATGTTTGTTCGCAGCAGGATGCCACACACAGCAATGTTTGTACAAAGCAGGATGCCACACACAGCAATGTTTATACAAAGCAGGATCCCGTACACAGCAATTTTTGTACACAGCAGGATCCCACACACAGTAATATGTGTACACAGCAGGATACCTCCCACAGAAATGTTTGTACTCAGCAATATCCCACACACAGCAATGTTTATACACAGCAGGATCACACATACATTTGTACACAGCAGGATCCCACACACAGCAATGTTTGTGCACAGCAGGATTCCAGGCACTGCAATGTTTGTACACAGCAGGATTCCGTACACAGCAATGTTTGTACACAGCAGAATGCTGAACACACAGCAATGTTTGTACACAGCAGGATCTCCAACACAGAAATGTTTGAACACAGCAGGATCCCACACACAGCAATGTTTGTACACAGCAGGATGCTGAAAACACAGCAATGTTTGTACGCAGTTGGATGCTGAACACACAGCAATGTTTGTACACAGCAGGATTCCAAGCACTGCAATATTTGTACACAGCAGGATCCTGTACACAGCACTGTTTGTACACAGCAGGATGCTGAACACACAGCAATTTTTGCACACACCAGGATCTCCAACACAGAAATGTTTGAACACAGCAGGATCCCACACCCAGCAATATTTGTACACAGCAGGATTGCACACACTGCAATGTTTGTACACAACAGGATGCCACACACAGCAATGTTTGTACACAGCAGGAACCCACACACAGAAATGTTTGTACAAAGAAGGATGCCACACACAGCAATGTTTATACAAAGCAAGATCCCGTACACAGCAATTCTTGTACACAGCAGGATCCAACACACAGCAATGTATGTACACAGCAGGATCCTGTACACTGTAATGCTTGTAAACAGCAAGATCCCACACTCAGCAATGTTTTTAACCAGGAGGATCCCACACACAGCAATGTTTGTACACAGCAGGATCTCACACACAGCAATGTTTGTGCACAGCAGGATCTCACACACAGCAGAGTCTGTACCCAGCAAGATCACACACACAGCAATGTTTGTACACAGCAGGATGCTGAACACACAGCAATGTTTGTACACAGCAGGATGCTGAACACATAGCAATGTTTGTACACAGCAGGATTCCAAGCACTACAATATTTGTACACAGCAGGATACTGTACACAGCAATGTTTGTACACAGCAGGATGCTGAACACACAGCAATTTTTGTACACACCAGGATCTCCAACACAGAAATGTTTGTACACAGCAGGATCCCACACACAGCAATATTTGTACACAGCAAGATCCCACACACAGCAATGTTTGTGCACAGCAGGATTGCACACACTGCAATGTTTGTACACAGCAGGATGCCACACACAGCAATGTTTGTACAAAGCAGGATTGCACACACTGCAATGTTTGTGCACAGCAGGATTGCACACACTGCAATGTTTGTACACAGCAGGATGCCACATACAGCAATGTTTGTACACAGCAGGAACCCACACACAGCAATGTTTATACACAGCAGGATCACACATACATTTGTACACAGCAGGATCCCACACACAGCAATGTTTGTGCACAGCAGGATTCCACACACAGCAATGTTTGTACACAGCAGGATCTCACATGCAGCAATGTTTGTACACAGCAGGATCCCACACACTGCAATGTTTGTTCACAGCAGGAACCCACGCACAGCAATGTTTGTACAAAGAAGGATGCCACATACAGCAATGTTTATACACAGCAGGATCCCACACACAGCAATGTTTGTACACAGCAGGATCCCACACACAGCAATGTTTGCACAGAGCAGGAACCCACGCACAGCAATGTTTGTACACAGTATTATCTGAAACACAGCAATGTTTGTACACAGCAGGATACCATACAAAGAAATGTTTGTACACAGGAGGATCCCACACGCAGCAATGTTTGTACACAGCAGGATCCCACACACAGCAATGTTTGTGCACAGCAAGATCTCACACAAAGCAATGTTAGTACAAAGCAGAATCCCACACACAGCAATTGTTGAACAAAGCTGAATCTCACACACAGCAATGTTTGCTCTCAGCAGGATCCCAAATACAGCAATGTGTGTACACATCAGGATCCTGTACACAGCAATGTTTGTACACAGCCGGATCCCACACACTGCAATGGTTGTACACAGCAAGATCACACACACAGCAATGTTTGTGCACAGCACGAGCTCACACACAGCAATGTTTGTACACAGCAGGATTCCACACAGTACAATTTTACACAGCAAGATCACACACGCAGTAATGTTTGTACACAGCTGGATCCCATACTCTGCAATGTCTGTACACAGCAAGATCCCACACCCACCAATATTTGTACACAAGAAGTTCCCACATACAGTAATGTTTGTACACAGCAGGATCCCATGCTCAGCTATGTTTGTACACTGCAGGATCCCACACACAGCAATGTTTGTAGACAGCAGGATCCCCCACGCAGCAATGTTTTTACACAGTAGGATCCCATAAACAGCAATGTATGCACACAGCAAGATCCCACACACATTAATGTTTGTACACAGCAGGATGCCATGCACAGCAATGTTTGTATACAGTAAGATCCCACACACAGCAATGTTAGTACAAAGCAGGAACCCACACACAGCAATGTTTGAGCATCGAAGAATCACTCACACAGCAATGTTTGTTCACTGCAGGATCCTGTACACATCAATGTTTGTACAAAGCAGGATGCCATACACATCAATGTTTATACACAGCAGGCTCCCGTACTCAGCAATGTTTGCACACAGCAGGATACCGTAAAAAAGCAATGTTTGTACACAGCAGGATGCCACACACAGCAATGTTTGTACAAAGCAAGATCCCACACACAGCAATGTCTGCGCACAGCAGAATCCCACTCACAGCAATGTTTGTACACAGCAGGATCCCATGCACAGCAATGTTTGTACACAGCAGGATTCCACACACAGCAATGTTTGTACATAGGAAGATCCCACACACAGCAATGCTTGTACACATCAGGATCCCTTACAAAGCAATAATTATACACATCAGGATCCCTTACACAGCAATGATTGTACAAAGCAGGTACACACACAGCAATGTTTGTACACAGCAAGATCCCACACATAGCAATGTTTGTACAGAGCAGGATCCCACATGCTGTAATGTTTGTTCACAGCAGGATGCCACACACAGCAGGATCCCACACACAGCAATGTTTGTGCACAGGAATATCCCACACACAGCAATGTTTGTACACATCAGGATCCCGTACATCGCAATGTTTGCACACAGCAGGATGCCGTACAAACAGCAATGTTTGTACACAGCAGGATCGCACGCACAGCAATGTTTGTACACAGTAGGAACCCATGCACAGCAATATTTGTACAGAGCTGGATCCCATACACAGCAACATCTATACACAGCACGATCGCACACAGAGCAATGTTTGTACACAGCAGGATACCACACACAGCAAGGTTTGTACACAGCATGATCCAACACACAGCAATGTTTGTACACAGCATGATCCCACACACAGCAATGTTTGTACACAGCAGGATCCTATACAGAGCAATGTTTGTTCACAGCAGGAACCCACGCACAGCAATGTTTGTTAACAGCAGGATTCCAGACACAGCAATGTATGTACAAATCAGGATCCCGCACACAGCAATGTTTGTACACAATAGGATCCCATGCTCAGCAATGTTTGTACACAGCAGGATCCCATGCTCAGCAATGTTTGTACACAGCAAGATCCCATAAACAACAATGTTTGTACACAACAGGATCCCATAGACAGCAATGTTTCTACACAACAGGATCCCACACACAGCAATGTTTGTACACAGCAGGATCCCACACACAGCAATGTTTGTACAAAGCAGGATCCCACACAGCAATGTATGCACACAGCAAGATCCCACACACATCAATGTTTGTACACAGCAGGATGCCATGCACAGCAATGTTTGCGCACAGCAGGAACCCACACACAGCAATGTTTGTACACAGTCAGATCCCGCACACGGCAATGTTAGTACAAATCAGGATCCCGCACACAGCAATGTTTGTACACAGCAGGAACCCACGCGCAGCAATGTTTGTTCACAGCAGGATCCCAGACACAGCAATGTTTGTACAGAGCAAGGTCCCACACACAGCAATGTTTGTACACAGCAGGATCCCATGCTCAGCAATGTTTGTACACAGCAGGATCCCATAAACAGCAATGTTTGTACACAGCAGGATCCCATGCTCAGCAATGTTTGTACACAGCAGGATCCCATAAACAGCAATGTTTCTACACAACAGGATCCCACACACAGCAATGTTGTACAAAACAGGATCCCACACACAGCAATGTTTGTACAAAGCAGGATCCCACACAGCAATGTATGCACACAGCAAGATCCCACACACATCAATGTTTGTACAAAGCAGGATCCCACACAGCAATGTATGCACACAGCAAGATCCCACACACATCAATGTTTGTACACAGTAAGATCCCACAAACAACAATGTTAGTACAAAGCAGGATCCCACACACAGCAATGTTTGAACAAAGTAGAATCACTCACACAGCAATGTTTGTACACAGCAGGATCCTGTACACTGCAATGTTTGTACTCATCAGGATCTGACACACAGCAAAGTTTGTACAATGCAGGATGCCACACACAGCAATGTTTGTTCACAGCAAGGTCCCACACACAGCAATGTTTGTGCACAGCAAGGTCCCACACACAGCAATGTTTGTGCACAGCAGGATCCCACACACTGCAATGTTTTCCACAGCAGGATCCCATGCACAGCAATGTTTGTGCACAGCAGGATTCCACAAACAGCAATGTTTGTACACAGGAATATCCCACACACAGCAATGTTTGTTCACAGCAGAATCACTCACACAGCAGGGTCCTGTACACAGTAATGTTTGTACTCAGCTGGAGAGAACACACAGCAATGTTTGTTCAAAGCAGGATCCCACACACAGCAATGTTTGTACACAGCAGGATTCCACACACAGCAATGTTTGTACACAGCAGGATCCCCTACACACAGCAATGTTTGTACACAACAAGATCCCACACACATCAATGTTAGTACAAAGCAGAATCACTCACACAGCTATGTTTGTACTCAGCAGGATCCAACACACAGGAATGTTTGTACACAGCAGGATCCCACACACAGCAATTTTTATATACAGCAGGATCCCGTACACAGCAATGTTTGTACGCACGAAGATGCCAAACACAGCAATGGTTGTGCACAGCAGGATCTCACACACAGCAATGTTCGTACACAGCAGGATCGCGTAATCAGCAATGTTTGTACACAAGAGGATCCCACACACTGCAATGTTTGCACACAGCAGGAACCCACACACAGAAATGTTTGCACACAGCAGTATATCACACACAGAAATGTTTGTACACAGCAATATACCACACACAGCAATGTTTGTCCAAACGGGATGCCACACACAGCAATGTTTATACACAGCAGGATCCCGTACACAGCAATGTTTTAACACAGCAAGATTCCACACACAGCAATGTTTGTACACAGCAAGATCCCACACACAGCAATGCTTGTACACAGCAGTATCCCATGCTCAGCAATGTTTGTACACAGTAGGATCCCACACACTGCAATGCTTGTCCACAGCAAGATCCCACTCATAGCAATGTTTGTGCACAGCAGGATCCCACACACAGCAATGTTTATACACAGCAGGATTCCACACACTGCAATGTTTGTCCAAACAGGATCCCACACACAGCAATGTTTATACACAGCAGGATCCCGCACACAGCAATGTTTGTACACAGCAGGATCCCGCACGCACAGCAATGTTTGTACACAGCAGGATCCCATAAACAGCAATGTTTGTACACAACAGGATCCCACACACAGCATTGATTGTACACAAGAGGATCTCACACACAGTAATGTTTGTAAACAGGAGGATCCCACACAGAGAAATGTATGTACACAGTAGGATGCCACACAGAGCAATGTATGTACACAGTAAGATCCCACATGCAGCAATGTATTTGCACAGAAAGATCCCACACACAGCAATGTTTGTTTACAGCAGGATCCCGCACACCTCAATGTTTGGACACAGGAAGATCCCACATGTAGCAATGTTTGTACACAGCAGGATCCCACATGTAGCAATGTTTGTACACAACAGGAACCCACACACAGCAATGTTTGCACACAGCAAGATCCCACACTCATCAATGTTAGTACAAAGCAGGATCCCACACAAAGCAATGTTTGAACAAAGCAGAATCACTCAAAGAGCAATGTTGGTACACAGCAGGATCCCACACACAGCAATGTTTGTACTGAGCTGGATCCAACACACAGCAATGTTTGTACTGAGCTGGATCCAACACACAGCAATGTATGTACACAGCAGGATCCCACACACAGCAATGTTTATACACAGCAGGATCCCATACACAGCAATGTTTGTACACAGCAGGAACCCAGGAACAGCAATGTTTGTACAAAGCAGGATCCCATGCTCAACAATGTTTGTACAGAGGAGGATTCCACACAAAGCAATGCTTGTACACAGCAGGATGCCTTAAACGCAGCAATGTTTGTAAACAGCAGGATCCCACACACAGAAATGTTTGTACAACGCAGGAACCCATGCACAGCAATGTTTGTATACAACATGATCCCACAGACAGCAATGTTTGTACACAGCTGGATCCCACACACAGCAATGTTCATACACAGCAGGATCCCACACACAGCAATGTATGTACACAGCAAGATTCCACACACAGCAATGTTTGTACACAGCAAGATCCCACACACAGCAATGTTTGGGCACAGTAGGATCCCATACACAGCAAAGTTTATACTCACAGGATCCCATGCATGGCAATGTTTCTACACGGCAGGATCCCACACACAGCAATGTTTCCAAACAGGAAGATCCCATACACCGCAATGTTTGTACACAACAGGAACCCACACACAGCAATGTTTGTACACTGCAAGGACCCACGCACAGCAATGTTTGTACAAAACAGGATATCAAACACAGCAATGTTTGTATACAGCAGCGTCCTCAACACAGCAATGTTTGTACATAGCAGGATCCTACACACAGCAATGATTGTGCAAAGCAGGATCCCATACACAGCAATATTTGTTCACAGCAGGATACCACACACAGAAATGTTTGCACACAGCAAGATCCCACACATAGCAATGTTTGGACACAGCAGGATCCCACACACAGCAATGTTTGTGCACAGCAGGATCCCACACACAGCAATGTTTGTACACAGCAGGATGCTGAACACACAGCAATGTTTGTACACAGCAAGATCCCGAAAACACAGTAATATTTGTACACAGCAGGATGCTGAACACACAACAATGTTTGTATTCTGTAGAACTCTGCCCCTTCTGTAAAACTTTGCCCATTCTGTTAAACTCTGCCCATTCTGTGAATCTCTGCCCATTCTGCCTATTCTGTAAAACTCTGCCCATTCTGTAAAATTATGCCCATTCTGTAAAGCTCTGCCCATTTTGCCTATTCTGGAAAACTCTGCTCATTCTACCCATTCTGTAAAGCTCCACCCATTCTATAAAACTTTGCCAATCTGCCTATTCTCTAAAACTCTGCCTATTCTGTAAAACTCTGACTATTCTGTAAAACTCTGCCTATTTTTCCCATTCTGTAAAACTCTGCCCATTCTGTATAACTCTGCCTATTCTGTAAAACTCTGACTATTCTGTAAAACTCTGCCTATTTTTCCCATTCTGTAAAACTCTGCCCATTTTGTATTACTCTGCCCATTCTGTAAAATTCTGCCTATTCTGTAAAACTCTGACTATTCTATTAACCTCTGCTCTTTCTGTAAAACTCTGCCTTTTCTGTAAACTCAGCGTATTCTGTAAAACTCTGCCCATTCTACCCATTCTATAAAACTCTGCCCATTTTGTATTACTCTGCCCATTCTGTAAAATTCTGCCTATTCTGTAAAACTCTGCCCATTTTGCCCATTCTGTAAAACTCTGCTCTTTATGTAAAATTCTGCCCGTTCTGTAAAACTCTGCCTATTCTGTAAGACTCTGCCCATTTTGCCTATTCTGTAAAACTCTGCTCTTTATGTAAAATTCTGCCCGTTCTGTAAAACTCTGCCTATTCTGTAAAATTCTGCCCATTCTGTAAAACTCTGCTTATTCTGCCCATTCTGTGAATCTCTGCCAATTCTGCCCGTTCTGTAAAAAACTTCACATTTTGGAAAAATCTGCCCATTCTGCCCATTCTGTAAATCTCTGCCCATTCTACCCATTCAGTAAAACTCACCCATTCTGTAAATCTCTGCCCAGTCAGTAAATCTCTGCCCATTCTGTAAAACTCTGCCCTTTCTGTAAAACTCTGCCCATGTTGTCCATTCTGTAAAACTCTGCCCATTCTGTATAACTCTGCCCATTCTGTATAACTCTGCCTATTCTGTAAAACTCTGACCATTCTATTAAACTCTGCTCTTTCTGTAAAACTCTGCCTTTTCTGTAAACTCAGCGTATTCTGCAAAACTCTGCCCATTCTACCCATTCTATAAAACACTGCCCATTTTGCCTAATCTGTAAAAATCTGTCCTTTCTGCAAAACTCTGTCCTTTCTGTAAAACTCTGCCCATTCTGTAAAACTCTGCCCAATTTGCCCATTCTGTAAAACTCTGCCCATTCTGTGAATCTCTGCCCACTCTGCCTATTCTATAGAACTCTGCCCCTTCTGTAAAACTTTGCCCATTCTGTAAAACTCTGCCCATTCTGCCCATTCTGTGAATCTCTGCCCACTCTGCCTATTCTATAGAACTCTGCCCTTTCTGTAAAACTTTGCCCATTCTGGAAAGCTCTGCCCATTCTGCCCATTCTGTAAAACTCTGCCCATTCTGTAAACTTCTGCCCATTCTGCCCATTCTGTGATTCTGTGCCTATTCTACACATTCTGTAAAGCTCCACCCATTCTATAAAACTTTGACAATCTGCCTATTCTCTAAAACTCTACCTATTCTGTAAAACTCTGCTCATTTTGCCCATTCTGTAAAACTCTGCTCTTTCAGTAAAATTCTGCCCATTCTACCCATTCTGTAAAACTCTGCCCATTCTCTAAAACTCTGCCCATTTTGCCCATTCTGTAAATCTCTGCCCATTCTGCCCAAGCTGTGAATCTCTGCCAATTCTGCCCGTTCTGTAAAAAACTTCCCATTCTGGAAAAATCTGCCCATTCTGCCCATTTTGTAAATCTCTGCTCATTCTACCCATTCTATAAAACTCACCCATTCTGTAAATCTCTGCCCATTCAATAAATCTCTGGCCATTCTGTAAAACTCTGCCCTTTCTGTAAACTTCTGCCCATTATGCCCATTCTGTAATACTCTGCCCTTTCTGTAAAACTCTGCCCTTGCGGTAAAACTCTGACTATTCTATGAAATTCTGCTCTTTCTGTAAAACTCTGCCCATTCTGCCCATTCTGTAAAACTCTGCCCATTCTGCCCATTCTGCCCATTCTGTAAAACTCTGCCCATTCTGCCCATTCTGTGAATCTCTGCCCACTCTGCCTATTCTGTAGAACTCTGCCCCTTCTGTACATCTCTGCCCATTCTGCCTTTTCTTTAAATCTCTGCCTATTCTGTAAAATTATGCCTATTCTGTAAAGCTCTGCCCATTTTGCCCATTCTGGAAAACTCTGCCCATTCTACCCATTCTGTAAAGCTCCACCCATTCTATAAAACTTTGCCAATCTGCCTATTCTCTAAAACTCTGCCTATTCTGTGAAACTCTGACTATTCGATAAAACTCTGCCCTTTCTGTAAAACTCTGCCCATTCTGTAAAACTCTGACTATTCTGTAAAACTCTGCTCTTTCTGTAAAACTCTGCCCATTTTGCCTATTCTGTAAAACTCTGCCCATTCTGTAAAACTCTGCCCATTTTGCCAACTCTGTAAAACTCTGCCCATTTTGCCAACTCTGTAAAACTCTGCCCATTTTGCCAACTCTGTAAATCTCTGCCCATTTTGCCTATTCTGTAAAACTCTGCCTATTCTACCCATTCTGTAAAACATTGACTATTTTGCCTATTCTGTAAAACTCTGCCCATTCTGTAAAACTCTGCCCATTTTGCCTATTCTGTAAAACTCTGCCCATTTTGCCCATTCTGTAAATCTCTGCCCATTCTGCCCAAGCTGTGAATTTCTGCCAATTCTGCCCGTTCTGTAAAAAACTTCCCATTCTGGGAAAAATCTGCCCATTCTGCCCATTTTGTAAATCTCTGCTCATTCTACCCATTCTATAAAACTCACCCATTCTGTAAATCTCTGCCCATTCAATAAATCTCTGCCCATTCTGTAAAACTCTGCCCTTTCTGTAAACTTCTGCCCATTCTGTAAAACATTGCCTATTTTGCCCATTCTGTAAAACTCTGCCCATTCTGTAAAACTCTGCCCATTCTGTAAAACTCTGCCCATTTTGCCTATTCTGTAAAACTCTGCTCTTTCTGTAAAACTCTGCCCTTGCTGTAAAACTCGGCCCATTTTGCCTATTCTGTAAAACTCTGCTCTTTATGTAAAATTCTGCCCGTTCTGTAAATCTCTGCCCATTCTACCCATTCTGTAAAACTCTGCCCATTTTGCCAACTCTGTAAAACTCTGCCCATTTTGCCTATTCTGTAAAACTCTGCCCTTTCTGTAAATCTCTGCCCATTCTACCCATTCTGTAAAACTCTGCCCTTTTCTGTAAAACTCTGCCCATTCTACCCATTCTGTAAAACTCTGCTCTTTCTGTAAAACTCTGCCCATTCTCTAAACTCTGCCTATTCTGTAAAACTCTGCCCATTCTGTAAAACTCTGCCCATTCTCTAAACTCTGCCTATTCTGTAAAACTCTGCCCATTCTGTAAAATTCTGCCCATTTTGCCCATTCTGTAAATCTCTGCCCATTCTGTAAATCTCTGCCCATTCTGTAAAATTCTGCCCATTTTGCCTATTCTGTAAAACTCTGCCTATTCTGTAAAACTCTGACTATTCTGTAAAACTCTGCTCTTTCTGTAAAACTCTGCCCATTTTGCCCATTCTGTAAAACTCTGCCCATTCTGTAAAACTCTGCCCATTCTCTAAACTCTGCCTATTCTGTAAAACTCTGCCCATTCTGTAAAATTCTGCCCATTTTGCCTATTCTGTAAATCTCTGCCCATTCTGTAAAACTCTGCCCTTTCTGTAACACTCTGCCCATTTTGCCCATTCTGTAAAACTCTGCCCATTTTGCCCATTCTGTAAAACTCTGCCCATTCTGTAAAACTCTGCTCTTTCTGTAAAACTCTGCCCATTCTCTAAACTCTGCCTATTCTGTAAAACTCTGCCCATTCTGTAACACTCTGCCCATTTTGCCCATTCTGTAAATCTCTGCCCATTCTGTAAAACTCTGCCCATTCTGTAAAATTCTGCCCATTTTGCCTATTCTGTAAAACTCTGCCTATTCTGTAAAACTCTGCCCATTCTGTAAAACTCTGCTCTTTCTGTAAAACTCTGCCCATTTTGCCCATTCTGTAAAACTCTGCCCATTCTGTAAAACTCTGCCCATTCTCTAAACTCTGCCTATTCTGTAAAACTCTGCCCATTCTGTAAAATTCTGCCCATTTTGCCCATTCTGTAAATCTCTGCCCATTCTGTAAAACTCTGCCCTTTCTGTAACACTCTGCCCATTTTGCCCATTCTGTAAAACTCTGCACTTTCTGTAAAACTCTGCCCATTCTCTAAACTCTGCCTATTCTGTAAAACTCTGCCCATTCTGTAACACTCTGCCCATTTTGCCCATTCTGTAAAACTCTGCCCATTCTGTAAAACTCTGCCCATTCTGTAAAACTCTGCCCATTCTGCCCATTCTGTGAATCTCTGCCCACTCTGCCTATTCTGTAGAACTCTGCCCCTTCTGTAAAACTTTGCCCATTCTGGAAAGCTCTGCCCATTTTGCCTATTCTGTAAAACTCTGACTATTCTGTAAAATTATGCCTATTCTGTAAAGCTCTGCCCATTCTGTAAAACTCTGCCCATTCTGTGAATCTCTGCCCACTCTGCCTATTCTATAGAACTCTGCCCCTTCTGTAAAACTTTGCCCATTCTGTAAATCTCTGCCCATTCTGTATAACTCTGCCCTTTCTGTAACACTCTGCCCATTTTGCCCATTCTGTAAAACTCTGCCCATTCTGTAAAACTCTGCCCATTCTGCCCATTCTGTGAATCTCTGCCCACTCTGCCTATTCTGTAGAACTCTGTCCATTCTGTAAAACTTTGCCCATTCTGTAAAACTCTGCCCATTCTGTAAAATTATGCCTATTCTGTAAAGCTCTGCCCATTTTGCCTATTCTGGAAAACTCTGCTCATTCTACCCATTCTGTAAAGCTCCACCCATTCTATAAAACTTTGCCAATCTGCCTATTCTCTAAAACTCTGCCTATTCTGTAAAACTCTGACTATTCTGTAAAACTCTGCCCTTTCTGTAAAATTCTGCCTATTCTGTAAAACTCTGACTATTCTGTAAAACTCTGCCCTTTCTGTAAAACTCTGCCCATTTTGCCAACTCTGTCAATGTCTGCCCATTTTGCCCATTCTGTAAAACTCTGCCCATTCTACCCATTATGTAAAACACTGCCAATTATTTCTCCCTATTCTCTAAAATTCTATCCATTTTGTAAAACTCTGCCTATTCTGTAAAACTCTGCCCATTCTGCCCATTCTGTAAAACTCTGCCCATTCTGCCCATTCTGTGAATCTCTGCCCACTCTGCCTATTCTGTAGAACTCTGTCCATTCTGTAAAACTTTGCCCATTCTGTAAAACTCTGCCCATTCTGCCTATTCTGTAAAACTCTGCCCATTCTGTAAAATTATGCCTATTCTGTAAAGCTCTGCCCATTTTGCCTATTCTGGAAAACTCTGCTCATTCTACCCTTTCTGTAAAGCTCCACCCATTCTATAAAACTTTGCCAATCTGCCTATTCTCTAAAACTCTGCCTATTCTGTAAAACTCTGACTATTCTGTAAAACTCTGCCCTTTCTGTAAAACTCTGCCCATTTTGCCAACTCTGTCAATGTCTGCCCATTTTGCCCATTCTGTAAAACTCTGCCTATTCTACCCATTCTGTAAAACACTGCCAATTATTTCTCCCTATTCTCTAAAATTCTATCCATTTTGTAAAACTCTGCCTATTCTGTAAATCTCTGCCCATTCTGCCCAAGCTGTGAATCTCTGCCAATGCTGCCCGTTCTGTAAAAAACTTCCCATTCTGGAAAAATCTGCCCATTCTGTCCATTTTGTAAATCTCTGCTCATTCTACCCATTCTATAAAACTCACCCATTCTGTAAATCTCTGCCCATTCAATAAATCTCTGGCCATTCTGTAAAACTCTGCCCTTTCTGTAAACTTCTGCCCATTATGCCCATTCTGTAAAACTCTGCCCATTCTGTAAAACTCTGCCCTTTCTGTAAACTTCTGCCCATTATGCCCATTCTGTAATACTCTGCCCTTTCTGTAAAACTCTGCCCATTCTACCCATTCTGTAAAACATTGCCTATTTTGCCTATTCTGTAAAACTCTGCTCTTTCTGTAAAACTCTGCCCATTCTGTAAAACTCTGCCCATTCTGTAAAACTCTGCCCATTTTGCCCATTCTGTAATACTCTGCCTATTCTGTAAAATTCTGCTCATTCTGTAATACTCTGCCCTTGCTGTAAAACTCGGCCCATTTTGCCAACTCTGTAAAACTCTGCCCATTTTGCCAACTCTGTAAAACTCTGCCCATTTTGCCTATTCTGTAAAACTCTGCCCTTTTCTGTAAAATTCTGCCCATTTTGCCCATTATGTAAATCTCTGCCCATTCTGTAAAACTCTGCCCTTTCTGTAAAATTCTGCCCATTTTGCCCATTCTGTAAAACTCTGCCCATTCTGTAAAACTCTGCCCATTCTGTGAATCTCTGCCCACTCTGCCCATTCTGTGAATCTCTGCCCATTCTGTAAAACTCTGCCCATTCTGTGAATCTCTGCCCACTCTGCCCATTCTGTAAAACTCTGCCCATTCTGTAAAACTCTGCCCATTCTGCCCATTCTGTGAATCTCTGCCCACTCTGCCTATTCTGTAGAACTCTGCCCCTTCTGTAAAACTTTGCCCATTCTGGAAAGCTCTGCCCATTTTGCCTATTCTGTAAAGCTCTGCCCATTTTGCCTATTCTGTAAAACTCTGCCTATTCTGTAAAACTCTGCCCATTCTGTAAAATTCTGCCTATTCTGTAAAACTCTGCCCTTTCTGTAAAACTCTGCCCATTTTGCCAACTCTGTCAATGTCTGCCCATTTTGCCCATTCTGTAAAACTCTGCCCATTCTACCCATTCTGTAACACACTGCCAATTATTTCTCCCTATTCTCTAAAATTCTATCCATTTTGTAAAACTCTGCCCTTTCTGTAAAACTCTGCCCATTTTGCCAACTCTGTAAAACTCTGCCTTTTCTGTAAACTCAGCGTATTCTGTAAAACTCTGCCCATTCTACCCATTCTATAAAACACTGCCCATTTTGCCAAATCTGTAAAAATCTGTCCTTTCTGTAAAACTCTGTCCTTTCTGTAAAACTCTGCGCATTCTGTAAAACTCTGCCCATTCTACCCATTCTATAAAACACTGCCCATTTTGCCTAATCTGTAAAAATCTGTCCTTTCTGTAAAACTCTGCCCATTCTGTAAAACTCTGCCCATTTTGCCCATTCTGTAAAACTCTGCCCATTCTGTGAATCTCTGCCCACTCTGCCTATTCTATAGAACTCTGCCCCTTCTGTAAAACTTTGCCCATTCTGTAAATCTCTGCCCATTCTGCCCATTCTGTAAAACTCTGCCCATTCTGCCCAAGCTGTGAATCTCTGCCAATTCTGCCCGTTCTGTAAAAAACTTCCCATTCTGGAAAAATCTGCCCATTCTGCCCATTTTGTAAATCTCTGCTCATTCTACCCATTCTATAAAACTCACCCATTCTGTAAATCTCTGCCCATTCAATAAATCTCTGCCCATTCTGTAATACTCTGCCCTTTCTGTAAAACTCTGCCCTTGCGGTAAAACTCTGACTATTCTATTAAACTCTGCTCTTTCTGTAAAACTCTGCCCATTCTGCCCATTCTGTAAAACTCTGCCCATTCTGCCCATTCTGTGAATCTCTGCCCACTCTGCCTATTCTGTAGAACTCTGCCCATTCTGTAAAACTCTGCCCATTTTGCCTACTCTGTAAAACTCAGCCCTTTCTGTAAAACTCTGCTCTTTCTGTAAAACTCTGCCCATTCTCTAAACTCTGCCTATTCTGTAAAATTCTGCCCATTTTGCCTATTCTGTAAAACTCTGCCCATTCTGTAAAATTCTGCCTATTCTGTAAAACTCTGCCCATTCTGTAAAACTCTGCCCATTCTGTGAATCTCTGCCCACTCTGCCTATTCTATAGAACTCTGCCCCTTCTGTAAAACTTTGCCCATTCTGTAAATCTCTGCCCATTCTGTATAACTCTGCCCTTTCTGTAACACTCTGCCCATTTTGCCCATTCTGTAAAACTCTGCCCATTCTGTAAAACTCTGCCCATTCTGCCCATTCTGTGAATCTCTGCCCACTCTGCCTATTCTGTAGAACTCTGTCCATTCTGTAAAACTTTGCCCATTCTGTAAAACTCTGCCCATTCTGTAAAATTATGCCTATTCTGTAAAGCTCTGCCCATTTTGCCTATTCTGGAAAACTCTGCTCATTCTACCCATTCTGTAAAGCTCCACCCATTCTATAAAACTTTGCCAATCTGCCTATTCTCTAAAACTCTGCCTATTCTGTAAAACTCTGACTATTCTGTAAAACTCTGCCCTTTCTGTAAAATTCTGCCTATTCTGTAAAACTCTGACTATTCTGTAAAACTCTGCCCTTTCTGTAAAACTCTGCCCATTTTGCCAACTCTGTCAATGTCTGCCCATTTTGCCCATTCTGTAAAACTCTGCCCATTCTACCCATTATGTAAAACACTGCCAATTATTTCTCCCTATTCTCTAAAATTCTATCCATTTTGTAAAACTCTGCCTATTCTGTAAAACTCTGCCCATTCTGCCCATTCTGTAAAACTCTGCCCATTCTGCCCATTCTGTGAATCTCTGCCCACTCTGCCTATTCTGTAGAACTCTGTCCATTCTGTAAAACTTTGCCCATTCTGTAAAACTCTGCCCATTCTGCCTATTCTGTAAAACTCTGCCCATTCTGTAAAATTATGCCTATTCTGTAAAGCTCTGCCCATTTTGCCTATTCTGGAAAACTCTGCTCATTCTACCCTTTCTGTAAAGCTCCACCCATTCTATAAAACTTTGCCAATCTGCCTATTCTCTAAAACTCTGCCTATTCTGTAAAACTCTGACTATTCTGTAAAACTCTGCCCTTTCTGTAAAACTCTGCCCATTTTGCCAACTCTGTCAATGTCTGCCCATTTTGCCCATTCTGTAAAACTCTGCCCATTCTACCCATTCTGTAAAACACTGCCAATTATTTCTCCCTATTCTCTAAAATTCTATCCATTTTGTAAAACTCTGCCTATTCTGTAAATCTCTGCCCATTCTGCCCAAGCTGTGAATCTCTGCCAATGCTGCCCGTTCTGTAAAAAACTTCCCATTCTGGAAAAATCTGCCCATTCTGCCCATTTTGTAAATCTCTGCTCATTCTACCCATTCTATAAAACTCACCCATTCTGTAAATCTCTGCCCATTCAATAAATCTCTGGCCATTCTGTAAAACTCTGCCCTTTCTGTAAACTTCTGCCCATTATGCCCATTCTGTAAAACTCTGCCCATTCTGTAAAACTCTGCCCTTTCTGTAAACTTCTGCCCATTATGCCCATTCTGTAATACTCTGCCCTTTCTGTAAAACTCTGCCCATTCTACCCATTCTGTAAAACATTGCCTATTTTGCCTATTCTGTAAAACTCTGCTCTTTCTGTAAAACTCTGCCCATTCTGTAAAACTCTGCCCATTCTGTAAAACTCTGCCCATTTTGCCCATTCTGTAATACTCTGCCTATTCTGTAAAATTCTGCTCATTCTGTAATACTCTGCCCTTGCTGTAAAACTCGGCCCATTTTGCCAACTCTGTAAAACTCTGCCCATTTTGCCAACTCTGTAAAACTCTGCCCATTTTGCCTATTCTGTAAAACTCTGTACTTTTCTGTAAAATTCTGCCCATTTTGCCCATTCTGTAAATCTCTGCCCATTCTGTAAAACTCTGCCCTTTCTGTAAAATTCTGCCCATTTTGCCTATTCTGTAAAACTCTGCCCATTCTGTAAAACTCTGCCCATTCTGTGAATCTCTGCCCACTCTGCCCATTCTGTGAATCTCTGCCCATTCTGTAAAACTCTGCCCATTCTGTGAATCTCTGCCCACTCTGCCTATTCTGTAGAACTCTGCCCCTTCTGTAAAACTTTGCCCATTCTGGAAAGCTCTGCCCATTTTGCCTATTCTGTAAAGCTCTGCCCATTTTGCCTATTCTGTAAAACTCTGCCTATTCTGTAAAACTCTGCCCATTCTGTAAAATTCTGCCTATTCTGTAAAACTCTGCCCTTTCTGTAAAACTCTGCCCATTTTGCCAACTCTGTCAATGTCTGCCCATTTTGCCCATTCTGTAAAACTCTGCCCATTCTACCCATTCTGTAACACACTGCCAATTATTTCTCCCTATTCTCTAAAATTCTATCCATTTTGTAAAACTCTGCCCTTTCTGTAAAACTCTGCCCATTTTGCCAACTCTGTAAAACTCTGCCTTTTCTGTAAACTCAGCGTATTCTGTAAAACTCTGCCCATTCTACCCATTCTATAAAACACTGCCCATTTTGCCAAATCTGTAAAAATCTGTCCTTTCTGTAAAACTCTGTCCTTTCTGTAAAACTCTGCGCATTCTGTAAAACTCTGCCCATTCTACCCATTCTATAAAACACTGCCCATTTTGCCTAATCTGTAAAAATCTGTCCTTTCTGTAAAACTCTGCCCATTCTGTAAAACTCTGCCCATTTTGCCCATTCTGTAAAACTCTGCCCATTCTGTGAATCTCTGCCCACTCTGCCTATTCTATAGAACTCTGCCCCTTCTGTAAAACTTTGCCCATTCTGTAAATCTCTGCCCATTCTGCCCATTCTGTAAAACTCTGCCCATTCTGCCCAAGCTGTGAATCTCTGCCAATTCTGCCCGTTCTGTAAAAAACTTCCCATTCTGGAAAAATCTGCCCATTCTGCCCATTTTGTAAATCTCTGCTCATTCTACCCATTCTATAAAACTCACCCATTCTGTAAATCTCTGCCCATTCAATAAATCTCTGCCCATTCTGTAATACTCTGCCCTTTCTGTAAAACTCTGCCCTTGCGGTAAAACTCTGACTATTCTATTAAACTCTGCTCTTTCTGTAAAACTCTGCCCATTCTGCCCATTCTGTAAAACTCTGCCCATTCTGCCCATTCTGTGAATCTCTGCCCACTCTGCCTATTCTGTAGAACTCTGCCCATTCTGTAAAACTCTGCCCATTTTGCCTACTCTGTAAAACTCAGCCCTTTCTGTAAAACTCTGCTCTTTCTGTAAAACTCTGCCCATTCTCTAAACTCTGCCTATTCTGTAAAATTCTGCCCATTTTGCCTATTCTGTAAAACTCTGCCCATTCTGTAAAATTCTGCCTATTCTGTAAAACTCTGCCCATTCTGTAAAACTCTGCCCATTCTGTGAATCTCTGCCCACTCTGCCTATTCTATAGAACTCTGCCCCTTCTGTAAAACTTTGCCCATTCTGTAAATCTCTGCCCATTCTGTATAACTCTGCCCTTTCTGTAACACTCTGCCCATTTTGCCCATTCTGTAAAACTCTGCCCATTCTGTAAAACTCTGCCCATTCTGCCCATTCTGTGAATCTCTGCCCACTCTGCCTATTCTGTAGAACTCTGTCCATTCTGTAAAACTTTGCCCATTCTGTAAAACTCTGCCCATTCTGTAAAATTATGCCTATTCTGTAAAGCTCTGCCCATTTTGCCTATTCTGGAAAACTCTGCTCATTCTACCCATTCTGTAAAGCTCCACCCATTCTATAAAACTTTGCCAATCTGCCTATTCTCTAAAACTCTGCCTATTCTGTAAAACTCTGACTATTCTGTAAAACTCTGCCCTTTCTGTAAAATTCTGCCTATTCTGTAAAACTCTGACTATTCTGTAAAACTCTGCCCTTTCTGTAAAACTCTGCCCATTTTGCCAACTCTGTCAATGTCTGCCCATTTTGCCCATTCTGTAAAACTCTGCCCATTCTACCCATTATGTAAAACACTGCCAATTATTTCTCCCTATTCTCTAAAATTCTATCCATTTTGTAAAACTCTGCCTATTCTGTAAAACTCTGCCCATTCTGCCCATTCTGTAAAACTCTGCCCATTCTGCCCATTCTGTGAATCTCTGCCCACTCTGCCTATTCTGTAGAACTCTGTCCATTCTGTAAAACTTTGCCCATTCTGTAAAACTCTGCCCATTCTGCCTATTCTGTAAAACTCTGCCCATTCTGTAAAATTATGCCTATTCTGTAAAGCTCTGCCCATTTTGCCTATTCTGGAAAACTCTGCTCATTCTACCCTTTCTGTAAAGCTCCACCCATTCTATAAAACTTTGCCAATCTGCCTATTCTCTAAAACTCTGCCTATTCTGTAAAACTCTGACTATTCTGTAAAACTCTGCCCTTTCTGTAAAACTCTGCCCATTTTGCCAACTCTGTCAATGTCTGCCCATTTTGCCCATTCTGTAAAACTCTGCCCATTCTACCCATTCTGTAAAACACTGCCAATTATTTCTCCCTATTCTCTAAAATTCTATCCATTTTGTAAAACTCTGCCTATTCTGTAAATCTCTGCCCATTCTGCCCAAGCTGTGAATCTCTGCCAATGCTGCCCGTTCTGTAAAAAACTTCCCATTCTGGAAAAATCTGCCCATTCTGCCCATTTTGTAAATCTCTGCTCATTCTACCCATTCTATAAAACTCACCCATTCTGTAAATCTCTGCCCATTCAATAAATCTCTGGCCATTCTGTAAAACTCTGCCCTTTCTGTAAACTTCTGCCCATTATGCCCATTCTGTAAAACTCTGCCCATTCTGTAAAACTCTGCCCTTTCTGTAAACTTCTGCCCATTATGCCCATTCTGTAATACTCTGCCCTTTCTGTAAAACTCTGCCCATTCTACCCATTCTGTAAAACATTGCCTATTTTGCCTATTCTGTAAAACTCTGCTCTTTCTGTAAAACTCTGCCCATTCTGTAAAACTCTGCCCATTCTGTAAAACTCTGCCCATTTTGCCCATTCTGTAATACTCTGCCTATTCTGTAAAATTCTGCTCATTCTGTAATACTCTGCCCTTGCTGTAAAACTCGGCCCATTTTGCCAACTCTGTAAAACTCTGCCCATTTTGCCAACTCTGTAAAACTCTGCCCATTTTGCCTATTCTGTAAAACTCTGTACTTTTCTGTAAAATTCTGCCCATTTTGCCCATTCTGTAAATCTCTGCCCATTCTGTAAAACTCTGCCCTTTCTGTAAAATTCTGCCCATTTTGCCTATTCTGTAAAACTCTGCCCATTCTGTAAAACTCTGCCCATTCTGTGAATCTCTGCCCACTCTGCCCATTCTGTGAATCTCTGCCCATTCTGTAAAACTCTGCCCATTCTGTGAATCTCTGCCCACTCTGCCCATTCTGTAAAACTCTGCCCATTCTGTAAAACTCTGCCCATTCTGCCCATTCTGTGAATCTCTGCCCACTCTGCCTATTCTGTAGAACTCTGCCCCTTCTGTAAAACTTTGCCCATTCTGGAAAGCTCTGCCCATTTTGCCTATTCTGTAAAGCTCTGCCCATTTTGCCTATTCTGTAAAACTCTGCCTATTCTGTAAAACTCTGCCCATTCTGTAAAATTCTGCCTATTCTGTAAAACTCTGCCCTTTCTGTAAAACTCTGCCCATTTTGCCAACTCTGTCAATGTCTGCCCATTTTGCCCATTCTGTAAAACTCTGCCCATTCTACCCATTCTGTAACACACTGCCAATTATTTCTCCCTATTCTCTAAAATTCTATCCATTTTGTAAAACTCTGCCCTTTCTGTAAAACTCTGCCCATTTTGCCAACTCTGTAAAACTCTGCCTTTTCTGTAAACTCAGTGTATTCTGTAAAACTCTGCCCATTCTACCCATTCTATAAAACACTGCCCATTTTGCCAAATCTGTAAAAATCTGTCCTTTCTGTAAAACTCTGTCCTTTCTGTAAAACTCTGCGCATTCTGTAAAACTCTGCCCATTCTACCCATTCTATAAAACACTGCCCATTTTGCCTAATCTGTAAAAATCTGTCCTTTCTGTAAAACTCTGCCCATTCTGTAAAACTCTGCCCATTTTGCCCATTCTGTAAAACTCTGCCCATTCTGTGAATCTCTGCCCACTCTGCCTATTCTATAGAACTCTGCCCCTTCTGTAAAACTTTGCCCATTCTGTAAATCTCTGCCCATTCTGCCCATTCTGTAAAACTCTGCCCATTCTGCCCAAGCTGTGAATCTCTGCCAATTCTGCCCGTTCTGTAAAAAACTTCCCATTCTGGAAAAATCTGCCCATTCTGCCCATTTTGTAAATCTCTGCTCATTCTACCCATTCTATAAAACTCACCCATTCTGTAAATCTCTGCCCATTCAATAAATCTCTGCCCATTCTGTAATACTCTGCCCTTTCTGTAAAACTCTGCCCTTGCGGTAAAACTCTGACTATTCTATTAAACTCTGCTCTTTCTGTAAAACTCTGCCCATTCTGCCCATTCTGTAAAACTCTGCCCATTCTGCCCATTCTGTGAATCTCTGCCCACTCTGCCTATTCTGTAGAACTCTGCCCATTCTGTAAAACTCTGCCCATTTTGCCTACTCTGTAAAACTCAGCCCTTTCTGTAAAACTCTGCTCTTTCTGTAAAACTCTGCCCATTCTCTAAACTCTGCCTATTCTGTAAAATTCTGCCCATTTTGCCTATTCTGTAAAACTCTGCCCATTCTGTAAAATTCTGCCTATTCTGTAAAACTCTGCCCATTCTGTAAAACTCTGCCCATTCTGTGAATCTCTGCCCACTCTGCCTATTCTATAGAACTCTGCCCCTTCTGTAAAACTTTGCCCATTCTGTAAATCTCTGCCCATTCTGTATAACTCTGCCCTTTCTGTAACACTCTGCCCATTTTGCCCATTCTGTAAAACTCTGCCCATTCTGTAAAACTCTGCCCATTCTGCCCATTCTGTGAATCTCTGCCCACTCTGCCTATTCTGTAGAACTCTGTCCATTCTGTAAAACTTTGCCCATTCTGTAAAACTCTGCCCATTCTGTAAAATTATGCCTATTCTGTAAAGCTCTGCCCATTTTGCCTATTCTGGAAAACTCTGCTCATTCTACCCATTCTGTAAAGCTCCACCCATTCTATAAAACTTTGCCAATCTGCCTATTCTCTAAAACTCTGCCTATTCTGTAAAACTCTGACTATTCTGTAAAACTCTGCCCTTTCTGTAAAATTCTGCCTATTCTGTAAAACTCTGACTATTCTGTAAAACTCTGCCCTTTCTGTAAAACTCTGCCCATTTTGCCAACTCTGTCAATGTCTGCCCATTTTGCCCATTCTGTAAAACTCTGCCCATTCTACCCATTATGTAAAACACTGCCAATTATTTCTCCCTATTCTCTAAAATTCTATCCATTTTGTAAAACTCTGCCTATTCTGTAAGACTCTGCCCATTTTGCCTATTCTGTAAAACTCTGCTCTTTATGTAAAATTCTGCCCGTTCTGTAAAACTCTGCCTATTCTGTAAAATTCTGCCCATTCTGTAAAACTCTGCTTATTCTGCCCATTCTGTGAATCTCTGCCAATTCTGCCCGTTCTGTAAAAAACTTCACATTTTGGAAAAATCTGCCCATTCTGCCCATTTTGTAAATCTCTGCCCATTCTACCCATTCAGTAAAACTCACCCATTCTGTAAAACTCTGCCCTTTCTGTAAAATTCTGCCCATTATGCCCATTCTGTAAAACTCTGCCCTTTCTGTAAAACTCTGCCCATTTTGCCCATTCTGTAAAACTCTGCCCATTCTGTAAAATTCTGCCTATTCTGTAAAACTCTGACCATTCTGTTAAACTCTGCTCTTTCTGTAAAACTCTGCCCATTTTTCCCATTCTGTTAAACTCTGCCCATTCTGTAAAACTCTGCCCATTCTGTATAACTCTGCCTATTCTTTAAAACTCTGACTATTCTATTAAACTCTGCTCTTTCTGTAAAACTCTGCCTTTTCTGTAAACTCAGCGTATTCTGTAAAACTCTGCCCATTCTACCCATTCTATAAAACACTGCCCATTTTGCCTAATCTGTAAAAATCTGTCCTTTCTGTAAAACTCTGTCCTTTCGGTAAAACTCTGCCCATTCTGTAAAACTCTGCCCATTTTGCCCATTCTGTAAAACTCTGCCCATTCTGTGAATCTCTGCCCACTCTGCCTATTCTATAGAACTCTGCCCCTTCTGTAAAACTTTGCCCATTCTGTAAATCTCTGCCCATTCTGCCCAAGCTGTGAATCTCTGCCAATTCTGCCCGATCTGTAAAAAACTTCCCATTCTGGGAAAAATCTGCCCATTCTGCCCATTTTGTAAATCTCTGCTCATTCTACCCATTCTATAAAACTCACCCATTCTGTAAATCTCTCCCCATTCAATAAATCTCTGCCCATTCTGTAAAACTCTGCCCTTTCTGTAAACTTCTGCCCATTATGCCCATTCTGTAATACTCTGCCCTTTCTGTAAAACTCTGCCCATTCTGTAAAACTCTGCCCATTTTGCCCATTCTGTAATACTCTGCCCTTTCTGTAAAACTCTGCCCTTGCTGTAAAACTCTGCCTTTTCTGTAAACTCTGCCCATTCTGTGAATCTCTGCCCATTCTGCCTATTCTTTAAATCTCTGCCTTTTCTGTAAAACTCTGACTATTCTATTAAATTCTGCTCTTTTTGTAAAACTCTGCCCATTTTGCCCATTCTGTAAAACTCTGCCCATTCTGCCCATTCTGTAAAACTCTGCCCATTCTGCCCATTCTGTGAATCTCTGCCCACTCTGCCTATTCTGTAGAACTTTGCCCCTTCTGTACATCTTTGCCCATTCTGCCTATTCTTTAAATCTCTGCCCATTCTGTAAAATTATGCCTATTCTGTAAAGCTCTGCCCATTTTGCCCATTCTGGAAAACTCTGCCCATTCTACCCTTTCTGTAAAGCTCCACCCATTCTATAAAACTTTGCCAATCTGCCTATTCTCTAAAACTCTGCCTATTCTGTGAAACTCTGACTATTCGATAAAACTCTGCCCATTCTGTAAAACTCTGCCCATTCTGTAAAACTCTGACTATTCTGTAAAACTCTGCTCTTTCTGTAAAACTCTGCTCTTTCTGTAAAACTCTGCCCATTTTGCCAACTCTGTAAATCTCTGCCCATTTTGCCTATTCTGTAAAACTCTGCTCTTTCTGTAAACTCTGCCCATTCTGTAAAACTCTGCCCATTCTACCCATTCTGTTTAACATTGCCTATTTTGCCCATTCTGTAAAACTCTGCCCAGTCTACCCTGAAAAACTCTGCCAATTAATTCTCCCTATTCTCTAAAATTCTCTCCATTTTGTAAAATTCTGCCCATTCTGTAAAATTCTTTCCATCTACTTGCTTCAAAGTGAGAGTTATGATATTAATGCACTGACTGCAGAGAGGCTCCCCCCACTGGGAGTTGTGGAGTATAGCAGGTGAATGTGAAAGCAAGAACTCAATTTGTCCACGTGACTTAATTGCCAAAAATCAAAGGACAGCTTTGAGGGGCAGAGTGAGAAGAGGAAAAGAGAGAGAGAGAGGCTGAAGATTCTTCTGGAATACTAGCATTGAGAACCCTGTTTCTGTTCTTTAGCGGAGAGGAAATTGCTGTAGCTTTTATGTAAACAAGTTGGGTCAAACAAGAAGTGTCTCCCAGCATTGAGGGGACATGGGTTCAAATCCCACCATTTGAATTCAATTCATAAATCTGGAATTGAAAACTAGTCTCAGTAATGGTGACCATGAAACTATCATCAATTGTCATAAAAACCCATCGGGTTCACTAAAGTCCTTCAGGGAAGGAAATCTGCCATCCTTACCTGCTTTGGCCTACATGTGACTCCAGACCCACAGCAATGTGGTTGACTTTTAACTGCCCTTTGAAATGGCCGAGCAGCCACTCAGTTCAATGACAATTAGGGATGGGCAACAAATGCTGGCATCACCAGCGATGCCCACGTCCTATGAAAGAATAAAGAGAATACAGTCCTTTCTAAATGCGCTAGTTCAACAGAATAGACCCACATTGTGTCACTTACAGGAAAGTGACAGACCGATTGCTAATAGCAAGTGCCTTTTGTTGAAGGGTAAGGAACAGAAAGGGTTAATGGTGTAACGTGATACACTTTGGAGAGCGGCAGAGAGAGACAGCAGTGGATCTGGGCACAAATCCAGGCTGCATAACATTTGTAAGTTGCTGTGTAACCACCAGAGACTCAAGGATAGGAGCTAATTGTATCGTCCAGAAGCTGTGTGAAGCCAGTAACTTTGACTTAAGCAGCCTCTCTCATTGCGTGGACAAATCCTGGAGACTGGACGAGATATTCTTAAGGGTCAAGTGAGCAAAAAGGACCAGCTCCAGACTCACCATGGCAACCTGAGAACAACAAGAGGAACAACTGGCTTTGTACTGCGGACGTGACAGTAAAAATCCAGTCAGGCAGGCTCCTGGCCTGCATGGCAAAGCCTCCATTTTCAAATTCTCATCCTCCATTTCAATTCCCATGGTATGATTCCTCTCTATCTCCGTAATCTCCTCCACAGCCCTTCGAAGTCTCTGCGCTCCCTTAATCCTGGCCTCTTCAGCTCGTCTGATTTTAATCATTCTGTCTGGAGGCTGTGCCTTCACCTGTCAAGAGCTTAACTTCAGAATTCTCTCCCTAAACCTCTCTATACCTCTCTCTCTCTCTCTCTCCCTCTCTCCTTTAAAACACTCCTTATGACTTATTCCTTTGACTAAAGTTTGGGTCATCTGCCCTATTCTCTCCTTACATGGCTCGCTGTGAATCTTTTGCCCATTATTGCCCTTGTGGAGGGCTAAGGATGTTTTACTTCAACAAAGCTGCTTTATAAATTCAACAAAGCTTGTTGAATTATAGTGGGAGTAGGAACAGGGAGAGCTCCAGAGTTGGTTGGAATCTCTTTCCCTCATACTGATATTGAGCCAGCACAGCTCTGAGGTCCAGCTGGTGGTTTGGGTCCTGGTGAACCAGCAGGGCAGCTGTTATGTAGCTGGAAGTGACTCCTCACGGCTCCGATTATCTGAAGGGGGGCTGAGGTGGGGAGAGAGTGGGGTGCAGACACATTGCATCTTTCACCCTCAGTATTGCTACCTGACTGTCCTTACCCAGTCACGGTCAGTCTCAATCATTAGGGTGGCAGCGGGAGTCTGACCTGTGGAGAGAGTTCCTCCCCAATCCTCAAAAACACAGGAACAAATGGAGGCCATTCAGCCCTTCAAGTCTGTCCCAGGAATGGGGAAATTGGAACAGGAAATGCTCCTTAGGTTGTTTCATGGGAACAGATGGAGGATGTTCACATCTCGAGTGTGTTACAAAGGAACAAGAGAAGACTATTCAACTCCCTTGAGCAGGAACAGAAAGAGGCCCTTCAGCCCCTCAAACCTGTTACACAGGAACAGGAGGAGGCTGCTCGCATCCTCAAGTATGTTACACAGGAACAGCAGAACACTATTCATCCCCCTTGAGCCTATTAGACAGGAATAGGAGGAGGCCATTCAGCCCCCTCGAACCAATTACAGAGGAACAGGAAAAGGCCATTCAGCCCCTCAAACCTGTTACACAGGAACAGAAGGAGGCCATTGAGAGCACACCAGGATTATCTCTTAAAGATGATTTGAGGACATAACTAGCAAGGTGAATAAGGGGGAACCAGTAGATGTTGTGAACTTATATATTCAAAAAGATTTTGATGAGGTGCTGCACAAGAGTTAAGGACAGAATATTTGGTCTCATTGGATTAGGAGTAATATATTAAACAGTTTGAGAATTGGTGAATGGAGAGAAAACAGAGATTAGGAATAAATGGAACACTTCTGGGCCAGCAGGCTGTAAGTAGTAGGGAACAATGCTTTAGCCTAGCTATTTACAGTCTATCTTTATGACTTAGATAATGGGATATAGTGTAATATACCCAAAGCTAGCTAGAGAAGTAAGCTGTGAGGAAGACACAAAAGGGGCTGGAAAAGGATATATGTGGGTGAGCAAGAAGGTGGTAGATGCAGTATAAAGGGGAGAATTATGACATTATACATAATCACAGAAAATTTGAAAATCAGAATATTTTTCGAATGAGGAAAAACTGGGAAGTGTTAATTTATGAAGAGTTTTGAGTGTCCTGGTGCAATAAACATAGAAAGGTAACACACAGGAACACATAATTTGGAAGGTTAATGGTATGTTAGCCTTTATTTCAGAGGGATTGGAGTATAAGTGCAAAGAAATATTATCACAATTATACAGGGCGAGTCTCCATCTGGAGTAAAACAAAAACAGAATTACCTGGAAAAACTCAGCAGGACTGGCAGCATCGGCGGAGAAGAAAAGAGTTGACGTTTCGAGTCCTCATGACCCTTCGACAGAACTTGATTTCGAGTCCAAGAAAGAGTTGAAATATAAGCTGGTTTAAGGTGTGTGTGTGGGGTGGGGGGAGACAGAGAGAGACAGAGGTGCTTGTGCAGACAAACAAGCAGTGATAGAAGCAGATCATCAAAAGATGTCAGTGACAATGGTACAATAGAACACAGAGGTGTTAAAGTTAAAGTTGGTGATATTATCTAAACGAATGTGCTAATTAAGAATAGATGGTAGGGCACTCAAGGTACAGCTCTAGTGGGGGTGGGGGGAGCATAAAAGATTTTAACATATTTAAAAATAATGGAAATAGGTGGGAAAAGAAAAATCTATAAAATTTATAGGGAAAAAAAAGGGGAAAAAAAAGGGGGAAACAGAAAGGGGGTGGGGATGGGGGAGGGAGCTCACGACCTAAAGTTATTGAATTCAATATTCAGACCGGAAGGCTGTAAGGTGCCTAGTCGGAAGATGAGGTGTTGTTCCTCCAGTTTGCATTGGGCTTCACTGGAACAATGCAGTAAGCCAAGGACAGACATGTGGGCAAGAGAGCAGGGTGGAGTGTTAAAATGGCAAGCGACAGGGAGGTTTGGGTCATTCTTGCGGACAGACCGCAGGTGTTCTGCAAAGCGGTCGCCCAGTTTACGTTTGGTCTCTCCAATGTAGAGGAGACCACATTGGGAGCAACGAATGCAGTAGACTAAGTTGGGGGAAATGCAAGTGAAATGCTGCTTCACTTGAAAGGAATGTTTGGGCCCTTGGACGGTGAGGAGAGAGGAAGTGAAGGGGCAGGTGTTACATCTTTTGCGTGGGCATGGGGTGGTGCCATAGGAGGGGGTTGAAGTGTAGGAGGGGGATGGAGGAGTGGACCAGGGTGTCCCGGAGGGAGCGATCCCTACGGAATGCCGATAAGGGGGGTGAAGGGAAGATGTGTTTGGTGGTGGCATCATGCTGGAGTTGGCGGAAATGGCGGAGGATGATCCTTTAAATGCGGAGGCTGGTGGGGTGATAAGTGAGGACAAGGGGGACCCTATCATGTTTCTGGGAGGGAGGAGAAGGCGTGAGGGCGGATGCGCGGGAGATGGGCCGGACACGGTTGAGGGCCCTGTCAACGACCGTGGGTGGAAAACCTCGGTTAAGGAAGAAGGAGGACATGTCAGAGGAACTGTTTTTGAAGGTAGCATCATCGGAACAGATGCGACGAAGGCGAAGGAACTGGGAGAATGGGATGGAGTCCTTACAGGAAGCGGGGTGTGAGGAGCTGTAGTCGAGGTAGCTGTGGGAGTCGGTGGGTTTGTAGTGGATATTGGTGGACAGTCTATCACCAGAGATTGAGACAGAGAGGTCAAGGAAGGGAAGGGAAGTGTCAGAGATGGACCACGTGAAAATGATGGAGGGGTGGAGATTGGAAGCAAAATTAATAAATTTTTCCAAGTCCCGACGAGAGCATGAAGCGGCACCGAAGTAATCATCGATGTACCGGAGAAAAAGTTGTGGAAGGGGGCCGGGGTAGGACTGCAACAAGGAATGTTCCACATATCCCATAAAGAGACAGGCATAGCTGGGGCCCATGCGGGTACCCATAGCCACACCTTTTATTTGGAGAAAGTGAGAGGAGTTGAAGGAGAAATTGTTCAACGTGAGAACAAGTTCAGCCAGACGGAGGAGAGTAGTGGTGGATGGGGATTGTTCGGGCCTCTGTTCGAGGAAGAAGCTAAGGGCCCTCAGACCATCCTGGTGGGGGATGGAGGTGTAGAGGGATTGGACGTCCATGGTGAAGAGGAAGCGGTTGGAGCCAGGGAACTGGAAATTGTTGATGTGACGTAAGGTGTCAGAGGAATCACGGATGTAGGTGGGAAGGGACTGGACAAGGGGAGAGAGAAGGGAGTCAAGATAACGAGAAATGAGTTCTGTGGGGCAGGAGCAAGCTGAGATGATCGGTCTACCAGGGCAGTTCTGTTTGTGGATTTTGGGTAGGAGATAGAAGCGGGCCGTCCGAGGTTGGGCGACTATCAGGTTGGAAGCTGTGGGAGGGAGATCCCCAGAGGAGATGAGGTCAGTGACAGTCCTGGAAACAATGGCTTGATGTTCAGTGGTGGGGTCATGGTCCAGGGAGAGGTAGGAGGAAGTGTCTGCGAGTTGACGGGCCCCAGCTATGCCTGTCTCTTTATGGGATATGTGGAACATTCCTTGTTGCAGTCCTACCCCGGCCCCCTTCCACAACTTTTTCTCCGGTACATCGATGATTACTTCGGTGCCGCTTCATGCTCTCGTCGGGACTTGGAAAAATTTATTAATTTTGCTTCCAATCTCCACCCCTCCATCATTTTCACGTGGTCCATCTCTGACACTTCCCTTCCCTTCCTTGACCTCTCTGTCTCAATCTCTGGTGATAGACTGTCCACCAATATCCACTACAAACCCACCGACTCCCACAGCTACCTCGACTACAGCTCCTCACACCCCGCTTCCTGTAAGGACTCCATCCCATTCTCCCAGTTCCTTCGCCTTCGTCGCATCTGTTCCGATGATGCTACCTTCAAAAACGGTTCCTCTGACATGTCCTCCTTCTTCCTTAACCGAGGTTTTCCACCCACGGTCGTTGACAGGGCCCTCAACCGTGTCCGGCCCATCTCCCGCGCATCCGCCCTCACGCCTTCTCCTCCCTCCCAGAAACATGATAGGGTCCCCCTTGTCCTCACTTATCACCCCACCAGCCTCCGCATTCAAAGGATCATCCTCCGCCATTTCCGCCAACTCCAGCATGATGCCACCACCAAACACATCTTCCCTTCACCCCCCTTATCGGCATTCCGTAGGGATCGCTCCCTCCGGGACACCCTGGTCCACTCCTCCATCACCCTCTACTCTTCAACCCCCTCCTATGGCACCACCCCATGCCCACGCAAAAGATGTAACACCTGCCCCTTCACTTCCTCTCTCTTCACCGTCCAAGGGCCCAAACATTCCTTTCAAGTGAAGCAGCATTTCACTTGCATTTCCCCCAACTTAGTCTACTGCATTCGTTGCTCCCAATGTGGTCTCCTCTACATTGGAGAGACCAAACGTAAACTGGGCGACCGCTTTGCAGAACACCTGCGGTCTGTCCGCAAGAATGACCCAAACCTCCCTGTCGCTTGCCATTTTAACACTCCACCCTGCTCTCTTGCCCACATGTCTGTCCTTGGCTTACTGCATTGTTCCAGTGAAGCCCAACGCAAACTGGAGGAACAACACCTCATCTTCCGACTAGGCACCTTACAGCCTTCCGGTCTGAATATTGAATTCAATAACTTTAGGTCGTGAGCTCCCTCCCCCATCCCCACCCCCTTTCTGTTTCCCCCTTTTTTTTCCCCTTTTTTTTCCCTATAAATTTTATAGATTTTTCTTTTCCCACCTATTTCCATTATTTTTAAATATTTTAAAATCTTTTATGCTCCCCCCACCCCCACTAGAGCTGTACCTTGAGTGCCCTACCATCCATTCTTAATTAGCACATTCGTTTAGATAATATCACCAACTTTAACTTTAACACCTATGTGTTCTTTTGCACCATTGTCACTGACCTCTTTTGATGATCTGCTTCTATCACTGCTTGTTTGTCTGCACAAGCACCTCTGTCTCTCTCTCTCTCCCCCCCCCCCACACACACACCTTAAACCAGCTTATATTTCAACTCTTTCTTGGACTCGAAATCAAGTTCTGTCGAAGGGTCATGAGGACTCGAAACGTCAACTCTTTTCTTCTCCGCCGATGCTGCCAGACCTGCTGAGTTTTTCCAGGTAATTCTGTTTTTGTTTTGGATTTCCAGCATCCGCAGTTTTCTTTGTTTTCATCTCCATCTGGAGTGCTGTGTACAGTTTTGGTCTCCTTACCTAAGGAGGGGTGTACTTGGCTGAGAGGGAATGCAACAAAGGCTCACTAGAATGGTCCCTGGGATCAGAGGATAGTCCTATGAGAGAGGATTGAGTACATTAGGCCTATGTTCTCTGGAGTTTAGAAGAATGAGAGTTGATCTCATTGAAACATACAAGATTCTGAAGAGTAGGCACTGAGAGATTGTTTCCCCTGGCTGGGGAATCACAAACACAGGGGCACATTCTCAGGATAAGGGGCTGATCATTTAGGACTGAGATGAGGAGAAATGTCTTCACTCAAAGAGTTGTGAATCTTTGGAATTCTCTACCCCAGGGAGCTGTGGATGTTCAGTCATGGAGTTCAAACTGAGGTTAGTAGAGAATTAAAGGATACAGAGATTGTAACATCCTGGGGGTTACCATTGATCTGAACTAGACTAGCCATATAAATACTATAGCTACAAGAGCAGGTCAGAGGCTAGGAATTGTGCGACAAGTAACTCAACTCCTGACTCCCCAAAGCCTGTCCAGCATCTACAAGGCACAAGTCAGGAGTGTGATGGGATACTCCCCACTTGCCTGGATGGGTGCAGCTTCCACAACACTCAAGAAGCTGGACACCATCCAGGACAAAGCAGTCCGTTTGATTGACACCCCATCCACAAACATTCACTCCCTCCACCACCGACGCACAGCAGCAGCAGTGTGTACCATCTACAAGATGCACTGCAAGAATTCACCAAGGCTCCTTCAACAGCACCTTCCAAACCCACAACCACTACCATCTAGAAGGACAAGGGCAGCAGGTAGATGGGAACACCACCATCTGGAGGTTCCCCTCCAAGTCACTTACCATCCTGACTTAGAAATATATTACCGTTCCTTCACTGTCACTGGGTCAAAATCCTGGAACTCCCTCCCTAACAGCACTGTGGGTGTACCCACACCACATGGACTGCAGTGGTTCAAGAAGGCAGCTGTCACCACCTCCTTCTCAAGGGCAATTAGGGATGGGCAATAAATGCTGGCCCAGCCAGCGAAGCCACATCCCGTGAATGAACAATAAATAAAAAGTGTGGGAATGTGGGGTTGAACTAGAAGATCAGCCATGATACTAGAGAATGGCAGTACAGGCCCAAGGACCCACATAGCCTACTGCTGCCCTGATTTCTTCAATTACCTGATTCCAGGCAGGAGGCCCTAGTTGAGGAAGAGGGAAAGCCTTTACGCCTCAGGGGAAGAAAGTCCTCCAGTTAAACTCCTTCCTTGCCAGTGTGTAGAGGTCCCTCTGCATGTCAGTAACAGGAGTGCCACTGCGGAAAGGAGTTCAATGACCTTGCTAGAGTTGTCAGGGTAAGAATCATGCTCACACTCCCCACCGCCTCTGCCCCCCCACCCCCAACCCTCTAGCAGCTTTGATGGTCATAATAATCACTGTGACGTCAGCCCCAACGCTGAACAGTATCTCCCACCTCACAGACTGCAGACTAACTATTCAACCATGATATGCATGTTCTCAAAGGAGGAATCTCACTAACACATAGAGTCTGACTGGAGGTGCTTCTTCACAACTTCAGACAGAAGACTGACAGAAGAGACAAAGCCCAGACACAACTCCAGACAAGAGACTGACAGACGAAGAGTCATGACCCAAATACCCCCATTCCCTAAATACAGCTCCAGACAGCAGACTGACAGAGGAGGAGATGGGGCTCAGGCATCTCCATTCCCCAGACACAACTCCAGACAGGAGATTGACAGAGGAGGAGACCGGATCCAGTCACCTCCATTCCATAGACACAACTCGAGACAGCAGACTGACATAGCAGGGGACACAGATCCCAGACACAACCAGAGAGAGGAGATTAACAGAGCAGACAGAGCCCAGACATCCCCATTCCTCAGACACAACTCCAGACAGCAGGCTGACATAGGAGACAGGCCCAGACACTTCCAGTCCCCAGACACATCTCTGGAGCTCCCTGAGATCAGCCACCTCATCTGTCTGAAGGTTCCTTAGAGGAATCTTGCCACCCCTCAAATCACCACTTCAGGCATGAGGCTAATACCAAATCGGAAGTTGAAGGGCATTTAGGGAGCTCAGAGGGCAGGCTAACAGGGCTGGCCCTGGCTGATTCAGAATTATCCCAGGTACTTTATATGGAGAACAAAAACAGAATTACCTGGAAAAACTCAGCAGGTCTGGCAGCATCAGCGGAGAAGAAAAGAGTTGATGTTTCGAGTCCTCATGACCCTTCAGCAGAACTTTATATGGAGACACGGCCTCTCATCCCTATTTAGAGATTTAACAAACAATGAAAGTATCTGTGATATGAAGTAAAGTTTTTCTGCACCCTACTTATCCATGAGGTAGCTTATCATGATTTGTGGGACATGACCCAATACAGTCTCTTTCCATTCATTTTACCCTTCCCCTGCTCTCGCTGTGGTAACTGTTCCTGATAAGGCACAATATTATAGAGGATTTTAATATATCATCATAACATCATAAAATACCTCAAAGTGCTTTATAAAACAAAGTATGACACCGAGTCACATAAGGAGATGATAGGTCAGATGACCAAAAACCTGGTCAAGGATATAGGTTTTAAGGAGTGTATTAAAGTAAGAAGGCGAGGTGAAGAGGTTTACGGAGGAAATTCCAGAGGTTCGGGCCCAGGCAGCTGAAGGCATGGCCACCAATGGTGGAACGATTAAAATGGGAGATGATCAAGTGGTCGGAATTAGAGAAGCGCAGAGATCTGGGAGAGTTGGTGGGCTGGAGGAGATTACAGCGATAGGGCGGAGTGGGGCCTTGGAGGCATTGGAAACAATGATTTTCCTTGAGAATTTTAAAACAGAGGTGCAGTTCAACTTCGAATGTTCACACTCTGAGCCATTATGTTGTACATAGAGAAGAGTAAATAGTTAATCTAAACACTATGTAATGAGGTGTGAAGAGTTTATTGAATGAGCTGAATGGCCAGTGCACTCAGTACATGGTAAGCAGCCTTTGGTGTGCTGGAGACAGTTTGTGGTTAATTCCACAGTCTGCTTGATTATGTATGGGTGGTATAGGTGGTATATAGTCCCGCCTACACACTTTATGCCTGTCTTCATTTCAGCCGATTGAACTTGCCCTGCCTCCAAAGCAAGTAGAAACACAATCACCAACTCTTAAACAAAAATCAAACCCATCAGTTTCAATTCTATTGGTGTGGAATTAACCAGAATGATTCTGTGACAGCTCTGTGCCAGACCCTACTGCCCGTCCTGGGGCTCTTTACCATATCACCGTGCTCCGACAAGGAATCGTTCCCTGATGGTTACAGCTTGGGAGGTAGAAGGCCGCTCATTTTACTGAGTCTAGCGTTCAGCCAGCACAACCCACATTGGCTGCGTGACTCTTGTGGGAGGGACAGGAATCAAGCTTCAGTGATACTAATTAAAGACAGCCAGGAGCTCTGAAAGGGGGTGTGCACTCAAACTGCAGATAAATAATATACTCCCTGGGTATATTACACTCCATGTCTCTCCCTGGATATGTTACACTCCATGTCTCTCTTTGGGGATAACACACTCCATGTCTCTCCCTGGGTATGTTACACTCTATGTCTCTCCCTGGGTATATTACACTCCATGTCTCTCCCTGGGTATGTTACACTCCATGTCTCTCCCTGGGTATATTATACTCCATGTCTCTCCCTGGGTATGTTACACTCCATGTCTCTCCCTGGATATGTTACACTCCATTTCTCTCTTTGGGGATAATACACTCCATGTCTCTCCCTGGGTATATTACACTCCATGTCTCTCCCTCGGTATATTACACTCCATGTCTCTCTTTGAGTATATTACACTCCAGGTCTCTCCCTGAGTATATTACACTCCATGTCTCTCTCTGTGTATATTACAATCCATGTCTCTCTCTGGGCATTATACACTCTATGTCTCTCCCTGGGTATATTAACCTCCATGCCTCTCCCTGAGTATATTACACTCCATGTCTCTCTTTCTGGGTATATTACACTCCATGTCACTTCCTGGGTATATTACACTCCATGTGTCTCCCTGGGTATATTACACTCCATGACTCTCCTTCTGGGTATATTACACTACATGTCTCTCTCTCTCTGGGTATATTACACTACATGTCTCCCTGAGTATATTACACTCCATGTCTCCCCCTGGGTATATTACATTCCATGTCTCTCTTTCTGGGTATTTTACGCTTTATGTCTCTCCCTGAGTCTATTAACTTGATGTCTCCCTTTCTGGGTATGTTACACTCCATGTCTCTCCCTGAGTATATTACACTCCATGTCTCTCTTTCTGAGTATATTACATTCCATGTCTCTCTTCCTGGGTATATTACACTCCATGTCTCTCTTTCTGGGTATATTACACTCCATGTCTCTCCCTGGGTATGTTATACTCCATGTCTCTCCCTGTGTACATTACACTCCATGTCTCTCTTTCTGGGTATATTATACTCCATGTCTCTCTTTCTGGGTATATTACACTACATGCCTCTCCTTCTGGGTATATTACACTCCATGTCTCTCCTTGGGTATATTACACTCCGTATCTCTCCCTGGGTATATTACACTCCAGTCTCTCCCTGGGTATATTACACTCCATGTCTCTCCCTGGGTATATGATACTTCATGTCTCTCTCTGGGTATATTACACTACATGTCTCTCTTTCTGGGTATATCACACTCCATGTCTCTCCCTGGGTATATTGCACTCCATGTGTCTCTTTGAATATATTACACCCCATGTCTCTCTTTCCGGCTATATTACACTCCATGTCTCTCCTTGGGTATATTACACTCCCTGTCTCTCTCTATGAATATTACACTCCATGTCTCTCCCTGAGTATATTACACTCCATGTCTCTCCCTGAGTATATTACACTCCCTGTCTCTCTCTATGTATATTACACTCCATGTCTCGCCCTGGGTATATTACACTCCATGTCTCTCCCTGGGTATATTACACTCCATGCCTCTCTTCCTGGGTATATTACACTACATCACTGTCTCAGGTATATTACACTCCACTTTGAGCTTGTTCATGATTCTCTCTCTTCACAAATGGTTCCTCCCTCCTTTAAATCTGTTGTTATCATCCCCTCCTCAAAAAGCAAACCTTTCAGCCCTCCATCCTTGCAAACTCCTGACAAATCTCCAACCTCCTTTTCCTCTCCGAAATCCTTGAACGTTCTGCCTCATCCCAAATCCATGCCCATTTTTCCCAGAAGTCCATGTTTGAATCCCTCCAATCAGGTTTCGGGCCCTGCCACAGTACAGAAACAGCTCCTATCACAGTCACAAATAACATCCTGTGTGATTGTGACAAGAGGAAACTTTCCCTCCTCCTCCATCCCGACCAGTCTGCAGCCTTTGACACGTTGACCACACCATCCTCCTCCAACACCTCTCCACCATCGTCCACCTGGGTGGGGCTGCTCTCTCCTGCTTCCATTCTGATCTATCTAACTGTAGCCAGAGTATCATTGGCAATGGCTTTTCCTCCTACTCCTGTTTCGTTACCTCTGGCGTCCCCCATGGATCTGTCCTTGGCCCCTCCTATTTCTCATCTACATGGTGTCCTCTGTAGACTACAGCAGTTTCCATATGAATGTGATGACTCCCAGAGCTACCTCGCCACCACCACTCTCGACTCTCCCACTCTCTTGGATTTGTCACTCTGCTCACACAACTTCAAGTAGTGACTTAGCAGAAATTTCCACCAATGAAACATTATGGAAGGCTGAAGTTGTCCTCTTCAGCCCAGCCACAAACTCTGATCCATGGCCACTGACTATATTGCTCTCCCAGGCAATTCTCTGAGCTTGAACCAGGTCATTTGCAACCTTGGTGTCGTACTGACTCTGAGTTCAATTCCTGACCTCACCTCTTCACCAACAAGACCCCACTAATTCCATCTCCATAACATTGCCTGCCTCTGGCCCTGCATCAGACCATCAACATAAGTGGCAAGTAACATTCGCGCCACACAAGTGTCAGGCAATGACCATCTCCAACAAGAGAGAATCTAACCATCGCCCCTTGACATTCAATGGCATTACCATCGCTGAATCCCCCACTATCAACATCCTGGGGGTTACCAAGATAAAAGCAAAAAATTGCGATTGCTGGAAATCCAAAACAAAAACAAAAATACCTGGAAAAACTCAACAGGTCTGACAGCATCTGCGGAGAGGAACACAGTTAACGTTTCGAGTCCGTATGACTTTTCCTTAGTTCTGTTGAAAAGTCACCTGCTGAGTTTTTCCAGGTATTTTTGTTTTTGTCCTGGGGGGTTACCATTGACCAGACACTGAACTAGCCTAACCTTTGTTATGAGCCACCCACAGGTGAGGTTCCCCAAAGTTGTCAGTCCAGGAGAGGCCCCTCAATTTGTCACTGTCTGGCTGGGACACCCCCAAATTATCATGTCCCAGGTAAGGAGGGATGAACTGGCTCCCTGTTCAGTTCCCCCACTCTGTTGGTTGCACCAAGATTTAATCTAAAAAGGATCCCTTTCACGGATCCCTTTTTCTCAGAACCAATCACTCTGGTTTTGAAGGAGCCAATTTGATCAGTCTTTCTTGAGTTAAAGGTAAGAGAAATTTTATTAACTACTAAAGGCAAGAAAGTATAAAACACGTGCATATACTGTCATACAGGTTAAAAGTAAGAATTCAGCTTAAAGTAAGTGAATATATATATATATATATATATCTATATATATATATATATATATATATATATATATATGTGTATAAATGTATAAGGAGCAGTCCTTGGCTTGTGGGGAGTAGATGGCTGAGCATTACAGCTGTTGCGATTCGAGATTCCAAGAGAATTAACTTCGTTAGGCAAATAGTCAGTTTCAAGGTTCCAGGAGTGTTCACAATTTGGTGTTTTTCCTTCATTATCATGACACCGTAGTAATTCTGTGGCTACAAGAGCAGGTCAGATGCTGAGAATTCTGCAGAGTACCTTACCTCCCTGACTCCCTCATCTATAAGGCACAGGTCAGGATTGTGATGGAATACTCTCCCCTTGCCTGGATGAGTGCAGCTCCCACAACACTCAAGAAGCTGGACACCATCCAGGACAAAGCAGCCCACTTGATTGGCACCCCATCCACAAACATTCACTTCCTCCACCACCGACGCACAGTAGCAGCAGTGTGTACCATCTACAAGATGCACTGCAGGAACTCACCAAGGCTCCTTAGGCAGCACCTTCCAAACCCACGACCGCTACCATCTATAAGGACAGGGCAGCAGATAGATGGGAACACCACCACTTGGAAGTTCCCCTCCAAGTCACTCACCATCCTGACTTGGAAATATATTGCCGTTCCTTCACTGTCGCTGGGTCAAAATCCTGGAACTCCCTCCCTAACTGCACTGTGGGTGTACCTACACCACATGGACTGCAGCAATTCAAGAAGGGAACTCACCATCACCTTCTCAAGGGCAATTAGGGATGGGCAATAAATGCTGGCCCAGCCAGCGATGCTCACATCCCATGAAAGAACTAAAAAGTGCCAGGCCTGCCCTTTAAAATATTGCAAAGCCCTTTTCAGGAATTTTATTAAACTAGAATTGACACTGAGCCTCATCTCCTGCTGAAACTCTGATTCATGTCTTTCTGACTCCAGACTCGACTGTTCCAACTCTGTGGTAACCAGTCTCGATCTGACCTTGCACTCCCTGCAAACTCATCCAAAATTCAACTGTCTGCTAATTTGTACTAATTCCCATTTACCCATCACCTCTTGTGCTCGCGGACTGTTGTCTATTTCTGTTGAGTGTGGTTTGTTTATTTCTGTGGTGAGTTTGCTGCATTGAATATTTCTGCTGTGCGTCAAATTTGATCATCTGAAGTGCTTTGGAAGCTGTTTCCTGCGTTGTGTTTAAGCTGTGCTTGTCATTTGATATTACAAAGGCATCTATACTCAAAGAGCTTCAATGTCTTGCTGGGTTCTCATTTCAGCTTGGTTTGTTCCGCCTTTGTGACAGCGCTTGTATCAGTGGCTCTGTTTGGACAGGCAGCCTATGTGTGAGGCTCATGCATCATGTAGGCAGAACCTGGCTGCAGGGACAATCCATGAAGCAAACTTCAGCGAGCCCGGCTGCCTCGCAACAAGTGACGCAATGCAAGAACTCAACACTGATTGCTTAAAACGTGTTTGCTGCCCTGATCTGGGACACGTCTGGCCCTTACCACAAGATGGGGTGTGAGGTTCAAAATTCAAATCCAAGAGTTTGTGAAAATTGATGGGGCTTCAGTTGAAATAAAAACAAAAATACCTGGAAAAACTCAGCAGGTCTGACAGCATCTATGGAAAGGAGCACAGTTAATGTTTCGAGTCCACATGATTCTTCAACAGAACTAAGGAAAATTAGAAAAGAGGTGAAATATAAGCTGGTTTAAGGGGCTGTGGGACAGGTAGAACTGGATACAGGGCCAGTGATAGGTGGAGATAACCAGAAGATGTCATAGACAAAAGGACAAAGAGGTGTTGAAGGTGGTGATATTATCTAACGAATGTGCTAATTAAGGGTAGAAAGCAGGACGTGCAAGGTACAAATAGCCCTCGTGGGGGTGGGGTGGGGGGAAGGGATTGAAAAAGGCTAAAAGGTAGAGATAAAACAATGGATGGAAATACATTTAAAAATAATGGAAATAGGTGGGAAAAGAAAAATCTATATAAATTATTGGAAAAAACAAAAAGGAGGGGGAAAAATCAGAAAGGGAGTGGGGACGGAGGAGAGAGTTCATGATCTAAAATTGTTGAACACAATATTCAGTCCGAAAAGCTGTAAAGTGCCTAGTCGAAAGATGAGGTGCTGTTCCTCCAGTTTGTGTTGAGCTTCACTGGAACAACGCAGTAACACATCCGCCCTCACGCCTTCTTCTCCCTCCTAGAAACATGATAGGGTCCCCCTTGTCCTCACTTATCACCCCACCAGCCTCCGCATTCAAAGGATCACCCTCCGCCATTTCCGCTAAGTCCAACATGATGCCACCACCAAACACATCTTCCCTTCACCCCCGTTGGCGGCATTCCACAGGGATCGTTCCCTCTGGGACACCCTGGTCCACTCCTCCATCACCCCTTACACCTAAAACCCCTCCCACGGCACCTTCCCATGCAGCCGCAAAAGGTGTAACACCTGCCCCTTCACTTCCTCTCTCCTCACCGTCCAAGGGCCCAAACACTCCTTTCAAGTGAAGCAGCATTTCACTTGCACTTCCCTCAGTTTAGTCTACTGCATTCGCTTCTCCCAATGCAGTTTCCTCTACATTGGAGAGACCAAACGCAGACTGGGTGACCGCTTTGCAGAACACCTTGGGTCTGTCCACAAGCATTACCCAGACCTCCCTGTCGCTTACCATTTCAACACTCCACCCTGCTTTCTTGCCCACATGTCCGTCCTTGGCTTGCTGCATTGTTCCAGTGAAGCTCAACGCAAACTGGAGGAACAGCACCTCATCTTCCGACTAGGCACTTTACAGCCTTCCGGACTGAATATTGTGTTCAACAATTTTAGAGTATGAACTCGGTCCTCCATCTCCGCCCCCTTTCTGATTTTCCCCCTACTTTTTGTTTTTTCCAATAATTTATATAGATTTTTCTTTTCCCACCCATTTCCATTATTTTAAATGTATTTCCATCCATTGTTTTATCTCTACCTTTTAGCCTTTTTCGATTCCTTCACCCCACCCCACTCCCACTAGGGCTATCTGTACCTTGTTTGTCCTGCTTTCTACCTTTAATTAGCACATTCCTTAGATAATATCACCACCTTCAACACCTCTTTGTCCTTTTGTCTGTGACATCTTTTGGTTATCTCCACCTATCATTGGCCCTCTATCCAACTCTACCTGTCCCATCTGCACCCCCCATCACCCCCCTCCTTGAACCAGCTTATATTTCACCCCTTTTCTATTTTTACTTAGTTCTGTTGAAGAGTCATGCGGACTCGAAACGTTAACCGTGCTCCCTTCCACAGATGCTGCCAGACCTGCTGAGTTTTTCCAGGTATTTTTGTTTTTGTTTTCGATTTCCAGCATCCGCAGTTTTTTGCTTTTATTTCGGTTGAAATATCCTGTGATAAATTTCTAGATTATTAAGAACGACACAGGACAAAGCAGTTGGAGTAAATTCTCCTGTGGGTTAGTGAAAGCTGTGCCTTAAAATATTTCGCTAAGAGTGTTTTTGAGCTTCGTTTATTAAAAGTAATCAGGGTTATCGTTCTGTTAAACCCTTGCAGCTTCAGTTTCTCTTTCACTCTCACCAGGAAGTAGCCTCTGAGTAGCTTGGAGACAGCAGCTTTCTATTCACACTCGGAGGACAGGCTTACCTTACCTTCCAGGACACGGGCCCCAGATTTCAGTGTGAGCAGTGGGCAGGACCTAGAGGATGCCCCTTTATCCTGAGAATCTGGGCTGCAGCTCACCCAAAGTCAGCACAGGGGTAAGTGAGCTGCTTTGCACAATAGCAGCAGGAGCCTCACAGGCTGCTGCACACACAGTCACCAGGAATTGAAAATCCCCCACAGCAATCAGATCGCAGTGGAATTTCCCCAGTCCAGGATTTCGGACGCAGTGGGCACTGGGAAGCACTGCCCCATGCCAGGCAGAGTCACACTGGGAAAGGTGCTTGGGTGTATGATAAGCAACTCCTCTCACTGTTCATTGGGCCCTTTACAGAGCAGAGCAAAGACTGCAACTGGAAGTTGTTTTAATTCATTTACAGGATGTGGGCTTCACTGGCTGGGCCAGCGTTTATTACCCATCCATAATTGCCCTTGAGAAGGCGTTGGTGAGCTGCCTTCTTGAACCCCTGCAGTCCATGTGGTGTAGGTACACCCACTGTGCTGTTAGGAAGGGAGTTCCAGGATTTTGAACAAGGAGCAGTGATACAGTTCTAAGTCAGGATTGTGTGTGACTTGGAGGGGAATTTCCAGGTAGTGGTGTTCCCATCTATCTGCTGCCCTTGTCCTTCTAGATGCGGTGGTTGTGGGTTTGGAAGGTGCTGTTGAAGGAGTCTTGGTGAATTCCTGCAGTGCATCTTGTAGATGCTACACAGTACTGCTACTGTGCATCAGTGGTGGAGGGAGTGAATCAAACGGGCTGCTTTGTCCTGGATGGTGTCAAGCTTCTTGAGTGCTGTGGGAGCTGCACTCATCCAGGCAAGTGGGGAGTATTCCATCACACTCCTGACTTGTGCTTTGTAGATGGTGGACAGGCTTTGGGGAGTCAGGAGGTGAGTTAGTCACCGCAGAATTCCCAGCCTCTAACCTGCTCTTGTAGCCACAGTATTTATATGACTAGTCCGGTTTAGTTTCTGGTCAATGGTAACCCCCAGGGTGATGATAGTGGGGGATTCAGTGATGGTAATGTCATTGAATATCAAGGGGCGATGGTTGGATTCTTTCTTGTTGGAGATGGTCATTGCCTGACACTTGTGTGGCACGAATGTTACTTTCCACTTGTCAGCCCAAGCTTGGATATTGTCCAGGTCTTCCTGCATTTGGACATGGACTGCTTCAGTATCTGAGGAGTCGCGAATGGTGCTTAACATTGTGCAATCATCAGCGAACATCCCCATTTCTGATCTTATGATGGAAGGAAGGTCATTGATGAAGCAGCTGAAGATGATAGGGCCCAGGATACTCCCCTGAGGAACTCCTGCAGTGATGTCCTGGAGCTGAGATGATTGACCTCCAGCAACCACAACCATCTTTCTTTGTGCTAGGTATGACTCCAACCAGTGGAGAGTTTCCCCCTGATTCTCATTGACTCCAGTTTTGCTAGGGCTTCTTGATGCCACACTCGGTCAAATGCGGCCTTGATGTCAAGGGCACTCACTCTCACCTCACCTCGGGAGCTCAGCTCTTTTGTTCATGTTTGGACCAAGGCTGTAACGAGGTCAGGAGCTGAGTGGAACCCAAACTGGGCATCAGTGAGCAGGTTATTGCTAAGCAAGTGCTGCTTGATAGCACAGTTGATGACCCCTTCCATCACTTTATTGATGATCGAGAGTAGACTGATGGGGAGGTAATTGGCTGGATTGGATTTGTCCTGCATTTTGTGTACAGGACATACTTGGGCAATTTTCCACTTAGCCAGGTAGATGCCAGTGTTATAGCTGTACTGGAACAGCTTGGCTAGGGGCGCGGCAAGTTCTGGAGTACAAGTCTTCAATACTATTGCCGGAATATTGTCAGAGCCATAGCCTTTGCACTATCCAGTGTCTTCAGCTGTTTCTTGATATCATGTTGAGTGAATTGAATTGGCTGAAAACTGGCTTCTATGATGCTGGGGACCTCTGGAGGAAGCCGAGATGGATCATCCACTCGGCACTTCTGGCTGAAGATTGTTGCGAATACTTCAGCTTTATCTTTTGCATTGATGAGCTGGGCTCCTCCATCATTGAGGATGGGGATATTTGTGGAGCTTCCTCCTCTACTGAGTTGTTTGATTGTCCACCACCCTTCACAATTGGATGTGACAGGACTGTAGAGTTTAGATCTGATTCGTTGATTGTGGAATCACTTAGCTCTGCCTATCACTCAAATAACAACAGAAAATGCTGGAAAATCTCAGCAGGTCTGACAACACCTGTGGAGAGAGAAACAGAGTTAATGTTTTGAATCCTTGTGAGCTCTGAAGAAGGGTCATAACATTAATTCTGTTTTTCTCTGCACTGATGCTGCTAGACCTACTGAGTTTTACCAGCATTTTCTGTTTTTATTTCAGATTTACAGCATCCGCAGTATTTTGCTTTATCTGTCTATCACTTGTTGCTTGTGCTGTTTGGAATGCAAATAGTCCTGTGTTGTAGCTTCACTGGATTAACACTTCATTTTTAGGTGTGCTTGGTGCTGCTCCTGACATGCCCTCCTGTACTCTTCATTGAACCAGGGTTGATCCCCTGGTTTGGTGGTAATGGTCGAGTGGGGAATATGCCAGACCATGAGGGTGTTCGAGTACAATTCTGCTGCTGCTGATGGCCCACATCGGCTCATGGATGTCCAGTTTTGAGTTGCTAGATCTGTTCTGAGTCTATCCCATTTAGCATGGTGGTAGTGCCACACAATACGATGGAGGGTGCCTTGAGAGTGAAGGTGGAACTTTGTCTCCACAACGACTCTGCGATGGTCACTCCTACCAACACTGTCATGGGCAGATGCACCTGCGACAAGCAGAGTGGTGAGGATGAGGTCAAGTATGTTTTTCCCTCTTATCGGTTGCCTCACCATCTGCTGCAGACCCAATTTAGCAGCTATGCCCTTTAGAACTTGGCCAGTTCGGTCAGTAGTGGTGCTACGAGCCACTCTCGGAGAAGGATAGTGAAGTCGCCCACCTAGAGTACATTCTGCACCCTTGCCACCTTCAGTGCTTCCTCCGAGTGATGTTCAACATGGAGGAGCACTGATTCATCAGCTGAGGGAGGGCGGTACGTAGTAATCAGCAGGAGATTTCCTTGCCCATGTTTGACCTGATGCCATGAGACTTCTTAGGGTTCAAAGTCGATGTTGAGGACTCCCAGTGCAATTCCCTCCTGAATGCATACCACTGTGCCCCCACTGTAGGACAGGACATGCCCAGGGATAGTAATGGTGGTGTCGGGGAGACTGTCTGGAAGGTATGACTCTGTGAGCATGACTATGCCAGGCTGTAAAGGAATCCTGTATTCATGCAGTATCTCACATCTTGTTGCCATCGTGCTTTGTGCGTTTGTGTTATATTGTGGGCTGTCATTCATTAACCCATTTAGTGTAAATGTGTTTACAGTTGTGCTAAACATAACCCATTGGGAGAAATCACATTAATTACAAATTCCACTCCAAACACTTGCATGTTTTTTTTCAGAAGTGAAAGTTCTGCAAAGTTTCCCCTCGGTTAGGTAAAATGCCCAAACCATCAGAAAATGATGTGATCAGTATTTGTTAAGCACTTGCGATGTCTCCTGGTATTTGCTCACAGTGAGTCAGTGGGTGCATTGTCAGCCAGGGTCTCTCTCTCAATTCCATTACCCTGGTCACCTTGTAGGAGGAGAGATACACTTGTATTGGAAGCAATTCAGGGAAGGTTTATTAAGGCTGATTCCTGGGATGAGGGCTTTCTCTTGAGAGAAAAGGTTGGGCCTATGGAGTTTAGAAGAAAGAGAGGTGGATCTTATTGAAACATATACGACTCTGAGGGGGCTTGACAGGATAGTTGCTGAGGGGATATTTCCTCTCGTGGAGGAATCTAGAACTGGGGGCACAGTTCAAAATAAGGGGCCTCCCATTTAAGATACCGGTGAGGAGGGATTTCTTTTCTCGGGGGGCTGGTAGCTCTTCCTGAGCAAAAAGTGGAGGCTGAGTCATTGAATGTATTCAAGACAGTTAAAATGGAGTTTGCTTGACAAGGGAATCAAGAGTTAGAGAGCGAGCAGGAAGACGGAGTTGAGGCCACAAACAGATCAGCCATGATCTTATTGGATGGCAGAGTAGCCTGGAGGGGCCCAATGGCCTACTCCTGCTCCTATTTCTTATGTTCTCATGTTCTCACCTCCTCACCCCTTCCCCTGTCACTCTGCTGTTCTTTCCATGATGTCTGCCTCACTATCAATGCTCCCCATACGCCCACACCTCTACGTTTACTTCATCCTTTCATTTCTCCTCTCTTTTCATCCTCTCCGTCTCGGACTCCCTCAACCTTTCCTCTTTCCCTCTTTCCCTCTTTACCTTTCTTTCTCCAGCCAGCCCCGGCTCCTCACCTCCTCTCACCCTTTCTTTCTCTTCTCTGCCCCCTCCCCATCTTCCTCTTTTCCCCATTTATCTCTGCCTCATCTTGCTCACCATTCTACTTTCCTCCCCGCCCTTCATTTACTGTTCCCCACACTCCCTTCTTCCTCATCCCCTCCCCTCACGGTCTCCCTGAGCATAGGGGTGAGAATAGTCCAAGGTTCTGGGAAGATCATACAGGTTGGCATTTTGCCATATTTTACGGAACTTTGAACTGTCGAGCCCTGTGTTTTTAAAGGAGGGAGTTTAATTGTCATCAGAGCCAGACTACTTTGAGGAACAAAGTGTATTCCTGATTTCAGCCTCAGAGCATTTCACCTTCCGCTGTTGGCAGAAGGGGAATAGTTGACTCTGGCAAAACCATGAATCATGTTCCTCTCTAGAGTTCCCAGAACAGTCAGCGAGTCCAGGGAGCCAGGGCCATTGGTACTTAGCTCAAAAAACCATGAATCATGTTCCTCTCTAGAGTTCCCAGAACAGTCAGCAAGTCCAGGGAGCCAGGGCCATTGGTACTTAGCTCAAAAGCCAATCAAGGTGCATTTAGATGAAGGGCCAGGAACAGTTGAAATCTGCAGCTGGTAAATGCTTTTTGTGAGTGACAGGTCAGTCCCTCTTCCACTCTACAAGCTCCTTCCTGATCTCTGGCTTAACCATTCTCACTTGGTTACATTTATGGGGCACAGCAAGATCCCACAAACAGCAATGCGATGATAACCAGGTAATCTGTTTTAGCGATGGCTAAGCGATAGAAATTTTCCAGGGCATTGAGGTGAACTCCCCTGATCTTCAAATGGTGCTTTTACATCCACCTGAGAATTTAATTTCTCACTGTACGCATGACTCCAGACCCATAGGAACGTGGGTGACTCTTAACAACCCTCTGAAGTGATCTGGCAAGCCACTCAGCTGTATAAATCCACAACAAAAAAAAGCTGTAAGAATGAAACTGGACGGAGCACCCGGCATCGACCTAGGCACTGGAAACGACAATGGCACATCCACTCCTGTCGGCCCTGCAAAGTCCTCCTTACTAACATCGGGGAGCTAGTGCCAAAATTGGGAGAGCTATCTTTAGTCAAGCAACAGCCTGATATAGTCATACACACAGAATCATACTTGACAGATAATATCCCAGACACCACCATCACCCTCCCTGGGCATGTCCTATCCCAGCAGAGGTTCCAGCACAGAGGGATACAGGAGCAGCCTTGGGAGCCCTCAACATTGAATTCAAAATATTGCGTCGCTGGGTTAAAATTCAGGACATCCCTCCCTAACAGCACTTTGAGTGTACCTACACCACAGGGACTGCAGCGGTTCAAGAGGGCAGCTCACCACCACCTCCTCAAGGGCAACTAGAGATGGGCAATAAATGCTGGTCTAGCCAGCGACACGCACATCCCATGGATGAAGAAAATAAATTGAAAGATAGCAGCTCTCTCTCAATTCTGCCTCAAAGTGTCAGCCTGGAATATGGGCTTAAGTCTCTGAAGTGAGACTTGAACCTTTAACCCCTTCTTTTAATAGACTAGAAATCCTATAGGAGAGGCTAGAATTCAGGACACAGTTTGAAAATAAGAGGTCTCTCATTTGAGATGGTAATGAGGAGAAATTTCTTTCTCTCAGAGGGTCATTAGTCTATGAAATTCTCTTCCACAGGTATCAGCGGAGGTTGGATCATTGAATTAGAATAGCTCCTTGACTGACAAGGGAGTCAAAGGATATCGGGGGTAGGCAGGAAAGTAGAGGGCACAGTCAGATCAGCCATAATCTTACCAAATGGTGGTGTGTCTGAGGGGCCGAATGGCCTACTTCTGCTCCGAATTCGTACAGTAAGTTCGTATGCCCCCTCAGAACCTTATATGTTTCAATAATATCACCTATCATTCTTCCAAACTCCAATGAGTATGGTACTACATCAATGAATTGGTCTTAGATGTAGAGAGTGTGATTAAGAAGTTTGTAGCTGATACTAAATTGGTCATGTGATTGATAATGAAGAAAAGGGGTGATGATGGCGAAGTGATAGTGTCAGTGAAGTAGTAACCCATAGGGCTAGGCTAATGCTCTGGGAACATGGGTTCAAATCCCAACATGATATGGAAGTGATGACCATGAAAATATCATTGATTGTTGTAAATACCCATCTGGTTCACTGCTGCCCTTTAGGGAAGGAAATCTGTCATCCTCACCCAGTCTGGCCTACATGTAACTCCAGACCCACAGCAATGGGATTGGCTCTTAACTGCCCTCTGAAATGGCCAAGCAAGCTACTCAGTTCAATGGCAATTGGGACTGGGCTATAAATGATGGCATTACCAGTGAAGCCCACATCCCATGAAATAATTTTTTTAAAAGCAAGCTGTAGACTGTGGGAAGATACTAATGAACTGGTCAAGTGGGCAAAACAGTGGCAAATGGAGTCCAACATGAAGAAGTGTGAGGTTAATGTATTTAGGGAAAGCTAAGGAATACACAATAAATGCAAAGATACTGAAAAGTGCAAAGGAACGAAGGGAGTCCACAGTTTTCTGATGGTGACTGAACAGGTAGATAAGTTTGCTCTAAGAGGGTGCAGAGGAGATTTACAGAGGATGTTGTCAGGAATGGAGAATTTTAGCAATGAGGTAAGATTGGATAGGCTGGGATTGTTTACATTCGAACAGAGGAGGCTGAGGGGAGATTTAATGGAGGTGTATTAAATTATGAGGGGTCTCGGTGGCATGGATAGGAAGACCCTATTCACATTGGTTGAGGCGTTTGTAATGAAGAGACATAGGTTTAGGGTAAGAGGATGGGGATTAGAGGGGATTCTTTCACCCAGAAGCTGCTGGGAATCTGGAACTCACTGCCTGAAAGGGTGGTAGAGGCAGAAATCCTCATGACATTTAAAAACTACTCAGATGTGCATTCAAAATGCAGTAACCTACAAGACTACAGACAAAGAGTTGGAAAGTGGGATAAGGCTGGATGGCTACTTATCAACCAGCGCACAAACAATGAGCTGAATGGTCTCCTTCTGTGATGTAATCTTCTCTGATTCTATGGTCAACCTATTGGTCATCTGTCCTAATATCTTTTCATGAGGCTTGGTATGAGTTTTATTTAATGACGCTCCTGTAAAAGACCTTATGATAATTTACTATCTTAAGGTGTTATATAAATGATTTTTAATTGCTTCATGGAACAGGGCCATCACTGGCAAGGTCAGCATTTGTTGCCCATCCCTAATTGTCCTTGAGTCAAGTGTCTTGCCACACCATTTCAGAGGGCAATTACATTGCTATAGGTCTGGAGTCACATGTAGGCCAGACAAGGATGGAAGATTTCCTTCTCTGAAGGACATTAGCAAACTAGATGAGTTTTTACAACAATGGTTTCATGGTCACCATTACTGAGACAAGCTTTTCAATTCTAGGTTATTAATTGAATTTAAATTCCACTAGCTGCCATAGTGGGATTTGTACCCCTGTCCCCACAACATTAGCCTGGGCCCTTGGATTACTAGGCTAGTAACTTTACTATTATGCCACAGTCTCCCCTTAAACAGAAGCTGGCATTATCAATAGATAAACTCCAATGTTATTGTTGCTCCAGATTGGTTAATGATTCTGAAATTTCTTTGTTCCAGACAACCATAATTGCAGTCGAGTTTGATGATGGAGTGGTGATCGGCTCTGATTCCCGTGTCTCTGCCGGGTAAGGTTTGCTGCATCGAATCTCTCATTATTATGAGCTTCCATTCAACATATACAACTGTGAAGTTATGTAGCACCTTCCACAATATCTCAAAGTGCATCACAGACAATGAACTGTGGTCATTGGCCCAGTGTGGCAGCCAATTTGTGCACAGCAAATTGCCACAAACAGTAATGAGATAAATGGAACATAAAGACATAAACATACGAAATAGGAGCAGGAGTAGGCCATTGGGCCCCTTGAGTCTGCTCCACCATTCAATAAATCATGGCTGATCTGTTTGTGTTTCGAATTCCATGTTCCCATCAATGCTCGATAACCTTTGATTCCCTTGCCTAACAAGAATCTATCCACCTTCTTCTTAAAAATATTCAATGACCCCACATCCACCGCCTTCTGGGGCAGAGAATTTCAAAGTCGCAAAAGCCTCTGATAGAAAAGATTTCTCTTCATCACTGTCCTAAAATGGTGACCCCTAATTTTAAAACAGTGACCCCTACTTCTGAACGCACCCACATGAGGAAACGTCCTTTCGATGGCTACCTTGTCAAGGCCGTTCAGGATCTTGTATACTTCAATCAAATCACCCCTCACTCTTCTAAACTCCAGTGGAAACAAGCCCAGTCTTTCCTCATAAGGCAACCCACTCATTCCAGGTATCCATCTAGTAAACCTCCTCTGAACCACCTCCAATGCTTTACATCCTTCCTTAAATAAGTCCAAAACTGCACACAGTAGTACACAATGACCAAAAGAATTGGTTTTAGTGATATTGATTCGAAGGATAAATATTGGCCCACATAGCAAGGTAGAACTCTGCTGCTTTTACACAAGAACACAAGAAATAGGAGCAGGAGTAGCAGAAGCCTGCTCCGCCATTCAATATGATCATGGCTGATCTTGGGCTTCAACTCCATTTCCCCTTCCGCTCCCCATAATCCCTTACTTCCCTGAGAGACCAAACATCTGTCTATCCCAGCCTTAAGTATATTCAACAATGTAGCATCCACCCTGGAGTAGAGAATTCCGAAGACTCACAACCATCTGAGTGAAGCAATTTCTCCTCATCTCAGTCCTGAATGATCAGCCCCTTACCCTGAGACTGTGCCCCGTGTTTTAGATTCCCTGAGCAGTGGAAACTATCTCTAAGCTTCCACCCTATGAAGCCCCTTCAGAATTTTGGAGGTTTCAATGAGATCCCCTCTCATTTTCCTAAACGGCAGAGAATACAAGTCTGATTCACTCAGCCTTTCATCATAGGACAACCCCTTCATATCGCAGGGACCAATCTAGTGAACTTTCACTGTACCATCTCCAACGCTGGTATATCCTTTCATAAATGTGGAGACCTAAATGGCACTGATACTGTCTCACCAAACCCCTGTACTACTGTTGCAAGGTTTCTTTTCTCTTGTACTCCAATCCCCTTGAGCTAAAGGCCAACATGCCATTTGATTTCTTAACTGTTTGGGAAACCTGCATGCATTCCCTGTACGAGCACACCTAAATCTCTAAAATGGTACCACAGTTACTTTCTTGCCCACCTGAGAGAGTAGGTTGGACCCTTGGTTTAACATCTCATCCAAAGGTTAGCATCTTCAGTACTACAACTAGCATGTCAACCTAGACTTTAGTCTCAGGAGTGGGACTTGAACCCATGACCTTCCAGACTCAGGGATGAGAGTGCTGCTGACTGAACTATGCCTCAATTGATAGGTGGTGTTGGACTTCATGATGATGGAAAGGTGAAAACTCTGCTAACTTCCCTAACCCCTGCTGAACGCGTGTGTTACTGGAGATGTTGGTCAAGGCAGAAGCTGTTTAATGGTGGCTCTTCCGACCCTATACTGCAGAAGACACAATTTCAAGTCACATATTAGTCCACACATAAGTAGCCAGTGTTCAGGTGTACAGTGAGGCGGGCTGGAGCTGGGCTCACTGAGTGTGTGGATAGCTCCTGTTCCACTGGGGCAACAGTATCTGAATGCTCCCGGAGCTGTGTCCATTGATGATCATTCAGTCACCAGTTTGTTTTAAAAACTTAAATTGGGAATCAAAAATCATTTTTTGATCAATTCTTCCTCTCAAATTACAGTAAAGAAGTTTAGCATTTTCAAGATATTAAAAATCAGTGCATCTGAGGCATTGGAGAGACATATAATGAAATGGTTAACACGAGGGCTATGGAAACACAGTAGTGAACTGCTACCCATGTGGTCATTGTCCTGTAACTGGTCACCCAATTCTCTTTCCAAACTCGTACATTGCTCCACTTCAGGTCAATTGCCAGTTTTCAGTGCAAAGTGTCAGCCCTTTCCTTGTTTCCCCTAAACTCCCAATCCTCATCCCTGTACATTCCTCTACCCTGCACCTGAAATGTGTTAAAATAAAGACTCAAAATAATGGATCCCACTCCTTACACCTCAACACTCATCCTCATTCCTCTTTAATGTCTTACCTCCAGCCACAGCCTACAAGCTATCAAAGCCCAAGCTTTAGTTAGAGTAAGGAAGTTATAAAACACAGGTTCAAATTCAGCTGGAGTATTATCTTTTCTTTATTCTTTCATGGGGTGTGAGCACCACCTTTGAACTGAGGGGCTTGTGAGGTTATTGCAAGGGAGAGTTGGGAGTCAGCCATTTTGCTGGGGGTCTGGAGTCACATGTAGGCCAGGCCCTATAGAGTTTTTAACAACAATCAATGATAGCTTTATATTCCAGATGTTATTACTTGATTTAATTCCCACCAGCTACCATGGTGGGATTTGAACCCATGCCCCTCAAAGTGTTAGCCTGGGCCTCTGGATTACTAGCCCAGTGACATTACCCCTACACCATCACCCAGATAGTGACTGACTCTGGGTACCAAGCACTTGCAGAAGAAGGGGGTGCAGGGGTTTACAGAATGGATGAGGGCCATCAGTTACATGGACACACTGGAAAAACCCGGGATTGTTCTCCTTAGAGGAGAAGGTTAAGAGGAGATTTGATAGAGCTGTTCAAAGTTATGAAGGGTTTTAATAGAGTAGACAAGGAGAAACTGTTTCCAGTGGCAGGAGGGTCGGTAACCTGAGGGACACAGATTTAACATTTTTAAAAATTCTTGCATGGATGTTCCATGTGGATGTCAACCAGCATTTATTGCCCATCCCTAGTTGCCCTTGAGAAGGTGGTGATGAGCTGCCTTCTTGAGCCACTGCAGTCCATGTGTTGTTAGGGAGGGAGTTCCAAAGAACCAGAGGGGGAGATGAGGAGAATTTCTTTTAAGCAGCGAGTTGTTGTAATTTGGGATGCGCTGCCTGAAAGGACGGTGGAAGCAGGTTCAATTCTAACTTTCACAGAGAATTAGATAAATATTGAATAAGGAAAATTTCACAGAGCTATGAGAAAAGAGAAGGGGGATGGGACAGTGGGTAGCTTTCAAAGACCTGGCACAGGTATGATGGGCCGAAAGGCTCCTTCTGTTCATTATCATTCTATTATTCGAAGTTTGGTGTTAATGAGTCAATGAGCGTCTCAGCCTTGGTGAGATCCTACTTTCTGTCTTGGCCTTTCTCCTGGCAGTTTAATGCTTTCCTTCATTGTGATAACTCTGGAATTCCTAGATGGAGTTGGAAATACTGTTCGGATTTTCCAGTCCCATCATCCCCATCACCCCATCACCCCATGGAGAGGATGTTGAGCAAGAGCTGTAAATGGCCTGGCCACCCATCCATTTCAGGCTAAGATTCCCATTCTTGGGGCTTCAGACACATTCTGGGAGCAGAGCAAGGCTTGAGGTACTGCTGCAATTTGGAATCCAGGTCACTGTGTAAAACAAGTAGCTGGCTGGCTATGAGCCTGTTTCACTATTACTGCCAAGGACCAAATGCAACCCCCCACCAACCTCCACAGACCCAAGTTTCATTCTTTGCTGCGTACCACTTCTGGGGAAACAGTCATTGTTGCTGCGAATGGAGGTTAATGATGTTTCCTGTGTATCTGTAGGGAAGCCATATGTAACCGAGTGATGAACAAGTTGTCCCCGCTCCATGAACGAATTTATTGTGCACTGTCTGGTTCAGCAGCTGATGCTCAGGCTATTGCCGACTCCGTCAATTACCAGCTGGAGTTACACAGGTAAGCAGCTCGAGAACTCTTTAATGCACAGGTTTCAAGCAATTTAACTCCAATCAGTGGTGAAATGGTGGGTGGAATTGTCTGAGCCTCTGCTTTGTACACAGAGGGGGGCTATCAGCAAATGACAGGACAAGGCCTGTACTTTTACACCCATTGGCATGAATGGAAGGAAAGTACAGAGGGCTCCAGCAGGAGGAATGGCCCAACCATCAATACTTCCCACTGGGACTAGCAGAGATTCCCCACTGGGACCAGCGTAAATTCCCCACTGGGACCAGCACAGATTCCCCACTGGGACCAGCACAAATTTCCCACTGGGACCAGCACAAATTTCCCACTGGGACCAGCAGAGATTTCCACTGTGACCAGAAGAGATTTCTGCTCTGACGAGCGTGGATTGCCCATAGATTAGCACGGTGTAGCACAGGAGTTTTGCTCCCTGTGCAATTTAGGGAAACTGTATAGTTACAGATTCCTCTACAGTTGCAGGATCATGTTGTGGTTGTTGGAGGTCAGTCATCTCAGCTCCAGGACATCACTGCAGGAGTTCCTCAGGGTAGTGTCCTTGGCCCAACCATCTTCAGCTGCTTCATCAATGACCTTCCTTCCATCATAAGGTCACAAGTGGGGATGTTCGCTGATGATTGCACACTGTTAAGCACCATTCACGACTCCTCAGATACTGAAGCAGTCCATGTTCAAATGCAGCAGGACCTGGACAATAAGCAGGCTTGGGCTGACAAGTGGCAAGTAACATTCGTGCCACACAAGTGTCAGGCAATGACTATCTCCAACAAGAAAGAATCCAACCATCGCCCCTTGATGCTCAATAGCATTACCATCACTGAATCCCCCGCTATCAACATCCTGGGGGTTACCATTGACCAGAAACTGAACTGGACTAGCCATATAAATACTGTGGCTAGAAAAGCAGGTCAGAGGCTGGGAATCTTGCAGCAAGTAACTCACCTCCTGACTCCCAAAGCCTGTTCACCATCTACAAGGCACAAGTCAGGAGTGTGATGGAATACTCCCCACTTGCCTGGATGAGTACAGCTTCGACACTACTCAGGAACATGAAGAACAAAGAAGCTCAAGACCATCCTGTACAGTTCCATGATCCTGTATGTATCCAGGCTCCGTACAGTTTCAGGATCCTGTACATATCCAGGTTCCTGTACAGTTCCAGGATCCGGTAAATGTCCAGGATCCTGTACAGTTCCAGGATCCTGCACAGTTCCGAGATCCTGTACTGTTCCAGGATCCTGTACTGTTCCAGGCTCATGTACAGTTCCAGGATCCTGTAAATGTCCAGATTCCTGTTCATATCCAGATTCCTGTACAGTTCCAGGACCCTACAAAGTTCATGGACCCTGTACAGTTCCAGGACCCTGTACAGTTCCAGGACCCTGTACATATCCAGGCTCCTGTACACTTCCTAAATCCTGTATGAATCCAGGTTCCTGTACAGTTCCAGGATTCTATGCCGACCAAGTTCCTATACAGTTCCAGGATCCTGTACAGATCCAGGCTCCTGTACAGTTCTGGGATCCTGTATAGTTCCAGGTATCTGTTGCTAGGCCCTGATCTACAGTCGGCCACTAGCAGTCTGCAGGTTTCCCATTCCCTGCTACCTCACTATATATTTATCTATTGGTACACGTGTTGCTGTTACTTTGTACTCCAGACTCACAACAGGGAAAATACGAAAGGATGGCCTTGAATAATGTATAGCCCCCATATGTTCTGGCTTGTGTCTGCAGCGGTTAGAGGGTTGGCCTTGGTCTCCTGGACTGGGGCTGTAATTCTGAGTGTAAACCTCACAGCAGTAACAGTGTACAGGTGTTGTGTCTGAGCTAACAAGACTTGCACCTTTCTGTCAATCAGCATTGAAACTGAAGATGCTCCATTAGTTCAAGCTGCTGCTACCCTGGTCAAAAACATCAGCTACAAGTATAAGGAAGAGTTGTCGGCCCACCTAATAGTGGCTGGATGGGACAGGAAGCTGAAAGGCCAGGTATCTGTCCATTAACTACAATTATAGTTACACTCTGTCTTTACTATTAAGACTAGCTCTTAACACATATCCCTTTTGATAAATCCCACTGTATCTCTACCTGGATTTACGATTTGTATATTCGCAATTAATAAATGCCCCCAATTTCAGTGTCAGGATGGAGGAGGTTCTCTCGTCTCCTGTTGCAGTATCATTGGATGATCAGCATAGGCCCTTAAAATACAGCATAACTGATCACTTACACCATTCCGTAGAGTTAGAGAGCCTGCAGCACAGGGAGAGGCCATTACATCCCAACTGCTCCTTTACCCCATCTCAACCTGGTTTCTGACCATTCCCCACTCACATGAGGGTGGGAAATCAATGAAACCCGGTAAAAATTCTGGGTGTACATGTTCATTCATCCCTCCACTGCCTGGAGACTGAGGGAGCTGGGCTTTGTGCCCATTCGTGAGTTTGTTTTATGGTAAGCAGGGTTTCTGTTTGACCCCGTGCTACATTAGCAGAGAATGTGCAGCATGGAAAGCCATGCTCCAGTCTGCAGGGTGTGAGGGGCCATTTATCCAAATGGGTTTGATTGATCAGAGTAAAAGCCTTAAAATCACAGGTCATTTTGATTAATAGCTGGCGTTTCGGGATCTTTTAGTTTGTCAGAGTTTATGAATTTGAGCCAATCGGGATTTTCCATTGTACAGACATTCCCCACATGCTGCATATATCAGGGAAATCTTAAGGCCAGCCTCTGGTTAGTTCAATTCTCCAGCTGAGGCTGAAGCAGTGTTTTATACAGGTTTCTCATCCATTCCTTCCTTTTGTACTCTATGCCCCTATTGATAAAGCCCAGGATGCCATATGCTTTATTAACTGTGTTCTCAGCCTGTCCTGCCATCCACAATGGTTTGTGTACATATACGCCCAGTTCCCTCTGCTCCTGCACTCCCTTTAGCATTGTACCCTTTATTTTATATTGCCTCTCCTCATCACTCCTGCCAAACTGTTTCAGCCCACACATCTCTGAATTAAATTTAATCAGCCACTTGTCCACTCATTACACCTGCTTTTGTCCTTTGGAAGTTCCATACTATCCCCTTCACATTTAGCAAAAACACATTTTGTGTCATCCACAGACTGTGACATTGTTCTCTGTGCGGCAGAGTCTAGGTGATTAATATAGACCAAGAAAACCTGACGTGGACCCCTGGGGAACCCCAAACATCCCCCAGTCTGAAAAAAGAACTGTTCACCAGCACTCCCTGTGTCCTGTCACTCAGCTAACTTTGTATTCATGTTGCTACTGTTCCTTTAATTCCATGGGCTCTAATGTTGCTCACAAGCCTATTACATGGAACTTTTATCAAATGCCTTTTGGAATTCTGTATCCATGACATCAACTCCATTGCCCACATCAGTTTCCTTATTGAAAAATAATCAATCAAGTATTATGGCCTTTAAGAGATCCGGATATTTGGTTAAGCTGTGCTATGTGTACTCCCGATCCAGGTCTACGCCACTCTGGGAGGAATGCTGATCAGACAGCCCTTCTCTGTTGGTGGCTCGGGGAGTGTCTACATTTATGGATATGTCGACGCCACTTATAAAGCTGGAATGAGCAAGGACAAGTGCCAGCAGTTTGTGACCAATGGTGAGAACATGTGGCATGGCTGGGGCTGCTTGTCAAAAACATTGAATGACTCCTGCTCCCATTTTCAAAGCCGCAGTCCGAAATAAGACTCAAATGTCCTTGGATTATTTCATCTCTTCTTGCCTGCACTGAGTTTATCTTCCTCTCTGAGGCTGATTTTACGTGGGACCATGGTCCTGCTATCTCCCACACCCATTCCGATTCTCCCTCTTATCCTGGACCTGTTATAATTAATGGGATGGAATTTTACAGCCCAGTCACGATGGGGGTGGAGCCTTACATTGTGGCGAGCCATTCAAAAGTCCACTGACTCCTGTGGGACTGAAAAATCCCTCAAGTGTAAAATTCTGCCCATGGTGTATTTATAAGCTCTTGGCAATAAATCTCTGTAAAGATTTTCTGCAATCTCCCACTTTAAGAACTGACCTTGCTATCGAAGGGTGTGCTTTTCCTGTTCACTGCACATGCATTTCCCTCAGCTTCCAGCCACAGGGAGGAGGATATGGGGGTGAAGATCCTGACTCCACCTCACTGGCTCAGGATTTGTCAGGCTTCCTCAGGTAGAGGTCATGGTGTGGGGTGTACAGTAAACATGGGCTCCACTTTTGGTCTTACAGTGAGACAGGAGCAGTGTTTCCAGCAGCCTGCCTCTGTGTGGCATTACAGTATCAGGTGTGGCTAATATTTAGTACTGTCCTCTCTAAGTCAGAAGATTGCGGGCTCAAGTCTCACTCCAGAGACTTGAGCACAAAAATCAAAACTAACACTCGCAGTGCTGAGGGAGGGTGGCACTATCACAGATGCCATCTTTCAGATGAGACATTAAACCGAGGCCCATCCGCTTGCTTGGGTCAGTGTAAAAAATCCCATGGCACTGTTTTGAAGAAGAGCAAGGGAGTTATCCCAGTCGTCCTGACCAATATTAATCCCTCAATCAACACCACTAAAAAAAAGGTCAGGATCACGTTGCTGTTAATGGGATCTTGCTGTGCACCAATTGATTATTGCAACAGTGACTACAGTTCGCTGGATGCGAAATATCTTTCAATATCCTGCAGCTGTGAAAGATGCTATGTAAATGCAATCATTCTATCTATTGAAGAAAGGCAGGAAAAGACCAACTGGTTCATTCAACATAATTCACCCAACAGTAAAGCGGCATCAATCCAACATCACAGCACAATACCCTCGCTCTCCTTACACCCTTTAAACTCACTATCAAACCGCCCTCCTCTGCATAAAACCCTGCAAAACTAACTATCAAAACTTCCTCGCTGCTCTTAAACCCCTGCCAAACTCACAGTTAAATCTCCCTCGCTCCCCTTAAACCTCTGCCAAACTCACTATCAAACCTCCCTCCTCCCCATAAACACCTGCCAAACTCACTATCAAACCTCCCTCCTCCGCATAAACACCTGCAAAACTCACTATCAAACCTCCCTCCTCCCCATAAACCACTGCAAAACTCACTATCAAACCTCCCTTGCTCCCCATAAACCCCTGCCAAACTCACTATCAAACCTCCCTCGCTCCTTATAAACCCCTGCCAAACTCACTATCAAACCTCTCTCACTCCCCCTAACCCCCTGCCAAACGCATTATCAAACTACCCTCAGTCCCCTTAGAACCCTGCCAAACTCACTATCACACCACCCTCGGTCCTCGTAAACTCCTGCCAAACTCATTATCAAACCTCCCTCCTCCCCCTAAACCTCTGCCAAACTCACTACCAATGCACCCTCGCTCCCCTTAAACCCCTGCCAAACTCACTATCAAATTTCCATTCTCCCCATAAACCCCTGCCAAACTCACTATCAAACTTCCCTCGTTCCCCATAAACCCCTGCCAAACTCGCTATCAAACCTCATTTGCTCCCCATAAATCCCTGCCAAACTCACTATCAAACCTCCCTCCTCCTCATAAACCCCTGCAAAACTCACTATCAAATCTCCCTCGCTCCCCATAAATCCCTGCCAAACTCACTATCAAACCTCCCTCCTCCTCACAAACCCCTGCCAAACTCACTACCAATCCACCCTCGCTCCTCATAAACCCCTGCCAAACTCATTATCAAACTACCCTCACTCCCCTTAAACCCCTGCCAAACTCACTATCAAACTTCCATTCTCCCCATAAACCCCTGCCAAACTCACTATGAAACTTCCATTCTCCCCATAAACCCCTGCCAAACTCACTATCAAACTTCAATTCTCCCCATAAACCCCTGCCAAACTCACTATCAAACTTCCATTCTCCCCATAAACCCCTGCCAAACTCACTATCAAACTTCCATTCTCCCCATAAATACCTGCCAAACTCACTATCAAACTTCCATTCTCCCCATAAATCCCTGCCAAACTCACTATCAAACCTCCCTCATCCTCATAAACCCCTGCCAAACTCACTATCAAACCTCCCTCCTCCTCATAAACACCTGCAAAACTCACTCTCAAACTACCCTCACTCCCCATAAACCGCTGCCAAACTCACTATCAAACCTCCCTCCTCCTCATAAACGCCTGCAAAACTCACTCTCAAACTACCCTCACTCCCCATAAACCCCGGCCAAACTCACTATCAAACCTCCCTCATCCTCATGAACCCCTGCCAAACTCACTATCAAACCTCCTTCGCTCCTCATAAACCCCTGCCAAAATCACTATCAAACCTCCCTCGCTCCTCATAAACCCCTGCAAAACTCTCTATCAAACTACCCTCATCCTCATGAACCCCTGCCAAACTCTATCAAACCTCCTTCGCTCCTCATAAACCCCTGCCAAACGCACCATCAAACCTCCCTCGCTCCTCATAAACCCCTGCCAAACTCACTATCAAACCTCCCTCCTCCTCATACATCCCTGCCAAACTCACTCTCAAACTAACCTCACTCCCCATCAACCCCTGCCAAACTCACTATCAAACCTCCCTCCTCCTCTAAATCCCTGCCAAACTCGCTATCAAACCTCCCTCCTCCTCTAAATCCCTGCCAAACTCACTATCACACCACCCTCGGTCCTCGTAAACTCCTGCCAAACTCACTATCAAACCTCCCTCCTCCCCCTAAACCTCTGCCAAACTCACTACCAATGCACCCTCGCTCCCCATAAATTCCTGCCAAACTCACTATCAAACCTCCCTCCTCCTCATACACCCCTGCCAAGCTCACTCTCAAACTACCCTCACTCCCCATAAACCCCTGCCAAACTCGCTATCAAACCTCCCTCATCCTCATAAACCCCTGCCAAACTCGCTATCAAATCTCCCTCCTCCTCTAAATCCCTGCCAAACTCACTATCACACCACCCTCTGTCCTCGTAAACTCCTGCCAAACTCACTATCAAACCTCCCTCGCTCCTCATAAACTGCTGCCAAACTCACTATCAAACCTCCCTCGCTCCCCATATACCCCTGCCAAACTCACTATCAAACCTCTCTCCTCCTCATAAACCCCTGCCAAACTCACTACCAATCCACCCTCGCTCCCCATAAATCCTTGCCAAACTCACTATCAAACTACCCTCCTGCCCATGTACCCCTGCCAAACTCACTGTCCAACCTCCCTCATCCTCATAAACCCCTGCCAAACTCACTATCAAACCTCCCTCGCTTCCTGTAAACCACTGCCAAACTCACTATCAAACCTCCCTCCTCCTCTAAATCCCTGCCAAACTCACTGTCAAACCTCCCTCCTTCTCATAAACCCCTGCCAAACTCACTGTCAAACCTGCCTCGCTCCCCATAAACCCCTGCCAAACTCACTATCAAACTACCCTCACTCCCCTTAAACCCCTGCCAAACTCACTATCAAACCTCCCTCGCTCCTTATAAACCCCTGCCAAACTCACTATCAAACCTCTCTGACTCCCTCTAACCCCCCTGCCAAACTCATTATCAAACTACCCTCACTCCCCTTAGAACCCTGCCAAACTCACTATCACACCACCCTCGGTCCTCGTAAACTCCTGCCAAACTCACTATCAAACCTCCCTCCTCCCCCTAAACCTCTGCCAAACTCACTACCAATGCACCCTCGCTCCCCATAAATTCCTGCCAAACTCACTATCAAACCTCCCTCCTCCTCATACACCCCTGCCAAACTCACTATCAAACCTCCCTCCTCCTCTAAATCCCTGCCAAACTCACTATCAAACCTCCCTCCTCCTCTAAACCCCTGCCAAACTCACTATCAAACATCCCTCATCCTCATAAACCCCTGCCAAACTCACTATCAAACCTCTCTCCTCCTCATAAACCCCTGCAAAACTCACTATCAAACCTCCCTCATCCTCATAAACCCCTGCCAAACTCACTATCAAATCTCCCTCGCTCCCCATAAACCCCTGCCAAACTCACTATCAAACCTCCCTCCTCCTCATAAACCCCTGCCAAACTCACTATCAAACCTCTCTCACTCCCCCTAACCCCTGCCAAACTCACTATCAAACCTCCCTCATCCTCATAAACCCCTGCCAAACTCACTATCAAACCTCTCTCCTCCTCATAAACACCTGCAAAACTCACTATCAAACCTCTCTCCTCCTCATAAACACCTGCCAAACTCACTATCAAACTTCTCTCCTCCTCATAAACCCCTGCCAAACTCACTATCAAACCTCCCTCCTCCTCACAAACCTCTGCCAAACTCACTACCAAACCTCCCTCGCTCCCCATAAACCCCTGCCAAATTCACTATCAAACTACCCTCCTCCCCATAAACCCCTGCCAAACTCACTATCAAACCTCCCTCCTCCTCATAAATCCCTGCCAAACGCACTATCAAACCTCCCTCCTCCTCTAAATCCCTGCCAAACTCACTATCAAACCTCCCTCCTCCTCTAAATCCCTGCCAAACTCACTATCAAATCTCCCTCGCTCCCCATAAATCCCTGCGAAACTCACTACCAATCCACCCTCGCTCCCCATAAACCCCTGCCAAACTCACTATCAAACCTCCCTCCTCCTCATAAATCCCTGCCAAACTCACTATCAAACCTCCCTCCTCCTCATAAACCCCTGCCAAACTCACTATCAAACCTCCCTCCTCCTCATAAACCCCTGCCAAACTCACTATCAAACCTCTCTCACACCCCTTAACCCCCTGCTAAACTCATTATCAAACTACCCTCACTCCCCTTAGAACCCTGCCAAACTCACTATCACACCACCCTCGGTCCTCGTAAACTCCTGCCAAACTCACTATCAAACCTCTCTCCTCCTCATAAACCCCTGCAAAACTCACTATCAAACCTCCCTCATCCTCATAAACCCCTGCCAAACTCACTATCAAATCTCCCTCGCTCCCCATAAATCCCTGCGAAACTCACTACCAATCCACCCTCGCTCCCCATAAACACCTGCCAAACTCACTATCAAACCTCCTTCGCTCTCCATAAACCCCTGCCAAACTCACTATCAAACCTCCCTCCTCCTCATAAACCCCTGCCAAACTCACTATCAAACCTCTCTCACTCCCCCTAACCCCCTGCCAAACTCATTATCAAACTACCCTCACTCCCCTTAGAACCCTGCCAAACTCACTATCACACCACCCTCGGTCCTCGTAAACTCCTGCCAAACTCACTATCAAACCTCCCTCCTCCTCATAAACACCTGCAAAACTCACTCTCAAACTACCCTCACTCCCCATAAACCCTTGCCAAACTCAGTATCAAACCTCCCTCCTCCTCATAAACCCCTGCCAAACTCACTATCAAACCTCCCTCCTCCTCATAAACCCCTGCGAAACTCACTCTCAAACTACCCTCACTCCCCATAAACCCCTGCCAAACTCACTATCAAACCTCCCTCATCTTCATAAACCCCTGCAAAACTCACTATCAAACGACCCTCACTCCCCTTAAAACCCTGCCAAACTCACTATCAAACCTCCCTCGCTCCTCATAAACCCCTGCCAAACTCACTATCAAAACTCTCTCACTCCCCCTAACCGCTGCCAAACTCATTATCAAACTACCCTCACTCCCCTTAGAACCCTGCCAAACTCACTATCACACCACCCTCGGTCCTCGTAAACTCCTGCCAAACTCACTATCAAACCTCTCTCCTCCTCATAAACCCCTGCAAAACTCACTATCAAACCTCCCTCATCCTCATAAACCCCTGCCAAACTCACTATCAAATCTCCCTCGCTCCCCATAAATCCCTGCGAAACTCACTACCAATCCACCCTCGCTCCCCATAAACACCTGCCAAACTCACTATCAAACCTCCTTCGCTCTCCATAAACCCCTGCCAAACTCACTATCAAACCTCCCTCCTCCTCATAAACCCCTGCCAAACTCACTATCAAACCTCTCTCACTCCCCCTAACCCCCTGCCAAACTCATTATCAAACTACCCTCACTCCCCTTAGAACCCTGCCAAACTCACTATCACACCACCCTCGGTCCTCGTAAACTCCTGCCAAACTCACTATCAAACCTCCCTCCTCCTCATAAACACCTGCAAAACTCACTCTCAAACTACCCTCACTCCCCATAAACCCTTGCCAAACTCAGTATCAAACCTCCCTCCTCCTCATAAACCCCTGCGAAACTCACTCTCAAACTACCCTCACTCCCCATAAACCCCTGCCAAACTCACTATCAAACCTCCCTCATCCTCATAAACCCCTGCAAAACTCACTATCAAACGACCCTCACTCCCCTTAAAACCCTGCCAAACTCACTATCAAACCTCCCTCGCTCCTCATAAACCCCTGCCAAACTCACTATCAAAACTCTCTCACTCCCCCTAACCGCTGCCAAACTCATTATCAAACTACCCTCACTCCCCTTAGAACCCTGCCAAACTCACTATCACACCACCCTCGGTCCTCGTAAACTCCTGCCAAACTCACTATCAAACCTCCCTCCTCCCCCTAAACCTCTGCCAAACTCACTACCAATGCACCCTCGCTCCCCATAAATTCCTGCCAAACTCACTATCAAACATCCCTCTTCCTCATACACCCCTGCCAAACTCACTCTCAAACTACCCTCATTCCCGTTAAACCCCTGCCAAACCCGCTATCAAACCTCCCTCATCCTCATAAACCACTGCCAAACTCGCTATCAAACCTCCATCCTCCTCTAAATCCCTGCCAAACTCACTATCACACCACCCTCGGTCCTCGTAAACTCCTGCCAAACTCACTATCAAACGTCCCTCCTCCCCCTAAACCTCTGCCAAACTCACTACCAATGCACCCTAGCTCCCCATAAATTCCTGCCAAACTCACTATCAAACCTCCCTCCTCCTCATACACCCCTGCCAAGCTCACTCTCAAACTACCCTCACTCCCTTTAAACCCCTGCCAAACTCGCTATCAAACCTCCCTCATCCTCATAGACCCCTGCCAAACTCACTATCAAACCTCCCTCACTCCTCATAAACTGCTGCCAAACTCACTATCAAACCTCCCTCGCTCCCCATATACCCCTGCCAAACTCACTATCAAACCTCCCTCATCCTCATAAACCCCTGCCAAACTCACTATCAAACCTCCCTCGCTCCCTGTAAACCACTGCCAAACTCAATCAAACCTCCCTCATCCTCATAAACCCCTGGCAAACTCACTATCAAACCTCTCTCCTCCTCATAAACTCCTGCCAAACTCATTATCAAACTACCCTCACTCCCCTTAGAACCCTGCCAAACTCACTATCACACCACCCTCGGTCCTCGTAAACTCCTGCCAAACTCGCTATCAAACCTCCCTCCTCCCCCTAAACTCCTGCCAAACTCACTATCAAACCTCCCACCTCCCCCTAAACCCCTGCCAAACTCACTATCAAACCTCCCTCATCCTCATAAACCCCTGCCAAACTCACTATCAAACCTCTCTCCTCCTCATAAACTCCTGCCAAACTCACTATCAAACCTCCCTCGCTCCCCATAAACCCCTGCCAAACTCACTATCAAACCTCTCTCCTCCTCATAAACCCCTGCCAAACTCACTACCAATCCACCCTCGCTCCCCATAAACCCCTGCCAAACTCTATCAAACCTTTCTCCTCCTCATAAACCCCTGCCAAACTCACTACCAATCCACCCTCGCTCCCCATAAACCCCTGCCAAACTCACTGTCAAATCTCCCTCCTCCCCATAAACCCCTGCCAAACTCACTATCAAACCTCCCTCGCTCCCTGTAAACCCCTGCCAAACTCACTATCAAACCTCCCTCCTCCTCTAAATCCCTGCCAAACACACTATCAAACCTCCCTCGCTCCCCATAAACACCTGCCAAACTCACTACCAAACCTCCCTCGCTCCCCATAAACCCCTGCCAAACTCACTATCAAACCTCCCTCCTCCCCATGTGCCCCTGCCAAACTCACTATCAAACCTCCCTCGCTGCCCATAAACACCTGCCAAACTCACTATCAAACCTCCCTCGCTCCCCATAAACCCCTGCCAAACTCACTATCAAACATCCCTCCTCCTCATAAACCCCTGCCAAACTCACTATCAAACCTCTCTCCTCCTCATAAACCCCTGCCAAACTCACTACCAATCCACCCTCGCTCCCCATAAATCCCTGTCAAACTCACTATCAAACTACCCTCCTCCCCATGTACCCCTGCCAAACTCACTGTCCAACCTCCCTCATCCTCATAAACCCCTGCCAAACTCACTATCAAACCTCTCTCCTCATAAATCCCTGCCAAACTCACTGTCCAACCTCCCTCATCCTCATAAACCCCTGCCAAACTCATTATCAAACCTCCCTCCTCCTCATAAACCCCTGCCAAACTCACTATCAAACCTCCCTCGCTGCCCATAAACCCCTGCCAAACTCACTATCAAACCTCCCTCCTCCTCTAAATCCCTGCCAAACTCACTATCAAACCTCCCTCCTCCTCTAAATCCCTGCCAAACTCACTATCAAACCTCCCTCATCCTCATAAACCCCTGGCAAACTCACTATCAAACCTCTCTCCTCCTCATAAACTCCTGCCAAACTCATTATCAAACTACCCTCACTCCCCTTAGAACCCTGCCAAACTCACTATCACACCACCCTCGGTCCTCGTAAACTCCTGCCAAACTCGCTATCAAACCTCCCTCCTCCCCCTAAACTCCTGCCAAACTCACTATCAAACCTCCCACCTCCCCCTAAACCCCTGCCAAACTCACTATCAAACCTCCCTCATCCTCATAAACCCCTGCCAAACTCACTATCAAACCTCTCTCCTCCTCATAAACTCCTGCCAAACTCACTATCAAACCTCCCTCGCTCCCCATAAACCCCTGCCAAACTCACTATCAAACCTCTCTCCTCCTCATAAACCCCTGCCAAACTCACTACCAATCCACCCTCGCTCCCCATAAACCCCTGCCAAACTCTATCAAACCTTTCTCCTCCTCATAAACCCCTGCCAAACTCACTACCAATCCACCCTCGCTCCCCATAAACCCCTGCCAAACTCACTGTCAAATCTCCCTCCTCCCCATAAACCCCTGCCAAACTCACTATCAAACCTCCCTCGCTCCCTGTAAACCCCTGCCAAACTCACTATCAAACCTCCCTCCTCCTCTAAATCCCTGCCAAACACACTATCAAACCTCCCTCGCTCCCCATAAACACCTGCCAAACTCACTACCAAACCTCCCTCGCTCCCCATAAACCCCTGCCAAACTCACTATCAAACCTCCCTCCTCCCCATGTGCCCCTGCCAAACTCACTATCAAACCTCCCTCGCTGCCCATAAACACCTGCCAAACTCACTATCAAACCTCCCTCGCTCCCCATAAACCCCTGCCAAACTCACTATCAAACATCCCTCCTCCTCATAAACCCCTGCCAAACTCACTATCAAACCTCTCTCCTCCTCATAAACCCCTGCCAAACTCACTACCAATCCACCCTCGCTCCCCATAAATCCCTGTCAAACTCACTATCAAACTACCCTCCTCCCCATGTACCCCTGCCAAACTCACTGTCCAACCTCCCTCATCCTCATAAACCCCTGCCAAACTCACTATCAAACCTCTCTCCTCATAAATCCCTGCCAAACTCACTGTCCAACCTCCCTCATCCTCATAAACCCCTGCCAAACTCATTATCAAACCTCCCTCCTCCTCATAAACCCCTGCCAAACTCACTATCAAACCTCCCTCGCTGCCCATAAACCCCTGCCAAACTCACTATCAAACCTCCCTCCTCCTCTAAATCCCTGCCAAACTCACTATCAAACCTCCCTCCTCCTCTAAATCCCTGCCAAACTCACTATCAAACCTCCCTCATCCTCATAAACCCCTGCCAAACTCACTATCAAACCACTCTCCTCCTCATAAACCCCTGCCAAACTCACTATCAAAACTCTCTCACTCCCCCTAACCGCTGCCAAACTCATTATCAAACTACCCTCACTCCCCTTAGAACCCTGCCAAACTCACTATCACACCACCCTCGGTCCTCGTAAACTCCTGCCAAACTCACTATCAAACCTCCCTCCTCCCCCTAAACCTCTGCCAAACTCACTACCAATGCACCCTCGCTCCCCATAAATTCCTGCCAAACTCACTATCAAACATCCCTCTTCCTCATACACCCCTGCCAAACTCACTCTCAAACTACCCTCATTCCCGTTAAACCCCTGCCAAACCCGCTATCAAACCTCCCTCATCCTCATAAACCACTGCCAAACTCGCTATCAAACCTCCATCCTCCTCTAAATCCCTGCCAAACTCACTATCACACCACCCTCGGTCCTCGTAAACTCCTGCCAAACTCACTATCAAACGTCCCTCCTCCCCCTAAACCTCTGCCAAACTCACTACCAATGCACCCTAGCTCCCCATAAATTCCTGCCAAACTCACTATCAAACCTCCCTCCTCCTCATACACCCCTGCCAAGCTCACTCTCAAACTACCCTCACTCCCTTTAAACCCCTGCCAAACTCGCTATCAAACCTCCCTCATCCTCATAGACCCCTGCCAAACTCACTATCAAACCTCCCTCACTCCTCATAAACTGCTGCCAAACTCACTATCAAACCTCCCTCGCTCCCCATATACCCCTGCCAAACTCACTATCAAACCTCCCTCATCCTCATAAACCCCTGCCAAACTCACTATCAAACCTCCCTCGCTCCCTGTAAACCACTGCCAAACTCAATCAAACCTCCCTCATCCTCATAAACCCCTGGCAAACTCACTATCAAACCTCTCTCCTCCTCATAAACTCCTGCCAAACTCATTATCAAACTACCCTCACTCCCCTTAGAACCCTGCCAAACTCACTATCACACCACCCTCGGTCCTCGTAAACTCCTGCCAAACTCGCTATCAAACCTCCCTCCTCCCCCTAAACTCCTGCCAAACTCACTATCAAACCTCCCACCTCCCCCTAAACCCCTGCCAAACTCACTATCAAACCTCCCTCATCCTCATAAACCCCTGCCAAACTCACTAACAAACCTCTCTCCTCCTCATAAACTCCTGCCAAACTCACTATCAAACCTCCCTCGCTCCCCATAAACCCCTGCCAAACTCACTATCAAACCTCTCTCCTCCTCATAAACCCCTGCCAAACTCACTACCAATCCACCCTCGCTCCCCATAAACCCCTGCCAAACTCTATCAAACCTTTCTCCTCCTCATAAACCCCTGCCAAACTCACTACCAATCCACCCTCGCTCCCCATAAACCCCTGCCAAACTCACTGTCAAATCTCCCTCCTCCCCATAAACCCCTGCCAAACTCACTATCAAACCTCCCTCGCTCCCTGTAAACCCCTGCCAAACTCACTATCAAACCTCCCTCCTCCTCTAAATCCCTGCCAAACACACTATCAAACCTCCCTCGCTCCCCATAAACACCTGCCAAACTCACTACCAAACCTCCCTCGCTCCCCATAAACCCCTGCCAAACTCACTATCAAACCTCCCTCCTCCCCATGTGCCCCTGCCAAACTCACTATCAAACCTCCCTCGCTGCCCATAAACACCTGCCAAACTCACTATCAAACCTCCCTCGCTCCCCATAAACCCCTGCCAAACTCACTATCAAACATCCCTCCTCCTCATAAACCCCTGCCAAACTCACTATCAAACCTCTCTCCTCCTCATAAACCCCTGCCAAACTCACTACCAATCCACCCTCGCTCCCCATAAATCCCTGTCAAACTCACTATCAAACTACCCTCCTCCCCATGTACCCCTGCCAAACTCACTGTCCAACCTCCCTCATCCTCATAAACCCCTGCCAAACTCACTATCAAACCTCTCTCCTCATAAATCCCTGCCAAACTCACTGTCCAACCTCCCTCATCCTCATAAACCCCTGCCAAACTCATTATCAAACCTCCCTCCTCCTCATAAACCCCTGCCAAACTCACTATCAAACCTCCCTCGCTGCCCATAAACCCCTGCCAAACTCACTATCAAACCTCCCTCCTCCTCTAAATCCCTGCCAAACTCACTATCAAACCTCCCTCCTCCTCTAAATCCCTGCCAAACTCACTATCAAACCTCCCTCATCCTCATAAACCCCTGCCAAACTCACTATCAAACCTCTCTCCTCCTCATAAACCCCTGCCAAACTCACTACCAATCCACCCTCGCTCCCCATAAACCCCTGCCAAACTCACTGTCAAATCTCCCTCCTCCCCATAAACCCCTGCCAAACTCACTATCAAACCTCCCTCCTCCTCTAAATCCCTGCCAAACTCACTATCAAACCTCCCTCGCTCCCCATAAACACCTGCCAAACTCACTATCAAACCTCCCTCCTGCCCATGTGCCCCTGCCAAACTCACTATCAAACCTCTCTCCTTCTCATAAACCCCTGCCAAACTCACTACCAATCCACCCTCGCTCCCCATAAATCCCTGCCAAACTCACTATCAAACTACCCTCCTCCCCATGTACCCCTGCCAAACTCACTGTCCAACCTCCCTCATCCTCATAAACCCCTGCCAAACTCACTATCAAACCTCTCTCCTCCTCATAAATCCCTGCCAAACTCACTATCAAACTACCCTCCACCCCATGTACCCCTGCCAAACTCATTATCAAACCTCCCTCCTCCTCATAAACCCCTGAAAAACTCACGCTCAAACTACCCTCACTCCCCATAAACCCCTGCCAAACTCACTATCCAACCTCCCTCCTCCCCATAAACCCCTGCCAAACTCACTATCAAACTACCCTCACTCCCCTTAAACCCCTGCCAAACTCACTATCAAACCTCCCTCGCTCCTCATAAACCCCTGCCAAACTCATTATCAAACTACCCTCACTCCCCTTAGAACCCTGCCAAACTCACTATCACACCACCCTCGGTCCTCGTAAACTCCTGCCAAACTCACTATCAAACCTCCCTCATCCTCATAAACCTCTGCCAAACTCACTATCAAACCTCCCTCGCTCCTCATAAACTGCTGCCAAACTCACTATCAAACCTCCCTCGCTCCCCATATACCCCTGCCAAACTCACTATCAAACCTCCCTCATCCTCATAAACCCCTGCCAAACTCACTATCAAACCTCCCTCGCTCCCTGTAAACCACTGCCAAACTCTCTATCAAACCTCCCTCATCCTCATAAACCCCTGGCAAACTCACTATCAAACCTCTCTCCTCCTCATAAACTCCTGCCAAACTCATTATCAAACTACCATCACTCCCCTTAGAACCCTGCCAAACTCACTATCACACCACCCTCGGTCCTCGTAAACTCCTGTCAAACTCGCTGTCAAACCTCCCTCCTCCCCCTAAACTCCTGCCAAACTCACTATCAAACCTCCCACCTCCCCCTAAACCTCTGCCAAACTCACTACCAATGCACCCTCGCTCACCATAAATTCCTGCCAAACTCACTATCAAACCTCCCTCCTCCTCATACACCCCTGCCAAACTCACTCTCAAACTACCCTCACTCCCCATAAACCCCTGCCAAACTCACTATCAAACCTCCCTCCTCCTCTAAATCCCTGCCAAACTCACTATCAAACCTCCCTCCTCCTCTAAACTCCTGCCAAACTCACTATCAAACCTCTCTCCTCCTCATAAACCCCTGCAAAACTCACTATCAAACCTCCCTCATCCTCATAAACCCCTGCCAAACTCACTATCAAACCTCTCTCCTCCTCATAAACTCCTGCCAAACTCACTATCAAACCTCCCTCGCTCCCCATAAACCCCTGCCAAACTCACTATCAAACCTCTCTCCTCCTCATAAACCCCTGCCAAACTCACTACCAATCCACCCTCGCTCCCCATAAACCCCTGCCAAACTCTATCAAACCTTTCTCCTCCTCATAAACCCCTGCCAAACTCACTACCAATCCACCCTCGCTCCCCATAAACCCCTGCCAAACACACTGTCAAATCTCCCTCCTCCCCATAAACCCCTGCCAAACTCACTATCAAACCTCCCTCGCTCCCTGTAAACCCCTGCCAAACTCACTATCAAACCTCCCTCCTCCTCTAAATCCCTGCCAAACTCACTATCAAACCTCCCTCGCTCCCCATAAACACCTGCCAAACTCACTACCAAACCTCCCTCGCTCCCCATAAACCCCTGCCAAACTCACTATCAAACCTCCCTCCTCCCCATGTGCCCCTGCCAAACTCACTATCAAACCTCTCTCCTCCTCATAAACCCCTGCCAAACTCACTATCAAACCTCCCTCCTCCCCATGTGCCCCTGCCAAACTCACTATCAAACCTCTCTCCTCCTCATAAACCCCTGCCAAACTCACTATCAAACCTCCCTCGCTGCCCATAAACACCAGCCAAACTCACTATCAAACCTCCCTCGCTCCCCATAAACCCCTGCCAAACTCACTATCAAACATCCCTCCTCCTCATAAACCCCTGCCAAACTCACTATCAAACCTCTCTCCTCCTCATAAACCCCTGCCAAACTCACTACCAATCCACCCTCGCTCCCCATAAATCCCTGCCAAACTCACTATCAAACTACCCTCCTCCCCATGTACCCCTGCCAAACTCACTGTCCAACCTCCCTCATCCTCATAAACCCCTGCCAAACTCACTATCAAACCTCTCTCCTCATAAATCCCTGCCAAACTCACTGTCCAACCTCCCTCATCCTCATAAACCCCTGCCAAACTCATTATCAAACCTCCCTCCTCCTCATAAACCCCTGCCAAACTCACTATCAAATCTCCCTCGCTGCCCATAAACCCCTGCCAAACTCACTATCAAACCTCCCTCCTCCTCTAAATCCCTGCCAAACTCACTATCAAACCTCCCTCCTCCTCTAAATCCCTGCCAAACTCACTATCAAACCTCCCTCATCCTCATAAACCCCTGCCAAACTCACTATCAAACCTCTCTCCTCCTCATAAACCCCTGCCAAACTCACTACCAATCCACCCTCGCTCCCCATAAACCCCTGCCAAACTCACTGTCAAATCTCCCTCCTCCCCATAAACCCCTGCCAAACTCACTATCAAACCTCCCTCCTCCTCATAAACCCCTACCAAACTCACTATCAAACCTCCCTCGCTCCCTGTAAACCCCTGCCAAACTCACTATCAAACCTCCCTCCTCCTCTAAATCCCTGCCAAACTCACTATCAAACCTCCCTCGCTCCCCATAAACACCTGCCAAACTCACTATCAAACCTCCCTCCTCCCCATGTGCCCCTGCCAAACTCACTATCAAACCTCTCTCCTCCTCATAAACCCCTGCCAAACTCACTACCAATCCACCCTCGCTCCCGATAAATCCCTGCCAAACTCACTATCAAACTACCCTCCTCCCCATGTACCCCTGCCAAACTCACTGTCCAACCTCCCTCATCCTCATAAACCCCTGCCAAACTCACTATCAAACCTCTCTCCTCCTCATAAATCCCTGCCAAACTCACTATCAAACTACCCTCCTCCCCATGTACCCCTGTCAAACTCATTATCAAACCTCCCTCCTCCTCATAAACCCCTGCCAAACTCACTATCAAGCCTCCCTCGCTGCCCATAAACACCTGCCAAACTCACTATCAAACCTCCCTCGCTCCCCATAAACCTCTGCCAAACTCACTATCAAACCTCCCTCCTCCTCATAAACCCCTGCAAAACTCACTCTCAAACTACCCTCACTCCCCATAAACCCCTGCCAAACTCACTATCCAACCTCCCTCCTCCCCATAAACCCCTGCCAAACTCACTATCAAACTACCCTCACTCCCCTTAAACCCCTGCCAAACTCACTATCAAACCTCTCTCGCTCCTCATAAACCCCTGCCAAACTCATTATCAAACTACCCTCACTCCCCTTAGAACCCTGCCAAACTCACTATCACAACACCCTCGGTCCTCGTAAACTCTTGCCAAACTCACTATCAAACCTCCCTCATCCTCATAAACCTCTGCCAAACTCACTACCAATGCACCCTCGCTCCCCATAAATTCCTGCCAAACTCACTATCAAACCTCCCTCCTCCTCATACACCCCTGCCAAACTCACTCTCAAACTACCCTCATTCCCCTTAAACCCCTGCCAAACTCGCTATCAAACCTCCCTCATCCTCATAAACCCCTGCCAAACTCGCTATCAAACCTCCCTCCTCCTCTAAATCCCTGCCAAACTCACTATCAAATCTCCCTCGCTCCCCATAAACTGCTGCCAAACTCACTATCAAACCTCTCTCCTCCTCATAAACCCCTGCCAAACTCACTATCAAACCTCCCTCGCTCCCCATCAACTGCTGCCAAACTCACTATCAAACCTCTCTCCTCCTCATAAACCCCTGCCAATCTCACTACCAATCCACCCTCGCTCCCCATAAATCCCTGCCAAACTCACTATCAAACTACCCTCCTCCCCATGTACCCCTGCCAAACTCACTGTCCAACCTCCCTCATCCTCATAAACCCCTGCCAAACTCACTATCAAACCTCTCTCCTCCTCATAAATCCCTGCCAAACTCACTATCAAACCTCCCTCGCTCCCTGTAAACCACTGCCAAACTCACTATCAAACCTCCCTCGCTCCCTGTAAACCACTGCCAAACTCACTATCAAACCTCCCTCGCTCCCTGTAAAGCACTGCCAAACTCACTATCAAACCTCCCTCCTCCTCATAAACCCTTGCCAAACTCGCTATCAAGCCTCCTCATGCTGCCATGTAACTTGAAAGTGCTGGATTCAGGGAGAAATAAAAATGACAATTGAGACCCAGGAGAAATTCCGGGGACTTCAGTTCGAACGTCTGCAGGGAATGAAACTCCAGAAAGTCACAGAGACCGATTTCACCTGCGTCGCTCTAACTGGAGCTGTTTTCCGCTCACAGTCTAGCTGACTGGATCCCCAAACTGAGAGCTCCCTGACCAAATCGAGGACCTGCGGCAGACTGCAAGCCTTGTAGAGCTCCTGAGCCTATCCTCAAGGAGAAAGGATGGACAGGTAGAGTTTGCTCTCCCTCCTCAACAGCAGTTGAGCTTCAGGAGTGTCTCCCGAGATCTATGTCAGGGAGAATCTCTGGGCCAATGGGAAATGGTGCTGTGTGTTTGAGTGGACGGTTCTGTCCAGTGCTGGTGATGATTGTTATCTCTGTGTTGCAGCGATCACACTGGCCATTGGGAGAGACGGCTCGAGTGGAGGAGTGGTGTACCTCACAACCATTGCAGAGAAAGGCACTGAACACAAAGTCATTCTGGGCAATGAGTTGCCTCAGTTCCATGATGAATGAAAATCTGTGTTTCACTTCTCAATAAATCATTTCCACACTTAAACCCCAAGTTGTGTCCTCATCCAATTTGTACATTCACCCATGCACATGCTGACAAGCTTTGTGAAATCAAAAGCGTTTGCTAAAATTACTGATGGAAAACTAGACTACAGTAAGTTGGAACATCACAACCCCTCTTCACTGTCCAATTGTCATTCGCGTCACTGTCGGATTTACTGCTGCCTGTGAATTGAATGTTTGTGGATTCAAGATGCCTGGAAGGGGGGAGGAAGCAGACTGAATAAATATTTGGATAAATACTTAGAAGAGTAAAATATGTGGAAAGAACAGGGGAGCGAGACTATTTGGATCGCTCTGTCAAAGAGCCAGCATAGGCATGATGGGCTGAATGGTCTCCTTCTGTGCAGCCTTGTATTATGATTCGATTGAGAATTGCAACTGTTTAGTCCGTCACCCCACACTTGACAAGGGAGTCAAGCTTCATGGAGGACAGGCAGGAAAGTGGAGAAGAACTTATTGAATGGCGGAGCAGACTCAATGGGCTGAATGGCCTCCTACTGCTCCTATTTATTACATTATGATCTTATAATCACTCCCTGTGTCGCCCACACACCACCACAAACTCCCTCCCACAATCTCAGGAAATAATTGCCAAGGTTCCTCATTATCTGCAGACTTAACTCCTGCTGGATAACTGTGCAGTTCGAGGTTGTACAGGGAGGAGGTCAGGCTTGCCTGTGATGCTTCAGCAGTCAAATAGCCTACGACTACTCACTATGTGGGCACAGACTTGAAGAATGGTGACATGGTTAACATGCCTCACCTCCTTGGTTCTTTGGAGTTAGCCAGAGCACATCAGATCTTACAGGACTGTTGTTACAGGCTATAAGGACAGGAACTTTTGGTCATACTCAGCAGATCTGGCAGCATCTGCGAAAAAGAGAAACAGGGTTGATGTTTCAGGTCTGTGACCTCTCACCAGACCTGAGAAAAGTCAGACAAGTTATAGATTTTAAGCGAGGTGAGCGAGTGGGGAAAAGAAGACAAGGCGAGGTGTGTCATTGGGCGGGAGACAGGAGAGGTTAAATGGTGGAAGAGTTTGTCCTGCAGTACAACAGAACGAGCAAAGAGACAAAAGGTGTCGACAGCAGGTCTGCTGCTGTCTGAAAGTAAAAACGAGAAAAATCAACATGTTCCTCATGCATTTCAGCATTTGATTAGGCACTTCACAGTCTTCTGGATTCAACAATGAATTCAACAGCTTCAGACTCTCATCTCTTCCCCCATGTTTTTTGTTTTTGCCTTTTCAATTTTAATCTTTTTACTTTCAGCCACCAGCTCTCTTGACAATCAGTACTGAACCCTCCCTCCACAACCCAACTCCAGACACTGTTTCCCTTTACTTTTATTTCTTACAAACACACACACACACACACACACACACACACACACACACACACACACACACACACACACACACACACACACACACACACACACACACACACACACACACACACACACACACACACACACACACACTCTCTCTCTCTGCGTCTCTCCTGTTTTGATAACCTCCTCCCTGTCAATCGGTGGAGAACAGAACATCCCCAGCTCCAGACACTGTTTTGCTTTAAGCAGCCAGGGCGTTATTTCTGGGGACATTCAGCCTCCCCCTGTCCCCCTGTTACACAACATTGTCCCCCCTCCCCCACAGTGAGTGTGAGCAGCTCACATCCACCCTGACACATAGATAAAAACAAAAAAATCTGTGGATGCTGGAAATCCAAAACAAAAACAGAATTACCTGGAAAAACTCAGCAGGTCTGGCAGCATCGGCGGAGAAGAAAAGAGTTGACGTTTCGAGTCCTCATGACCCTTCGACAGAACTTGAGTTCAAGTCCAAGAAAGAGTTGAAATATAAGCTGGTTTAAGGTGTGTGTGTGGGGTGTGGAGAGATAGAGAGAGAGAGAGGTGCTTGTGTAGACAAACAAGCAGTGATAGAAGCAGATGATCAAAAGATGTCAGCGACAATGGTACAATAGAACACATAGGTGTTAAAGTTAAAGTTGGTGATATTATCTAAATGAATGTGCTAATTAAGAATGGATGGTAGGGCACTCAAGGTACAGCTCTAGTGGGGGTGGGGGGAGCATAAAAGATTTTAAAATGTTTAAAAATAATGGAAATAGGTGGGAAAAGAAAAATCTATATAATTTATTGGAAAAGAAAGGGGGAAACAGAAAGGGGGTGGGGATGGGGGAGGGAGCTCACGACCTAAAGTTGTTGAATTCAATATTCAGTCCGGAAGGCTGTAAAGTGCCTAGTCGGAAGATGAGGTGTTGTTCCTCCAGTTTGCGTTGGGCTTCACTGGAACAATGCAGCAAGCCAAGGACAGACATGTGGGCAAGAGAGCAGGGTGGAGTGTTAAAATTGCAAGCGACAGGGAGGTTTGGGTCATTCTTGCGGACAGACCACAGGTGTTCTGCAAAGCGGTCGCCCAGTTTACGTTTGGTCTCTCCGATGTAGAGGAGACCACATTGGGAGCAACGAATGCAGTAGACTAAGTGTCCCTCCGGGACACCCTGGTCCACTCCTCCATCACCCCCTACTCCTCAACCCCCTCCTATGGCACCACCCCATGCCCACGCAAAAGATGTAACACCTGCCCTTTCACTTCCTCTCTCCTCACCGTCCAAGGGCCCAAACACTCCTTTCAAGTGAAGCAGCATTTCACTTGCATTTCCCCCAACTTAGTCTACTGTATTCGTTGCTCCCAATGTGGTCTCCTCATTGGAGAGACCAAACGCTGCATTGTTCCAGTGAAGCCCAATGCAAACTGGAGGAACAACACCTCATCTTCTGATTAGGCACCTTACAGCCTTCCGGACTGAATATTGAATTCAACAACTTTAGGTCTTGAGCTCCCTCCTCCATCCCCACCCCCTTTCTGTTTCCCCCTTCCTTTTGTTTTTTTCCAATAAATTATATAGATTTTTCTTTTCCCACCTATTTCCATTATTTTTAAATATTTTAAAATCTTTTATGCTCCCCCCACCCCCACTAGAGCTGTACCTTGAGTGCCCTACCATCCATTCTTAATTAGCACATTCGTTTAGATAATATCACCAACTTTAACTTTAACACCTATGTGTTCTTTTGTTCTATTGTTGGTGACATCTTTTGATGATCTGCTTCTATCACTGCTTGTTTGTCCCTACAAATACACCAACCCCCTCCACTTCTCTCTCTCCCTATCTCTCCGCCCCCCCCCCCCCCCCACACACCTTAAACCAGCTTATATTTCAACTCTTTCTTGGAATCGAACTCAAGTTCTGTCGAAGGGTCATGAGGACTCGAAACGTCAACTCTTTTCTTCTCCGCCGATGCTGCCAGATCTGCTGAGTTTTTCCAGGTAATTCTGTTTTTGTTTCCAATTCTGTATCCATCTTGACAGCTCACCTCTGATCCCGTGCGACTTTACCTTCTGTACCAGTCTGCCATGAGGGACCTTGTCAAAGGCCTTACTGAAATCCATGTATATAACATCCACTGTCCTTCCATCATTGATCATCTTTGTCACTTCCTTGAAAAACTCGATCAAGTTAATGAGATACGACCTCCCCTTCACAAAACCATGCTGCCTCTCACTAATACACACATTTGCTTCCAAATGGTAGTAAATCCTGTCACGAAGAATCTGCTCCAATAATTTCCCTACCACTGACATAAGGCTGACTGGCCTGTAATTTCCTGGATTATCCCTGCTACCCTTCTTAAACAATGGAACACACATTGGCCATTCTCCAGTCCTCTGGGACCTCACCCATAGCCAATGAGGATACAAAGATTTCTGTCAAGGCCCCAGCAATCTCCTCCCTTGCCTCCCTCAGTACTTTGGGGTAGATCCCATCTGGCCCTGGGGACTTATTCACCTTAATATTCTTCAAGATGTCTGACACCTCCTCTTTTTTAATCTCAACATGATCCAGGCTATCTACACACTCTTCCCTAGACAAATCAACCACTAAGTCCTTCTCTTTGGTGAATACTGATGAGAAGTATTCATTTAGTATCTCTCCCATTTCTTCTGGCTCCACATACAGATTCCCACCTCTGTCCCTGAGTGGGACTACCCTTTCCCTGGCTACCCTTTTGCTTTTTACATATGTATAAAAGGCCTTGGGATTTTCCTTAATACTGGTTGCCAGTGACTTTTCATGACCCTTTTTAGCCCTCCTGATTCCTTGCTTAAGTTTCTTCCTACTTTCTTTATATTCTCCACAGGCTTCATCTGTTCCCAGCCTTCTAGCCCTTACGAATACTTCTCTTTTCTTTTTGACTAGTCTCACAATACCTTTCGTAATCCAAGGTTTCTGAAACTTGCCATACTTATCCTTCATCCTAGCAGGAACATGCCGGTCCTGAATTCTTATCAACTGACATCGGAAATCCCTCCACATGTCATTTGTTGATTTGCCCTCAAACATCCACCTCCAGTCTAGATTCCTCAGTTCCTGCCTAATATTGTTATAATTCGCCTTCCCCCAATTAAGCACCTTAACCCGAGGATTCCTGTTATCCTTATCCACCAGTACCTTGAAACTTACTGAATTATGGTCACTTTTCCCGAAATGCTCCCCTTCTGAAACTTCGACCACCTGGCCGGGTTCATTCCCTAATACCAGGTAATTGCCCCTTCCTTACTTGGACTATCTACATATTGTCTCAGGAAGCCCTCCTGGATGCACATTACATTCCCAGAAGAGAAGCATATTATCTCAATGGTGAGAGATTGCAGCGCCCTGAGGTGCAGAGGGATCTGGGTGTCTTAGTCATGAATCGCAAAAGGCTAGCATGCAGGTACAGAAAGTAATTCAGAAAGCTAATAGAATGTTATAATTTATTGTGAGAGGAATGGAATGTGAGAGGAATGGAATACAAAAATAGGGAGGTTATGCTTCAGTTATACAGGGCACTGGTAAGACCACATCTGGAGTACTCTGTACAGTATTGGTCTCCTTATTTAAGAAAGGATGTAAATGCATTAGAAGCAGTTCAGAGAAGGTTTCTTAGACCAATACCAGGAATGGGCGGGTTGTCTTATGAGGAAAGGTTGGACAGGTTAGGCTTGTATCCATTGGAGTTTAGAAGAGTAAGAGGCAACTTCATTGAAGCCTTTAAGATCCTGAGGGGACTTGACAGGGTGGAGGTGGAGACAATGTTTCCTCTTGTGGGAGAATCTAGAACCAGGGGGGTCACTGTTTAAAAGCAAGGAGTCACCCATTTAAGACAGAGGTGAGGAGAGTTTTTTTCACTCAGTGGGTTGCGAGTCTTTGGAATTCTCTTCCTCAAAAGGCATTGGAAGCAGAGTCCTTGAATATTTTTACTGAGGTAGATAGATTCTTGATAAACAAGAGGGTGAAAGGTTATCGGGGTTAGTCAGGGATGTGGGGTTGAGAAGTAGGCTAAAAGGGCAGAGCGGCATACTCCTGCTCCTAATTCATATGTCTGTTTGGCCCTTTCTCTCACCGCCCTGCCACTCACCACACATCCCTTCACCTAGCCCTCCTGTGACTGTGGACCCTTCCTTTCCCTGGACCTCCTCCTCCCTGCCTCTCCAGCAGATCAACACTTGCCTCTCCAACAGCTGAAGGAGGCCGCTGGAGGTGGGTGGCTGTGAACTGTAGGGTCTGTAGAGACAGAGGTTCAGCAATTGGTGGAGGGTGTGAACCAGAGGGTCGGCTGGGGAGAAAGGGAGGCACAGGAGGTGATAGAGGACAAGAACCAGAGGGTCGGGAAAGAGAGGGAGAGTTGGCAAATGGTGGAGGGTCAGAGGTGGGAAAGGAGACATCTCCCTCCACCCCCACTGTCTATTCGAACCCCCACGCACTCTCCGTACTGACCCCCTGTCTCACTCTCAGAACTGACCCCCCCCACCCCCCCATTGCCCCCCACCCCCCCCTCGCAACCCCCCCTCACCCCACTCCACCCCCCCCCTCCCCCCACCATGGCCACAGTGGCATTTGTCAGTATTTAAAAGCGTAATTAAGACAGAAATTTAACATTTCAAGATTAATCCCAAGATGGAGAAAAAGACCAGAGATATCAGTGGAGAGCAGGAGAAAGGTGAGCAGAGACTGGGATTGGGAGGGTCGTGAGCTAGATAGGTACAGAGAGAGGGGGAGAGAGAGAGAGTGACTATGCTAGAAATGGAGAATTGATTGTCAGTATTTAATGTACAGACAACACACATGCTGGGCTAACTGGATACAGGGAGGCAGTGAATGAGAGAGGAATGCAGGGGAAGCATTGTGTATTTTCACAATCATGCAGAGAAACAGCTGGAGCTGGCAGTTTGATCACAGGGAGAGACACAGAGAGTTTGGGAAGGGCGCAGGAAGTCTCCAGTGTTTAGTCACTGCCCAGCCTCTGGATTAAAGCCCCCCTCACAGAATCACAGAATCATTACAGTGCAGAAGGAGGCCATTCAGCCCATCTTGTCTGCACCAGCTCTCCCAATGAGCATTTCACCTAGTGCCATTCTCCTTGCTCCTTGGGGGTGTCTAGAACCAGGGGACAAAGTCTCAGAGTGAGACTGAGATGAGGAGGAATGTTTTCACTCAGGCAGCGGTGAATCTTTGGAATTCTCTGACCCAGAGGACTGTGGAGGCTCAGCCATTGAGCATGTTCAAGACTGAGATCGATAGATCTCTGCATTTTAAAAACATCAAAATATGGAAATAGTGCAAAAAATAGCATTGAAGTAGAAGATCAACGGTGATCTCATTGATAGGTGGAGTAGGTTCAAAGTGCTGAATGGCCTATTCCTGCTGCTATTTCTTATGTTCTTTCCCCTAAGCGCTCTCTATTTATCTCTCTCTTTAATCTCACTTTATATATCAGCCTCTGGGCATCTTTCTGTGTCTCTGAGCGTGCACGCTCTCTCTGGATCATTCTTTATATCAGACTTTCTCTCTCCCTGCCTATCTCTCTTACTCTCTCTCTCTCTCTCAGTTCTGTCCATCTCCCTGGGCCTCACCATTTTCTGTGTCTCTGTCTCTCTGACTGGGGGAGATTTGGACTCAGTGCCATGGTTTTGTACAGTTAATGATGAACCGGGGTCCTCCATCCCTCCTGGGTTTTACTCCCATTGATGGAAAAACACGGGGGGGGGCGGTGGGGTAGCCGGGAGTGCTGTGGAAACTAAAGGCTGAATCACAAGCACACGCTTTGCATGATTACATATTCACCTGCTAAAGCTCTGGAGGGGTTCGGAATCTTTTAAGTCTGAGACAGAGCCCATTTTGGACAATAAGACCAGAGAAACACGGGAAATTCAACTGCATGAGGAACTGAGGTCACAGCAACAAAGAAAACGGCTCAAAACTAAACTTTATTTTCACTTCTCTGTATTGCACCATTAGTCTGTCCTGTTCCTGACAGGACAACTTTAACAGTACTGCACTGGTTGTTACTGCCTTTGCGATGCTTGACATTGAGCAAGGCGCTACAGAAATGCAAGTCTTGCTCTCTCAGCTCTCACAATGTGACAATGTGAAACAACTTGTATGGTCCCTGAATCTCACTAACCTGTCTAAATCTAATCTACCCAGTAACAGATGATGAAAGGACAGAGGGCAACCTGATTGGTGTGTTTGAAATATCTGGGCTGTGTTTGAATGTGGAGAAAGAACAGAGAGGGTGTGAAATGAGGAGTGAAAGTAAAATCAGGCCTGTGGGCCTTCTTCCCACCACAATGAGGGCATTGGAAAATGGTGGTTGCAGCTTTCACAGGGTTTTTCCCTGGTTGCTGCATTGCTGTACTTTTGATTTTACAACCCACAAATTGAACAAGTTCATCAGGCTGTTCTTAGGAAAGTTTGCCTGCAGCTCGAACAAAAGCCTTACTCTGCCTCCGCTCTTTGGCCTGTCTGGCCAGCTGTACAGCTTTGCTTAAATGTAAATCTTCCTGAAATTGTAAGGAGTCAGAGAGATTCTCATCTGAAACACCAATGTCTGCTCCATCACTGACCAGCTTCTCTTTTAGTATTCCCTGCTCACTATTTTTGCCTAGGCAGTATAAGTCATTATGAATGAGTCAATCCCTTCACCCTTTATCGGACTGAAATTAAATTTCAACCTCTCTTCGATAATATTTTTACAAAGACTGAGTCAAAAGCTCCACTGACATACTCTTAGGAGTCTGTCTCTTTGTTCACCCCCTGTCTAGCCAGTACGTCATCTGCTATCCTCCCAACAGTGTATCACAAAGCGCTAGCTTGATCTTTGCTCTCTTGACTCGCAAGGACTGAGGCATTGTGGTAGCGGGAAAAATGTCTTCGCCAATGTTGCCATTGCTCAGGCTGGGGCCCTCTCTATTTTGAAAGGATTCTGGTATGGGTAAATTAGTAGTTATTTCTCACCTGGATTCGAGGTTGTCTTCTCCCATACTGATTGTCTTGCCAGTCACTGGGCTACCCTTGTTATTTTGTCATCTCCTGCTTTGCTGCTAGTTTGGGCTTGAAGTCCTTTGCCCACTGAGCTGCACTGTTGCTGGGCTTCACTGGAGGCTTTTCCCACCATTTCCCACTTTTTCTCTGTGCGTGTAGTCATTGCTGCCACCAGCTGTTATTGTGGTTTTATTTCGGGATTTGTTAGCTTCTTACTCTGGAAGAGACCTTGTGGAAGGCAATGGTCTTGCTTCAAAACATACTTATTTACTTGCTAACTTTTTACAAAGGTTAGTTAAGACCAAGACTTAGGTAGAGCTACTCTCTAAGATGCTACTCAGTCATCTCTCAGTGAGCAACATCACTGTGACAGAGCCCCTAACATACATGCTCAGTAACTATCATTCTTTTACTTTTTACTCTACATACATGACTATTCCAAAACTACAAACCAGTAAATAATAACAAAGAATGTAATTTAATCTAGCCGACTCTAACATAATGATTATTTAATGTGTAAATTATGCATAAAATCATCAAGTAACTTGTGAGGGAATACATAGCATTACATCATGTGAGCTATATTACACATTATAATGTGCATTTCCTCTAGTACATATCCTGTGAAAAGTGCAGAACAATGAGAATGTACAATCAGTATCAATAATATTCTCGTTTTTCTGTAAAATAAATCTGTAATTATAAATGCAGATACATTATTCACACTGATGCACAATATTCATGTCCAAAATTAAATGTGGAGGTGGAGGAAATGAACGTTCACCTAAGACAACTGAATACCCCTGCACCAGTGCTGAGTCCGTGTCAGAGTCTGCTTTTACTGACACTCAGCATTCACACACACACACACAACATCAACACAGAGGATTGAGGCTGTGATCAGACCCAGAGGGGAGGCCAAGGTCCTGTGTGGTTATAGTGTAGGGGTAATATCACTGTACTAGTAATCCAGAGGCCCAGGCTAATGCTCTGGGGATATGGGTTCAAATCCTACCATGCCTGCTGGTGAAATTTCACTTTAATTAATAAATCTGCAATTAAACACTAGTCTCAGTAATTGTGACCACGAAATCATCATTATAAAAACAGAGTGGGTTTACTCATGCCTCTTCAAGAAGGAAATCTGCCATCCCTACCTGCTCTGGCCTACATGTGACTCCAGGCCCACAGCAGTGGGGTTGACTCATAACTGCCCTCTGAAATTGCACATACCACCACAGAAAGAAGTTAATAAAGAATTAAACTCGACTGGTCACTAGAAACGACAGTCCTGTCTTCCTTCCTTACTAACATCTGGGGGCTTGTGCTGAAATTGGGAGAGCTGTCTCTAGTCAAGCAATAGCCTGACATGGTCATCCTCACGGAATCATACCGTATGGATAATGTCCCAGACTCCATCATCACCATCAGCAGGACAGACCCAGCAAAGGTGGTGGCACAGTGATATACAGTCAGGAGGGAGTTGCCCTTGGGGTCCTCAACATCAACTCCAGACCCCATGGCAAAAGCCCAAACATGGGCAAGGAAACCTCCTGCTGATTGATGCATCAACACTCTTCCTTGTTGAACACCACATGGAGGGAGGGCTGAGGGTGGCAAGAACACAGAATATACTCTACATGGGGGACTCAGTGTGGTTCGGTAGCACCACTACTGGCCGAGTTCTAAAGGACATAGCTGCTGGACTGGGTCAGTGGCAGGTGGTGAGGGAACCAACGAGAGGGAAAAACATACTTGACCTCATCCTCACCAACTTGCCTGCCGCAGATGCATCTGTCTGTGACAGTACCGGTAGGTGTGACCACAGCACAGCCATTGTGGAGACGAAGTCCTGCCATCACATTGAAGATACCCTCCATCGTGTTGTGTGGCACTATCACCATGCTAAATGGGATAGATTTCAATCAGATCTAGCAACTCAAGACTGGGCATCCGTGAGGTGCAGTGGGCCATCAGCAGCAGCAGGATTGTACTCACACACAATCTGTAACCTCATGGCCCAGCATATCCTCCACCCTACTATTACTACCAAACCAGGGGATCAACTCTGGTTCAATGAATCGTGCAGGAGGGCATGTCAGGAGCAGCACCAGGCATACGTAAAAATGAGGTGTCAACCTGGTGAAGTTATAACACAGGACTACTTGCATTCCAAACAGCATAAGCAGCAAGTGATAGACAGGGCTAAGCAATCCCACAACCAACAGATCAGATTTAAGACAAAACAAAACTGCGGATGCTGGAAATCCAAAACAAAAACAGAATTACCTGGAAAAACTCAGCAGGTCTGGCAGCATCGGCGGAGAAGAAAAGAGTTGACGTTTCGAGTCTTCATGACCCTTCGACAGATCAGATTTAAGCTCTGCAGTCATGCCACATCTAGTTGTGAAGGGTGGTGGACAATTAAACAACGCACTGGAGGAGGAGGCTCCACAAATATCCCCATCCTCAATGATAGGGGAGCCTCCATTAGTGCAAAAGATAAGGCTGAAGTATTCACAACAATCTTCAGTCAGAAGTGCTGAGTGGATGATCCATCTTGGCTTCCTCTGGAGGTCCCCAGCATCACAGATGCCAGTCTTCAGCCAATTCAATTCATTCCACGTGATATCAAGAAACGACTGAAGGCACTGGATACTGCAAGGGCTATGGGCCCTGACAATATTCCAGCAATAGTACTGAAGACCTGTACTCCAGAACTTGCTGTGCCCCTAGCCAAGCTGTTCCAGTACAGCCACAACACTGGCATCTACCCGGTTATGTGGAAAATTGCCCAGGTATGTCCTGTACACAAAAAGCAGGACAATTCCAACCTGGCCAATTACCACCCCATCAGTCTACTCTCCATCCTGTGCAAAGTGATGGGAGGGGCTGTTGACAGTGCTATCAAGCAGCACTTACTCAGCAATAAACTGCGCACCAACATTACCATCGCTGAATTCCCCACCATCAACATCCTGGAGGTTATCATTGACCAGAAACTGATCTAGACTAGCCATATAAAAACTGTAGCTACAAAAGCAGGTCAGAGGCTAGGAATCGTGTGACAAGTAACTAACCTCCTGACTCCGCAAAGCCTGTTCAATATCTTACAAGGCACAAGTCAGGAGTGTGATGGAATACATCCCATTTGCCTTAGTGAGTGCAGCTCCTACAACACTGAAGAAGCTGGACACTGTTTAAGACAAAGCAGGCCACTTGATTGGCACCACATCCACAAACATTCACTCCCTCCATCACCGATGCACAGTAGCAGCAGTGTGTACCATCTACAAGATACACTGCAGGAATTCACCAAGACACCAGAGACAGCACCTTCCAAACCCACAACCACTACCATCTTGATACACAAGGGCAGCAGATAGATGGGAACACCACCACCTGGAAGTTCCCCTCCAAGTCACTCACCATCCTGACCTGGAAATATATCGTTGTTCCTCCACTGTAACTGGGTCAAAATCCTGGCACTGCCTCCCTAACAGCACTGTGGGTGTACCCACACCACAGGAACTGCAGCGGTTCAAGAAGACAGCACCACCTTCTCGAGGGCATCTAGGGATGGGTAACGAATGCTGGCCCAGCAGCGAAGCCCACATCCCAAAAATGAATGATAAAATATTAATGTCAGCAGAAAAAAAGATACTCAGCATCTCACTCACGCACTCACACACACACACGCAATTGGGGTTGTGATCAGATCCAGGACAGAGAGGAAACCCCCACACTCTGAGAGAGTCTCGGGTAGACGGGGGTCCCCACACACTGAGAGAGTCTGTGGGAGATAGGGTGTCCCCAGACCCTGAGAGGGTGTGGGGAAGAGGGGTTTTCCCACACACACACACAGAGACTGGGGGAGAGGGGGGGGGGGTCCCCACACACTGAGAGAGTCTGGGGGAGAGGGGGTCCCCACACACTGAGAGCATCTGGGGGAGAGGGGGGTCCCCACACATTGAGAGCATCTGGGGGAGAGGGGGGTCCCCAGACACTGAGGGATTCTGGAGGAGAGGGGGGTACCCACACACAGAGAGAGTCTGGGGAAGAGGGGAGTCCCCCAAACACTGAGAGAGTCTGGGGGAGAAGGGGGTCCCCACACACTGAGAGAGTTTGGGAGAGAGGGGTTTTACACACATACTGAAAGAGTCTGGGGGAGACGGGGGTCCTCACACACGGAGAGAGTCTGGGGGAGAGGGGAGACCCCACACAATGATGGTGTCTGGGAGAGAGGGGTTCCCCAAACACTGAGAGAGTCCGGGGGAGAGGGGGCTCTCCATACACTGAGAGTCTGGAGGAGAGGGGGGTCCCCACACACTGAGAGAGTCTGAGGGAGAGGGTGGTCCCCACACACTGAGAGTCTGGAGGAGAGGGGGGTCCCCACACACTGAGAGAGTCTGAGGGAGCGGGGGGGTCCAAACAAACTGAGAGAGTCTGTGTGAGAGGGGTTTCCCCACACACAGAGAGCCTGGGGGAAAGGGGGCTACCCAAACACTGAGAGAGTCTGGGGGAGAGGGGGGTTCCTTCACACTGAGAGAGTCTGGGGGAGAGGGGAGTTCCCTCACACTGAAAGAGTCTGGGTGATATGGATTTTCCCCACACACTGAGAAAGTCTGGGGTATAGGGTGGTCCCCACACACTGAGACAATCTGTGGAGTTGGGTTTCCCCACACACTGAGAGAGTCTGGGAGAGAGGGGGGACCCAGACACATTGATAAATTCTGGGCCACAGGGGGGTCCACACACACTGAGAGAGTCAGTGGGAGAGGGGGTCCCCACTCACTGAGAGTCTGGGGGAGAGGAGTGTCCCCACACACTGAGAGAGCCTGGGGGAGAGGGCGGTCCCCACACACTGAGAGTCTGAGGGAGAGGGTGTTCCCCACACACTGAGAGAGTCTGGGGGCGAGGGCGGTCCCCACACACTGAGAGAGTCTGGGGGAGAGGGCGGACCCCACACACTGAGAGAGTCTGGGGGAGAGGGGGGTCCAAACGAACTGAGAGAGTCTGTGTGAGAGGGGTTTCCCCACACACACAGAGTGCCTGGGGGAAAGGGGGCTACTCAAACACTGAGAGAGTCTGGGGGAGAGGGGAATTCCCTCACACTGAGAGAGTTTGGGGGAGAGGGGGGTTCCCTCACACTGAGAGAGTCTGGGGGAGAGGGGTTAACCCACACACAGAGAGTCTAGGGGAGAGGGTGGTCCCCACATATTGAGAGAGTCTGGGGCAGAGGGTTTTCCCCACACACTGAGAGAGTCTGGGGGAGAGGGGTGTCCCCACACACTGAGAGAGTCAGGAGGAGAGGGGTTTTCCCCACACCCTGAGAGTGTCAGGGTGAGAGGGGGGTCCCACACACTGAGAAAGCCTGGGAGTGAGAGGGGTCCCGACACACTGAGAGAGTCTGGGGGAGAGGAGCTGTCCCCACACACAGAGAGTCTGGGGGAGTGGGGAGTCCCCACACACTGAGAGAGTCTTGGGGAGAGAGGGGTCCCCACATACTGAGAGTGTATTGGGGAGAGAGGTTCCCAACACCCTGAGAGAATCTGGGGAATTGGGGTTCCCCACACCATGAGAGAGTTTGGGTGAGAAGGGATCCCCACACACTGAGAGAGTCTGGAGTAAAAGGGGTCCCCACACACTGAGACAATCTGGGGGAGATGTGTGTACCCACACACTGAGAGAGTCTGGGAGAGATGGGGGACCCACACACATTGATACAGTCTGGGGGACAGGGGGGTCCCCACACACTGAGAGAGTCTGGGTGACAGGGTTTTTCCCCACACACTGAGAGAGTCTGGGGGAGAGTGGTATCCCCACACACTGAGAGTCTGGGGGAGAGGGGTATCCCCACACACTGAGAGAGTCTGGGGGAGAGTGGTATCCCCACACACTGAGAGTCTGGGGGAGAGTGGTATCCCCACACACTGAGAGAGTCTGGGGGAGAGGGGTGTTCCCACACACTGAGAGAGTCTGGAGGAGAGGGTTTTTCCCCACACACTGAGAGAGTCTGGGTGACAGGGTTTTTCCCCACACACTGAGAGAGTCTGGGGGAGAGGGTTTTTCCCCACACACTGAGAGAGTCTGGGGGAGAGGGGTGTCCCCACACACTGAGAGAGTCTGGAGGAGAGGGTTTTTCCCCACACACTGAGAGAGTCTGGGTGACAGGGTTTTTCCCCACACACTGAGAGAGTCTGGGTGACAGGGTTTTTCCCCACACACTGAGAGAGTCTGGGGGAGAGGGTTTTTCCCCACACACTGAGAGAGTTTGTTGGAGACCGGGTCCCCAAACACGAGAGAGTCTGGAGGAGAGGGTTCTTCCCCACACACTGAGAGATTCTGGGGGACAGTCTGGTCCTGACGCACTGAGAGAGTCTTGGGGAAAGGGGTCCCCACACACTGAGAGAGTCTGGGGGAGAGGGGTGTCCCCACACACTGAGAGAGTCAGGGGGAGAGGGGTTTTCCCCACACCCTGAGAGTGTCAGGGTGAGAGGGGGGTCCCACACACTGAGAAAACCTGGGAGTGAGAGGGGTCCCGACACACTGAGAGAGTCTGGGGGAGAGGAGCTGTCCCCACACACAGAGAGTCTGGGGGAGTGGGGGGTCCCCACACACTGAGAGAGTCTTGGGGAGAGGGGGGTCCCCACATACTGAGAGTGTATTGGGGAGAGAGGTTCCCAACACCCTGAGAGAATCTGGGGAATTGGGGTTCCCCACACCATGAGAGAGTTTGGGTGAGAAGGGATCCCCACACACTGAGAGAGTCTGGAGTAAAAGAGGTCCCCACACACTGAGACAATCTGGGGGAGATGTGTGTACCCACACACTGAGAGAGTCTGGGAGAGATGGGGGACCCACACACATCGATACAGTCTGGGGGACAGGGGGGTCCCCACACACTGAGAGAGTCTGGGTGACAGGGTTTTTCCCCACACACTGAGAGAGTCTAGAGGAGAGGGTTTTTCCCCACACACTGAGAGAGTTTGTTGGAGAGCGGGTCCCCCAAACACGAGAGAGTCTGGAGGAAAGGGTTTTTCCCCACACACTGAGAGATTCTGGGGGGAGAGTCTTGGTCCTGACGCACTGAGAGAGTCTTGGGAAAAGGGGTCCCCACACACTGAGAGAGTCTGGAGTAGAGGTGGTCTCCACACACTGAGAGAGTCTGGGGTAGAGGTGGTCTCCCACACTGAGAGAGTCTGGAGTAGAGGTGGTCTCCCACACACAGAGAGAGTCTGGGTGAGAGTGTGGTCCCCACGCACTGAGAGAGTCTTGGGGAGAAGGGGGGTCCCCATATACTGAGGACTGTCTTGGTGAGAGGCGGTCCCAAAACCCTGAGAGAGTCTGGGGGAGAGGGGTGTCCCCGCACACTGAGAGAGTCTGGAGTAGAGGTGCTCTCCACACACTGAGAGAGTCTGGGGGAGAGGTGGTCTCCCACACTGAGACAATCTTTGGAGATGGGTGTCCCCTATACACTGAGAGAGTCTGGGAGAGAGGGGGGTCCCACACACATTGATAGAGTCTGGGGGACAGGGGGGTCCACACACACTGAGAGAGACTGGGGGAGATGAGGGTGGCCCCACACTCTTAGAGAGTCTGGGGGAGATGGGTTTTCCCAACACACTGAGAGAGTCAGGGCGAGAGGGGGATTCACCACCCACTGGGAGATTCTGAGAGAAAGGAAGGTTCTCACACACTGAGAGAGTCTGGGGGAGAGGGTGGCCCCTACACACTGTGAGAGTCTGGGGGAGAGGGGGGTTTCCACACACTGAGAGAGTCTTGGGGAGTGGGGAGACCCACAACCTGAGAGAGTCTGTGGGTGAGGGGGGTTTCCAGACACAGAGAGTCTGGGGAGAGGGCGGGGTACTGAAACACTGAGAGAGTCTGAAGGGAGAGTGGGGTTAGGCATACACTGAGAGAGTCTTGAGGAGACGGGGTCTCCACACACTGAGAGAGTCTGGGGGAGAGGGTAGGTCCCAACATACTGAGAGATTCTGGGGGAGAGCAGTTTTCCCCGACATTCTGAGAGAGTCTGGGGGAGAGGGGTTTTCCCCACACACTGAGAGAAATCTGGTGGAGATGGGGGGGGCGCCACACACAGAGAGAGTCTGGGGGAGAGGGGGGGTCCCGAAACATTGAGAGAGTCTCGGGGAGACGGAAGTCCACACAAAATGAGAGAGTCTGGGGGAGAGGGTTTTTCCCCACACACTGAGAGAGTCTGGGGAGTGAGCAGAGTCCTCACACAATGAGAGAGTCTGGGGATGAGGGGTCCGCACACACTGGGAGAGACTGGGGGAGCGGGGGTCCCCTCACACTGCGACAATCTGGTGGAGATGGGGTGTCCCCACACACGGAGAGAATCTGGGAGAGAGGGTGGACGCACACAGTGAGATAGTCTGGGGGACAGGGGGGGTCCACACAGACTGAGAGATTCAGGTGGAGATGAGGGTGGCCCCACACACAGAGAGAGTCTGGGGGAAGAGGGGGATCCCCACACACTGAGAGAATCTGTGGGAGAGGGGGGGTCCCGAAACATTGAGAGAGTCTGGGGGAGAGGGGGGTCCCCAGACACTGAGAGAGTCTGGGGAAGGAAGGGGCTCCCCCACACAGTGAGAGAGTATGGGGGCAGAGGGGTTTTCCCCACACACTGAGAGAGTCTGGGAGAGAGAGGAGGCTCCCCAAACACTGAGAGAGTCTAGGGGAGAGGGGTGTCCCCTCACACTAAGAGAGTCTAGGGGAGAGTGGGGGGGTCCCAATTACTGAGACCGTCTTGGGGAGTGGGGGTCCCAACATCCTGAGAGAGTCTGGGGGAGATGGGTTTTCCCCACACACTGAGAGAGTCTGTGGGGGAGAGGGTGGTCCCCACTCACTGAGACAATCTGGGGGAGATGTGTGTCCCCACACACTGAGAGAGTCTGGCAGAGAGGGGGGACCCACACACATTGATAGAGTCTCGGGGACAGGGGGGTCCACACGCACTGAGAGAGTCTGGGGGAGAGGGAGGTCCCCCACACACGGAGACAGTCTGGGGGAGAGGAGGGTCCCCACACACTGAGAGAGTCTGGGGGAGAGGTTGGTCCGCACACACAGACACTCTGGGGGAGATGTGTGTACCCACACACTGAGAGAGTCTTGGCAGAGAGGGGGGGACCCACACACATTGATAGAGTCTCGGGGACAGGGCGGTCCACACACACTGAGAGTCTGGGGGAGAGGGGAATCTCTACAAACTGAGAGAGCATAGGGGAGAGGGGGCTTCCCCACACTCTGAGTAATCTGGGCGAGAGGGGAGTCCTCACCCACTGAGAGAGTCTGGGAGAGAGGGTGGGTCCCCATACACTGAGACAATCTGGGTGAAATGGGTGTCCCCCACACACTGAGAGAGTCTGGGAGAGAGGGGGGGGACCCACATATATTGATAGAGTCTGGGGGACAGGAGGGTCCACACACACTGAGAGATTCTGGGGGAGGGGCAGGTGGCCCCACGCACTTAGAGAGTCTGGGGGAGAGGGGTTTTCCTACACACTGAGACAGTCAGGGAGAAAGGGAAGTCACCACCCACTGGGAGAGTCTGGGAGAGAGTGGGTTCCCCACACACTGAGAGATTCTGGGGGGAGCAAGGTGTCCCCACACACTGAGAGAGTCTGGGGAGAGCGGAGTCCCCACACACTGAGAGATTCTGGGGGAGAGGGGGGTCTCTACAAACTGAGAGAGTCTTGGGGAGATGATTCTTACCCACACACTGAGTAATCTGGGCGAGAGGGGAGTCCTCACCCACTGAGGGAGTCTGGGAGAAAGGGGGCTCCCCACACACTGAGAGATTCTGGGGTAGAGGGGTTGTCCCATCACACTGAGAGAGTCTGGGTGAGAGTGTGGTCCCCACGCACTGAGAGAGTCTGGGGGAGAGGGGTGTCCCGCACACTGAGAGATTCTGGGGTAGAGGGGTGTCCCGTCACACTGAGAGAGTCTGGGGGAGGGTGAGGTCCCACATATTGAGAGAGTCTGTGGGGAAAGGGGGGGTCCCCACATACGGAGAGCGTCTTGGGGGGGAGAGTGGGTCCCCACACCCCTGAGAGAGTCTGGGGGAGAGGGGGTTCCCCATACACTGAGAGGGTCTGGAGTAGAAGGGGTCTCCACACAATGAGAGAGTCTGGGGAAGAGGGGTGTTCCCCACACACTAAGAGAGACTGTTGGGGAGGGGATCCCCACACATGAGAGAGTCTGGGGAGAGGGGTTTCCCCACACACTGAGAGAGTCAGGGCGAAAGGGGGAGTCACCACACACTGGTAGAGTCTTGGAGGAGAGTGGGTTCCCTACACACTGAGAGATTCTGGGGGAGCAGGGTGTCCCCCACACACTGAGAGAGTCTTGGGGAGAGGGGGCTTACCTACACACTGCGAGAATCTGTGCAAGAGGGGAGTCCTCAACTACTGAGAGATTGTGGGGTTGAGGGGTTCCCCAAACCCTGAGAGAGTCTGGGGGATAAGGGTTTTCCCCACACAATGAGAGAGTCTGGGGGAGTGGGAAGGCCCACAACATGAGACTGTCTGTGGAAGAGGGGGGTCACCAGACACTGAGAGAGTCTAGAGTAGAGGGCGTCTCCACACACTGAGAGAGTCTGGGAGAGAGTGGTGTCCACACACACTGAGAGAGTCTGGGGGAGAGGGATTCTCCATACACTGAGAGAGTCTGGGGGAGAGGGGTGTCCCCACACACTGAGAGATTCTGGGGGTGAGGGGGTTCCCCACACAGTGAGAGAGTCTGGGGGAGATTGGGGTCTCAACACACTGAGAGAGTCTGGGGGAGAGGGGTAGTTCCCACTCCCTGAGATAGTCTGGGGAGAGTGGTTTTCCCCACACATTGGGGAGAGTCTGTTGTAGAGGGTGGTCCCCACACACTGAGACAATCTGGGGGAGATGGGTGTCCCAACACACTGAGAAATCTGGGAGAGAGGGGGAACCCACACACATTCATAGAGTCTGGGGGACAGGGGGGGTCCCCACACGCTGAGAGAGTCTGGGGGGAGAGGGGTTTTCCCCATACGCTCAGAGAGTCTGGTGGAGAGGGAGGTCCCGAACACACTGAGATAGTCTGGGGGAAAGGGGTTTTCCCCCACACACCGAGATAGTCTGGTGGAGAGGGGTTCCCCACACATGAGAGAGTCTGAGGGAGAGGGGGGTCCACACACACTGAGATTCTGGGGGGAGAGGGGTGTCCCCACACACTGAGAGAGTCTGGGTGGAGAGAGGTGTCCCACACACACTGAGAGAGTCTGGGGGAGATTGGGGGTCCCCAGACAGTGAGAGAGTCTGGGGGAGATTGGGGTCCCCAACACACTGATAGAGTCTGGGGGAGAGGGGTAGTCTCCACTCCCTGAGATAATCTGGGGGAGAGTGGTTTTCCCCCACACATTGAGAGGGTCTGGTGGAGGGGGGTTTCCCCACACATGAGAGAGTCTGGGGGAGAGGATGGTCCACACACTTCTGAGAGAGTCTGGGGGAAAGGGGTGTCCCCCACACACTGAGAGAGTCTGGGGGTGAGGGGGGTTCCCCACACAGTGAGAGAGTCTGGGGGAGATTGGGGTCCCAACACACTGATAGAGTCTGGGGGTGAGGGGGTAGTCCCCACTCCCTGAGATATTCTGGGGGAGAGTGGTTTTCCCCACACATTGAGAGGGTCTGGTGTAGGGGGGGTCCCCACACATGAGAGAGTCTGGGGAGATGATGGTCCACACACACTGAGAGAGTCTTGGGGAGATGGGTTTTCCCCACACACTGAGACAGTCTGGTGGAGTGGGGAGACCCACAACCTGAGAGAGTCTGTGGGAGAGGGGATCTCCAGACACTGAGAGAGACTGGAGTAGAGGGGGTCTCCACAAACTGAGAGAGTCTGGGGGAGATGGGGGTCCCCAAACACTGAGAGAGTCTAGGGGAGAGGGGAGGTACCGAAACAATGAGAGAGTCTGGGGGAGAAGGGTGTCGCCAAACACTGAGAGAGTGGGGTGGAGAGGGGGGTCCTCACACACTGAGAGAGACTGTGGAAGAGGGGTGTCCTGAAACATTGAGAGAGTTTGGGGGAGAGGGGTTTTCCCACACACTTAGATAGTCTGGGGGGTGAGGGGTTTTCCCCACACACGAGAGAGTCTGGGGGAAAGGGGAAACCCCCACACTGAGAGAGTCTGGGAGAGGCTGGTCTCTACACACTAAGAGAATCTGGGCGAGAGGGGTGTCCCCTGACACTGAGAGAGTCTGGGGGTAGAGGGGGCGTCCCCACACACAAGAGAATCTGGGGGAGAGGGTGGTGCACACACACTGAGAGAGTCTTGAGGAGAGGGGTCCTCCACAAACTATGAGAATCTGGGGGAGACGGGGGTCCCCACAAACTGAGACAATCTGGGGGAGAGGGCGGAACCCACGCACTAAGAGAGTCTGGGGGAGAGGGAGGTCCCCACACACGGAGCGAGTCTCGGGAGAGGTGTTTTCTCCACACACTGAGAGAGTTTGGGGGAGAGCAGTTTTCCCCACACACTAAGAGTCTGGGGGAGAGGGGAGTCCCCACACACTGAGATAGTCTAGGGGAGAGAGGTGTCCCGAAACATTGAGAGAGTCTGGGGGAGAGGGTTTTTCTCCCCATATGAGAGAGTCTGGGGGCATGGGGCTCCCCACACACAGAGAGAACCTGGGGGAGAAGGGAGTCCCCCACACACTGATAGAGCTGTGGGAGAAGGGCTCCCCACACACTGAGAGAGTCTGGGGGAGAGTGGGGTCTCTACAAACTGAAAGAGTCTGGGAGAGAGCAGGCTCCCCACACACTGAGAGTTTCTGAGAGAGAGGGGGTGTCCTCTCACATTGAGAGAGTCTGGAAGAGAATGGGGACCCCACACAGTGAGGAGAGTCTTGGGGAATGGGGGGTCCCCACATACTGAGTGCGTCTTGGCACGAGTGGGTCCCAACACCCTGAGAGATTGTCGGGGGAGAGAGGTTCCCCAAACCCTGAGAGAGTCCTGGGGGTGATGGGTTTTCCCCACACACTGAGAGAGTCTGGGGAATTGAGGAGACCCACAACCTGAGAGAGCCTGTGGGAGAGGGGTGGGTCTCCATACACTGAGAGAGACTGGAGTAGAGGGGCTCCCCACACACTGACAGTGGTCTGGGGGAGATGGGGTCCCCATACACTGAGTCTGGGGGAGAGGGGGGCCCCACACACTGAGAGAGTCTGTGGGAGAGGGGGCACCCCACACAATGAGAGAGTCTTGAGGAGAGGGTTGTACCCACAAACTGAGAGAGTCTGGGGGCAAGGGGGCTCCCCACACACTGAGAGAGCCTGGGGGAGAAGGGGTTCCCCACAGAGTGAGAGAGCCTGGGGAGAAGGGGTTCCCCACAGAGTGAGAGAGCCTGGGGGAGAGGGGAGTCCACACACACTGAGAATGCCTGGGTGAGAGTGGGGACTCTACAAACTGAGAGAGCCTGGGGGAGAGGGGCTTACCCACACACTGAGAGAATCTGGGGGAGAGGGTGGTCCCTGCACACTGAGACAATCTGGGTGAAATGGGTGTCCCCACACACTGAGAGAGTCTGAGCGAGAGGGGGGGACACACACACTGAGAAAGTCTGGGGGAGAGGTGGGTGGCCCCCACGCACTTAAAGTGTCTGGGGGAAAGGGGATTTCCCCACACAGTGAGGGAGTCAGGGCGAGAGGGGAATCACCACCCACTGGGAGAATCTAGGAAAGAGGGGGTTCCCCACACACTGAGAGATTCTGGGGGAGAGTGGGGTCCCCGCACACTGAGAGATTCTGGAGGTGAGGGATTCTCCACACACTGAGAGAGTCTTGAGGAGTGGGGGTCTCCACAAACTGCGAGAGTCTGGTGGAGATGAGGGTCCCTACAAATTGAGACAATCTGGGGGGGGAGGGCGGAACCCACGCACTGAGAGAGTCTGGGGGAGAGGGGGGGTCCCGAAACATTGAGAGAGTCTGGGGGGATAGGGTTTTTCCCCACACACACACAGAGTCTGGGGGAGAGGGGCTCCTGACACACTGAGACAGTCTGGGGTGTGAGGTGTTGTTCCCACGCATGAGAGAGTCTGGAGGAAAGGGGTTTTCCCACACACTGAGAGAGTCTGCGGGCAAGGGAGGTCGCCACACACTGAGAGAGCCTGGGGGAGAAGGGGCTCCCTGCACAGTGAGAGTGTATGGGGGTGAGGGGGGTCCCCATATATTGAGAGATTATGGGGCAGAGGGGTTTTCCACAGACACTGAGAGAGTCTGGGGAAGAGGGGAAACCCCACACACTGAGAGAGTCTGGTGTAGAGGGGGGCTCCACAAACTGAGAGATTCTTGGGGAGAGGGGGCTTACCCACACACTGAGAGAATCTGGGAAGAGGGGAGTCCTCACCCACTGAGAGAGTCTGGGAGAGAGGGGGCTCCCCACACACTGAGAGAGTCTGGGAGAGAGGGGGCTCCCCTCACACTGAGAGAGTCTTGGGGAAAGGGTTGTCCCCACTACCTGAGATCGTCTTGGGGAGAAAGCGTACCAACACCCTGAGAGAGATTGGGGGAGAGGGGTTCCCCACAACCTGAGAGAGTCTGGGTGAAAGTGGGGTCCCCGCATCCTGAGAGAGTCTGGAGTAGAAGGGGTCTCCACACACCGAGAGAGTCTGGGGTAGAGAGTGGTCCCCACACACTGACACAATCTGGGGGAGATTGGTGTTCTCACACACACAGAGAATCTGGGAGAGAGGGGGGACCAACAAATATTTATAGAGTCTGGGGTCCACACACACTGAGAGAGTAAAGGGGTGAGGCAGGTGGCCCCACGCACTTAGAGAGTCTTGGGGAGAGGGGTTTTTCCCACATACTGAGAGAGTCTCGGGGAGATTGGAGTCCCAACTCCCTGAGATAGTCTGGGGGAGAGTGGTTTTCCCCACATACTGAGAGAGTCTGGTAGAGGGGGTGGTCCCCACACACGAGAGAGTCTGGGGTAGAGGTGTTTTCCCCACACACTGAGACAGCCGGAAGAGAATGGTGTCCCCACACTCTGAAAGAGCCTGGGGGAGATTGTGGTCCCCACACACTGAGAGAGTCTGGGGGTGATGGGTTTTCCCCACACATTGAGAGAGTCTGGTGGAGTGGGGAGACACACAACCTGAGAGAGTCTGTGGGAGAGGGGGATCTCCAGACACTGAGAGAGTCTGGGGGAGATAGGGATCCCCAAACACTGAGAGAGTCTAGGGGAGAGGGGAGGTACCGAAACAATGAGAGAGTCTGGGGGAGAGAGGGGGTCCCCACACTCTGAGAGAGTCTGGGGGAGAAGGGTGTCGCCAAACACTGAGAGAGTCGGGGGGAGAGGGGGGGTCCGCACACACTGAGAGAGTCTGGGGGAGAGGGAGGGTCCGCACACACAGAGAGAGTCTGGGGGAGAGGTGTTTTTACCCACACACTGAGTGAGTCTGGAGCAGAGGGGTGTAACCACACACTGAGGGAGCCTGGGTGAGAGGGGGGTCCCCACACACTGAGAGAGTCTGGAGCAGAGGGGTGTAACCACACACTGAGGGAGCCTGGGTGAGAGGGGGGTCCCCACACACTGAGAGAGTCTGGGGGGAGTGGGGAGACCCACAACCTGAGAGAGTCTGTGGGAGAGGGGTGTGGCCCAACACACTTAGAGAGTCTGGGAGAGAGGGTTGTGGCCCAACACACTTAGAAAGTCTGGGGGAGAGGGGTGTGGCCCAACATACTTAGAGAGTCTGGGGGAGATGGGGTCCCCACACACTGAGAGTGTATGGGGGAAAGGAGGATCCCGACACACTGAGAGAGTGTGGAGGGTGAGGGGGGGTCCCCAGACACTGAGAGAACCTGGGGGAGAAGGGGCTCCCGGCACAGTGAGAGTGTATGGGGGAGAGGGGGGTCCCCAGATATTGAGAGAGTGTGGGGGGCAGAAGGATTTTCCCCAGACCACTGAGAGAGTCTGGGGAAGAGGGGAAACCTCAAACACTGAGACAGTCAGGTGTAGAAGGGGGTTTCTACAAACTGAGAGATTCTCGGGGAGAGGGGATTACCCACACATTGAGAGAATCTGGGTGAGGGGGGAGTCCTCACCCACTGAGTGAGTCTGGGAGAGTGGGGTCCCCACACACTGAGAGAGTCTTGGGGAAAGGGTTGTCCCCACTAACTGAGATCATCTTGGGGAGAGAGGGTACCAACACCCTGAGAGTGATTGGGGGAGAGGTGTTCCCCACAACCTGAGAGAGTCTGGGTGAGAGTGGCGTCCCCGCATCCTGAGAGAGTCTGGGTGAGAGTGGCGTCCCCGCACACTGAGAGAGTCTGGAGTAGAAGGGGTCTCCACACATTGAGAGAGTCTGGGGTAGAGGGTGGTCCCCACACACTGACACAATCTGGGAGAGATGGGTGTCCCCACACACAGAGAGAATCTGGGAGAGAGGGGGGACCAACACATATTTATAGAGTCTGGGGGACAGGGGGGTCCACACACACTGAGAGAATCTGGGGGAGAGGGATTTTCAACACACTGAGAGAGTTGGAGGAGAATGGTGTCCCCACACTCTGAGAGAGCCTGGGGGAGATTGAGGTCCCCACACACTGAGAGATTCTTGGGGAGATGGGTTTTCCCCACACACTGAGAGAGTCTGGTGGGGTGGGGAGACCCACACCCTGAGAGAGTCTGTGGGAGAGCGGGTTCTCCACACACTGAGAGAGACTGGAGTAGAGAGGGTCCCTACACACTGATAGAGTCTGGGGGAGAGGGGTTGTCCCCGCACACTGAGAGAGTCTGGGGGAGAAGGGGCTCCCCACACAGTAAGAGAGTCTGGGGAGAGCGGAGTCCCCACACACTGAGAGAGTCTGGGGGAGAGGGGGGGTCTCTACAAACTGAGAGAGTCTGGGGGAGACGGTTCTTACCACACACTGAGTAATCTGGGCGAGAGGGGAGTCCTCACCCACTGAGAGAGGCTGGGAGAAAGGGGGCACCCCAAAAACTGAGAGAGTCTGGAGAGAGAGGGGGAACCCACACACATTTATAGAGTCTGGGGGACAGGGGGGTCATCACACGCTGAGAGAGCCTGGGGGGAGGGCGGTTTTCCCCACACGCTCAGAGAGTCTGGTGGAGAGGGAAGTCCCGACACACTGAGATAGTCTGGGGGAAATGGGTTTTCCCCACACACGAGAGAGTCTGGGGGAGAAGGGGGTCCACACACACTGAGAGAGTCTGGGGGAGAGGGGTTTTCCCACACACTGAGAGAGTCTGGCGGAGAGGGGAAACCCCTCACACTGAGAGATTCTGGGGGAGAGTTGGGTCCCACACACTGAGAGAGACTTGGGGAAAGGGTGGTCCCCACATACAGAGAGCGTCTTGGGGAAAGGGGGGTCCCAACACCCTGAAAGGGTCTGGGGGAGAGGGGTGCCCCATACCCTGAGAGAGTCTGGGGGAGATGGGTTTTTCCCACACACTGAGAGAGTCTGGGGGAGTGGGGAGACCCACAACCTGAGGGAGTCTGTGGGAGAGGGGGGTCTCCAGACATTGAGAGAGTCTGGGAGAGATGGTTCTTACCCACACACTGAGTAATCTGGGCGAGAGGGGAGTCCTCATCCACTGAGAGAGTCTGGGAGAAAGGGGGCTCCCCAAACACTGAGAGATTCTGGAGAGAGAGGTGTCCCCTCACACTGATAGAGTCTGGGGGAGAGTTGGGTCCCACACACTGAGAGAGACTTGGGGAAAGGGCGGTCCCCACATACTGAGAGCGTCTTGGGGAAAGGGGGGTCCCAACACCCTGACAGAGTCTGGGGGAGAGGGGTGCCCCATACCCTGATAGAGTCTGGGGGAGAGGGGTTTTCCCCCACACACTGAGAGAGTCTGGTGGGGAGGGAGGTCCCGACACACTGAGATATTCTGGGGGAAAGGGGTTTGCCCCACACACTGAGAGAGTCTGGTGGAGAGGTGGTCCCCACACACGAGAGAGTCTGGGAGAGAGTGGGGTCCACACACACTGAGAGACTCTGGGGGAGAGGGGTTTTCCCACACACTGAGAGAGTCTTGTGGGGAGGGAGGTCCCGACACACTGAGATATTCTGGGGGGAAAGGGGTTTGCCCCACACACTGAGAGAGTCTGGTGGAGAGGTGGTCCCCACACACGAGAGAGTCTGGGAGAGAGTGGGGTCCACACACACTGAGAGACTCTGGGGGAGAGGGGTTTTCCCACACACTGAGAGAGTCTTGGGGAGAGGGGAAACCCCTCAAACTGAGAGAGTCTGGGGGAGACGGTTCTTACCCACACACTGAGTAATCTGGGTGAGAGGGGAGTCCACACCCACTGAGAGAGTCTGGGAGAAAGGGGACTCCCCAAACACTGAGAGATTCTCGGGGAGAGTGGTGTCCCCTCACACTGATAGAGTCTGGGGGAGAGTTGGGTCCCACACACTGAGAGAGACTTGGGGAAAGGGGGGTCCCCACATACTGAGAGCGTCTTGGGGAAAGGGGGTCGCAACACCCTGACAGAGTCTGGGGAGAGGGGTACCCCACACCCTGAGAGAGTTTGGGGGAGAGGGCAGTCCACACACACTGAGAGAGTCTGGGGGAAAGGGATTTTCCCCACACACTGAGAGAGTCTGGTGGAGAGGTGGTCCCCACACATGAGAGAGTCTGAGGGAGAGGGGGTCCACACACACTGAGAGACTCTGGGGGAGAGGGGTTTTCCCACACACTGAGAGAGTCTTGGGGGGAGCGGGATCACAACACAGTGAGAGAGTCTTGGGAAGAGTGGGATCACAACACACTGAGAGAGTCTTGGGAAAAGGGGGGTCACTTCAGACTGAGAAAATCTGGGGGTGAGGGGCGGTCCTCACACACTGAGAGAGTCTGGGGGAGATGGATTTTCCCCACACACATGTGAGACTCTGGGGGCGAGAGGAGTCCCCACACACAGAGAGTCTGGGGGAGTGGGGAGACCCACAGACTGAGAGATTCTGGGGGAGAGGGGAGACCCACAGGCTGAGAGATTCTGGGGGAGAGGGGTGTCCCCACACACTGAGAGATTCTGGGGGAGTGGGGAGACCCACAGGCTGAGAGATTCTGGGGGAGAGGGGTGTCCCCACACACTGAGAGATTCTGGGGGAGTGGGGAGACCCACAGGCTGAGAGATTCTGGGGGAGATGGGTTTTCCCCACACACTGAGAGAGTCTGGGGGAGTGGGGAGACCCACAGGCTGAGAGATTCTGCAGGAGAGGGGTGTCCCCACACACTGAGAGAGTCTGGGGGAGATTGGGGTCCCAACACACCGAGAGAGTCTGGGGGAGAGGGGTAGTCCCCACTCCCTGAGATAGTCTGGGGGGAGAGTGGTTTTCCCCACACACTGAGAGAGTCTGGTGGAGGGGAGGGCCCCACACACGAGAGAGTCTGGCGGACATGATGGTCCACACACACTGAGAGAGTCTGGGGGAGAGGGGTTTTCAACACACTGAGAGAGCTGGAGGAGAATGGTGTCCCCACACTCTGATAGAGTCTAGGGGAGAGGGGAGGTACCGAAACAATGAGAGAGTCTGGGGGAGAAGGATGTCGCCAAACACTGAGAGAGTCGGGGGGAGAGGGGGGTCCCCACACACTGAGAGATTCTTGAGGAATGGGGGTCTCCACAAACTGCTAGAGTCTGGCAGAGATGGGGGTCCCTACAAACTGAGACAATATGGGGGAGAGGGCGGACCCCACGGACTGAGCGAGTCTGGGGGAGAGGGGTTTTCCCCACACACTGAGGGTCTGGGGGAGAGGGGGTTCCCCACACACATTGAGAGAGTCTGGGGGACAGGGTTTTTTCCCCCACACCCTGAGAGAGTCTGGGGAGGGGGGGGGGGTGGTGGTTAGCACACACTGGGAGAGACTGGGAGAGATGGGTGTCCCCACACACTGAGAGAGTCTGGGGGACAGGGGGGTCCACACACACTGAGAAATTCAGGTGGAGAGGAGGGTGGCCCCACACACAGAGAGTCTGGGGGAGAGGGGGATCCCCACACACTGAGAGAGACTGTGGGAGTGGGGTGTCCCGAAACATTGAGAGAGTCTGGGGGAGAGGGGTTGTCCCCACACACTTAGATAGTCTGGGGCGAGGGATTTTCCCACACACGAGAGAGTCTGGGGGAGAGGGTTTTTCCGGGCACACTGAGAGAGTCTGGGAGAGAAGGGGCTCCCCACACAGTAAGAGAGTATGGGGCAGAGGGGTTTTCCCCACAAACTGAGAGAGTCTGGTGGAGAGGGTTTTTCCCCACACACTGAGAGAGTCTGTGGGAGAGGGGGCTTACCCACACACTGAGAGAATCTGGGCGAGAGGGGAGTCCACACCAATTGAGAGAGTCTGGGAGAGATGGGGCTCCCCATAAACTGAGAGATTCTGGGGGAGAGGGGTGTTCCCCTCACACTGAGAGAGTGGGGTCCTCACACACTGAGAGTGTCTTGGAGAAAGGGGGGACCCCACATACTGAGAGCGACTTGGGGAGAGGGGGTCCCAACACCCAGAGAGAGTCTGAGGGAGAGGGTGGTCCCCAGACACTGAGAGAGTCTGGGGGAGTTGGCTTTTCCCCACACACTGAGAGAGTCTGGTGGAGTGGGGAGATACACAACCTGAGAGTGTCTGTGGGCGAGCGGGGTCTCCAGATACTGAGAGAGTCTGGAGTAGAGAGGGTCTCCACACACTGAGAGAGTCTGGGGGAGAGGTTGGTCCCCACACACTGAGCGTGTCTGGGGGCGATGGGGGTCTCCACACACTGAGAGAGTCTGGGGGAGAGGTTGGTCCCCACACACTGAGCGTGTCTGGGGGCGATGGGGGTCTCCACACACTGAGAGAGTCTGGGGGAGAGGGGGGTCCCCACACACTGAGAGAGTCTGGGGGAGCAGGGGGTCTCTCCAAACTGAGAGAGTCTGGGGGAGACGGTGCTTACCCACACACAGACATTCTGGGCGAGAGGGGAGTCCTCACCCACTGAGGGAGTCTGGGGTAGAGGGGTGGCCCCTCACACTGAGAGAATCTGGGGGACAGTGGGGTCCCCAGACACTGAGAGAGTCTTGGGGAAAGGGTGGTCCCCACATACTGAGAGCGTCTTGGAGAGAGGGAGTCCCCACACCCTGAGAGAGTCTGGGTGAGAGGGTTTTCCCCGCACTCTGAGAGTGTCTGGGGTAGAAGGGGTCCCCACACATTGAGACAATCTGGGAGAGAGGGGTGTCCCCACACACACAGAGTCTGGGGGAGAGGGGGGTCCCCACACACTGAGAGAGTCTTAGGAAAGAGGGTCCCCACATACTGAGAGCGTCTTGGGGAGAGGGGATCCCAACACCCTGAGAGAGTCTGGGGGACAGGGGGTTTACCCACACGCTAAGAGAATCTGGGCGAGAGCGGAGTCCTCACCAACTGAGAGAGTCTGGGAGAGAGGGGGCTCCCCATACACTGAGAGAGTCTGGGGGAGAGTGGGCTCCCTACATACAGAGAGCATCTTGGGGAGAGGGGTTCACCACACCCTGAGAGAGTCTGGGGGACAGGGGGGTCCAAACACCCTGACAGAGTCTGGGGGAGAGGGATTCTCCAGACACTGAGAGAGTCTGGGGGAGAGGGGGATTCCCACACACAGAGATTATCTGGGAGAGTGGGGGGTCCCCAGTCACTGAGAGAATTTGGGCGAGAGGGGTATCCCCTCACACTGAGAGAGTCTGGGGGAGAGTGGGATCCCCACATACTGAAAGTCTTGGGAAAGGGGGTCCCCACATACTGAGAGCGTCTTGGGGAGAGGGGATCCCCATACCCTGAGAGAGTCTGGAGGAGAAGGGGTCCCCACACACTGAGACAGTCTTGGGGAAAGGGGGTCCCCACATACTGAAAGCGTCTTGGGGAGAGGGGGTGCCAACACCCTGATAGAGTCTGGGGAAGAGGGGTTCCCCACACCCTGAGTGTGGGACAGGGGTGTCCACACACACTGAGAGAGTCTGGGGGAGAGGGACTCTCCAGACACTGAGAGAGTCTGGGGGAGAGGGGTTTCCCACACACTGAGAGAGTCTGGTGGAGTGGGGAGACCCACAATCTGAGAGAGTCTGTGGGAGAGGGGGGTCTCCAGACAGTGAGAGAGTCTGGGGGGAGATGATCCCCACACACAGAGAGTCTGGAGGAGAAGGGGGGTCCCCATACACTGAGAGAGACTGGGGGAGAGCAGGGTCCTCACACACTGAGAGAGTCTTGGGGACAGGGGGGTCCATACACACTGAGACAGTCTGGGGGAAAGGGGGGTCCCCACACACTGAGAGAGTCTGGGGGAGAGGGGGGTTCCCACACACTGAGACAATCTGGGGGAGATGTGTGTCCCCACACACTGAGAGAGTCTGGGAGAGAGGGGGGACCCACACACTGAGATAGTCTGGGGGACATGGGAGTCCACATACTCTGAGAGATTCAGGTGGAGAGGAGTGTGGCCCCACACACTGACAGAGTCTGGGGAGAGAGGTTTCCCCACACACTGAGAGAGTCTGGGGGAGAAGGGGAGTCCCCACACATTGAGAGAGTCTGGGAGAAAGGGGGGTCCCCACATACTGAGAGAGTATGGGGGAGAGTGGGGTCTCTACAAATTGAGAGAGTCTGGGGGAGAGGGGGCTTACCCACACACTGAGAGAATCTGGGTGAGAGGGGAGTCCTCACCAACTGAGAGATTCTGGGGGAGAGTGGGGTCCTCACACACTGAGAGAGTCTTGGGGAAAGGGGGGACCCTACATACTGAGAGTGTCTTGGGGAGAGGGGGTCCCAACACCGGGAGAGAGTCTGGGGGAGAGGGGGGTCCCCACACACTGAGACAATCTGGGGGAGAGGTGGGTCCCCATACACCTAGAGAGTCTGGGGGAGAGCAGGGCCTCACACACTAAGAGAGTCATGGGGAGAGGGGGGGTCCCCATACATTGAGAGAGTCCGGGGAAGAGGGTCCCCACACACTGAGAGAGTCTGGGGGAGAGTGGTGTCCCAACACATTGAGAGAGTCTGGGGGAGAGGGGGTGTCCCTGCACTCTGAGAGAGTCTGGAATAGAAGGGGTCTCCACACACTGAGAGAGTCTGGGGGAGAGGGTGGTCTCCACACACTGAGAGCGTCTTGGGGAAAGGGGGTCCAAACACCCTGAGACAGTCTGGGGGAGAGGGGTTCCCCACACACTGAGAGAGTTTGTGTGAGAGGGGGGACCCCCACAATGAGAGAGTCTGGGGGCGAGGTGGGTCTCGACACACTGAGAAAGTCTGGGTAAGAGGGGGGTCCATACCCATTGAGAAAGTCTGGGTGAGAGGGGGGTCCCCACACATTGAGAGATACTGTGGAGAGGGGAGTCTGCACATACTTAGAGAGTTTGGGGGAGAGGGAGTCCCCACACACAGAGACTCTGGGGGAGAGGGGAGTCCCCACACACTTAAAAAGTCTGGGGGAGAGAGGGGTCCCCACACATTTAGAGAGTCTTGGGGACAGGGGGGTCCACACACACTGAGAGAGTCTGGGGGAGAGGGGGGTCCCCACACACTTTGAGAGTCTTGGGGACAGGGGGGTCCACACACACTGAGACAATCTGGGGGAGATGTGTGTCCCCACACACTGAGAGAGTTTGTGTGAGAGGGGGGACCCCCACAATGAGAGAGTCTGGGGGCGAGGTGGGTCTCGACACACTGAGAAAGTCTGGGTAAGAGGGGGGTCCACACCCATTAAGAAAGTCTGGGTGAGAGGGGGGTCCCCACACATTGAGAGATACTGTGGAGAGGGGAGTCTGCACATACTTAGAGAGTTTGGGGGAGAGGGAGTCCCCACACACAGAGACTCTGGGGGAGAGGGGAGTCCCCACACACTTAAAAAGTCTGGGGGAGAGGGGGGTCCCCACACATTTAGAGAGTCTTGGGGACAGGGGGGTCCACACACACTGAGAGAGTCTGGGGGAGAGGGGGGTCCCCACACACTTTGAGAGTCTTGGGGACAGGGGGGTCCACACACACTGAGACAATCTGGGGGAGATGTGTGTCCCCACACACTGAGAGAGTTTGTGTGAGAGGGGGGACCCCCACAATGAGAGAGTCTGGGGGCGAGGTGGGTCTCGACACACTGAGAAAGTCTGGGTAAGAGGGGGGTCCACACCCATTGAGAAAGTCTGGGTGAGAGGGGGGTCCCCACACATTGAGAGATACTGTGGAGAGGGGAGTCTGCACATACTTAGAGAGTTTGGGGGAGAGGGAGTCCCCACACACAGAGACTCTGGGGGAGAGGGGGGTCCCCACACACTTAGAGAGTCTGGGGGAGAGGGGGGTCCCCACACACTGAGAGAGTCTGGCATAGAGGGGGGTCCCCACATACTGAGAAGTCTGGGGGAGAGAGCTGGCCAAAATCAATCTTGGCTTTAAGCACGCCTTAGAAATCCCCCTCGCCATGGAAAGGATTGAGAGAGACCCTCAGGCTTTGCAACACGTGGATTTTGGCGCCGCACTTCATGTTGGGTGGGAACCTGTCGCTGAGCGTGGTGTGAAAACTAGACCTGCAGAATTAAAGCACAGTTCAGTAACCACTGTGAGAAACATTAAGAAGCTGAAGAGAAATGCTTCAGCATCAGTTTCAAGACAAAATTACTATAGATGTGGAGGTGTCTGTGGAGCAGATACCTGTAAATTGAAAGACGCAGAATGTCATTACTGTCACAAGAAGGGCCACATGGTTAGGCAATGCCGGACAAAGTAGAAGCCGGCTGCAAAACAACAAAGAAAAACAATGGAAGTAATAGGTACATCAGAGGCTGAATCTGCTGCTCCTGACTGCGACACAGTGACAATGTGTGAAATGTGTACTGTGTGACACTGTGTGAAATGTGTACCGTGTGACACTGTGTACCATGTGACAGTGTGAAATGTGTATCGTGTGACAATGTGTGCCATGTGACACTGTGAAATGTGACACTGTGTGAAATGTGTACCATTTGACACTGTGTTAAATGTGTACCGAGTGAGAGTGTGAAATGTGTACCACGTGACACGGTGTGAAATGTGTATCCAGTGATAGTGTGAAATATGTACTGTGTGACACGTGTGAAATCTGTAACATGTGACACTGTGTTAAATGTGCACCATTTGACACAGTTTGAAATGTGTACCGAGTGATCTTGTGTGAAACGTGTACCACGTGGCACAGTGTGAAATATGTACCATGTGATAGTGTGAAAATTATACGGTCTGACTTTGTGAAATGTGTACTGTGTGGCATTGTGTCAAATGTGTACCGAGTGACAGTGTGAAATGTGTACTGTGCGACATGGTGTGAAATGTATAGTGTGATACGGTGTCAAATGTGTACCGAGTGTGAAATGAATATCGTGTGACACTGTGTGAAATGTGTAACGTGTGACAATGTGTTAAATGTGTACCGTGTGACACTGTGTGAAATGCACATCGTGTTACATGGTGTGAAATGTGTACCGAATGACAGTGTGAAATGTATACCGTGTGACACCATGTGAAATGTGTAACATGTGACAGTTTGAAATGTGTACCATGTGAGAGAGTGTGAAATGTGTACCGAGTGACAGTGTTAAATGTGTACCATGTGACACTGTGTGAAATGTGTATCGTGTGACCGTGTGAACTATGTACAATGTGAGACAGTGTGAAAGGTGTACCAAATGACAGTGTGAAATGTGTACCATGTGACATGGTGTGAAATGTGTAGTGTGACACTGTGTCAAGTGTGTACCGTGTGACACGGTGTGAAATGTGTACCGAGTGACAGTGTGAGATGTGTATCATGTGACACTATGTACGGTGTGACATTGGGTACACTTTTCATACAGTGTCACATGGTACACATTTCACACAGTGACAGTGTTAAATGTGTGCTATGTGACACTGTGTGAAATGTGTATCGTGTGATAGTGAGTGAAATATGTAACCGTGTGACAGTGTCTGAGATGTGAGTGTGTCTGAAATGTGTAACCATATGAGTGTCTGAAATGTGTAACCATGTGACAGTGAGTGAAATGTGTCACCGTGTGACACAGTGAGTGAAATGTGTCACCGTGTGTCTGAAATGTGTAACCGTGTGTCACAGTGTCTGAAATGTGTAACCATGAGACAGTGTCTGAAAAGTATATCGGTGTGACAGTGTTTGAAATATGTATCTGTGTGACCGTGTCTGAAAGGTGACTATGTCTGAGATGCGTCACTGTATGACACAGTGAGTGAAATGTGACACCATTTGACACAGTGAATGAAATGTGACACCGTGTGACACAGTGAGTGAAATGTATCACTGTGTGTCTGAAATGTGTATCTGTGTGACAGTGTCTGATATGTGTAACCGTGTGAGTATCTGAAGTGTGTAACATGTGACACGGTGAATGAAATGTGTATCTGTGTGAAAGTGTCTGAAATGTGTAACTGTGTGACAGTGAGTGAAATGTGTAAATATGTGACAGTGTCTGAAATATGTAACCGTGTGAGTGTCTGAAATGTGTAACTGTGATGGTGTCTGACATGTGTAACTGTGTGACAGTGAGTGAAATGTGTAATTGTGTGAGTGTCTGAAAGGTGTAACCGTGTGACATGGTGTTTGAAATGTGTATCTGTGTGAAAATGTCTGAAATGTGTAACTGTGACAGTGAGTGAAATGTGTAACCATGTGACAGTGTCTGAAATATGTAACCGTGTGACAATGTCTGAAATGTGTAACTGGGACGGTGTCTGACATGTGTAACTGTGTGACAGTGAGTGAAATGTGTAACCGTGTGAGTGTCTGAAAATGTAACTGTGACACACAATGTCTGAAATGTGTAACTGTGTGATACAGTGAGTGAAATATGTAATCGTGTGACCATGTATGAAATGTGTAACTGTGTGACACTGAGCGAAATATGTAATTATGTGACAGTGTCTGAAATTCATAACCGTGTGACACCGTGAGTGAAATGTGTAACTGTGTGACACAGTGAGTGAAATATGTCACCGTGTGACACAGTGAGTGAAATATGTCACCGTGTCACACAGTGAGTGAAATGTGTCACTGTGTGTCTGAAATGTGTAACTGTGTGACAGTGTCTGATATGTGTAACCGTTTGAGTATCTGAAATGTGTAACCATGTGACACGGTGAGTGAAATGTGTATTTGTGTGACAGTGAGTGAAATGTGTAAACATGTGACAGTGTCTGAAATATGTAACCGTGTGACAATGTCTGAAATGTGTAACTGGGACGGTGTCTGACATGTGTAACTGTATGACAGTGAGTGAAATGTGTAACTGTGTGAGTGTCTGAAAATGTAACTGTGACACACAATGTCTGAAATGTGTAACTGTGTGATACAGTGAGTGAAATATGTAATCGTGTGACCATGTATGAAATGTGTAACTGTGTGACACTGAGCGAAATATGTAATTATGTGACAGTGTCTGAAATTCATAACCGTGTGACACCGTGAGTGAAATGTGTAACTGTGTGACACAGTGAGTGAAATATGTCACCGTGTGACACAGTGAGTGAAATATGTCACCGTGTCACACAGTGAGTGAAATGTGTCACTGTGTGTCTGAAATGTGTAACTGTGTGACAGTGTCTGATATGTGTAACCGTGTGAGTATCTGAAATGTGTAACCATGTGACACGGTGAGTGAAATGTGTATTTGTGTGACAGTGAGTGAAATGTGTAAACATGTGACAGTGTCTGAAATATGTAACCGTGTGACAATGTCTGAAATGTGTAACTGGGACGGTGTCTGACATGTGTAACTGTATGACAGTGAGTGAAATGTGTAACTGTGTGAGTGTCTGAAAATGTAACTGTGACACACAATGTCTGAAATGTGTAATTGTGTGATACAGTGAGTGAAATATGTAATCGTGTGACCATGTATGAAATGTGTAACTGTGTGACACTGAGCGAAATATGTAATTGTGTGACAGTGTCCGAAATGCATAACCGTGTGACACCGTGAGTGAAATGTGTAACTGTGTGACAGTGTCTGAAATGTGTAACCGTGTGACACAGTGAGGGAAATGTGTCACCGTGTGAGTGTCTGAAATGTGTAACTGTGTGACAATGTCCGAAACATGTATTGGTGTGACATGTCTGAAATGTGTAACCGTGTAACGGTGTCTAAAATGTGTAAGTGTGACACAAAGTGAAATGTGTAACCGTGTGAGTGTCTGAAATGTGTATCTGTGTGACAGTGTCTGAAATGTGAATCTGATTGACAGTGTCTGAAATGTGTCACTGTCTGACACAGTGAGTGAAATGTGCTACCATTTGACACATTGAGTGAAATGTGTCACCATTTGAGACATTGAGTGAAATGTATCACTGTGTGACACAGTGAGTTAAATGTATCAACGTGTGACACAGTGAGTGAAATGTGTCACCATGTGACACAGTGAGTGAAATGTGTCACTGGTGGACACATTGAGTGAAATGTGTCACCATTTGACACATTGAGTGAAATGTGTCACCGTGTGACACAGTGAGTGAAATGTGTCACCGTGTGACAGTGAGTGAAATGTGTCACCGTGTGAGTGTGAGTAAAGTGTGTAACCGTGTGAATGTGAGTAAAATGTGTAACCGTGTGAGTGTGAGTGAAATGTGTAACCGTGTGACACAGTGAGTGGAATGTGTCATCGTGTGACACAGTGAGTGGAATGTGTCACCGTGTGACACAGTGAGTGGAATGTGTCACCGTGTGAGTGTCTGAAATGTGTATCTGTGTGAGCATCTGAAACGTGTATCGGTGCGACATGTCTGAAATGTGTAACCGTGTGACAGTGTCTGAAATGTGTAACCGTGAGACACAGAGTGAAATGCGTAACCGTGCGTCAGTGTCTGAAATGTGTATCTGTGAGAGAGTGCCTGAAATTTATATCTGTGTGAAAGTGTCTGAAATGTGTAACTGTGTGATAGTGTCTGAATCGTGTATCTGTGTGATAGGGTCTGAATCGTGTATCTGTGTGATAGGATCTGAATCGTGTATCTGTGTGATAGTGTCTGAATTGTGTATCTGTGTGATAGTATCTGAATCGTGTATCTGTGCGATAGTGTCTGAATCGTGTATCTGTGTGAGTGTCTGAAATTTGTAACTGTGTGACAGTGCCTGAAATATGTAACTGTGTGACAGTGAGGGAAATGTGTAACCATGTGACAGTGTCCAAAATGTGTAACCGTGTGAGTGTCTGAGATGTGTAACCGTGACAGTGTCTGAGATGTGTAACCGTGTGAAAGTGTTAAATATGTAACCATGTGACAGTGTGTTAAATGTGTAAATGTGTGACAGTGTCTGAAATGTGTAACCGTGTGACAGAGTGAGTGAAATGTGTAACCGTGTGACAGTGTATGAAACGTGAAACCGTGTGACAGTGTTAAATATGCAACCATGTGACAGTGTGTTAAATGTGTAAATGTGTGACAGTGTCTGAAATGTGTAACCGTGTGACACAGTGAGTGAAATGTGTCACCTTGTGAGGCAGAGTGAAATGTGTTACAATATGTCTGAAATGTGTAACCATGTGAAAGTGTCTGAAATGTGCAACCATGTAAGACAGTGAGTGAAATGTGTAACTGTGTGACAGTGTCTGAAATGTGAGAGTGTCAGAAATGTGTAACCATGTGAGTGTCTGAAATTTGTAACAGTGAGTGAAATGTGTCACTGTGTGAGACAGTGAGTGAAATGTGTCACCGTGTCTGAAATGTGTAACCGTGTGACAGAGAGTGAAATGTGTCACCGTGTCTGAAATGTGCAACCGTGTGACCCAGTGAGTGAAATGTGTAACTGTGACAGTGTCTGAAATGTGTAACCGTGTGATACTGAGAGTGAAACGTGTCACCATATGAGTGTCTGAAATGTGTAACCATGTGACACGGTGAGTGAAATGTGTAACCGTGTGACACGGTGAGTGAAATGTGTAACCGTGTGACAGTGTATGAAATGTGTAATTGTGTGAGTGAGTGAAATGTGTAACCTAGTGACACAGTGAGTGAAATATGTAACCGTGTGACACAGTGTCTGAGATGTGTAACTGTGTGAAAGTGTGGGAAATGTGTAACTGTGAGTGTCTGAAATGTGTAACTGTGACACAGTGAGTGAAATGTGTAACCGTGTGACGCAGTGAGTCAAATGTGTAACTGTGACAGTGTATGAAATGTGTCACAGTCACACAGAGAGTGAACTGTATCCCGTGTGACAGAGTGAGTGAAATGTGTAACCGTGTGACACAGTGAGTGTAATGTTTAACCGTGTGACACAGTGAGTGAAATATGTCACCGTGAGTGTCTGAAATGCGTATCTGTGTGACAGTGTCTGAAATGTGTATCTGTGTGACAGAGTCTAAAATGTGTATCTGTGTGACAGTGTCTGAATCGTGTATCTGTGTGACAGTGTCTGAATCGTGTAACTGTATGACAGTGTCTGAAATGTGTAACAGAGACAGTCTCTGAATCGTGTAACTGTGTGAAAGTGTCTGAATCGTGTAACTGTGTGACAATGTCTGAATCATGTAACTGTGTGACAGTGTCTGAAATGTGTAACTGTGTGACAGTGTCTGAACTGCGTAACCGTGACAGTGTCTGAAATGTGTAACCGTGACAGTGCCTGAAATGTGAAACTGTTTGACAGTGTCTGAAATATATAACAGTGTGACAGTGTCTGAATCGTGTAACTGTTTGACAGTGTCTGAATTGTGTATCTGTGTGAGAGTGTCTGAAATGTGTAACTGTGTGACAGTATCTGAATCGTGAAACTGTGTGACAGTGTCTGAAATGTGTAACTGTGTGACAGAGTCTGAATTGTGTAATCGTGACGGTGCCTGAAATGTCTAAATATGACAGTGTCTGGAATGTGTAAACGTGACAATATCTGAAATATGTATCCGTGACAGTGTCTGAATCATGTAACTGTGTGACAGTGTCGGAACCATGTAACTGTGTGACAGTGTCAGAAACGTATAACTGTGTGACAGTGTCTGAAATGTGTATTTGTCTGACAGTGTCTGAATCGTGCAACTGTGTGACAGTGTCTGAAATGTGTAACTGTGACAGTGTCTGAAATGAGTAACTGTGTGACAGTGTCTGAAAAGTGTATCTGTGTGACAGTGTCTGAAATGTGTAACGGTGTCACAGTGTTTGAAATGTGTAACGGTGTGACAGTGTCTGAATTGTGTAACCGTGACAGTGCCTGAAATGTGTAACCGTGACAGTGTCAAACATGTGTACCGGTGACAGTGTCTGAAATGTGTAGCCGTGACAGTGTCTGAAATGTGTAACCGTGACAGTGTCTGAATCGTGTAACTTTATGACAGTGTCTGAAATGTGTAACTGTGTGACAGTGTCTGAATCCTGTATCTGTGTGACAGTGTCTGAAACGTGTAACTGTGTGACAGTGTCTGAAATGTGTATCTGTATGACAGTGTCTGAAATGTGTAACTGTGTGACAGTGCCTGAATCGTGTATCTGTGTGACAGTGTCTGAAATGTGTATCTGTATGACAGTGTCTGAATCCTGTATCTGTGTGACAGTGTCTGAAACGTGTAACTGTGTGACAGTGTCTGAAATGTGTAACCGTAACAGTGTCTGAAATGTGTATCTGTGTGACAGTGTCTGAATCGTGTAACTGTGTGACAGTGTCTGAATCGTGTATCTGTGTGCCGTTGTCTGAAACGTGTAACTGTGTGACAGTCTGAATCGTGTAACTATGTGACAGTGTCTGAATTGTGTATCTGTGTGCCGTTGTCTGAAACGTGTAACTGTGTGACAGTGTCTGAATCGTGTAACTATGTGACAGTGTCTGAATCCTGTAACTGTGTGACCGTGTCTGAAATGTGTAACCGTGACAGTGTCTGAATCGTGCAACTGTGTGACAGTGTCTGAAATGTGTAACTGTGTGACAGCGTCTGTAATGTGTATCTGTGTAACAGGGTCTGATATGTGTAACTTTGTGACAGTTTCTGAATTCTGTATCTGTGTGACAGTGTCTGAAACGTGTAACTGTGTGACAGTGTCTGAAATGTGTAACTGTGACAGTGTCTGAAATGTGTATCTGTGTAAAAGTGTCTGAAATGTGTAACGGTGTGACAGTGTGTGAATCCTGTATCTGTGTGACAGCATCTAAAATGTGTAACTGTGTGATACTGTCTGAAATGTGTAACTGTGACAGTGTCTGAAATGTGAATCTGAGTGACAGTGTCTGAAATGTGTCACCGTCTGACACAGTGAGTGAAATGTGTCACCATTTGACTTTTTGAGTGAAATGTGTCGCCATTTGAGACATTGAGTGAAATGTGTCACCGTGTGACACAGTGAGTGAAATGTATCAACGTGTGACACAGTGAGTGAAATGTGACACCGTATGACACAGTGAGTGATATGTGACACCGTGTGACACAGTGAGTGAAATGTGTCACCGGTTGACACATTGAATGAAATTTGACAACAGTTGACACATTGAGTGAAATGTGTCACCGTGTGACACAGTGAGTGAAATGTGTCACCGTGTGACACAGTGAGTGAAATGTGTCACCGTGTGAGTGTGAGTGAAATGTGTAACTGTGAGAGTGTGAGTGAAATGTGTAAGCGTGTGACACATTGAGTGAAATGTGTAACTGTGACAGTGTCTGAAATGTGTAACCGTGTGATACTGAGAGTGAAACGTGTCACCATATGAGTGTCTGAAATGTGTAACCGTGTGACACGGTGAGTGAAATGTGTAACCGTGTGACACGGTGAGTGAAATGTGTATCCGTGTGACACGGAGAGTGAAATGTGTATCCGTGTGACACGGAGAGTGAAATGTGTAACTGTGTGACATGGTGAGTGAAATGTGTAACCGTGTGACAGTGTATGAAATGTGTAATTGTATGAGTGAGCGAAATGTGTAACCTAGTGACACAGTGAGTGAAATATGTAACCGTGTGACACAGTGTCTGAGATGTGTAACTGTGTGAAAGTGTGGGAAATGTGTAACTGTGAGTGTCTGAAATGTGTAACTGTGACACAGTGAGTGAAATGTGTAACCGTGTGACACAGTGAGTCAAATGTGTAACTGTGACAGTGTATGAAATGTGTCACAGTCACACAGAGAGTGAACTGTATCCCGTGTGACAGAGTGAGTGAAATGTGTAACCGTGTGACACAGTGAGTGTAATGTGTAACCGTGTGACACAGTGAGTGAAATATGTCACCGTGAGTAACCGTGAGAAAGTGTCTGAAATGCGTATATGTGTGACAGTGTCTGAAATGTGTATCTGTGTGACAGAGTCTAAAATATGTAACAGTGACAGTGTCTGAATCATGTAAATGTGTGACAGTGTCTGAATCGTGTATCTGTGTGACAGTGTCTGAATCATATATCCGTGTGACAGTGTCTGAAATGTGTATCTGTGTGACAGTGTCTGAATCATATATCTGTATGACAGTGTCTGAAATGTGTAACAGAGACAGTCTCTGAATCGTGTAACTGTGTGAAAGTGTCTGAATCGTGTAACTGTGTGACAGTGTCTGAATCGTGTAACTGTGTGACGGTGTCTGAATCATGTAACTGTGTGACAGTGTCTGAAATGTGTAACTGTATGAGAGTGTCTGAATTGCGTAACCGTGACAGTGTCTGAAATGTGTAACTGTGTGACAGTGTCTGAAATGTATAACTGTGTGACAGTGTCTGAAATGTGTAACTGTGTGACAGTGTCTGAATCGTGTAACTGTTTGACAGTGTCTGAATTGTGTATCTGTGTGACAGTGTCTGAAATGTGTAACTGTGTGACAGTATCTGAATCGTGTAACTGTGTGACAGTGTCTGAAATGTGTAACTGTGTGACAGTGTCTGAATTGTGTAATTGTGACGGTGTCTGAAATGTCTAACCGTGACAGTGTCTGGAATGTGTAAACGTGACAGTATCTGAAATATGTATCCGTGACAGTGTCTGAATCATGTAACTGTGTGACAGTGTCGGAACCGTGCAACTGTGTGACAGTGTCAGAAACGTATAACTGTGGGACAGTGTCTGAAATGTGTATCTGTGTGACAGTGTATGAAATGTGTATTTGTGTGACAGTGTCTGAATCGTGTAACTGTGTGACAGTGTCTGAAATGTGTAACTGTGTGACAGTGTCTGAAATGTTGTGACAGTGTCTGAATTGTGTAACTGTGACAGTGTCTGAAATGTGTAACCGTGTGACAGTGTCTGAAATGTGTAAATGTGTGACAGTGTCTGAAATGTGTGACAGTGTCTGAATTGTGTAACTGTGACAGTGTCTGAAATGTGTAACCGTGTGACAGTGTCTGAAATGTGTAAATGTGTGACAGTTTCTGAAAAGTGTATCTGTGTGACAGTGTCTGAAATGTGTAACTGTGTCACCGTGTTTGAAATGTGTAACGGTGTGACAGTGTCTGAATTGTGTAACCGTGACAGTGCCTGAAATGTGTAACTGTGACAGTGTCTGAAATGTGTACCGGTGACAGTGTCTGAAATGTGTAGCCGTGACAGTGTCTGAAATGTGTAACTGTGACAGTGTCTGAATCATGTAACTGTGTGACAGTGTCTGAAATTTGTATCTGTATGACAGTGTCTGAAATGTGTAACTGTGTGACAGTGTCTGAATCCTGTAACTGTGTGACAGTGTCTGAAACGTGTAACTGTGTGACAGTGTCTGAAATGTGTATCTGTATGACAGTGTCTGAAATGTGTAACTGTGTGACAGTGCCTGAATCATGTATCTGTGTGACAGTGTCTGAAATGTGTATCTGTATGACAGTGACTGAAATGTGTAACCGTAACAGTGTCTGAAATGTGTATCTGTGTGACAGTGTCTGAATCGTGTAACTGTGTGACAGTGTCTGAATTGTGTATCTGTGTGCCGTTGACTGAAATGTGTAACTGTGTGACAGTGTCTGAATCGTGTAACTATGTGACAGTGTCTGAATCGTGTATCTGTGTGCCGTTGTCTGAAACGTGTAACTGTGTGTCAGTGTCTGAATCGTGTAACTATGTGACAGTGTCTGAATCCTGTAACTGTGTGACTGTGTCTGAAATGTGTAACCGTGACAGTGTCTGAATCGTGCAACTGTGTGACAGTGTCTGAAATGTGTAACTGTGTGACAGCGTCTGTAATGTGTATCTGTGTAACAGTGTCTGAAATGTGTAACTGTGTGACAGTTTCTGAATTCTGTATCTGTGTGACAGTGTCTGAAACGTGTAACTGTGTGACAGTGTCTGAAATGTGTATCTGTGTGACAGTGTCTGAAACGTGTAACTGTGTGACACTGTCTGAAATGTGTATCTGTGTGACAGTGTCTGAAATGTGTAACCCAACTTAGTCTACTGCATTCGTTGCTCCCAATGTGGTCTCCTCTACATTGGAGAGACCAAACGTAAACTGGGCGACCGCTTTGGAGAACACCTGTGGTCTGTCCGCAAGAATGACCCAAACCTCCCTGTCGCTTGCCATTTTAACACTCCACCCTGCTCTCTTGCCCACATGTCTGTCCTTGGCTTGCTGCATTGTTCCAGTGAAGCCCAACGCAAACTGGAGGAACAGCACCTCATCTTCCGACTAGGCACCTTACAGCCTTCCGGTCTGAATATTGAATTCAACAACTTTAGGTCGTGAGCTCCCTCCCCCATCCCCACCCCCTTTCTGTTTCCCCCCTTTTTTTTTCCCCCAATAAATCATATAGATTTTTCTTTTCCCACCTATTTCCATTATTTTTAAATATTTTAAAATCTTTTATGCTCCCTCCACCCCCACTAGAGCTGTACCTTGAGTGCCCTACCATCCATTCTTAATTAGCACATTCGTTTAGATAATATCACCAACTTTAACTTTAACACCTATGTGTTCTATTGTACCATTGTCGCTGACATCTTTTGATGATCTGCTTCTATCACTGCTTGTTTGTCCACACAACCACCTCTCTCTCTCTTTATCTCTCCGCCCCCAACACACACACCTTAAACCAGCTTATATTTCAACTCTTTCTTGGACTCGAAATCAAGTTCTGTCGAAGGGTCATGAGGACTCGAAACGTCAACTCTTTTCTTCTCCGCCGATGCTGCCAGACCTGCTGAGTTTTTCCAGGTAATTCTGTTTTTGTGTTGAGTGAAATGTGTCACCATTTGACTTTTTGAGTGAAATGTGTCGCCATTTGAGACATTGAGTGAAATGTGTCATCGTGTGACACAGTGAGTGAAATGTATCAACGTGTGACACAGTGAGTGAAATGTGTCACCGTGTGACACAGTGAGTGATATGTGTCACCGTGTGACACAGTGAGTGAAATGTGTCACCAGTTGACACATTGAATGAAATGTGTCAACAATTGACACATTGAGTGAAATGTGTCACCGTGTGACACAGTGAGTGAAATGTGTCACCGTGTGAGTGTGAGTGAAATGTGTAACCGTGTGAGTGAAATGTGTAAGCGTGTGACACATTGAGTGAAATGTGTAACCGTGTGACACAGTGAGTGAAATGTGTAACCGTGTGACACAGTGAGGGAAAGTGTAACCGTGTGGCACAGTGAGTGGAATGTGTCTCCGTGTGACACAGTGAGTGGAATGTGTCACCGTGTGAGTGTCTGAAATGTGTATCTGTGTGACAGTGTCTGAAATGTGTAACCGTGTGACACAGAGTGAAATGCGTAACCGTGTGTCAGTGTCTGAAATGTGTAACTGTGTGATAGTGTCTGAAATGTGTAACCGTGTGACACAGAGTGAAATGCGTAACCGTGTGTCAGTGTCTGAAATGTGTAACCGTGTGCATCTGTGCGATAGTGTCTGAATCGTGTATCTGTGTGAGTGTCTGAAACGTGTAACCGTGTGACAGTGCCTGAAATATGTAACTGTCACACGGTTACACATTTCCCTCACTGTCACACAGTGTCCGAAACGTGTAACTGTGTGACAGTTTCTGAAATGTGTAACCGTGACAGTGTCTGAAATGAGTATCTGTGTGACAGTGCCTGAATCGTGTAACTGTGTGACCGTCTCTGAAACATGTAACTGGGTGACGGAGTCTGAAACATGTAACTTTATGACAGTGTCTGAATCGTGTAAAAGTGTGAGAGTGTCTGAAATGTGTAAATGTGTGACGGTGTCTGAAACATGTAACTGTGTGACAGTGTCTGAATCCTGTAACTGTGTGACAGTGTCTGAAATGTGTAACTGTGTGACAGTTTCTGAATCGTGTATCTGTGTGACAGGGTCTGAAATGTGTAACCGTGAGAGTGTCTGAATCGAATAACTGTGTGAGTGTCTGAAATTTGTATCTGTGTGGCAGTGTCTGAAAAGTGTAACTATGTAACAGTTTCTGAAACATGAAACTGTGTGACAGTGTCTAAAATGTATAACCGTGACAGTGTCTGAATTGTGTATCTGTGTGACAGTGTCTGAAATCAGTAACCGTGACAGTGCCTGAATCGTGTAACTGTGTGACAGTGGCTGAAATGTATAACAGTGTGACAGTGTCTGAAATGTGTAACTGTGTGATAGTGTCTGAAATGTGAAACTGCGTGACAGTGTCTGAAATGTGTAAATGTGTGAAAGTGTCTGAATCCTGTAACTGTGTGAAAGTGTCTGAAATGTGTAACTGTGTGACAGTGTCTGAAATGTGTAACTGTGTGACGGTGTCTGAAACATGTAACTATGTGACATTGTTTGAATCCTGTAACTGTGTGACAGTGTATGAAATGTGTAACAGTGTGACAGTCTGAATCGTGTATCTGCGTGACAGTCTCTGAAATGTGTAATCGTGACAGTGTCTGAATCATGTAACTGTGTGAAATGTGTATCTGTGTGACAGTGTCTGAAATGTGAAACTGTGAAAGTGAATCGTGTAACTGTGTGACGGTATCGAAAAGTGTAACTGTGTGACAGTGTCTGAATCGTGTATCTGCGTGACAGTGTCTGAAATGTGTAATCGTGACAGTGTCTGAATCATGTAACTGTGTGAAATGTGTATCTGTGTGACAGTGTCTGAATCGTGTAATGTGTGACAGTGCCTGAAACATGTAACTGTAAAAAGTGTCTGAAACATGCAACTGTGTACAGTGTCTGAAATGTATAACCGTGGCAGTGTCTGAAATGTATAACTGTGTGACAGTGTCTGAATCCTGTTTGTGTGTGACAGTGTCTGAAACGTGTAACTGTGTGACAGTGTCTGAAATGTGTAACCGTGACAGTGTCTGAAATATGTATCTGTGTGCCGGTGTCTGAATCGTGTAACTGTGAGACGGTGTCTGAATCGAGTATCTCAGTTCCGGTTTCTGAAATGTGTAACTGTGTGAAAGTGTCTGAATCGTGTAAATGTGACAGTGTCTGAATCCTGTAACTGTGTGACCGTGTCTGAATCGTGTAACTCTGTGACAGTGTCTGAATCGTGTATCTGTGTGACAGTGTCTGAAATGTGAAACCGTGAAAGTGTCTGAATCATGTAACTGTGTGACGGTATTGAAAAGTGTAACTCTGTGACAGTGTCTGAAATGTGTATCTGTGTAACAGTGTCTGAAATGTGTAACTGTGTGACATTGTCTGAATCCTGTATCTGTGTGATAGTGTCTGAAACGTGTAACTGTGTGACAGTGTCTGAAAAGTTTAACCGTGACAGTGTCTGAAATGTGTATCTGTGTGACGGTGTCTGAATCGTGTAACTGTGTGACAGTGTCTGAATCGTGTATCTGTGTGACAGTGTCTGAAATGCGTAACCGTGAGAGTGTCTGAATCGTGTAACTGTGTGATAGTGTCTGAAATGTATAACTGTGTGACAGTGTCGGAAATGGGTAACTGTGTGATAGTGTCTGAAATGTGTAACTGTGTGACAGTGTCGGAAATGGGTAACTGTGTGACAGTGTCTGAATCGTATATCTGTGTGACAGTGTCTGAAATGTGTAACCGTGAAAGTGTCTGAATCGTGTAATTGTGTGACGGTGTCTGAAATGTGTAACCGTGTGACAGTGTCTGAAACGTGTATCTGTGTAACAGTGTCTGAAATGTGTAACTGTGTGACATTGTCTGAATCCTGTATCTGTGTGACAGTGTCTGAAATGTGTAACTGTGTGATAGTGTCTGAAACGTGTAACCGTGACAGTGTCTGAAATGTGTAACTGTGTGACAGTGTCTGAAATGTGAGAGTGTCAGAAATGTGTAACCATGTGAGTGTCTGAAATTTGTAAGAGTGAGTGAAATGTGTCACCGTGTCTGAAATGTGTAACCGTGTGACACAGTGAGTGAAATGTGTCACCGTGTCTGAAATGTGCAACCGTGTGACACAGTGAGTGAAATGTGTAACTGTGACAGTGTCTGAAATGTGTAACCGTGTGATACTGAGAGTGAAACGTGTCACCATATGAGTGTCTGAAATGTGTAACCGTGTGACACGGTGAGTGAAATGTGTAACCGTGTGACACGGTGAGTAAAATGTGTAACCGTGTGACACGGTGAGTGAAATGTGTAACCGTGTGACACGGTGAGTGAAATGTGTAACCGTGTGACACGGTGAGTGAAATGTGTAACCATGTGACATGGTGAGTGAAATGTGTAACCGTGTGACATGGTGAGTGAAATGTGTAACTGTGTGACAGTGTCTGAAATGTGAGAGTGTCAGAAATGTGTAACCATGTGAGTGTCTGAAATTTATAACAGTGAGTGAAATGTGTCACCGTGTGAGACAGTGAGTGAAATGTGTCACCGTGTCTGAAATGTGCAACCGTGTGACACAGTGAGTGAAATGTGTAAAAGATACAGTGTCTGAAATGTGTCACCGTGTGATACTGAGAGTGAAACGTGTCATCATATGAGTGTCTGAATTGTGTAACCGTGTGACACGGTGAGTGAAATGTGTAACCGTGTGACAGTGTATGAAATGTGTAATTGTGTGAGTAAGCAAAATGTGTAACCGTGTGACACAGTGAGTGAAATATGTAACCGTGTGACACAGTGTCTGAGATGTGTAACTGTGTGAAAGTGTGGGAAATGTGTAACTGTGAGTGTCTGAAATGTGTAACCGTGTGACACAGTGAGTGAAATGTGTAACCGTGTGACACAGTGAGTCAAATGCGTAACTGTGACAGTGTATGAAATGTGTCACAGTCACACAGTGATCTGTATCTTGTGTGACAGAGTGAGTGAAATGTGTAACCGTGTGACAGAGTGAGTGAACTGTGTAACCGTGTGACACAGTGAGTGAAATATGTCACCGTGAGTGTCTGAAATGTGTAACTGTGCGACAGTGTCTGAAATGAGTAACCGTGAGAAAGTGTCTGAAATGCGTATCTGTGTGACAGAGACTAAAATATGTAACAGTGACAGTGTCTGAATCATGTAACTGTGTGACAGTGTCTGAAATGTGTATTTGTGTGACTGTGTCTGAAATGTGTATCTGTGTGACAGTGTCTGAATCATGTATCTGTGTGACAGTGTCTGAAATGTGTATCTCAGTGACAGGGTCTGAATCGTGTATCTGTATGACAGTGTCGAAAATGTATAACCGTGACAGTGTCTGAATTGTGTATCTGTGTGACAGTGTCTGAAATCAGTAACCGTGACAGTGTCTGAATTGTGTAACAGTGTGACAGTGTCTGAAATGTGTAACTGTGTGACAGTGTCTGAAACATGTAACTGTGTGATAGTTTCTGAAATGTGTAACTGTGTGACAGTGTCTGAAATGTGTAAATGTGTGACAGTGTCTGAATCCTGTAACTGTGTGACAGTGTCTGAAATGTGTAACTGTGTGACAGTGTCTGAAACATGTAACTGTGTGATATTGTCTGAAATGTGTAATTATGTGACAGTGTCGGAAATGGGTAACTGTGTGATAGTGTCTGAAATGTGTAACCGTGAAAGTGTCTGCATCGTGTAACTGTGTAACGGTGTCGGAAATGTGTAACCATGTGACAGTGTCTGAAACGTGTATCTGTGTAACAGTATCTGAAATGTGTAACGGTGTGACATTGTCTGAATCCTGTATCTGTATGATAGTGTCTGAAACGTGTAACCGTGATAGTGTCTGAAATGTGTTACTGTGTGACAGTGTCTGAAAAGTGTAACTGTGAGAATGTCTGAAATGTGTATCTGTGTGACGGTGTCTGAATCGTGTAACTGTGTGACAGTGTCTGAATCGTGTATCTGTGTGACAGTGTCTGAATGCGTAACCGTGAGAGTGTCTGAATCGAGTAACTGTGTCAGTGTCTGAAATGTGTATCTGTGTGACAGTGTCTGAAACGTGTAATGGTGTAACAGTGTCTGAAACATGTAACTGTGTGACAGTGTCAGAGACGTGTAACCGTGACAGTGTCTAAATCATGTAACTGTGTGACGGTGTCTGAAACATTTAACTGTGTGACAGTGTCTGAATCTTGTAACCATGTGACAGTGTCTGAAATGTGTAACCGTGTGACACAGAGTGAAATGCGTAACCGTGTGTCAGTGTCTGAAATGTGTAACTGTGTGATAGTGTCTGATTCGTGTATCTGTGTGATAGGGTCTGAATCGTGTATCTGTGTGATAGCGTCTGAATTGTGCATCTGTGCGATAGTGTCTGAATCGTGTATCTGTGTGAGTGTCTGAAATGTGTAACCGTGTGACAGTGCCTGAAATATGTAACTGTCACACGGTTACACATTTCCCTCACTGTCACACAGTGTCCGAAAAGTGTAACTGTGTGAGTGTCTGAGATGTGTAACCGTGACAGTGTCTGAGATGTGTAACCGTGACAGTCTCTGAGATGTGTAACCGTGTGACAGTGCATGAAACGTGAAAACGTGTGACAGTGATAAATATGTAACCATGTGACAGAGTGTTAAATGTGTAAATCTGTGACACTGTTTGAAACATGTAACTGTGTGACGGTGTCTGAAATATGTAAATGTGTGACAGTGTCTGAATCGTGTAACTGTGTGACAGTGTCTGAAATGTGTAAATGTGTGACGGTGTCTGAAACATGTAACTATGTGACAGTGCCTGAAATGTGTATCTGTGTAACAGTGTCTGAAACGTGTAACTATGTGACAGTGCCTGAAACGTGTATCTGTGTAACAGTGTCTGAAACGTGTAACTGTGTGACAGTTTCTGAAATGTGTAACCGTGACAGTGTCTGAAATGAGTATCTGTGTGACAGTGCCTGAATCGTGTAACTGTGTGACCGTCTCTGAAACATGTAACTGGGTGACGGAGTCTGAAACATGTAACTTTATGACAGTGTCTGAATCGTGTAAAAGTGTGAGAGTGTCTGAAATGTGTAAATGTGTGTCGGTGTCTGAAACATGTAACTGTGTGACAGTGTCTGAATCCTGTAACTGTGTGACAGTGTCTGAAATGTGTAACTGTGTGACAGTTTCTGAATCGTGTATCTGTGTGACAGGGTCTGAAATGTGTAACCGTGAGAGTGTCTGAATCGAATAACTGTGTGAGTGTCTGAAATTTGTATCTGTGTGGCAGTGTCTGAAAAGTGTAACTATGTAACAGTTTCTGAAACATGAAACTGTGTGACAGTGTCTAAAATGTATAACCGTGACAGTGTCTGAATTGTGTATCTGTGTGACAGTGTCTGAAATCAGTAACTGTGACAGTGCCTGAATCGTGTAACTGTGTGACAGTGGCTGAAATGTATAACAGTGTGACAGTGTCTGAAATGTGTAACTGTGTGATAGTGTCTGAAATGTGAAACTGCGTGACAGTGTCTGAAATGTGTAAATGTGTGAAAGTGTCTGAATCCTGTAACTGTGTGAAAGTGTCTGAAATGTGTAACTGTGTGACAGTGTCTGAAATGTGTAACTGTGTGACGGTGTCTGAAACATGTAACTATGTGACATTGTTTGAATCCTGTAACTGTGTGACAGTGTATGAAATATGTAACAGTGTGACAGTCTGAATCGTGTATCTGCGTGACAGTGTCTGAAATGTGTAATCGTGAAAGTGTCTGAATCATGTAACTGTGTGAAATGTGTATCTGTGTGACAGTGTCTGAATCGTGTAATGTGTGACAGTGCCTGAAACATGTAACTGTAAAAAGTGTCTGAAACATGCAACTGTGTACAGTGTCTGAAATGTATAACCGTGGCAGTGTCTGAAATGTATAACTGTGTGACAGTGTCTGAATCCTGTTTGTGTGTGACAGTGTCTGAAACGTGTAACTGTGTGACAGTGTCTGAAATGTGTAACCGTGACAGTGTCTGAAATATGTATCTGTGTGCCGGTGTCTGAATCGTGTAACTGTGAGACGGTGTCTGAATCGAGTATCTCAGTTCCGGTTTCTGAAATGTGTAACTGTGTGAAAGTGTCTGAATCGTGTAAATGTGACAGTGTCTGAATCCTGTAACTGTGTGACCGTGTCTGAATCGTGTAACTCTGTGACAGTGTCCGAATCGTGTATCTGTGTGACAGTGTCTGAAATGTGAAACCGTGAAAGTGTCTGAATCGTGTAACTGTGTGACGGTATTGAAAAGTGTAACTCTGTGACAGTGTCTGAAATGTGTATCTGTGTAACAGTGTCTGAAATGTGTAACTGTGTGACATTGTCTGAATCCTGTATCTGTGTGATAGTGTCTGAAACGTGTAACTGTGTGACAGTGTCTGAAAAGTTTAACCGTGACAGTGTCTGAAATGTGTATCTGTGTGACGGTGTCTGAATCGTGTAACTGTGTGACAGTGTCTGAAATGCGTAACCGTGAGAGTGTCTGAATCGTGTAACTGTGTGATAGTGTCTGAAATGTATAACTGTGTGACAGTGTCGGAAATGGGTAACTGTGTGATAGTGTCTGAAATGTGTAACTGTGTGACAGTGTCGGAAATGGGTAACTGTGTGACAGTGTCTGAATCGTATATCTGTGTGACAGTGTCTGAAATGTATAACCGTGAAAGTGTCTGAATCGTGTAATTGTGTGACGGTGTCTGAAATGTGTAACCGTGTGACAGTGTCTGAAACGTGTATCTGTGTAACAGTGTCTGAAATGTGTAACTGTGTGACATTGTCTGAATCCTGTATCTGTGTGACAGTGTCTGAAATGTGTAACTGTGTGATAGTGTCTGAAACGTGTAACCGTGACAGTGTCTGAAATGTGTAACTGTGTGACAGTGTCTGAAATGTGAGAGTGTCAGAAATGTGTAACCACGTGAGTGTCTGAAATTTGTAAGAGTGAGTGAAATGTGTCACCGTGTCTGAAATGTGTAACCGTGTGACACAGTGAGTGAAATGTGTCACCGTGTCTGAAATGTGCAACCGTGTGACACAGTGAGTGAAATGTGTAACTGTGACAGTGTCTGAAATGTGTAACCGTGTGATACTGAGAGTGAAACGTGTCACCATATGAGTGTCTGAAATGTGTAACCGTGTGACACGGTGAGTGAAATGTGTAACCGTGTGACACGGTGAGTAAAATGTGTAACCGTGTGACACGGTGAGTGAAATGTGTAACCGTGTGACACGGTGAGTGAAATGTGTAACCATGTGACATGGTGAGTGAAATGTGTAACCGTGTGACATGGTGAGTGAAATGTGTAACTGTGTGACAGTGTCTGAAATGTGAGAGTGTCAGAAATGTGTAACCATGTGAGTGTCTGAAATTTATAACAGTGAGTGAAATGTGTCACCGTGTGAGACAGTGAGTGAAATGTGTAACCGTATTACACAGTGAGTGAAATGTGTAACCGTGTGACACAGTGAGTGAAATGTGTAACTGTGTGACAGTGTCTGAAATGTGTAACCGTGTGAGTGTCTGAAATCTGTAACCGTGTGAGTGTGAGTGAAATGTATAACCGTGTGAGTGAAATGTGTAACCGTGTGATACTGAGAGTGAAACGTGTCACCATATGAGTGTCTGAAATGTGTAACCGTGTGACACGGTGAGTGAAATGTGTAACCGTGTGACACGGTGAGTAAAATGTGTAACCGTGTGACACGGTGAGTGAAATGTGTAACCGTGTGACACGGTGAGTGAAATGTGTAACCATGTGACATGGTGAGTGAAATGTGTAACCGTGTGACATGGTGAGTGAAATGTGTAACTGTGTGACAGTGTCTGAAATGTGAGAGTGTCAGAAATGTGTAACCATGTGAGTGTCTGAAATTTATAACAGTGAGTGAAATGTGTCACCGTGTGAGACAGTGAGTGAAATGTGTAACCGTATTACACAGTGAGTGAAATGTGTAACCGTGTGACACAGTGAGTGAAATGTGTAACTGTGTGACAGTGTCTGAAATGTGTAACCGTGTGAGTGTCTGAAATCTGTAACCGTGTGAGTGTGAGTGAAATGTATAACCGTGTGAGTGAAATGTGTAACCGTGTGAGTGTCTGAATTGTGTAAACGTGTGAGTGTCTGAAATGTGTAACCGTGTGAGTGTCTGAAATGTGTAACCGTGTGAGTGTAATGTGTAACCGTGTGAGTGTGAGTGAAATGTGTAACCATGTGACACAGTGAGGAAAAGTGTAACCGTGAGACATGGTGAGTGAAATGTGTAACCGTGTGACACAGTGAGTGAAATGTGTAACTGTGTGACACAGTGAGGGAAAGTGTAACCGTGAGACACGGTGAGTGAAATGTGCAACCATTCCACAGTGAGTGAAATGTGTAACCGTGTGACACAGTGAGTGAAATGTGTAACCGTGTGACACAGTGAGTGAAATGTGTCACCATGTGACTCAGTGAGTGAAATGTGTCACCGTGTGACACAGTGAGTCAAATGTGTAACCGTGTGACACAGTGAGTGAAATGTGTAACCGTGTGGCACAGTGAGTGAAATTTGTAACCGTGTGACACAGTGAGTGAAATGTGTAACCGTGTGACGCAGTGAGTGAAATGTGTAAACTTGTTACACAGTGAGTGAAATGTATAACCATGTGACACAGTGAATGAAATGTGTAACTGTGTGACAGTGTCTGAAATATCTAACCGTGTTTCTGAAATCTGTAACCGTGTGAATGAAATGTGTGACCGTGTGAGTGCCTGAAATGTGTAACCGAGTGAGTGTCTGAAATGTGCAACCGTGTGTGTGAGTGAAATGTGTAACCGTGTGAGTGTGAGTGAAATGTGTAAACGTGTGACGCTGTGAGTGGAATGTGTAACCGTGTGACACAGTGAGTGAAATGTGTAACCGTGTGAGAGTGAGTGAAATGTGTAACCGTGTTACACAGTGAGTGAAAAGTGTTACCGTGTGACACAGTGAGTGAAATATGTAACTGTGTGACCGTGTCTGAAATGTGTAACCGTGTGAGTGTCTGAAATCTGTAACCGTGTGAGTGTGAGTGAAATGTATAACCGTGTGAGTGAAATGTGTAACCGTGTGAGTGTCTGAATTGTGTAACCGTGTGAGTGTCTGAAATGTATAACCGTGTGAGTGAAATGTGTAACCGTGTGATTGTGAGTGAAATGTGTAATCGTGTGACACAGTGAGTGAAATGTGTAACCGTGTGACACAGTGAGTGAAATGTGTGACAGTGTGAAACAGTGAGTGAAATGTGTAACAGTGTGACACAGCGAGTGAAATGTGTCACCGTGTGACTCAGTGAGTGAAATGTGTCACCGTGTGACACAGTGAGTGAAATGTGTAACCGTGTGACACAGTGAGTGAAATGTGCTACCGAGTGGCACAGTGAGTGAAATTTGTAACCGTGTGACACAGTGAGTGAAATGTGTCACCATGTGACTCAGTGAGTGAAATGTGTCACCGTGTGATTCAGTGAGTGAAATGTGTCACCGTGTAACAGTGAGTGAAATATGTTACCGTGTGACACAGTGAGTGAAATGTGTCACCGTGTGACACAGTGAGTGAAATGTGTAACCGTGTGACACAGTGAGTGAAATGTGTAAGCGTGTGGCACAGTGAGTGAAATGGGTAAACGTGTGACACAGTGAGTGAAATGCGTAACTGTGTGACAGTGTCTGAAATGCGTAACCGTGTGACAGTGTCTGAAATGCCAAACCATGTGACCGTGTCTGAAATGTGTAATCGTGTGAGTGTCTGAAATGTGTAACCGTGAGTGTGAGTGAAATGTGTAACCGTGTGAGTGTGAATGAAATGTGTAAACGTGTGACACAGTGAGTGAAATGTGTAACCGTGTGGCACAGTGAGTGAAATGTGTAACCGTGTGGCACAGTGAGTGAAATGTGTAACCGTGTGGCACAGTGAGTGAAATGTGTAACCGTGTGGCACAGTGAGTGAAATGTGTAAACGTGTGACATAGTGAGTGAAATGTGTTACCGAGTGGCACAGTGAGTGAAATGTTTAACCGTGTGACACAGTGAGTGAAATGTGTAACTGTGTGACAATGTCTGAAATGTGCAACCGTGCGAGTGTCTGAAATCTGTAACCGTGTGAGTGTGAGTGAAATGTATAACCGTGTGAGTGAAATGTGTAACAGTGTGAGTGAAATGTGTAACCGTGTGAGTGTCTGAATTGTGTAACTGTGTGAGTGTCTGAAATGTGTAACCGTGTGAATGTCTGAAATGCGTAACCGTGTGACAGTGTCTGAAATGCCTAACCGTGTGACAGTGTCTGAAATGCGTCACCATGTGACAGTGTCTGAAATGCGTCACCCTGTGACAGTGTCTGAAATGTGTCACCGTGTGACAGTGTCTGAAATACGTCACCGTGCGACAGTGTCTGAAACGTGTCACCGTGTGACAGTGTCTGAAATGTGTAACCGTGTGACACACTGAGTTCAATGTGTCACCATGTGAGTGTCTGAAATGCGTAACCGTGTTACAGCATCTGAAATGTGTAACCGTGTGACAGCGTCTGAAATATGTAACCGTGTGAGAGCGTCTGAAATGTGTAACCGTGTGACAGCGTCTGAAATGAGAGTGTCTGAAATGTGTAACCGCGTGACACAGTGAGTGAAATGTGTAACTGTGTGACAGTGTCTGAAATGTGTAAACGTGTGAGTGCGTGAAATCTGTAACCATGTGAGTGAGTGAAATGTGTAACCGTGTGAGTGTGAGTGAAATGTGTAACCGTGTGAGTGTGACTGAAATGTGTAACCGTGTGTGTCTGAAATGTGTAACCGTGTGAGTGTCTGAAATGTGTAACCGTGTGTGTGAGTGAAGTGTGTAACCGTGTGAGTGAGAGTGAAATGTGTCATCGTGTGACACAGTGAGTGAAATGTGTAACCGTGTAACACAGTGAGTGAAATGTGTAACCGTGTGACACAGTGAATGAAATGTGTAAACGTGTGACAGTGTCTGAAATGTCTAACCATGTGAGTGTCTGAAATCTGTAACCGTGAGTGTGAGTGAAATGTGTAACCGTGTGAGTGTGAGTGAAATGTGTAACCGTGTGACGCATGGAGTGAAATGTGTAACCGTGTGACACAGTGAGTGAAATGGGTAACCGTGTGAGTGTGAGTGAAATGTGTAACCGTGTGTGTCTGAAATGTGTAACCGTGTGAGTGTCTGAAATGTGTAACCGTGTGTGTGAGTGAAATGTGTAACTGTGTGAGTGAGAGTGAAATGTGTAATCGTGTGACACAGTGAGTGAAATGTGTAACCGTGTGACACAGTGAGTGAAAAGTGTAACCGTGTTACAGTGAGTGAAATGTGTAACCGTGTGACACAGTGAGTGAAATGTGTAACTGTGTGACAGTGTCTGAAATGTGTAACCGTGTGAGTGTCTGAAATCTGTAACCGTGTGAGTGTGAGTGAAATGTGTAACCGTGTGAGTGTCTGAATTGTGTAACCGTGTGAGTGTCTGAAATGTGTAACCGTGTGACAGTGTCTGAAATGCCTAACCGTGTGACAGTGTCTGAAATGCGACACCCTGTGACAGTGTCTGAAATGTGTCACCGTGTGACAGTGTCTGAAATACGTCACCGTGCGACAGTTTCTGAAACGTGTCACCGTGTTACAGCATCTGAAATGTGTAACCGTGTGACAGCGTCTGAAATATGTAACCGTGTGAGAACGTCTGAAATGTGTAACCGTGTGACAGCGTCTGAAATGAGAGTATCTGAAATGTGTAACCGTGTGACACAGTGAGTGAAATGTGTAACTGTGTGACAGTGTCTGAAATGTGTAACCGTGTGAGTGTCAGAAATCTGTAACCGTGTGAGTGTGAGTGAAATGTATAACCGTGTGAGTGAAATGTGTAACCGTGTGAGTGTGAGTGAAATGTGTAACCGTGTGAGTGTGAGTGAAATGTGTAACCGTGTGAGTGTGACTGAAATGTGTAACCATGTGTGTCTGAAATGTGTAACTGTGTTGAGTGTCTGAAATGTGTTACCGTGTGTGTGAGTGAAATGTGTAACCGTGTGTGTGAGTGAAGTGTGTAACCGTGTGAGTGAGAGTGAAATGTGTCATCGTGTGACACAGTGAGGGAAATGTGTAACCGTGTGACACAGTGAGTGAAATGTGCAAACATGTGAGTGTGAGTGAAATGTGTAACCGTGTGTGTCTGAAATGTGTAACCATGTGAGTGTCTGAAATGTGTAACCGTGTGTGTGAGTGAAGTGTGTAACCGTGTGAGTGAGAGTGAAATGTGTCATCGTGTGACACAGTGAGTGAAATGTGTAACCGTGTGACACAGTGAGTGACATGTATAACCGTGTTACACAGTGAGTGAAATGTGTAACCGTGTGACACAGTGAATGAAATGTGTAAACGTGTGACAGTGTCTGAAATGTCTAAACATGTGAGTGTCTGAAATCTGTAACCGTGAGTGTGAGTGAAATGTGTAACCGTGTGAGTGTGAGTGAAATGTGTAACCGTGTGACGCATGGAGTGAAATGTGTAACCGTGTGACACAGTGAGTGAAATGGGTAACCGTGTGAGTGTGAGTGAAATGTGTAACCGTGTGTGTCTGAAATGTGTAACCGTGCGAGTGTCTGAAATGTGTAACCGTGTGTGTGAGTGAAATGTGTAACTGTGTGAGTGAGAGTGAAATGTGTAATCGTGTGACACAGTGAGTGAAATGTGTAACCGTGTGACACAGTGAGTGAAATGTCTAACCATGTTACAGTGAGTGAAATGTGTAACCGTGTGACACAGTGAATGAAATGTGTAAACGTGTGACAGTGTCTGAAATGTCTAACCATGTGAGTGTCTGAAATCTGTAACCGTGAGTGTGAGTGAAATGTGTAACCGTGTGAGTGCCTGAAATGTGTAACCGTGTGTGTGTCTGAAATATGTAACCGAGTGTGTGAATGAAATGTGTAACCGTGTGAGTGTGATTGAAATGTGCAAGCGTGTGACGCAGTGAGTGAAATGTGTAACCGTGTGACACAGTGAGTGAAATGGGTAACCGTGTGAGTGTGAGTGAAATGTGTAACCGTGTGTGTCTGAAATGTGTAACCGTGTGAGTGTCTGAAATGTGTAACCGTGTGTGTGAGTGAAATGTGTAACTGTGTGAGTGAGAGTGAAATGTGTAATCGTGTGACACAGTGAGTGAAATGTGTAACCGTGTGACACAGTGAGTGAAATGTGTAACCGTGTTACACAGTGAGTGAAATGTGTAACCGTGTGACACAGTGAATGAAATGTGTAAACGTGTGACAGTGTCTGAAATGTCTAACCATGTGAGTGTCTGAAATCTGTAACCGTGAGTGTGAGTGAAATGTGTAACCGTGTGAGTGCCTGAAATGTGTAACCGTGTGTGTGTCCGAAATATGTAACCGTGTGTGTGAGTGAAATGTGTAACCGTGTGAGTGTGAGTGAAATGTGTAACCGTGTGAAGCATGGAGTGAAATGTGTAACCGTGTGACACAGTGAGTGAAATGGGTAACCGTGTGAGTGTGAGTGAAATGTGTAACTGTGTGACACAGAGAGTGAAATGTGTAACCGTGTGACACAGTGAGTGAAATGTGTAACCATGTGACACAGTGAGTGAAATGTGTACCCGTGTGGCACAGTGAGTGAAATGTGTAACCGTGTGGCACAGTGAGTGAAATGTGTAACCGTGTGGCACAGTAAGGGAAAGTGTAACCGTGTGACACGGTGAGTGAAATGTGTAACCGTGTGACACAGTGAATGAAATGTGTAACCGTGTGACACAGTGAGTGAAATGTGTCACCGTGTGACAGTGAGTGAAATGTGTCACCGTGTGACACAGTGAGTGAAATGTGTAACCGTGTGACACAGTGAGTGAAATGTGTAACCGTGTGACAGTGTCTGTAATGTGTAACCGTGTGAGTGTCTGAAATGTGTAACCGTGTGAGTGTGAGTGAAATGTATAACCGTGTGAGTGAAATGTGTAACCGTGTGAGTGTCTGAAATGTGTAACCGTGTGAGTGTCTGAAATGTGTAACCGTGTGAGTGTCTGAAATGTATAACCGTGTGAGTTTCTGAAATGTGTAACCGTGTGAGAGTGAAATGTGTAACCGTGTGACTGTGAGTGAAATGTGTAACTGTGTGACACAGTGAGTGAAATGTGTAACCGTGAGACACAGTGAGGGAAAGTGTAAACGTGTGGCACAGTGAGTGAAATGTGTAAACGTGTGACACAGTGAGTGAAATGTGTAACCGTGTGACACAGTGAGTGAAATGTGTAACCGTGTGACAGTGTCTGAAATGTGTAACCGTGTGAGTGTCTGAAATGTGTAACCGTGTGAGTGTGAGTGAAATGTATAACCGTGTGAGTGAAATGTGTAACCGTGTGAGTGTCTGAAATGTGTAACCGTGTGAGTGTCTGAAATGTATAACCGTGTGACTTTCTGAAATGTGTAACCGTGGGAGAGTGAAATGTGTAACCGTGTGACTGTGAGTGAAATGTGTAACTGTGTGACACAGTGAGTGAAATGTGTAACCGTGAGACACAGTGAGGGAAAGTGTAAACGTGTGGCACAGTGAGTGAAATGTGTAAACGTGTGACACAGTGAGTGAAATGTGTCACCATGTTAGTATCTGAAATGCGTAACCGTGTGTGTCCGAAATGCGCAACCGTGTGACAGTGTCTGAAATGCCTAACTGTGTGACAGTGTCTGAAATGTGTAACCGTGTGAGTGTCTGAAATGGGTAATCGTGTGATGTGTCTGAAATGTATAACCGTGTGAGTGTGAGTGAAGTGTGTAACCGTGTGAGTGTCTGAAATGTGTAACCGTGTGAGTGTCTGAAATGTGTAACCTTGTGACAGTGCCTGAAATGTGTAACCGTGTGAGTGTCTGAAATGTGTAACCGTGTGACACAGTGAGTGAAATGTGTCACCGTGTGGCACAGTGAATGAAATGTTTAACCATGTGGCACAAAGAGTGAAATGTGTAACCGTGTGGCACAGTGAGTGAAATGTGTAACTGTGTGGCACTTAGAGTGAAATGTGTAACCGTGTGGCACAGTGAGTGAAATGCACAACCGTCTGACACAGTGAATGAAATGTGTAACCGTGAGACACAGTGAGTTAAATGTGTAACCGTGTGACAAATAGTGAAATGTGTAACCGTGTGACACTGAGAGAAATGCCTAACCGTGTGACAGTGTCTGAAATGCGTCACCATGTGACAGTGTCTGAAATGTGTCACCCTGTGACAATGTCTGAAATGCGTAACTGTGTTACAGCGTCTGAAATGTGTAACCGTGTGACAGCGTCTGAAATATGCAACCGTGTGAGAGCGTCTGAAATGTGTAAGCGTGTAACAGCGTCTGAAATGAGAGTGTCTGAAATGTGTAACCATGTGACACAGTGAGTGAAATGTGTAACTGTGTGACAGTGTCTGAAATGTGTAACCGTGTGAGTGCCTGGAATCTGTAACCATGTGAGTGAGTGAAATGTGTAACCGTGTGAGTGTGAGTGAAATGTGTAACCGTGTGAGTGTGACTGAAATGTGTAACCGTGTGTGTGAGTGAAATGTGTAACCGTGTATGTGAGTGAAATGTGTAACCGTGTCTGTGAGTGAAGTGTGTAACCGTGTGAGTGAGAGTGAAATGTGTAACCGTGTGACACAGTGAGTGAAATGTGTAACCGTGTTACACAGAGTGAAATGTGTAACCGTGTGACACAGTGAATGAAATGTGTAACTGTGTGATGTGTGACAGTGTCTGAAATGTCTAACCATATGAGTGTCAGAAATGTGTAACCGTGTGAGTGTGAGTGAAATGTGTAACCGTGTGAGTGCCTGAAATGTGTAACCGTGTGAGTGTCTGAAATGTGTAACCGTGTGTGTGAGTGAAATGTGTAACCGAGTGAGTGTGAGTGAAATGTGTAACCGTGTGACGCAGTGAGTGAAATGTGTAACCGTGTGACACAGTGAGTGGAATGTGTAACCGTGTGAGTGTGAGTGAAATGTGTAACCGTGTGTGTCTGAAATGTGTAATCGTGAGTGTCTGAAATGTGTAACCGTGTGTGTGAGTGAAATGTGTAACCGTGTGTGTGAGTGAAGTGTGTAACTGTGTGAGTGTAACCGTGTGACAAAGTGAGTGAAATGTGTAACCGTGTGACACAGTGAGTGAAATGTGTAACTGTGTGACAGTGTCTGAAATGTGTAACCGTGTGAGTGTCTGAAATCTGTAACCGTGTGAGTGTGAGTGAAATGTGTAACCGTGTGAGTGTCTGAATTGTGTAACCGTGTGAGTGTCTGAAATGTGTAACCGTGTGACAGTGTCTGAAATGCCTAACCGTGTGACAGTGTCTGAAATGCGACACCCTGTGACAGTGTCTGAAATGTGTCACCGTGTGACAGTGTCTGAAATACGTCACCGTGCGACAGTTTCTGAAACGTGTCACCGTGTTACAGCATCTGAAATGTGTAACCGTGTGACAGCGTCTGAAATATGTAACCGTGTGAGAACGTCTGAAATGTGTAACCGTGTGACAGCGTCTGAAATGAGAGTGTCTGAAATGTGTAACCGTGTGACACAGTGAGTGAAATGTGTAACTGTGTGACAGTGTCTGAAATGTGTAACCGTGTGAGTGTCAGAAATCTGTAACCGTGTGAGTGTGAGTGAAATGTATAACCGTGTGAGTGAAATGTGTAACCGTGTGAGTGTGAGTGAAATGTGTAACCGTGTGAGTGTGAGTGAAATGTGTAACCGTGTGAGTGTGACTGAAATGTGTAACCATGTGTGTCTGAAATGTGTAACTGTGTTGAGTGTCTGAAATGTGTTACCGTGTGTGTGAGTGAAATGTGTAACCGTGTGTGTGAGTGAAGTGTGTAACCGTGTGAGTGAGAGTGAAATGTGTCATCGTGTGACACAGTGAGGGAAATGTGTAACCGTGTGACACAGTGAGTGAAATGTGCAAACATGTGAGTGTGAGTGAAATGTGTAACCGTGAGTGTCTGAAATGTGTAACCATGTGAGTGTCTGAAATGTGTAACCGTGTGTGTGAGTGAAGTGTGTAACCGTGTGAGTGAGAGTGAAATGTGTAATCGTGTGACACAGTGAGTGAAATGTGTAACCGTGTGACACAGTGAGTGACATGTATAACCGTGTTACACAGTGAGTGAAATGTGTAACCGTGTGACACAGTGAATGAAATGTGTAAACGTGTGACAGTGTCTGAAATGTCTAAACATGTGAGTGTCTGAAATCTGTAACCGTGAGTGTGAGTGAAATGTGTAACCGTGTGAGTGTGAGTGAAATGTGTAACCGTGTGACGCATGGAGTGAAATGTGTAACCGTGTGACACAGTGAGTGAAATGGGTAACCGTGTGAGTGTGAGTGAAATGTGTAACCGTGTGTGTCTGAAATGTGTAACCGTGCGAGTGTCTGAAATGTGTAACCGTGTGTGTGAGTGAAATGTGTAACTGTGTGAGTGAGAGTGAAATGTGTAATCGTGTGACACAGTGAGTGAAATGTGTAACCGTGTGACACAGTGAGTGAAATGTCTAACCATGTTACAGTGAGTGAAATGTGTAACCGTGTGACACAGTGAATGAAATGTGTAAACGTGTGACAGTGTCTGAAATGTCTAACCATGTGAGTGTCTGAAATCTGTAACCGTGAGTGTGAGTGAAATGTGTAACCGTGTGAGTGCCTGAAATGTGTAACCGTGTGTGTGTCTGAAATATGTAACCGAGTGTGTGAATGAAATGTGTAACCGTGTGAGTGTGATTGAAATGTGCAAGCGTGTGACGCAGTGAGTGAAATGTGTAACCGTGTGACACAGTGAGTGAAATAGGTAACCGTGTGAGTGTGAGTGAAATGTGTAACCGTGTGTGTCTGAAATGTGTAACCGTGTGAGTGTCTGAAATGTGTAACCGTGTGTGTGAGTGAAATGTGTAACTGTGTGAGTGAGAGTGAAATGTGTAATCGTGTGACACAGTGAGTGAAATGTGTAACCGTGTGACACAGTGAGTGAAATGTGTAACCGTGTTACACAGTGAGTGAAATGTGTAACCGTGTGACACAGTGAATGAAATGTGTAAACGTGTGACAGTGTCTGAAATGTCTAACCATGTGAGTGTCTGAAATCTGTAACCGTGTGAGTGTGAGTGAAATGTATAACCGTGTGAGTGAAATGTGTAACCGTGTGATACTGAGAGTGAAACGTGTCACCATATGAGTGTCTGAAATGTGTAACCGTGTGACACGGTGAGTGAAATGTGTAACCGTGTGACACGGTGAGTAAAATGTGTAACCGTGTGACACGGTGAGTGAAATGTGTAACCGTGTGACACGGTGAGTGAAATGTGTAACCATGTGACATGGTGAGTGAAATGTGTAACCGTGTGACATGGTGAGTGAAATGTGTAACTGTGTGACAGTGTCTGAAATGTGAGAGTGTCAGAAATGTGTAACCATGTGAGTGTCTGAAATTTATAACAGTGAGTGAAATGTGTCACCGTGTGAGACAGTGAGTGAAATGTGTAACCGTATTACACAGTGAGTGAAATGTGTAACCGTGTGACACAGTGAGTGAAATGTGTAACTGTGTGACAGTGTCTGAAATGTGTAACCGTGTGAGTGTCTGAAATCTGTAACCGTGTGAGTGTGAGTGAAATGTATAACCGTGTGAGTGAAATGTGTAACCGTGTGAGTGTCTGAATTGTGTAACCGTGTGAGTGTCTGAAATGTGTAACCGTGTGAGTGTCTGAAATGTGTAACCGTGTGAGTGTAATGTGTAACCGTGTGAGTGTGAGTGAAATGTGTAACCATGTGACACAGTGAGGAAAAGTGTAACCGTGAGACATGGTGAGTGAAATGTGTAACCGTGTGACACAGTGAGTGAAATGTGTAACTGTGTGACACAGTGAGGGAAAGTGTAACCGTGAGACACGGTGAGTGAAATGTGTAACCATTCCACAGTGAGTGAAATGTGTAACCGTGTGACACAGTGAGTGAAATGTGTAACCGTGTGACACAGTGAGTGAAATGTGTCACCATGTGACTCAGTGAGTGAAATGTGTCACCGTGTGACACAGTGAGTCAAATGTGTAACCGTGTGACACAGTGAGTGAAATGTGTAACCGTGTGGCACAGTGAGTGAAATTTGTAACCGTGTGACACAGTGAGTGAAATGTGTAACCGTGTGACGCAGTGAGTGAAATGTGTAAACTTGTTACACAGTGAGTGAAATGTATAACCATGTGACACAGTGAATGAAATGTGTAACTGTGTGACAGTGTCTGAAATATCTAACCGTGTTTCTGAAATCTGTAACCGTGTGAATGAAATGTGTGACCGTGTGAGTGCCTGAAATGTGTAACCGAGTGAGTGTCTGAAATGTGCAACCGTGTGTGTGAGTGAAATGTGTAACCGTGTGAGTGTGAGTGAAATGTGTAAACGTGTGACGCTGTGAGTGGAATGTGTAACCGTGTGACACAGTGAGTGAAATGTGTAACCGTGTGAGAGTGAGTGAAATGTGTAACCGTGTTACACAGTGAGTGAAAAGTGTTACCGTGTGACACAGTGAGTGAAATATGTAACTGTGTGACCGTGTCTGAAATGTGTAACCGTGTGAGTGTCTGAAATCTGTAACCGTGTGAGTGTGAGTGAAATGTATAACCGTGTGAGTGAAATGTGTAACCGTGTGAGTGTCTGAATTGTGTAACCGTGTGAGTGTCTGAAATGTATAACCGTGTGAGTGAAATGTGTAACCGTGTGATTGTGAGTGAAATGTGTAATCGTGTGACACAGTGAGTGAAATGTGTAACCGTGTGACACAGTGAGTGAAATGTGTGACCGTGTGAAACAGTGAGTGAAATGTGTAACAGTGTGACACAGCGAGTGAAATGTGTCACCGTGTGACTCAGTGAGTGAAATGTGTCACCGTGTGACACAGTGAGTGAAATGTGTAACCGTGTGACACAGTGAGTGAAATGTGTTACCGAGTGGCACAGTGAGTGAAATTTGTAACCGTGTGACACAGTGAGTGAAATGTGTCACCATGTGACTCAGTGAGTGAAATGTGTCACCGTGTGATTCAGTGAGTGAAATGTGTCACCGTGTAACAGTGAGTGAAATATGTTACCGTGTGACACAGTGAGTGAAATGTGTCACCGTGTGACACAGTGAGTGAAATGTGTAACCGTGTGACACAGTGAGTGAAATGTGTAAGCGTGTGGCACAGTGAGTGAAATGGGTAAACGTGTGACACAGTGAGTGAAATGCGTAACTGTGTGACAGTGTCTGAAATGCGTAACCGTGTGACAGTGTCTGAAATGCCAAACCATGTGACCGTGTCTGAAATGTGTAATCGTGTGAGTGTCTGAAATGTGTAACCGTGAGTGTGAGTGAAATGTGTAACCGTGTGAGTGTGAATGAAATGTGTAAACGTGTGACACAGTGAGTGAAATGTGTAACCGTGTGGCACAGTGAGTGAAATGTGTAACCGTGTGGCACAGTGAGTGAAATGTGTAACCGTGTGGCACAGTGAGTGAAATGTGTAACCGTGTGGCACAGTGAGTGAAATGTGTAAACGTGTGACATAGTGAGTGAAATGTGTTACCGAGTGGCACAGTGAGTGAAATGTTTAACCGTGTGACACAGTGAGTGAAATGTGTAACTGTGTGACAATGTCTGAAATGTGCAACCGTGCGAGTGTCTGAAATCTGTAACCGTGTGAGTGTGAGTGAAATGTATAACCGTGTGAGTGAAATGTGTAACAGTGTGAGTGAAATGTGTAACCGTGTGAGTGTCTGAATTGTGTAACTGTGTGAGTGTCTGAAATGTGTAACCGTGTGAATGTCTGAAATGCGTAACCGTGTGACAGTGTCTGAAATGCCTAACCGTGTGACAGTGTCTGAAATGCGTCACCATGTGACAGTGTCTGAAATGCGTCACCCTGTGACAGTGTCTGAAATGTGTCACCGTGTGACAGTGTCTGAAATACGTCACCGTGCGACAGTGTCTGAAACGTGTCACCGTGTGACAGTGTCTGAAATGTGTAACCGTGTGACACACTGAGTTCAATGTGTCACCATGTGAGTGTCTGAAATGCGTAACCGTGTTACAGCATCTGAAATGTGTAACCGTGTGACAGCGTCTGAAATATGTAACCGTGTGAGAGCGTCTGAAATGTGTAACCGTGTGACAGCGTCTGAAATGAGAGTGTCTGAAATGTGTAACCGCGTGACACAGTGAGTGAAATGTGTAACTGTGTGACAGTGTCTGAAATGTGTAAACGTGTGAGTGCGTGAAATCTGTAACCATGTGAGTGAGTGAAATGTGTAACCGTGTGAGTGTGAGTGAAATGTGTAACCGTGTGAGTGTGACTGAAATGTGTAACCGTGTGTGTCTGAAATGTGTAACCGTGTGAGTGTCTGAAATGTGTAACCGTGTGTGTGAGTGAAGTGTGTAACCGTGTGAGTGAGAGTGAAATGTGTCATCGTGTGACACAGTGAGTGAAATGTGTAACCGTGTAACACAGTGAGTGAAATGTGTAACCGTGTGACACAGTGAATGAAATGTGTAAACGTGTGACAGTGTCTGAAATGTCTAACCATGTGAGTGTCTGAAATGTGTAACCGTGTGAGTGTCTGAAATGTGTAACCGTGTGTGTGAGTGAAATGTGTAACTGTTTGAGTGAGAGTGAAATGTGTAATCGTGTGACACAGTGAGTGAAATGTGTAACCGTGTGACACAGTGAGTGAAAAGTGTAACCGTGTTACAGTGAGTGAAATGTGTAACCGTGTGACACAGTGAGTGAAATGTGTAACTGTGTGACAGTGTCTGAAATGTGTAACCGTGTGAGTGTCTGAAATCTGTAACCGTGTGAGTGTGAGTGAAATGTGTAACCGTGTGAGTGTCTGAATTGTGTAACCGTGTGAGTGTCTGAAATGTGTAACCGTGTGACAGTGTCTGAAATGCCTAACCGTGTGACAGTGTCTGAAATGCGACACCCTGTGACAGTGTCTGAAATGTGTCACCGTGTGACAGTGTCTGAAATACGTCACCGTGCGACAGTTTCTGAAACGTGTCACCGTGTTACAGCATCTGAAATGTGTAACCGTGTGACAGCGTCTGAAATATGTAACCGTGTGAGAACGTCTGAAATGTGTAACCGTGTGACAGCGTCTGAAATGAGAGTGTCTGAAATGTGTAACCGTGTGACACAGTGAGTGAAATGTGTAACTGTGTGACAGTGTCTGAAATGTGTAACCGTGTGAGTGTCAGAAATCTGTAACCGTGTGAGTGTGAGTGAAATGTATAACCGTGTGAGTGAAATGTGTAACCGTGTGAGTGTGAGTGAAATGTGTAACCGTGTGAGTGTGAGTGAAATGTGTAACCGTGTGAGTGTGACTGAAATGTGTAACCATGTGTGTCTGAAATGTGTAACTGTGTTGAGTGTCTGAAATGTGTTACCGTGTGTGTGAGTGAAATGTGTAACCGTGTGTGTGAGTGAAGTGTGTAACCGTGTGAGTGAGAGTGAAATGTGTCATCGTGTGACACAGTGAGGGAAATGTGTAACCGTGTGACACAGTGAGTGAAATGTGCAAACATGTGAGTGTGAGTGAAATGTGTAACCGTGTGTGTCTGAAATGTGTAACCATGTGAGTGTCTGAAATGTGTAACCGTGTGTGTGAGTGAAGTGTGTAACCGTGTGAGTGAGAGTGAAATGTGTCATCGTGTGACACAGTGAGTGAAATGTGTAACCGTGTGACACAGTGAGTGACATGTATAACCGTGTTACACAGTGAGTGAAATGTGTAACCGTGTGACACAGTGAATGAAATGTGTAAACGTGTGACAGTGTCTGAAATGTCTAAACATGTGAGTGTCTGAAATCTGTAACCGTGAGTGTGAGTGAAATGTGTAACCGTGTGAGTGTGAGTGAAATGTGTAACCGTGTGACGCATGGAGTGAAATGTGTAACCGTGTGACACAGTGAGTGAAATGGGTAACCGTGTGAGTGTGAGTGAAATGTGTAACCGTGTGTGTCTGAAATGTGTAACCGTGCGAGTGTCTGAAATGTGTAACCGTGTGTGTGAGTGAAATGTGTAACTGTGTGAGTGAGAGTGAAATGTGTAATCGTGTGACACAGTGAGTGAAATGTGTAACCGTGTGACACAGTGAGTGAAATGTCTAACCATGTTACAGTGAGTGAAATGTGTAACCGTGTGACACAGTGAATGAAATGTGTAAACGTGTGACAGTGTCTGAAATGTCTAACCATGTGAGTGTCTGAAATCTGTAACCGTGAGTGTGAGTGAAATGTGTAACCGTGTGAGTGCCTGAAATGTGTAACCGTGTGTGTGTCTGAAATATGTAACCGAGTGTGTGAATGAAATGTGTAACCGTGTGAGTGTGATTGAAATGTGCAAGCGTGTGACGCAGTGAGTGAAATGTGTAACCGTGTGACACAGTGAGTGAAATGGGTAACCGTGTGAGTGTGAGTGAAATGTGTAACCGTGTGTGTCTGAAATGTGTAACCGTGTGAGTGTCTGAAATGTGTAACCGTGTGTGTGAGTGAAATGTGTAACTGTGTGAGTGAGAGTGAAATGTGTAATCGTGTGACACAGTGAGTGAAATGTGTAACCGTGTGACACAGTGAGTGAAATGTGTAACCGTGTTACACAGTGAGTGAAATGTGTAACCGTGTGACACAGTGAATGAAATGTGTAAACGTGTGACAGTGTCTGAAATGTCTAACCATGTGAGTGTCTGAAATCTGTAACCGTGAGTGTGAGTGAAATGTGTAACCGTGTGAGTGCCTGAAATGTGTAACCGTGTGTGTGTCCGAAATATGTAACCGTGTGTGTGAGTGAAATGTGTAACCGTGTGAGTGTGAGTGAAATGTGTAACCGTGTGAAGCATGGAGTGAAATGTGTAACCGTGTGACACAGTGAGTGAAATGGGTAACCGTGTGAGTGTGAGTGAAATGTGTAACTGTGTGACACAGAGAGTGAAATGTGTAACCGTGTGACACAGTGAGTGAAATGTGTAACCGTGTGACACAGTGAGTGAAATGTGTACCCGTGTGGCACAGTGAGTGAAATGTGTAACCGTGTGGCACAGTGAGTGAAATGTGTAACCGTGTGGCACAGTAAGGGAAAGTGTAACCGTGTGACACGGTGAGTGAAATGTGTAACCGTGTGACACAGTGAATGAAATGTGTAACCGTGTGACACAGTGAGTGAAATGTGTCACCGTGTGACAGTGAGTGAAATGTGTCACCGTGTGACACAGTGAGTGAAATGTGTAACCGTGTGACACAGTGAGTGAAATGTGTAACCGTGTGACAGTGTCTGTAATGTGTAACCGTGTGAGTGTCTGAAATGTGTAACCGTGTGAGTGTGAGTGAAATGTATAACCGTGTGAGTGAAATGTGTAACCGTGTGAGTGTCTGAAATGTGTAACCGTGTGAGTGTCTGAAATGTGTAACCGTGTGAGTGTCTGAAATGTATAACCGTGTGAGTTTCTGAAATGTGTAACCGTGTGAGAGTGAAATGTGTAACCGTGTGACTGTGAGTGAAATGTGTAACTGTGTGACACAGTGAGTGAAATGTGTAACCGTGAGACACAGTGAGGGAAAGTGTAAACGTGTGGCACAGTGAGTGAAATGTGTAAACGTGTGACACAGTGAGTGAAATGTGTAACCGTGTGACACAGTGAGTGAAATGTGTAACCGTGTGACAGTGTCTGAAATGTGTAACCGTGTGAGTGTCTGAAATGTGTAACCGTGTGAGTGTGAGTGAAATGTATAACCGTGTGAGTGAAATGTGTAACCGTGTGAGTGTCTGAAATGTGTAACCGTGTGAGTGTCTGAAATGTATAACCGTGTGACTTTCTGAAATGTGTAACCGTGTGAGAGTGAAATGTGTAACCGTGTGACTGTGAGTGAAATGTGTAACTGTGTGACACAGTGAGTGAAATGTGTAACCGTGAGACACAGTGAGGGAAAGTGTAAACGTGTGGCACAGTGAGTGAAATGTGTAAACGTGTGACACAGTGAGTGAAATGTGTCACCATGTTAGTATCTGAAATGCGTAACCGTGTGTGTCCGAAATGCGCAACCGTGTGACAGTGTCTGAAATGCCTAACTGTGTGACAGTGTCTGAAATGTGTAACCGTGTGAGTGTCTGAAATGGGTAATCGTGTGATGTGTCTGAAATGTATAACCGTGTGAGTGTGAGTGAAGTGTGTAACCGTGTGAGTGTCTGAAATGTGTAACCGTGTGAGTGTCTGAAATGTGTAACCTTGTGACAGTGCCTGAAATGTGTAACCGTGTGAGTGTCTGAAATGTGTAACCGTGTGACACAGTGAGTGAAATGTGTCACCGTGTGGCACAGTGAATGAAATGTTTAACCATGTGGCACAAAGAGTGAAATGTGTAACCGTGTGGCACAGTGAGTGAAATGTGTAACTGTGTGGCACTTAGAGTGAAATGTGTAACCGTGTGGCACAGTGAGTGAAATGCACAACCGTCTGACACAGTGAATGAAATGTGTAACCGTGAGACACAGTGAGTTAAATGTGTAACCGTGTGACAAATAGTGAAATGTGTAACCGTGTGACACTGAGAGAAATGCCTAACCGTGTGACAGTGTCTGAAATGCGTCACCATGTGACAGTGTCTGAAATGTGTCACCCTGTGACAATGTCTGAAATGCGTAACTGTGTTACAGCGTCTGAAATGTGTAACCGTGTGACAGCGTCTGAAATATGCAACCGTGTGAGAGCGTCTGAAATGTGTAAGCGTGTAACAGCGTCTGAAATGAGAGTGTCTGAAATGTGTAACCGTGTGACACAGTGAGTGAAATGTGTAACTGTGTGACAGTGTCTGAAATGTGTAACCGTGTGAGTGCCTGGAATCTGTAACCATGTGAGTGAGTGAAATGTGTAACCGTGTGAGTGTGAGTGAAATGTGTAACCGTGTGAGTGTGACTGAAATGTGTAACCGTGTGTGTGAGTGAAATGTGTAACCGTGTGTGTGAGTGAAATGTGTAACCGTGTCTGTGAGTGAAGTGTGTAACCGTGTGAGTGAGAGTGAAATGTGTAACCGTGTGACACAGTGAGTGAAATGTGTAACCGTGTTACACAGAGTGAAATGTGTAACCGTGTGACACAGTGAATGAAATGTGTAACTGTGTGATGTGTGACAGTGTCTGAAATGTCTAACCATATGAGTGTCAGAAATGTGTAACCGTGTGAGTGTGAGTGAAATGTGTAACCGTGTGAGTGCCTGAAATGTGTAACCGTGTGAGTGTCTGAAATGTGTAACCGTGTGTGTGAGTGAAATGTGTAACCGAGTGAGTGTGAGTGAAATGTGTAACCGTGTGACGCAGTGAGTGAAATGTGTAACCGTGTGACACAGTGAGTGGAATGTGTAACCGTGTGAGTGTGAGTGAAATGTGTAACCGTGTGTGTCTGAAATGTGTAATCGTGAGTGTCTGAAATGTGTAACCGTGTGTGTGAGTGAAATGTGTAACCGTGTGTGTGAGTGAAGTGTGTAACTGTGTGAGTGTAACCGTGTGACAAAGTGAGTGAAATGTGTAACCGTGTGACACAGTGAGTGAAATGTGTAACTGTGTGACAGTGTCTGAAATGTGTAACCGTGTGAGTGTCTGAAATCTGTAACCGTGTGAGTGTGAGTGAAATGTGTAACCGTGTGAGTGTCTGAATTGTGTAACCGTGTGAGTGTCTGAAATGTGTAACCGTGTGACAGTGTCTGAAATGCCTAACCGTGTGACAGTGTCTGAAATGCGACACCCTGTGACAGTGTCTGAAATGTGTCACCGTGTGACAGTGTCTGAAATACGTCACCGTGCGACAGTTTCTGAAACGTGTCACCGTGTTACAGCATCTGAAATGTGTAACCGTGTGACAGCGTCTGAAATATGTAACCGTGTGAGAACGTCTGAAATGTGTAACCGTGTGACAGCGTCTGAAATGAGAGTGTCTGAAATGTGTAACCGTGTGACACAGTGAGTGAAATGTGTAACTGTGTGACAGTGTCTGAAATGTGTAACCGTGTGAGTGTCAGAAATCTGTAACCGTGTGAGTGTGAGTGAAATGTATAACCGTGTGAGTGAAATGTGTAACCGTGTGAGTGTGAGTGAAATGTGTAACCGTGTGAGTGTGAGTGAAATGTGTAACCGTGTGAGTGTGACTGAAATGTGTAACCATGTGTGTCTGAAATGTGTAACTGTGTTGAGTGTCTGAAATGTGTTACCGTGTGTGTGAGTGAAATGTGTAACCGTGTGTGTGAGTGAAGTGTGTAACCGTGTGAGTGAGAGTGAAATGTGTCATCGTGTGACACAGTGAGGGAAATGTGTAACCGTGTGACACAGTGAGTGAAATGTGCAAACATGTGAGTGTGAGTGAAATGTGTAACCGTGTGTGTCTGAAATGTGTAACCATGTGAGTGTCTGAAATGTGTAACCGTGTGTGTGAGTGAAGTGTGTAACCGTGTGAGTGAGAGTGAAATGTGTCATCGTGTGACACAGTGAGTGAAATGTGTAACCGTGTGACACAGTGAGTGACATGTATAACCGTGTTACACAGTGAGTGAAATGTGTAACCGTGTGACACAGTGAATGAAATGTGTAAACGTGTGACAGTGTCTGAAATGTCTAAACATGTGAGTGTCTGAAATCTGTAACCGTGAGTGTGAGTGAAATGTGTAACCGTGTGAGTGTGAGTGAAATGTGTAACCGTGTGACGCATGGAGTGAAATGTGTAACCGTGTGACACAGTGAGTGAAATGGGTAACCGTGTGAGTGTGAGTGAAATGTGTAACCGTGTGTGTCTGAAATGTGTAACCGTGCGAGTGTCTGAAATGTGTAACCGTGTGTGTGAGTGAAATGTGTAACTGTGTGAGTGAGAGTGAAATGTGTAATCGTGTGACACAGTGAGTGAAATGTGTAACCGTGTGACACAGTGAGTGAAATGTCTAACCATGTTACAGTGAGTGAAATGTGTAACCGTGTGACACAGTGAATGAAATGTGTAAACGTGTGACAGTGTCTGAAATGTCTAACCATGTGAGTGTCTGAAATCTGTAACCGTGAGTGTGAGTGAAATGTGTAACCGTGTGAGTGCCTGAAATGTGTAACCGTGTGTGTGTCTGAAATATGTAACCGAGTGTGTGAATGAAATGTGTAACCGTGTGAGTGTGATTGAAATGTGCAAGCGTGTGACGCAGTGAGTGAAATGTGTAACCGTGTGACACAGTGAGTGAAATGGGTAACCGTGTGAGTGTGAGTGAAATGTGTAACCGTGTGTGTCTGAAATGTGTAACCGTGTGAGTGTCTGAAATGTGTAACCGTGTGTGTGAGTGAAATGTGTAACTGTGTGAGTGAGAGTGAAATGTGTAATCGTGTGACACAGTGAGTGAAATGTGTAACCGTGTGACACAGTGAGTGAAATGTGTAACCGTGTTACACAGTGAGTGAAATGTGTAACCGTGTGACACAGTGAATGAAATGTGTAAACGTGTGACAGTGTCTGAAATGTCTAACCATGTGAGTGTCTGAAATCTGTAACCGTGAGTGTGAGTGAAATGTGTAACCGTGTGAGTGCCTGAAATGTGTAACCGTGTGTGTGTCCGAAATATGTAACCGTGTGTGTGAGTGAAATGTGTAACCGTGTGAGTGTGAGTGAAATGTGTAACCGTGTGAAGCATGGAGTGAAATGTGTAACCGTGTGACACAGTGAGTGAAATGGGTAACCGTGTGAGTGTGAGTGAAATGTGTAACTGTGTGACACAGAGAGTGAAATGTGTAACCGTGTGACACAGTGAGTGAAATGTGTAACCGTGTGACACAGTGAGTGAAATGTGTACCCGTGTGGCACAGTGAGTGAAATGTGTAACCGTGTGGCACAGTGAGTGAAATGTGTAACCGTGTGGCACAGTAAGGGAAAGTGTAACCGTGTGACACGGTGAGTGAAATGTGTAACCGTGTGACACAGTGAATGAAATGTGTAACCGTGTGACACAGTGAGTGAAATGTGTCACCGTGTGACAGTGAGTGAAATGTGTCACCGTGTGACACAGTGAGTGAAATGTGTAACCGTGTGACACAGTGAGTGAAATGTGTAACCGTGTGACAGTGTCTGTAATGTGTAACCGTGTGAGTGTCTGAAATGTGTAACCGTGTGAGTGTGAGTGAAATGTATAACCGTGTGAGTGAAATGTGTAACCGTGTGAGTGTCTGAAATGTGTAACCGTGTGAGTGTCTGAAATGTGTAACCGTGTGAGTGTCTGAAATGTATAACCGTGTGAGTTTCTGAAATGTGTAACCGTGTGAGAGTGAAATGTGTAACCGTGTGACTGTGAGTGAAATGTGTAACTGTGTGACACAGTGAGTGAAATGTGTAACCGTGAGACACAGTGAGGGAAAGTGTAAACGTGTGGCACAGTGAGTGAAATGTGTAAACGTGTGACACAGTGAGTGAAATGTGTAACCGTGTGACACAGTGAGTGAAATGTGTAACCGTGTGACAGTGTCTGAAATGTGTAACCGTGTGAGTGTCTGAAATGTGTAACCGTGTGAGTGTGAGTGAAATGTATAACCGTGTGAGTGAAATGTGTAACCGTGTGAGTGTCTGAAATGTGTAACCGTGTGAGTGTCTGAAATGTATAACCGTGTGACTTTCTGAAATGTGTAACCGTGTGAGAGTGAAATGTGTAACCGTGTGACTGTGAGTGAAATGTGTAACTGTGTGACACAGTGAGTGAAATGTGTAACCGTGAGACACAGTGAGGGAAAGTGTAAACGTGTGGCACAGTGAGTGAAATGTGTAAACGTGTGACACAGTGAGTGAAATGTGTCACCATGTTAGTATCTGAAATGCGTAACCGTGTGTGTCCGAAATGCGCAACCGTGTGACAGTGTCTGAAATGCCTAACTGTGTGACAGTGTCTGAAATGTGTAACCGTGTGAGTGTCTGAAATGGGTAATCGTGTGATGTGTCTGAAATGTATAACCGTGTGAGTGTGAGTGAAGTGTGTAACCGTGTGAGTGTCTGAAATGTGTAACCGTGTGAGTGTCTGAAATGTGTAACCTTGTGACAGTGCCTGAAATGTGTAACCGTGTGAGTGTCTGAAATGTGTAACCGTGTGACACAGTGAGTGAAATGTGTCACCGTGTGGCACAGTGAATGAAATGTTTAACCATGTGGCACAAAGAGTGAAATGTGTAACCGTGTGGCACAGTGAGTGAAATGTGTAACTGTGTGGCACAGTGAGTGAAATGTGTAACCGTGTGGCACAGTGAGTGAAATGCACAACCGTCTGACACAGTGAATGAAATGTGTAACCGTGAGACACAGTGAGTTAAATGTGTAACCGTGTGACAAATAGTGAAATGTGTAACCGTGTGACACTGAGAGAAATGCCTAACCGTGTGACAGTGTCTGAAATGCGTCACCATGTGACAGTGTCTGAAATGTGTCACCCTGTGACAATGTCTGAAATGCGTAACTGTGTTACAGCGTCTGAAATGTGTAACCGTGTGACAGCGTCTGAAATATGCAACCGTGTGAGAGCGTCTGAAATGTGTAAGCGTGTAACAGCGTCTGAAATGAGAGTGTCTGAAATGTGTAACCATGTGACACAGTGAGTGAAATGTGTAACTGTGTGACAGTGTCTGAAATGTGTAACCGTGTGAGTGCCTGGAATCTGTAACCATGTGAGTGAGTGAAATGTGTAACCGTGTGAGTGTGAGTGAAATGTGTAACCGTGTGAGTGTGACTGAAATGTGTAACCGTGTGTGTGAGTGAAATGTGTAACCGTGTGTGTGAGTGAAATGTGTAACCGTGTCTGTGAGTGAAGTGTGTAACCGTGTGAGTGAGAGTGAAATGTGTAACCGTGTGACACAGTGAGTGAAATGTGTAACCGTGTTACACAGAGTGAAATGTGTAACCGTGTGACACAGTGAATGAAATGTGTAACTGTGTGATGTGTGACAGTGTCTGAAATGTCTAACCATATGAGTGTCAGAAATGTGTAACCGTGTGAGTGTGAGTGAAATGTGTAACCGTGTGAGTGCCTGAAATGTGTAACCGTGTGAGTGTCTGAAATGTGTAACCGTGTGTGTGAGTGAAATGTGTAACCGAGTGAGTGTGAGTGAAATGTGTAACCGTGTGACGCAGTGAGTGAAATGTGTAACCGTGTGACACAGTGAGTGGAATGTGTAACCGTGTGAGTGTGAGTGAAATGTGTAACCGTGTGTGTCTGAAATGTGTAATCGTGAGTGTCTGAAATGTGTAACCGTGTGTGTGAGTGAAATGTGTAACCGTGTGTGTGAGTGAAGTGTGTAACTGTGTGAGTGTAACCGTGTGACAAAGTGAGTGAAATGTGTAATCGTGTGATACAGTGAGTGAAATGTGTAACCGTGTGACACAGTAACGTGTAATCGTGTGACACAGTGAGTGATATGAGTAACTGTGTGACACAGTGAGTGAAATGTGTAACTGTGTGACAGTGTCTGAAATGTTTAACCGTGTGAGTGTCTGAAATCTGTAACCGTGTGAGTGTGAGTGAAATGTATAACCGTGTGAGTGAAATGTGTAACCGTGTGAGTGTCTGAATTGTGTAACCGTGTGAGTGTCTGAAATGTGTAACCGTGTGAGTGTCTGAAATGCGTAACCGTGTGACAGTGTCTGAAATGCCTAACCGTGTGACAGTGTCTGAAATGCGTCACCATGTGACAGTGTCTGAAATGCGTCACCCTGTGACAGTGTCTGAAATGTGTCACCGTGTGACAGTGTCTGAAATACGTCACCGCGCGACAGTGTCTGAAACGTGTCACCGTGTGACAGTGTCTGAAATGTGTAACCGTGTGAGTGTGAGTGAAATGTGTAACCGTGTGACGCATGGAGTGAAATGTGTAACCATGTGACACAGTGAGTGAAATGGGTAACCGTGTGAGTGTGAGTGAAATGTGTAACCGTGTGAGTGCCTGAAATGTGTAACCGTGTGTGTGTCTGAAATATGTAACCGAGTGTGTGAATGAAATGTGTAACCGTGTGAGTGTGAGTGAAATGTGTAACCGTGTGACGCATGGAGTGAAATGTGTAACCGTGTGACACAGTGAGTGAAATGGGTAACCGTGTGAGTGTGAGTGAAATGTGTAACCGTGTGTGTCTGAAATGTGTAACCGTGTGAGTGTCTGAAATGTGTAACCGTGTGTGTGAGTGAAATGTGTAACTGTGTGAGTGAGAGTGAAATGTGTAATCGTGTGACACAGTGAGTGAAATGTGTAACCGTGTGACACAGTGAGTCAAATGTGTAACCGTGTTACACAGTGAGTGAAATGTGTAACCATGTGACACAGTGAATGAAATGTGTAAACGTGTGACAGTGTCTGAAATGTCTAACCATGTGAGTGTCTGAAATCTGTAACCGTGAGTGTGAGTGAAATGTGTAACCGTGTGAGTGTGAGTGAAATGTGTAACCGTGTGACGCATGGAGTGAAATGTGTAACCGTGTGACACAGTGAGTGAAATGGGTAACCGTGTGAGTGTGAGTGAAATGTGTAACCGTGTGTGTCTGAAATGTGTAACCGTGTGAGTGTCTGAAATGTGTAACCGTGTGTGTGAGTGAAATGTGTAACTGTGTGAGTGAGAGTGAAATGTGTAATCGTGTGACACAGTGAGTGAAATGTGTAACCGTGTGACACAGTGAGTCAAATGTGTAACCGTGTTACACAGTGAGTGAAATGTGTAACCATGTGACACAGTGAATGAAATGTGTAAACGTGTGACAGTGTCTGAAATGTCTAACCATGTGAGTGTCTGAAATCTGTAACCGTGAGTGTGAGTGAAATGTGTAACCGTGTGAGTGTGAGTGAAATGTGTAACCGTGTGACGCATGGAGTGAAATGTGTAACCGTGTGACACAGTGAGTGAAATGGGTAACCGTGTGAGTGTGAGTGAAATGTGTAACCGTGTGTGTCTGAAATGTGTAACCGTGTGAGTGTCTGAAATGTGTAACCGTGTGTGTGAGTGAATGTGTAACTGTGTGAGTGAGAGTGAAATGTGTAATCGTGTGACACAGTGAGTGAAATGTGTAACCGTGTGACACAGTGAGTGAAATGTGTAACCGTGTTACACAGTGAGTGAAATGTGTAACCGTGTGACACAGTGAATGAAATGTGTAAACGTGTGACAGTGTCTGAAATGTCTAACCATGTGAGTGTCTGAAAGCTGTAACCGTGAGTGTGAGTGAAATGTGTAACCGTGTGAGTGCCTGAAATGTGTAACCGTGTGTGTGTCTGAAATATGTAACCGTGTGTGTGAGCGAAATGTGTAACCGTGTGAGTGTGAGTGAAATGTGTAACCGTGTGACACAGTGAGTGAAATGGGTAACCGTGTGAGTGTGAGTGAAATGTGTAACCGTGTGTGTCTGAAATGTGTAACCGTGTGAGTGTCTGAAATGTGTAACCGTGTGTGTGAGTGAAATGTGTAACTGTTTGAGTGAGAGTGAAATGTGTAATCGTGTGACACAGTGAGTGAAATGTGTAACCGTGTGACACAGTGAGTGAAATGTGTAACCGTGTAACAGTGAGTGAAATGTGTAACCATGTGACACAGTGAGTGAAATGTGTAACTGTGTGACAGTGTCTGAAATGTGTAACCGTGTGAGTGTCTGAAATCTGTAACCGTGTGAGTGTGAGTGAAATGTATAACCGTGTGAGTGAAATGTGTAACCGTGTGAGTGTCTGAAATGTGTAACCGTGTGAGTGCCTAAAATGTGTAACCGTGTGTGTGTCTGAAATATGTAACCGAGTGTGTGAATGAAATGTGTAACCGTGTGAGTGTGAGTGAAATGTGTAACCGTGTGACGCATGGAGTGAAATGTGTAACCGTGTGACACAGTGAGTGAAATGGGTAACCGTGTGAGTGTGCGTGAAATGTGTAACCGTGTGTGTCTGAAATGTGTAACCGTGTGAGTGTCTGAAATGTGTAACCGTGTGTGTGAGTGAAATGTGTAACTGAGTGAGTGAGAGTGAAATGTGTAATCGTGTGACACAGTGAGTGAAATGTGTAACCGTGTGACACAGTGAGTGAAATGTGTAACCGTGTTACACAGTGAGTGAAATGTGTAACCGTGTGACACAGTGAATGAAATGTGTAAACGTGTGACAGTGTCTGAAATGTCTAACCATGTGAGTGTCTGAAATCTGTAACCGTGAGTGTGAGTGAAATGTGTAACCGTGTGAGTGCCGGAAATGTGTAACCGTGTGTGTGTCTGAAATATGTAACCGTGTGTGTGAGTGAAATGTGTAACCGTGTGAGTGTGAGTGAAATGTGTAACCGTGTGACGCAGTGAGTGAAATGTGTAACCGTGTGACACAGTGAGTGAAATGGGTAACCGTGTGAGTGTGAGTGAAATGTGTAACCGTGTGTGTCTGAAATGTGTAACCGTGTGAGTGTCTGAAATGTGTAACCGTGTCTGTGAGTGAAATGTGTAACTGTGTGAGTGAGAGTGAAATGTGTAATCGTGTGACACAGTGAGTGAAATGTGTAACCGTGTGACACAGTGAGTGAAATGTGTAACCGTGTAACAGTGAGTGAAATGTGTAACCGTGTGACACAGTGAGTGAAATGTGTAACTGTGTGACAGTTTCTGAAATGTGTAACCGTGTGAGTGTCTGAAATCTGTAACCGTGTGAGTGTGAGTGAAATGTATAACCGTGTGAGTGAAATGTGTAACCGTGTGAGTGTCTGAAATGTGTAACCGTGTGAGTGTCTGAAATGTGTAACCGTGTGAGTTTCTGAAATGTGTAACCGTGTGTGTGAAATGTGTAACCCTGTGAGTGTGAGTGAAATGTGTAACTGTGTGACACATTGAGTGAAATGTGTAACCGTGTGACACAGTGAGTGAAATGTGTAACCGTGTGAAACAGTGAGTGAAATGTGTAACAGTGTGACACAGCGAGTGAAATGTGTCACCGTGTGGCAGTGAGTGAAATGTGTCACCGTGTGACACAGTGAGTGAAATGTGTAACCGTGTGACACAGTGAGTGAAATGTGTAACCGTGTGACAGTCTCTGAAATGTGTAACCGTGTGAGTGTCTGAAATGTGTAACCGTGTGAGTGTGAGTGAAATGTATAACCGTGTGAGTGAAATGTGTAACCGTGTGAGTGCCTGAAATGTTTAACCGTGTGTGTGTCTGAAATATGTAACCGTGTGTGTGAGTGAAATGTGTAACCGTGTGAGTGTGAGTGAAATGTGTAACCGTGTGACGCAGTGAGTGAAATGTGTAACCGTGTGACACAGTGAGTGAAATGGGTAACCGTGTGAGTGTGAGTGAAATGTGTAACCGTGTGTGTCTGAAATGTGTAACCGTGTGAGTGTCTGAAATGTGTAACCGTGTCTGTGAGTGAAATGTGTAACTGTGTGAGTGAGAGTGAAATGTGTAATCGTGTGACACAGTGAGTGAAATGTGTAACCGTGTGACACAGTGAGTGAAATGTGTAACCGTGTAACAGTGAGTGAAATGTGTAACGGTGTGACACAGTGAGTGAAATGTGTAACTGTGTGACAGTGTCTGAAATGTGTAACCGTGTGAGTGTCTGAAATCTGTAACCGTGTGAGTGTGAGTGAAATGTATAACCGTGTGAGTGAAATGTGTAACCGTGTGAGTGTCTGAAATGTGTAACCGTGTGAGTTTCTGAAATGTGTAACCGTGTGAGTGCCTAAAATGTGTAACCGTGTGTGTGTCTGAAATATGTAACCGAGTGTGTGAATGAAATGTGTAACCGTGTGAGTGTGAGTGAAATGTGTAACCGTGTGACGCATGGAGTGAAATGTGTAACCGTGTGACACAGTGAGTGAAATGGGTAACCGTGTGAGTGTGCGTGAAATGTGTAACCGTGTGTGTCTGAAATGTGTAACCGTGTGAGTGTCTGAAATGTGTAACCGTGTGTGTGAGTGAAATGTGTAACTGAGTGAGTGAGAGTGAAATGTGTAATCGTGTGACACAGTGAGTGAAATGTGTAACCGTGTGACACAGTGAGTGAAATGTGTAACCGTGTTACACAGTGAGTGAAATGTGTAACCGTGTGACACAGTGAATGAAATGTGTAAACGTGTGACAGTGTCTGAAATGTCTAACCATGTGAGTGTCTGAAATTTTTAACCGTGAGTGTGAGTGAAATGTGTAACCGTGTGAGTGCCGGAAAAGTGTAACCGTGTGTGTGTCTGAAATGTGTAACCGTGTGTGTGAGTGAAATGTGTAACCGTGTGAGTGTGAGTGAAATGTGTAACCGTGTGACGCAGTGAGTGAAATGTGTAACCGTGTGACACAGTGAGTGAAATGGGTAACCGTGTGAGTGTGAGTGAAATGTGTAACCGTGTGTGTCTGAAATGTGTAACCGTGTGAGTGTCTGAAATGTGTAACCGTGTCTGTGAGTGAAATGTGTAACTGTGTGAGTGAGAGTGAAATGTGTAATCGTGTGACACAGTGAGTGAAATGTGTAACCGTGTGACACAGTGAGTGAAATGTGTAACCGTGTAACAGTGAGTGAAATGTGTAACCGTGTGACACAGTGAGTGAAATGTGTAACTGTGTGACAGTGTCTGAAATGTGTAACCGTGTGAGTGTCTGAAATGTGTAACCGTGTGAGTGTCTGAAATGTGTAACCGTGTGAGTTTCTGAAATGTGTAACCGTGTGTGTGAAATGTGTAACCCTGTGAGTGTGAGTGAAATGTGTAACTGTGTGACACATTGAGTGAAATGTGTAACCGTGTGACACAGTGAGTGAAATGTGTAACCGTGTGAAACAGTGAGTGAAATGTGTAACAGTGTGACACAGCGAGTGAAATGTGTCACCGTGTGTCAGTGAGTGAAATGTGTCACCGTGTGACACAGTGAGTGAAATGTGTAACCGTGTGACACAGTGAGTGAAATGTGTAACCGTGTGACAGTCTCTGAAATGTGTAACCGTGTGAGTGTCTGAAATGTGTAACCGTGTGAGTGTGAGTGAAATGTATAACCGTGTGAGTGAAATGTGTAACCGTGTGAGTGTCTGAAATGTGTAACCGTGTGAGTGTCTGAAATGTATAACCTTGTGAGTTTCTGAAATGTGTAACCGTGTGAGAGTGAAATGTGTATCCGTGTGACTGTGAGTGAAATGTGTAACTGTGTGACACAGTGAGTGAAATGTGTAACCGTGAGACACAGTGAGGGAAAGTGTAAACGTGTGGCACAGTGAGTGAAATGTGTCACCATGTTAGTATCTGAAATGCGTAACCGTGTGTGTCCGAAATGCGCAACCGTGTGACAGTGTCTGAAATGCCTAACTGTGTGACAGTGTCTGAAATGTGTAACCGTGTGAGTGTCTGAAATGGGTAATCGTGTGATGTGTCTGAAATGTATAACCGTGTGAGTGTGAGTGAAGTGTGTAACCGTGTGAGTGTCTGAAATGTGTAACCGTGTGAGTGTCTGAAATGTGTAACCTTGTGACAGTGCCTGAAATGTGTAACCGTGTGAGTGTCTGAAATGTGTAACCGTGTGACACAGTGAGTGAAATGTGTCACCGTGTGGCACAGTGAATGAAATGTTTAACCATGTGGCACAAAGAGTGAAATGTGTAACCGTGTGGCACAGTGAGTGAAATGTGTAACTGTGTGGCACAGTGAGTGAAATGCACAACCGTCTGACACAGTGAATGAAATGTGTAACCGTGAGACACAGTGAGTTAAATGTGTAACTGTGTGACAAATAGTGAAATGTGTAACCGTGTGACACTGAGAGAAATGCCTAACCGTGTGACAGTGTCTGAAATGCGTCACCATGTGACAGTGTCTGAAATGTGTCACCCTGTGAAAATGTCTGAAATGCGTAACTGTGTTACAGCGTCTGAAATGTGTAACCGTGTGACAGCGTCTGAAATATGCAACCGTGTGAGAGAGTCTGAAATGTGTAACCGTGTAACAGCGTCTGAAATGAGAGTGTCTGAAATGTGTAACCGTGTGACACAGTGAGTGAAATGTGTAACTGTGTGACAGTGTCTGAAATGTGTAACCGTGTGAGTGCCTGGAATCTGTAACCATGTGAGTGAGTGAAATGTGTAACCGTGTGAGTGTGAGTGAAATGTGTAACCGTGTGAGTGTGACTGAAATGTGTAACCGTGTGTGTGAGTGAAATGTGTAACCGTGTGTGTGAGTGAAATGTGCAACCGTGTCTGTGAGTGAAGTGTGTAACCGTGTGAGTGAGAGTGAAATGTGTAACCGTGTGACACAGTGAGTGAAATGTGTAACCGTGTTACACAGAGTGAAATGTGTAACCGTGTGACACAGTGAATGAAATGTGTAACTGTGTGATGTGTGACAGTGTCTGAAATGTCTAACCATATGAGTGTCAGAAATGTGTAACCGTGTGAGTGTGAGTGAAATGTGTAACCGTGTGAGTGCCTGAAATGTGTAACCGTGTGAGTGTCTGAAATGTGTAACCGTGTGTGTGAGTGAAATGTGTAACCGAGTGAGTGTGAGTGAAATGTGTAACCGTGTGACGCAGTGAGTGAAATGTGTAACCGTGTGACACAGTGAGTGGAATGTGTAACCGTGTGAGTGTGAGTGAAATGTGTAACCGTGTGTGTCTGAAATGTGTAATCGTGAGTGTCTGAAATGTGTAACCGTGTGTGTGAGTGAAATGTGTAACCGTGTGTGTGAGTGAAGTGTGTAACTGTGTGAGTGTAACCGTGTGACAAAGTGAGTGAAATGTGTAATCGTGTGATACAGTGAGTGAAATGTGTAACCGTGTGACACAGTAATGTGTAATCGTGTGACACAGTGAGTGATATGAGTAACCGTGTGACACAGTGAGTGAAATGTGTAACTGTGTGACAGTGTCTGAAATGTTTAACCGTGTGAGTGTCTGAAATCTGTAACCGTGTGAGTGTGAGTGAAATGTATAACCGTGTGAGTGAAATGTGTAACCGTGTGAGTGTCTGAATTGTGTAACCGTGTGAGTGTCTGAAATGTGTAACCGTGTGAGTGTCTGAAATGCGTAACCGTGTGACAGTGTCTGAAATGCCTAACCGTGTGACAGTGTCTGAAATGCGTCACCATGTGACAGTGTCTGAAATGCGTCACCCTGTGACAGTGTCTGAAATGTGTCACCGTGTGACAGTGTCTGAAATACGTCACCGCGCGACAGTGTCTGAAACGTGTCACCGTGTGACAGTGTCTGAAATGTGTAACCGTGTGACAAACTGAGTTCAATGTGGCACCATGTGAGTGCCTGAAATGCGTAACCGTGTTACAGCATCTGAAATGTGTAACCGTGTGACAGCGTCTGAAATATGTAACCGTGTGAGAGCGTCTGAAATGTGTAACCGTGTGACAGCGTCTGAAATGAGAGTGTCTGAAATGTGTAACCGTGTGACACAGTGAGTGAAATGTGTAACTGTGTGACAGTGTCTGAAATGTGTAAACGTGTGAGTGCCTGAAATCTGTAACCATGTGAGTGTGAGTGAAATGTGTAACCGTGTGAGTGTGACTGAAATGTGTAACCATTTGTGTCTGAAATGTGTAACTGTGTTGAGTGTCTGAAATGTGTTACCATGTGTGTGAGTGAAATGTGTAACCGTGTGTGTGAGTGAAGTGTGTAACCGTGTGAGTGAGAGTGAAATGTGTCATCGTGTGACACAGTGAGGGAAATGTGTAACCGTGTGACACAGTGAGTGAAATGTGCAACCATGTGAGTGTGAGTGAAATGTGTAACCGTGTGTGTCTGAAATGTGTAACCATGTGAGTGTCTGAAATGTGTAACCATGTGTGTGAGTGAAGTGTGTAACCGTGTGAGTGAGAGTGAAATGTGTCATCGTGTGACACAGTGAGTGAAATGTGTAACCGTGTGACACAGTGAGTGAAATGTGTAACCGTGTTACACAGTGAGTGAAATGTGTAACCGTGTGACACAGTGAATGAAATGTGTAAACGTGTGACAGTGTCTGAAATGTCTAAACATGTGAGTGTCTGAAATCTGTAACCGTGAGTGTGAGTGAAATGTGTAACCGTGTGAGTGTGAGTGAAATGTGTAACCGTGTGACGCATGGAGTGAAATGTGTAACCGTGTGACACAGTGAGTGAAATGGGTAACCGTGTGAGTGTGAGTGAAATGTGTAACCGTGTGTGTCTGAAATGTGTAACCGTGTGAGTGCCTGAAATGTGTAACCGTGTGTGTGTCTGAAATATGTAACCGAGTGTGTGAATGAAATGTGTAACCGTGTGAGTGTGAGTGAAATGTGTAATCGTGTGACGCATGGAGTGAAATGTGTAACCGTGTGACACAGTGAGTGAAAAGGGTAACCGTGTGAGTGTGAGTGAAATGTGTAACCGTGTGTGTCTGAAATGTGTAACCGTGTGAGTGTCTGAAATGTGTAACCGTGTGTGTGAGTGAAATGTGTAACTGTGTGAGTGAGAGTGAAATGTGTAATCGTGTGACACAGTGAGTGAAATGTGTAACCGTGTGACACAGTGAGTGAAATGTGTAACCGTGTTACACAGTGAGTGAAATGTGTAACCGTGTGACACAGTGAATGAAATGTGTAAACGTGTGACAGTGTCTGAAATGTCTAACCATGTGAGTGTCTGAAATCTGTAACCGTGAGTGTGAGTGAAATGTGTAACCGTGTGAGTGCCTGAAATGTGTAACCGTGTGTGTGTCTGAAATATGTAACTGTGTGTGTGAGTGAAATGTGTAACCGTGTGACACAGTGAGTGAAATGGGTAACCGTGTGAGTGTGAATGAAATGTGTAACCGTGTGTGTCTGAAATGTGTAACCGTGTGAGTGTCTGAAATGTGTAACCGTGTCTGTGAGTGAAATGTGTAACTGTGTGAGTGAGAGTGAAATGTGTAATCGTGTGACACAGTGAGTGAAATGTGTAACCGTGTGACACAGTGAGTGAAATGTGTAACCGTGTAACAGTGAGTGAAATGTGTAACGGTGTGACACATTGAGTGAAATGTGTAACTGTGTGACAGTGTCTGAAATGTGTAACCGTGTGAGTATCTGAAATCTGTAACCGTGTGAGTGTGAGTGAAATGTATAACCGTGTGAGTGAAATGTGTAACCGTGTGAGTGTCTGAAATGTGTAACCGTGTGAGTGTCTGAAATGTGTAACCGTGTGAGTTTCTGAAATGTGTAACCGTGTGAGTGCCTGAAATGTGTAACCGTGTGTGTGTCTGAAATATGTAACCGAGTGTGTGAATGAAATGTGTAACCGTGTGAGTGTGAGTGAAATGTGTAACCGTGTGACGCATGGAGTGAAATGTGCAACCGTGTGACTCAGTGAGTGAAATGGGTAACCGTGTGAGTGTGAGTGAAATGTGTAACCGTGTGTGTCTGAAATGTGTAACCGTGTGAGTGTCTGAAATGTGTAACCGTGTGTGTGAGTGAAATGTGTAACTGTGTGAGTGAGAGTGAAATGTGTAATCGTGTGTCACAGTGAGTGAAATGTGTAACCGTGTGACACAGTGAGTGAAATGTGTAACCGTGTTACACAGTGAGTGAAATGTGTAACCGTGTGTGTCTGAAATGTGTAATCGTGAGTGTCTGAAATGTGTAACCGTGTGTGTGAGTGAAATGTGTAACCGTGTGTGTGAGTGAAGTGTGTAACTGTGTGAGTGTAACCGTGTGACAAAGTGAGTGAAATGTGTAATCGTGTGATACAGTGAGTGAAATGTGTAACCGTGTGACACAGTAACGTGTAATCGTGTGACACAGTGAGTGATATGAGTAACTGTGTGACACAGTGAGTGAAATGTGTAACTGTGTGACAGTGTCTGAAATGTTTAACCGTGTGAGTGTCTGAAATCTGTAACCGTGTGAGTGTGAGTGAAATGTATAACCGTGTGAGTGAAATGTGTAACCGTGTGAGTGTCTGAATTGTGTAACCGTGTGAGTGTCTGAAATGTGTAACCGTGTGAGTGTCTGAAATGCGTAACCGTGTGACAGTGTCTGAAATGCCTAACCGTGTGACAGTGTCTGAAATGCGTCACCATGTGACAGTGTCTGAAATGCGTCACCCTGTGACAGTGTCTGAAATGTGTCACCGTGTGACAGTGTCTGAAATACGTCACCGCGCGACAGTGTCTGAAACGTGTCACCGTGTGACAGTGTCCGAAATGTGTAACCGTGTGAGTGTGAGTGAAATGTGTAACCGTGTGACGCATGGAGTGAAATGTGTAACCATGTGACACAGTGAGTGAAATGGGTAACCGTGTGAGTGTGAGTGAAATGTGTAACCGTGTGAGTGCCTGAAATGTGTAACCGTGTGTGTGTCTGAAATATGTAACCGAGTGTGTGAATGAAATGTGTAACCGTGTGAGTGTGAGTGAAATGTGTAACCGTGTGACGCATGGAGTGAAATGTGTAACCGTGTGACACAGTGAGTGAAATGGGTAACCGTGTGAGTGTGAGTGAAATGTGTAACCGTGTGTGTCTGAAATGTGTAACCGTGTGAGTGTCTGAAATGTGTAACCGTGTGTGTGAGTGAAATGTGTAACTGTGTGAGTGAGAGTGAAATGTGTAATCGTGTGACACAGTGAGTGAAATGTGTAACCGTGTGACACAGTGAGTCAAATGTGTAACCGTGTTACACAGTGAGTGAAATGTGTAACCATGTGACACAGTGAATGAAATGTGTAAACGTGTGACAGTGTCTGAAATGTCTAACCATGTGAGTGTCTGAAATCTGTAACCGTGAGTGTGAGTGAAATGTGTAACCGTGTGAGTGTGAGTGAAATGTGTAACCGTGTGACGCATGGAGTGAAATGTGTAACCGTGTGACACAGTGAGTGAAATGGGTAACCGTGTGAGTGTGAGTGAAATGTGTAACCGTGTGAGTGTCTGAAATGTGTAACCGTGTGTGTGAGTGAAATGTGTAACTGTGTGAGTGAGAGTGAAATGTGTAATCGTGTGACACAGTGAGTGAAATGTGTAACCGTGTGACACAGTGAGTCAAATGTGTAACCGTGTTACACAGTGAGTGAAATGTGTAACCATGTGACACAGTGAATGAAATGTGTAAACGTGTGACAGTGTCTGAAATGTCTAACCATGTGAGTGTCTGAAATCTGTAACCGTGAGTGTGAGTGAAATGTGTAACCGTGTGAGTGTGAGTGAAATGTGTAACCGTGTGACGCATGGAGTGAAATGTGTAACCGTGTGACACAGTGAGTGAAATGGGTAACCGTGTGAGTGTGAGTGAAATGTGTAACCGTGTGTGTCTGAAATGTGTAACCGTGTGAGTGTCTGAAATGTGTAACCGTGTGTGTGAGTGAATGTGTAACTGTGTGAGTGAGAGTGAAATGTGTAATCGTGTGACACAGTGAGTGAAATGTGTAACCGTGTGACACAGTGAGTGAAATGTGTAACCGTGTTACACAGTGAGTGAAATGTGTAACCGTGTGACACAGTGAATGAAATGTGTAAACGTGTGACAGTGTCTGAAATGTCTAACCATGTGAGTGTCTGAAAGCTGTAACCGTGAGTGTGAGTGAAATGTGTAACCGTGTGAGTGCCTGAAATGTGTAACCGTGTGTGTGTCTGAAATATGTAACCGTGTGTGTGAGCGAAATGTGTAACCGTGTGAGTGTGAGTGAAATGTGTAACCGTGTGACACAGTGAGTGAAATGGGTAACCGTGTGAGTGTGAGTGAAATGTGTAACCGTGTGTGTCTGAAATGTGTAACCGTGTGAGTGTCTGAAATGTGTAACCGTGTGTGTGAGTGAAATGTGTAACTGTTTGAGTGAGAGTGAAATGTGTAATCGTGTGACACAGTGAGTGAAATGTGTAACCGTGTGACACAGTGAGTGAAATGTGTAACCGTGTAACAGTGAGTGAAATGTGTAACCATGTGACACAGTGAGTGAAATGTGTAACTGTGTGACAGTGTCTGAAATGTGTAACCGTGTGAGTGTCTGAAATCTGTAACCGTGTGAGTGTGAGTGAAATGTATAACCGTGTGAGTGAAATGTGTAACCGTGTGAGTGTCTGAAATGTGTAACCGTGTGAGTGCCTAAAATGTGTAACCGTGTGTGTGTCTGAAATATGTAACCGAGTGTGTGAATGAAATGTGTAACCGTGTGAGTGTGAGTGAAATGTGTAACCGTGTGACGCATGGAGTGAAATGTGTAACCGTGTGACACAGTGAGTGAAATGGGTAACCGTGTGAGTGTGCGTGAAATGTGTAACCGTGTGTGTCTGAAATGTGTAACCGTGTGAGTGTCTGAAATGTGTAACCGTGTGTGTGAGTGAAATGTGTAACTGAGTGAGTGAGAGTGAAATGTGTAATCGTGTGACACAGTGAGTGAAATGTGTAACCGTGTGACACAGTGAGTGAAATGTGTAACCGTGTTACACAGTGAGTGAAATGTGTAACCGTGTGACACAGTGAATGAAATGTGTAAACGTGTGACAGTGTCTGAAATGTCTAACCATGTGAGTGTCTGAAATCTGTAACCGTGAGTGTGAGTGAAATGTGTAACCGTGTGAGTGCCGGAAATGTGTAACCGTGTGTGTGTCTGAAATATGTAACCGTGTGTGTGAGTGAAATGTGTAACCGTGTGAGTGTGAGTGAAATGTGTAACCGTGTGACGCAGTGAGTGAAATGTGTAACCGTGTGACACAGTGAGTGAAATGGGTAACCGTGTGAGTGTGAGTGAAATGTGTAACCGTGTGTGTCTGAAATGTGTAACCGTGTGAGTGTCTGAAATGTGTAACCGTGTCTGTGAGTGAAATGTGTAACTGTGTGAGTGAGAGTGAAATGTGTAATCGTGTGACACAGTGAGTGAAATGTGTAACCGTGTGACACAGTGAGTGAAATGTGTAACCGTGTAACAGTGAGTGAAATGTGTAACCGTGTGACACAGTGAGTGAAATGTGTAACTGTGTGACAGTTTCTGAAATGTGTAACCGTGTGAGTGTCTGAAATCTGTAACCGTGTGAGTGTGAGTGAAATGTATAACCGTGTGAGTGAAATGTGTAACCGTGTGAGTGTCTGAAATGTGTAACCGTGTGAGTGTCTGAAATGTGTAACCGTGTGAGTTTCTGAAATGTGTAACCGTGTGTGTGAAATGTGTAACCCTGTGAGTGTGAGTGAAATGTGTAACTGTGTGACACATTGAGTGAAATGTGTAACCGTGTGACACAGTGAGTGAAATGTGTAACCGTGTGAAACAGTGAGTGAAATGTGTAACAGTGTGACACAGCGAGTGAAATGTGTCACCGTGTGTCAGTGAGTGAAATGTGTCACCGTGTGACACAGTGAGTGAAATGTGTAACCGTGTGACACAGTGAGTGAAATGTGTAACCGTGTGACAGTCTCTGAAATGTGTAACCGTGTGAGTGTCTGAAATGTGTAACCGTGTGAGTGTGAGTGAAATGTATAACCGTGTGAGTGAAATGTGTAACCGTGTGAGTGCCTGAAATGTTTAACCGTGTGTGTGTCTGAAATATGTAACCGTGTGTGTGAGTGAAATGTGTAACCGTGTGAGTGTGAGTGAAATGTGTAACCGTGTGACGCAGTGAGTGAAATGTGTAACCGTGTGACACAGTGAGTGAAATGGGTAACCGTGTGAGTGTGAGTGAAATGTGTAACCGTGTGTGTCTGAAATGTGTAACCGTGTGAGTGTCTGAAATGTGTAACCGTGTCTGTGAGTGAAATGTGTAACTGTGTGAGTGAGAGTGAAATGTGTAATCGTGTGACACAGTGAGTGAAATGTGTAACCGTGTGACACAATGAGTGAAATGTGTAACCGTGTAACAGTGAGTGAAATGTGTAACGGTGTGACACAGTGAGTGAAATGTGTAACTGTGTGACAGTGTCTGAAATGTGTAACCGTGTGAGTGTCTGAAATCTGTAACCGTGTGAGTGTGAGTGAAATGTATAACCGTGTGAGTGAAATGTGTAACCGTGTGAGTGTCTGAAATGTGTAACCGTGTGAGTTTCTGAAATGTGTAACTGTGTGAGTGCCTAAAATGTGTAACCGTGTGTGTGTCTGAAATATGTAACCGAGTGTGTGAATGAAATGTGTAACCGTGTGAGTGTGAGTGAAATGTGTAACCGTGTGACGCATGGAGTGAAATGTGTAACCGTGTGACACAGTGAGTGAAATGGGTAACCGTGTGAGTGTGCGTGAAATGTGTAACCGTGTGTGTCTGAAATGTGTAACCGTGTGAGTGTCTGAAATGTGTAACCGTGTGTGTGAGTGAAATGTGTAACTGAGTGAGTGAGAGTGAAATGTGTAATCGTGTGACACAGTGAGTGAAATGTGTAACCGTGTGACACAGTGAGTGAAATGTGTAACCGTGTTACACAGTGAGTGAAATGTGTAACCGTGTGACACAGTGAATGAAATGTGTAAACGTGTGACAGTGTCTGAAATGTCTAACCATGTGAGTGTCTGAAATTTTTAACCGTGAGTGTGAGTGAAATGTGTAACCGTGTGAGTGCCGGAAATGTGTAACCGTGTGTGTGTCTGAAATGTGTAACCGTGTGTGTGAGTGAAATGTGTAACCGTGTGAGTGTGAGTGAAATGTGTAACCGTGTGACGCAGTGAGTGAAATGTGTAACCGTGTGACACAGTGAGTGAAATGGGTAACCGTGTGAGTGTGAGTGAAATGTGTAACCGTGTGTGTCTGAAATGTGTAACCGTGTGAGTGTCTGAAATGTGTAACCGTGTCTGTGAGTGAAATGTGTAACTGTGTGAGTGAGAGTGAAATGTGTAATCGTGTGACACAGTGAGTGAAATGTGTAACCGTGTGACACAGTGAGTGAAATGTGTAACCGTGTAACAGTGAGTGAAATGTGTAACCGTGTGACACAGTGAGTGAAATGTGTAACTGTGTGACAGTGTCTGAAATGTGTAACCGTGTGAGTGTCTGAAATGTGTAACCGTGTGAGTGTCTGAAATGTGTAACCGTGTGAGTTTCTGAAATGTGTAACCGTGTGTGTGAAATGTGTAACCCTGTGAGTGTGAGTGAAATGTGTAACTGTGTGACACATTGAGTGAAATGTGTAACCGTGTGACACAGTGAGTGAAATGTGTAACCGTGTGAAACAGTGAGTGAAATGTGTAACAGTGTGACACAGCGAGTGAAATGTGTCACCGTGTGTCAGTGAGTGAAATGTGTCACCGTGTGACACAGTGAGTGAAATGTGTCACCGTGTGACACAGTGAGTGAAATGTGTAACCGTGTGACAGTCTCTGAAATGTGTAACCGTGTGAGTGTCTGAAATGTGTAACCGTGTGAGTGTCAGTGAAATGTATAACCGTGTGAGTGAAATGTGTAACCGTGTGAGTGTCTGAAATGTGTAACCGTGTGAGTGTCTGAAATGTATAACCTTGTGAGTTTCTGAAATGTGTAACCGTGTGAGAGTGAAATGTGTATCCGTGTGACTGTGAGTGAAATGTGTAACTGTGTGACACAGTGAGTGAAATGTGTAACCGTGAGACACAGTGAGGGAAAGTGTAAACGTGTGGCACAGTGAGTGAAATGTGTCACCATGTTAGTATCTGAAATGCGTAACCGTGTGTGTCCGAAATGCGCAACCGTGTGACAGTGTCTGAAATGCCTAACTGTGTGACAGTGTCTGAAATGTGTAACCGTGTGAGTGTCTGAAATGGGTAATCGTGTGATGTGTCTGAAATGTATAACCGTGTGAGTGTGAGTGAAGTGTGTAACCGTGTGAGTGTCTGAAATGTGTAACCGTGTGAGTGTCTGAAATGTGTAACCTTGTGACAGTGCCTGAAATGTGTAACCGTGTGAGTGTCTGAAATGTGTAACCGTGTGACACAGTGAGTGAAATGTGTCACCGTGTGGCACAGTGAATGAAATGTTTAACCATGTGGCACAAAGAGTGAAATGTGTAACCGTGTGGCACAGTGAGTGAAATGTGTAACTGTGTGGCACAGTGAGTGAAATGTGTAACCGTGTGGCACAGTGAGTGAAATGCACAACCGTCTGACACAGTGAATGAAATGTGTAACCGTGAGACACAGTGAGTTAAATGTGTAACTGTGTGACAAATAGTGAAATGTGTAACCGTGTGACACTGAGAGAAATGCCTAACCGTGTGACAGTGTCTGAAATGCGTCACCATGTGACAGTGTCTGAAATGTGTCACCCTGTGAAAATGTCTGAAATGCGTAACTGTGTTACAGCGTCTGAAATGTGTAACCGTGTGACAGCGTCTGAAATATGCAACCGTGTGAGAGAGTCTGAAATGTGTAACCGTGTAACAGCGTCTGAAATGAGAGTGTCTGAAATGTGTAACCGTGTGACACAGTGAGTGAAATGTGTAACTGTGTGACAGTGTCTGAAATGTGTAACCGTGTGAGTGCCTGGAATCTGTAACCATGTGAGTGAGTGAAATGTGTAACCGTGTGAGTGTGAGTGAAATGTGTAACCGTGTGAGTGTGACTGAAATGTGTAACCGTGTGTGTGAGTGAAATGTGTAACCGTGTGTGTGAGTGAAATGTGCAACCGTGTCTGTGAGTGAAGTGTGTAACCGTGTGAGTGAGAGTGAAATGTGTAACCGTGTGACACAGTGAGTGAAATGTGTAACCGTGTTACACAGAGTGAAATGTGTAACCGTGTGACACAGTGAATGAAATGTGTAACTGTGTGATGTGTGACAGTGTCTGAAATGTCTAACCATATGAGTGTCAGAAATGTGTAACCGTGTGAGTGTGAGTGAAATGTGTAACCGTGTGAGTGCCTGAAATGTGTAACCGTGTGAGTGTCTGAAATGTGTAACCGTGTGTGTGAGTGAAATGTGTAACCGAGTGAGTGTGAGTGAAATGTGTAACCGTGTGACGCAGTGAGTGAAATGTGTAACCGTGTGACACAGTGAGTGGAATGTGTAACCGTGTGAGTGTGAGTGAAATGTGTAACCGTGTGTGTCTGAAATGTGTAATCGTGAGTGTCTGAAATGTGTAACCGTGTGTGTGAGTGAAATGTGTAACCGTGTGTGTGAGTGAAGTGTGTAACTGTGTGAGTGTAACCGTGTGACAAAGTGAGTGAAATGTGTAATCGTGTGATACAGTGAGTGAAATGTGTAACCGTGTGACACAGTAATGTGTAATCGTGTGACACAGTGAGTGATATGAGTAACCGTGTGACACAGTGAGTGAAATGTGTAACTGTGTGACAGTGTCTGAAATGTTTAACCGTGTGAGTGTCTGAAATCTGTAACCGTGTGAGTGTGAGTGAAATGTATAACCGTGTGAGTGAAATGTGTAACCGTGTGAGTGTCTGAATTGTGTAACCGTGTGAGTGTCTGAAATGTGTAACCGTGTGAGTGTCTGAAATGCGTAACCGTGTGACAGTGTCTGAAATGCCTAACCGTGTGACAGTGTCTGAAATGCGTCACCATGTGACAGTGTCTGAAATGCGTCACCCTGTGACAGTGTCTGAAATGTGTCACCGTGTGACAGTGTCTGAAATACGTCACCGCGCGACAGTGTCTGAAACGTGTCACCGTGTGACAGTGTCTGAAATGTGTAACCGTGTGACAAACTGAGTTCAATGTGGCACCATGTGAGTGCCTGAAATGCGTAACCGTGTTACAGCATCTGAAATGTGTAACCGTGTGACAGCGTCTGAAATATGTAACCGTGTGAGAGCGTCTGAAATGTGTAACCGTGTGACAGCGTCTGAAATGAGAGTGTCTGAAATGTGTAACCGTGTGACACAGTGAGTGAAATGTGTAACTGTGTGACAGTGTCTGAAATGTGTAAACGTGTGAGTGCCTGAAATCTGTAACCATGTGAGTGTGAGTGAAATGTGTAACCGTGTGAGTGTGACTGAAATGTGTAACCATTTGTGTCTGAAATGTGTAACTGTGTTGAGTGTCTGAAATGTGTTACCATGTGTGTGAGTGAAATGTGTAACCGTGTGTGTGAGTGAAGTGTGTAACCGTGTGAGTGAGAGTGAAATGTGTCATCGTGTGACACAGTGAGGGAAATGTGCAACCATGTGAGTGTGAGTGAAATGTGTAACCGTGTGTGTCTGAAATGTGTAACCATGTGAGTGTCTGAAATGTGTAACCATGTGTGTGAGTGAAGTGTGTAACCGTGTGAGTGAGAGTGAAATGTGTCATCGTGTGACACAGTGAGTGAAATGTGTAACCGTGTGACACAGTGAGTGAAATGTGTAACCGTGTTACACAGTGAGTGAAATGTGTAACCGTGTGACACAGTGAATGAAATGTGTAAACGTGTGACAGTGTCTGAAATGTCTAAACATGTGAGTGTCTGAAATCTGTAACCGTGAGTGTGAGTGAAATGTGTAACCGTGTGAGTGTGAGTGAAATGTGTAACCGTGTGACGCATGGAGTGAAATGTGTAACCGTGTGACACAGTGAGTGAAATGGGTAACCGTGTGAGTGTGAGTGAAATGTGTAACCGTGTGTGTCTGAAATGTGTAACCGTGTGAGTGCCTGAAATGTGTAACCGTGTGTGTGTCTGAAATATGTAACCGAGTGTGTGAATGAAATGTGTAACCGTGTGAGTGTGAGTGAAATGTGTAATCGTGTGACGCATGGAGTGAAATGTGTAACCGTGTGACACAGTGAGTGAAAAGGGTAACCGTGTGAGTGTGAGTGAAATGTGTAACCGTGTGTGTCTGAAATGTGTAACCGTGTGAGTGTCTGAAATGTGTAACCGTGTGTGTGAGTGAAATGTGTAACTGTGTGAGTGAGAGTGAAATGTGTAATCGTGTGACACAGTGAGTGAAATGTGTAACCGTGTGACACAGTGAGTGAAATGTGTAACCGTGTTACACAGTGAGTGAAATGTGTAACCGTGTGACACAGTGAATGAAATGTGTAAACGTGTGACAGTGTCTGAAATGTCTAACCATGTGAGTGTCTGAAATCTGTAACCGTGAGTGTGAGTGAAATGTGTAACCGTGTGAGTGCCTGAAATGTGTAACCGTGTGTGTGTCTGAAATATGTAACTGTGTGTGTGAGTGAAATGTGTAACCGTGTGACACAGTGAGTGAAATGGGTAACCGTGTGAGTGTGAATGAAATGTGTAACCGTGTGTGTCTGAAATGTGTAACCGTGTGAGTGTCTGAAATGTGTAACCGTGTCTGTGAGTGAAATGTGTAACTGTGTGAGTGAGAGTGAAATGTGTAATCGTGTGACACAGTGAGTGAAATGTGTAACCGTGTGACACAGTGAGTGAAATGTGTAACCGTGTAACAGTGAGTGAAATGTGTAACGGTGTGACACAGTGAGTGAAATGTGTAACTGTGTGACAGTGTCTGAAATGTGTAACCGTGTGAGTATCTGAAATCTGTAACCGTGTGAGTGTGAGTGAAATGTATAACCGTGTGAGTGAAATGTGTAACCGTGTGAGTGTCTGAAATGTGTAACCGTGTGAGTGTCTGAAATGTGTAACCGTGTGAGTTTCTGAAATGTGTAACCGTGTGAGTGCCTGAAATGTGTAACCGTGTGTGTGTCTGAAATATGTAACCGAGTGTGTGAATGAAATGTGTAACCGTGTGAGTGTGAGTGAAATGTGTAACCGTGTGACGCATGGAGTGAAATGTGCAACCGTGTGACTCAGTGAGTGAAATGGGTAACCGTGTGAGTGTGAGTGAAATGTGTAACCGTGTGTGTCTGAAATGTGTAACCGTGTGAGTGTCTGAAATGTGTAACCGTGTGTGTGAGTGAAATGTGTAACTGTGTGAGTGAGAGTGAAATGTGTAATCGTGTGTCACAGTGAGTGAAATGTGTAACCGTGTGACACAGTGAGTGAAATGTGTAACCGTGTTACACAGTGAGTGAAATGTGTAACCGTGTGACACAGTGAATGAAATGTGTAAACGTGTGACAGTGTCTGAAATGTCTAACCATGTGAGTGTCTGAAATCTGTAACCGTGAGTGTGAGTGAAATGTGTAACCGTGTGAGTGCCTGAAATGTGTAACCGTGTGTGTGTCTGAAATATGTAACCGTGTGTGTGAGTGAAATGTGTAACCGTGTGAGTGTGAGTGAAATGTGTAACCGTGTGACGCAGTGAGTGAAATGTGTAACCGTGTGACACAGTGAGTGAAATGGGTAACCGTGTGAGTGTGAGTGAAATGTGTAACCGTGTGTGTCTGAAATGTGTAACCGTGTGAGTGTCTGAAATGTGTAACCGTGTCTGTGAGTGAAATGTGTAACTGTGTGAGTGAGAGTGAAATGTGTAATCGTGTGACACAGTGAGTGAAATGTGTAACCGTGTGACACAGTGAGTGAAATGTGTAACCGTGTAACAGTGAGTGAAATGTGTAACCGTGTGACACAGTGAGTGAAATGTGTAACTGTGTGACAGTGTCTGAAATGTGTAACCGTGTGAGTGTCTGAAATCTGTAATTGTGTGAGTGTGAGTGAAATGTATAACCGTGTGAGTGAAATGTGTAACCGTGTGAGTGTCTGAAATGTGTAACCGTGTGAGAGTCTGAAATGTGTAACCGTGTGAGTTTCTGAAATGTGTAACCGTGTGTGTGAAATGTGTAACCCTGTGAGTGTGAGTGAAATGTGTAACTGTGTGACACATTGAGTGAAATGTGTAACCGTGTGACACAGTGAGTGAAATGTGTAACCGTGTGAAACAGTGAGTGAAATGTGTAAAAGTGTGACACAGCGAGTGAAATGTGTCACCGTGTGTCAGTGAGTGAAATGTGTCACCGTGTGACACAGTGAGTGAAATGTGTAACCGTGTGACACAGTGAGTGAAATGTGTAACCGTGTGACAGTGTCTGAAATGTGTAACCGTGTGAGTGTCTGAAATGTGTAACCGTGTGAGTGTGAGTGAAATGTATAACCGTGTGAGTGAAATGTGTAACCGTGTGAGTGTCTGAAATGTGTAACCGTGTGAGTGTCTGAAATGTATAACCGTGTGACTTTCTGAAATGTGTAACCGTGTGAGAGTGAAATGTGTAACCGTGTGACTGTGAGTGAAATGTGTAACTGTGTGACACAGTGAGTGAAATGTGTAACCGTGAGACACAGTGAGGGAAAGTGTAACCGTGTGGCACAGTGAGTGAAATGTGTAAACGTGTGACACAGTGAGTGAAATGTGTCACCATGTTAGTATCTGAAATGCGTAACCGTGTGTGTCCGAAATGCGCAACCGTGTGACAGTGTCTGAAATGCCTAACTGTGTGACAGTGTCTGAAATGTGTAACCGTGTGAGTGTCTGAAATGGGTAATCGTGTGATGTGTCTGAAATGTATAACCGTGTGAGTGTGAGTGAAGTGTGTAACCGTGTGAGTGTCTGAAATGTGTAACCGTGTGAGTGTCTGAAATGTGTAACCTTGTGACAGTGCCTGAAATGTGTAACCGTGTGAGTGTCTGAAATGTGTAACCGTGTGACACAGTGAGTGAAATGTGTCACCGTGTGTCACAGTGAATGAAATGTTTAACCATGTGGCACAAAGAGTGAAATGTGTAACCGTGTGGCACAGTGAGTGAAATGTGTAACTGTGTGGCACAGTGAGTGAAATGTGTAACCGTGTGGCACAGTGAGTGAAATGCACAACCATCTGACACAGTGAATGAAATGTGTAACCGTGAGACACAGTGAGTTAAATGTGTAACCGTGTGACAAATAGTGAAATGTGTAACCGTGTGACACTGAGAGAAATGCCTAACCGTGTGACAGTGTCTGAAATGTGTCACCCTGTGACAATGTCTGAAATGCGTAACTGTGTTAAAGCGTCTGAAATGTGTAACCGTGTGACAGCGTCTGAAATATGCAACCGTGTGAGAGCGTCTGAAATGTGTAACCGTGTAACAGCGTCTGAAATGAGAGTGTCTGAAATGTGTAACCGTGTGACACAGTGAGTGAAATGTGTAACTGTGTGACAGTGTCTGAAATGTGTAACCGTGTGAGTGCCTGGAATCTGTAACCATGTGAGTGAGTGAAATGTGTAACCGTGTGAGTGTGAGTGAAATGTGTAACCGTGTGAGTGTGACTGAAATGTGTAACCGTGTGTGTGAGTGAAATGTGTAACCGTGTGTGTGAGTGAAATGTGTAACCGTGTCTGTGAGTGAAGTGTGTAACCGTGTGAGTGAGAGTGAAATGTGTAACCGTGTGACACAGTGAGTGAAATGTGTAACCGTGTTACACAGAGTGAAATGTGTAACCGTGTGACACAGTGAATGAAATGTGTAACTGTGTGATGTGTGACAGTGTCTGAAATGTCTAACCATATGAGTGTCAGAAATGTGTAACCGTGTGAGTGTGAGTGAAATGTGTAACCGTGTGAGTGCCTGAAATGTGTAACCGTGTGAGTGTCTGAAATGTGTAACCGTGTGTGTGAGTGAAATGTGTAACCGAGTGAGTGTGAGTGAAATGTGTAACCGTGTGACGCAGTGAGTGAAATGTGTAACCGTGTGACACAGTGATTGGAATGTGTAACCGTGTGAGTGTGAGTGAAATGTGTAACCGTGTGTGTCTGAAATGTGTAATCGTGAGTGTCTGAAATGTGTAACCGTGTGTGTGAGTGAAATGTGTAACCGTGTGTGTGAGTGAAGTGTGTAACTGTGTGAGTGTAACCGTGTGACAAAGTGAGTGAAATGTGTAATCGTGTGATACAGTGAGTGAAATGTGTAACCGTGTGACACAGTAATGTGTAATCGTGTGACACAGTGAGTGATATGAGTAACCGTGTGACACAGTGAGTGAAATGTGTAACTGTGTGACAGTGTCTGAAATGTTTAACCGTGTGAGTGTCTGAAATCTGTAACCGTGTGAGTGTGAGTGAAATGTATAACCGTGTGAGTGAAATGTGTAACCGTGTGAGTGTTTGAATTGTGTAACCGTGTGAGTGTCTGAAATGTGTAACCGTGTGAGTGTCTGAAATGCGTAACCGTGTGACAGTGTCTGAAATGTTTAACTGTGTGACAGTGTCTGAAATGTGTAACCGTGTGAGTGTCTGAAATGTGTAACCGTGTGAGTGTCTGAAATGTGTAATCGTGTGTGTCTGAAATGTGTAACCGTGTGTGTGAGTGAAATGTGTAACCGTGTGAGTGTGCGTGAAATGTGTAACCATGTGACACAGTGAGTGAAATGTGTCACCGTGTGGCACAGTGAGTGAAATGTGTAACCGTGTGACACAGTGAGTGAAATGTGTAACCGTGTGACACAGAGGGAAATGTGTAACTGTGTGACACAGTGAGTGAAATGTGTTACTGTGTGGCGCAGTGAGTGAAATGTGTAAAAGTGTGGCACAGTGAGTGAAATGTGTAACCGTGTGGCACAGTGAGGGAAAGTGTAACCGTGTGACACGGTGAGTGAAGTGTGTAACCGTGTGAGTGAGAGTGAAATGTGTCATCGTGTGACACAGTGAGTGAAATGTGTAACCGTGTGACACAGTGAGTGAAATGTGTAACCGTGTTACACAGTGAGTGAAATGTGAAACCGTGTGACACAGTGAATGAAATTTGTAAACGTGTGACAGTGTCTGAAATGTCTAACCATGTGAATGTCTGAAATCTGTAACCGTGAGTGTGAGTGAAATGTGTAACCGTGTGAGTGCCTGAAATGTGTAACCGTGTGACACAGTGAGTGAAATGTGTAACTGTGTGACAGTGTCTGAAATGTGTAACCGTGTGAGTGTCTGAAATGTGTAACCGTGTGAGTGTGAGTGAAATGTATAACCATGTGAGTGAAATGTGTAACCGTGTGAGTGTCATAAATGTGTAACCGTGTGAGTGTCTGAAATGTGTAACCGTGTGAGTTTCTGAAATGTGTAACCGTGTGTGAGTGAAATGTGTAACCGTGTGACACAGTGAGTGAAATGTGTAACCGTGTGACACAGTGAGTGAAATGTGTAACCGTGTGACACAGTGAGTGAAATGTGTAACTGTGTGACAGTTTCTGAAATGTGTAACCGTGTGAGTGTCTGAAATGTGTAACCGTGTGAGTGTGAGTGAAATGTATAACCGTGTGAGTGAAATGAGTAACCGTGTGAGTGTCTGAAATGTATAACCGTGTGAGTGTCTGAAATGTGTAACCGTGTGAGTTTCTGAAATGTGTAACCGTGTGTGAGTGAAATGTGTAACCGTGTGAGTGTGAGTGAAATGTGTAACTGTGTGACACAGTGAGTGAAATGTGTAACCGTGTGACACAGTGAGTGAAATGTTTAACTGTGTGACAGTGTCTGAAATGTGTAACCGTGTGAGTGTTTGAAATGTGTAACCCTGTGAGTGTCTGAAATGTGTAACCGTGTGAGTTTCTGAAATGTGTAACCGTGTGTGAGTGAAATGAGTAACCGTGTGAGTGTGAGTGAAATGTGTAACTGTGTGACACAGTGAGTGAAATGTGTAACCGTGTGACACAGTGAGTGAAATGTGTAACCGTGTGACACAGTGAGTGAAATGTGTCACCATGTTAGTATCTGAAATGCGTAACCGTGTGAGTGTCCGAAATGTGCAACCGTGTGACAGTGTCTGAAATGCCTAACTGTGTTACAGTGTCTGAAATGTGTAACCCTGTGAGTGTCTGAAATGAGTAATCGTGTGATGTGTCTGAAATGTGTAACCGTGTGAGTGTGAGTGAAGTGTGTAACCGTGTGAGTGTCTGAAATGTGTAACCGTGTGAGTGTGAGTGAAATGTGTAACCGCGTGAGTGTCTGAAATGTGTAACCTTGTGACAGTGTCTGAAATGTGTAACCGTGTGAGTGTCAGAAATGTGTAACCGTGTGACACAGTGAGTGAAATGTGTGACCGTGTGGCACAGTGAATGAAATGTGTAACCATGTGGCACAGTGAGTGAAATGTGTAACCGTGTGGCACAGTGAGTGAAATGTGTAACTGTGTGGCACAGAGAGTGAAATGTGTAACCGAGTGGCACAGTGAGTGAAATGCACAACCGTCTGACACAGTGAATGAAATGTGTAACCGTGAGACACAGTGAGTTAAATGTGTAACCGTGTGACAAATAGTGAAATGTGTAACTGTGTGACACAGTGAGTGAAATGTGTAACCGTGTGACACTGAGAGAAATGCCTAACCGTGTGACAGTGTCTGAAATGCGTCACCATGTGACAGTGTCTGAAATGTGTCACCCTGTGACAATGTCTGAAATGCGTAACTGTGTTACAGCGTCTGAAATGTGTAACCGTGTGACAGCGTCTGAAATTTGCAACCGTGTGAGAGCGTCTGAAATGTGTAACCGTGTGACAGCGTCTGAAATGAGAGTGTCTGAAATGTGTAACCGTGTGACACAGTGAGTGAAATGTGTAACCGTGTGACGCAGTGAGTGAAATGTGTAACCGTGTGACACAGTGAGTGGAATGTGTAACCGTGTGAGTGTGAGTGAAATGTGTAACCGTGTGTGTCTGAAATGTGTAATCGTGAGTGTCTGAAATGTGTAACCGTGTGTGTGAGTGAAATGTGTAACCGTGTGTGTGAGTGAAGTGTGTAACTGTGTGAGTGTAACCGTGTGACAAAGTGAGTGAAATGTGTAATCGTGTGATACAGTGAGTGAAATGTGTAACCGTGTGACACAGTAATGTGTAATCGTGTGACACAGTGAGTGATATGAGTAACCGTGTGACACAGTGAGTGAAATGTGTAACTGTGTGACAGTGTCTGAAATGTTTAACCGTGTGAGTGTCTGAAATCTGTAACCGTGTGAGTGTGAGTGAAATGTATAACCGTGTGAGTGAAATGTGTAACCGTGTGAGTGTTTGAATTGTGTAACCGTGTGAGTGTCTGAAATGTGTAACCGTGTGAGTGTCTGAAATGCGTAACCGTGTGACAGTGTCTGAAATGTTTAACTGTGTGACAGTGTCTGAAATGTGTAACCGTGTGAGTGTCTGAAATGTGTAACCGTGTGAGTGTCTGAAATGTGTAATCGTGTGTGTCTGAAATGTGTAACCGTGTGTGTGAGTGAAATGTGTAACCGTGTGAGTGTGCGTGAAATGTGTAACCATGTGACACAGTGAGTGAAATGTGTCACCGTGTGGCACAGTGAGTGAAATGTGTAACCGTGTGACACAGTGAGTGAAATGTGTAACCGTGTGACACAGTGAGTGAAATGTGTAACCGTGTGACACAGAGGGAAATGTGTAACTGTGTGACACAGTGAGTGAAATGTGTTACTGTGTGGCGCAGTGAGTGAAATGTGTAAAAGTGTGGCACAGTGAGTGAAATGTGTAACCGTGTGGCACAGTGAGGGAAAGTGTAACCGTGTGACACGGTGAGTGAAGTGTGTAACCGTGTGAGTGAGAGTGAAATGTGTCATCGTGTGACACAGTGAGTGAAATGTGTAACCGTGTGACACAGTGAGTGAAATGTGTAACCGTGTTACACAGTGAGTGAAATGTGAAACCGTGTGACACAGTGAATGAAATTTGTAAACGTGTGACAGTGTCTGAAATGTCTAACCATGTGAATGTCTGAAATCTGTAACCGTGAGTGTGAGTGAAATGTGTAACCGTGTGAGTGCCTGAAATGTGTAACCGTGTGACACAGTGAGTGAAATGTGTAACTGTGTGACAGTGTCTGAAATGTGTAACCGTGTGAGTGTCTGAAATGTGTAACCGTGTGAGTGTGAGTGAAATGTATAACCATGTGAGTGAAATGTGTAACCGTGTGAGTGTCATAAATGTGTAACCGTGTGAGTGTCTGAAATGTGTAACCGTGTGAGTTTCTGAAATGTGTAACCGTGTGTGAGTGAAATGTGTAACCGTGTGACACAGTGAGTGAAATGTGTAACCGTGTGACACAGTGAGTGAAATGTGTAACCGTGTGACACAGTGAGTGAAATGTGTAACTGTGTGACAGTTTCTGAAATGTGTAACCGTGTGAGTGTCTGAAATGTGTAACCGTGTGAGTGTGAGTGAAATGTATAACCGTGTGAGTGAAATGAGTAACCGTGTGAGTGTCTGAAATGTATAACCGTGTGAGTGTCTGAAATGTGTAACCGTGTGAGTTTCTGAAATGTGTAACCGTGTGTGAGTGAAATGTGTAACCGTGTGAGTGTGAGTGAAATGTGTAACTGTGTGACACAGTGAGTGAAATGTGTAACCGTGTGACACAGTGAGTGAAATGTTTAACTGTGTGACAGTGTCTGAAATGTGTAACCGTGTGAGTGTTTGAAATGTGTAACCCTGTGAGTGTCTGAAATGTGTAACCGTGTGAGTTTCTGAAATGTGTAACCGTGTGTGAGTGAAATGAGTAACCGTGTGAGTGTGAGTGAAATGTGTAACTGTGTGACACAGTGAGTGAAATGTGTAACCGTGTGACACAGTGAGTGAAATGTGTAACCGTGTGACACAGTGAGTGAAATGTGTCACCATGTTAGTATCTGAAATGCGTAACCGTGTGAGTGTCCGAAATGTGCAACCGTGTGACAGTGTCTGAAATGCCTAACTGTGTTACAGTGTCTGAAATGTGTAACCCTGTGAGTGTCTGAAATGAGTAATCGTGTGATGTGTCTGAAATGTGTAACCGTGTGAGTGTGAGTGAAGTGTGTAACCGTGTGAGTGTCTGAAATGTGTAACCGTGTGAGTGTGAGTGAAATGTGTAACCGCGTGAGTGTCTGAAATGTGTAACCTTGTGACAGTGTCTGAAATGTGTAACCGTGTGAGTGTCAGAAATGTGTAACCGTGTGACACAGTGAGTGAAATGTGTGACCGTGTGGCACAGTGAATGAAATGTGTAACCATGTGGCACAGTGAGTGAAATGTGTAACCGTGTGGCACAGTGAGTGAAATGTGTAACTGTGTGGCACAGAGAGTGAAATGTGTAACCGAGTGGCACAGTGAGTGAAATGCACAACCGTCTGACACAGTGAATGAAATGTGTAACCGTGAGACACAGTGAGTTAAATGTGTAACCGTGTGACAAATAGTGAAATGTGTAACTGTGTGACACAGTGAGTGAAATGTGTAACCGTGTGACACTGAGAGAAATGCCTAACCGTGTGACAGTGTCTGAAATGCGTCACCATGTGACAGTGTCTGAAATGTGTCACCCTGTGACAATGTCTGAAATGCGTAACTGTGTTACAGCGTCTGAAATGTGTAACCGTGTGACAGCGTCTGAAATTTGCAACCGTGTGAGAGCGTCTGAAATGTGTAACCGTGTGACAGCGTCTGAAATGAGAGTGTCTGAAATGTGTAACCGTGTGACACAGTGAGTGAAATGTGTAACTGTGTGACAGTGTCTGAAATGTGTAACCGTGTGAGTGCCTGGAATCTGTAACCATGTGAGTGAGTGAAATTTGTAACCGTGTGAGTGTGACTGAAATGTGTAACCGTGTGTGTGAGTGAAAGGTGTAACCGTGTGTGTGAGTGAAATGTGTAACCATGTCTGTGAGCGAAGTGTGTAACCGTGTGTGTGAATGAAATGTGTAACCGTGTGTGTGAGTGAAATGTGTAACCGTGTGACACAGTGAGTGAAATGTGTAACCGTGTTACACAGAGTGAAATGTGTAACCGTGTGACACAGTGAGTGAAATGTGTAACCGTGTTACACAGTGAGTGAAATGTGTAACCGTGTGATGTGTGACAGTGTCTGAAATGTCTAACCATATGAGTGTCTGAAATCTGTAACCGTGTGAGTGTGAGTGAAATGTGTAACCGTGTGAGTGCCTGAAATGTGTAACCGTGTGAGTGTCTGAAATGTGTAACCGTGTGTGTGAGTGAAATGTGTAACCGTGTGAGTGTGAGTGAAATGTGTAACCGTGTGACGCAGTGAGTGAAATGTGTAACCGTGTGACACAGTGAGTGAAATGTGTAACCGTGTGACACAGTGAGTGAAATGTGTAACCGTGTGAGTGTGAGTGAAATGTGTAACCGTGTGTGTCTGAAATGTGTAATCGTGAGTGTCTGAAATGTGTAACCGTGTGTGTGAGTGAAATGTGTAACCGTGTGTGTGAGTGAAGTGTGTAACTTTGTGAGTGTAACCGTGTGACAAAGTGAGTGAAATGTGTAATCGTGTGATACAGTGAGTGAAATGTGTAACCGTGTGACACAGTAAAGTGTAATCGTGTGACACAGTGAGTGATATGAGTAACTGTGTGACACAGTGAGTGAAATGTGTAACTGTGTGACAGTGTCTGAAATGTTGAACCGTGTGAGTGTCTGAAATCTGTAACCGTGTGAGTGTGAGTGAAATGTATAACCGTGTGAGTGAAATGTGTAACCGTGTGAGTGTCTGAATTCTGTAACCGTGTGAGTGTCTGAAATGTGTAACCGTGTGAGTGTCTGAAATGCGTAACCGTGTGACAGTGTCTGAAATGCCTAACTGTGTGACAGTGTCTGAAATGTGTAACCGTGTGAGTGTGAGTGAAGTGTGTAACCGTGTGAGTGTCTGAAATGTGTAACCGTGTGAGTGTGAGTGAAATGTGTAATCGTGTGAGTGTCTGAAATGTGTAACCTTGTGACAGTGTCTGAAATGTGTAACCGTGTGAGTATCTGAAATGTGTAACCGTGTGAGTGTCTGAAATGTGTAATCGTGTGTGTCTGAAATGTGTAACCGTGTGTGTGAGTGAAATGTGTAACCGTGTGAGTGTGCGTGAAATGTGTAACCGTGTGACACAGTGAGTGAAATGTGTCACCGTGTGGCACAGTGAGTGAAATGTGTAACCGTGTGACATAGTGAGTGAAATGTGTAACCATGTGGCACAGTGAGTGAAATGTGCAACCGTGTGGCACAGTGACTGAAATGTGTAACCGTGTGACACGGTGAGTGAAATGTGTAACCGTGTGGCACTGTGAGTGAAATGCGTAACCGTGTGAACCAGTGAATGAAATGTGTAACCGTGTGAAACTGAGTGAAATGCCTAACCGTGTGACAGTGTCTGAAATGCGTCACCATGTGACAGTGTCTTAAATGTGTCACCCTGTGACAGTGTCTGAAATGCGTAACCGTGTTACAGCGTCTGAAATGTATAACCGTGTGAGTGTCTGAAATGTGTAACCGTGTGAGTGTCTGAAATGTGTAACCGTGTGAGTTTCTGAAATGTGTAACCGTGTGTGAGTGAAATGAGTAACCGTGTGAGTGTGAGTGAAATGTGTAACTGTGTGACACAGTGAGTGAAATGTGTAACCGTGTGACACAGTGAGTGAAATGTGTAACCGTGTGACACAGTGAGGGAAAGTGTAAACGTGTGGCACAGTGAGTGAAATGTGTAAACGTGTGACACAGTGAGTGAAATGTGTCACCATGTTAGTATCTGAAATGCGTAACCGTGTGAGTGTCCGAAATGTGCAACCGTGTGACAGTGTCTGAAATGCCTAACTGTGTTACAGTGTCTGAAATGTGTAACCCTGTGAGTGTCTGAAATGAGTAATCGTGTGATGTGTCTGAAATGTGTAACCGTGTGAGTGTGAGTGAAGTGTGTAACCGTGTGAGTGTCTGAAATGTGTAACCGTGTGAGTGTGAGTGAAATGTGTAACCGCGTGAGTGTCTGAAATGTGTAACCTTGTGACAGTGTCTGAAATGTGTAACCGTGTGAGTGTCATAAATGTGTAACCGTGTGACACAGTGAGTGAAATGTGTGACCGTGTGGCACAGTGAATGAAATGTGTAACCATGTGGCACAGTGAGTGAAATGTGTAACCGTGTGGCACAGTGAGTGAAATGTGTAACTGTGTGGCACAGAGAGTGAAATGTGTAACCGAGTGGCACAGTGAGTGAAATGCACAACCGTCTGACACAGTGAATGAAATGTGTAACCGTGAGACACAGTGAGTTAAATGTGTAACCGTGTGACAAATAGTGAAATGTGTAACTGTGTGACACAGTGAGTGAAATGTGTAACCGTGTGACACTGAGAGAAATGCCTAACCGTGTGACAGTGTCTGAAATGTGTCACCCTGTGACAATGTCTGAAATGCGTAACTGTGTTACAGCGTCTGAAATGTGTAACCGTGTGACAGCGTCTGAAATTTGCAACCGTGTGAGAGCGTCTGAAATGTGTAACCGTGTGACAGCGTCTGAAATGAGAGTGTCTGAAATGTGTAACCGTGTGACACAGTGAGTGAAATGTGTAACTGAGTGACAGTGTCTGAAATGTGTAACCGTGTGAGTGCCTGAAATCTGTAACCATGTGAGAGTGAAATTTGTAACCGTGTGAGTGTGACTGAAATGTGTAACCGTGTGTGTGAGTGAAAGGTGTAACCGTGTGTGTGAGTGAAATGTGTAACCATGTCTGTGAGCGAAGTGTGTAACCGTGTGTGTGAATGAAATGTGTAACCGTGTGTGTGAGTGAAATGTGTAACCGTGTGACACAGTGAGTGAAATGTGTAACCGTGTTACACAGAGTGAAATGTGTAACCGTGTGACACAGTGAGTGAAATGTGTAACCGTGTTACACAGTGAGTGAAATGTGTAACCGTGTGATGTGTGACAGTGTCTGAAATGTCTAACCATATGAGTGTCTGAAATCTGTAACCGTGTGAGTGTGAGTGAAATGTGTAACCGTGTGAGTGCCTGAAATGTGTAACCGTGTGAGTGTCTGAAATGTGTAACCGTGTGTGTGAGTGAAATGTGTAACCGTGTGAGTGTGAGTGAAATGTGTAACCGTGTGACGCAGTGAGTGAAATGTGTAACCGTGTGACACAGTGAGTGAAATGTGTAACCGTGTGACACAGTGAGTGAAATGTGTAACCGTGTGAGTGTGAGTGAAATGTGTAACCGTGTGTGTCTGAAATGTGTAATCGTGAGTGTCTGAAATGTGTAACCGTGTGTGTGAGTGAAATGTGTAACCGTGTGTGTGAGTGAAGTGTGTAACTTTGTGAGTGTAACCGTGTGACAAAGTGAGTGAAATGTGTAATCGTGTGATACAGTGAGTGAAATGTGTAACCGTGTGACACAGTAAAGTGTAATCGTGTGACACAGTGAGTGATATGAGTAACTGTGTGACACAGTGAGTGAAATGTGTAACTGTGTGACAGTGTCTGAAATGTTGAACCGTGTGAGTGTCTGAAATCTGTAACCGTGTGAGTGTGAGTGAAATGTATAACCGTGTGAGTGAAATGTGTAACCGTGTGAGTGTCTGAATTCTGTAACCGTGTGAGTGTCTGAAATGTGTAACCGTGTGAGTGTCTGAAATGCGTAACCGTGTGACAGTGTCTGAAATGCCTAACTGTGTGACAGTGTCTGAAATGTGTAACCGTGTGAGTGTGAGTGAAGTGTGTAACCGTGTGAGTGTCTGAAATGTGTAACTGTGTGAGTGTGAGTGAAATGTGTAATCGTGTGAGTGTCTGAAATGTGTAACCGTGTGAGTGTCTGAAATGTGTAACCGTGTGAGTATCTGAAATGTGTAACCGTGTGAGTGTCTGAAATGTGTAATCGTGTGTGTCTGAAATGTGTAACCGTGTGTGTGAGTGAAATGTGTAACCGTGTGAGTGTGCGTGAAATGTGTAACCGTGTGACACAGTGAGTGAAATGTGTCACCGTGTGGCACAGTGAGTGAAATGTGTAACCGTGTGACATAGTGAGTGAAATGTGTAACCATGTGGCACAGTGAGTGAAATGTGCAACCGTGTGGCACAGTGACTGAAATGTGTAACCGTGTGACACGGTGAGTGAAATGTGTAACCGTGTGGCACTGTGAGTGAAATGCGTAACCGTGTGACCCAGTGAATGAAATGTGTAACCGTGTGACACAGTGAGTGAAATGTGTAACCGTGTGACACAGAGTGAAATGTGTAACTGTGTGACACAGTGACTGAAATGTGTAACCGTGTGACACTGAGTGAAATGCCTAACCGTGTGACAGTGTCTGAAATGCGTCACCATGTGACAGTGTCTTAAATGTGTCACCCTGTGACAGTGTCTGAAATGCGTAACCGTGTTACAGCGTCTGAAATGTATAACCGTGTGAGTGTCTGAAATGTGTAACCGTGTGAGTGTCTGAAATGTGTAACCGTGTGAGTTTCTGAAATGTGTAACCGTGTGTGAGTGAAATGAGTAACCGTGTGAGTGTGAGTGAAATGTGTAACTGTGTGACACAGTGAGTGAAATGTGTAACCGTGTGACACAGTGAGTGAAATGTGTAACCGTGTGACACAGTGAGGGAAAGTGTAAACGTGTGGCACAGTGAGTGAAATGTGTAAACGTGTGACACAGTGAGTGAAATGTGTCACCATGTTAGTATCTGAAATGCGTAACCGTGTGAGTGTCCGAAATGTGCAACCGTGTGACAGTGTCTGAAATGCCTAACTGTGTTACAGTGTCTGAAATGTGTAACCCTGTGAGTGTCTGAAATGAGTAATCGTGTGATGTGTCTGAAATGTGTAACCGTGTGAGTGTGAGTGAAGTGTGTAACCGTGTGAGTGTCTGAAATGTGTAACCGTGTGAGTGTGAGTGAAATGTGTAACCACGTGAGTGTCTGAAATGTGTAACCTTGTGACAGTGTCTGAAATGTGTAACCGTGTGAGTGTCAGAAATGTGTAACCGTGTGACACAGTGAGTGAAATGTGTGACCGTGTGGCACAGTGAATGAAATGTGTAACCATGTGGCACAGTGAGTGAAATGTGTAACCGTGTGGCACAGTGAGTGAAATGTGTAACTGTGTGGCACAGAGAGTGAAATGTGTAACCGTGTGGCACAGTGAGTGAAATGCACAACCGTCTGACACAGTGAATGAAATGTGTAAGCGTGAGACACAGTGAGTTAAATGTGTAACCGTGTGACAAATAGTGAAATGTGTAACTGTGTGACACAGTGAGTGAAATGTGTAACCGTGTGACACTGAGAGAAATGCCTAACCGTGTGACAGTGTCTGAAATGCGTCACCATGTGACAGTGTCTGAAATGTGTCACCCTGTGACAATGTCTGAAATGCGTAACTGTGTTACAGCGTCTGAAATGTGTAACCGTGTGACAGCGTCTGAAATTTGCAACCGTGTGAGAGCGTCTGAAATGTGTAACCGTGTGACAGCGTCTGAAATGAGAGTGTCTGAAATGTGTAACCGTGTGACACAGTGAGTGAAATGTGTAACTGTGTGACAGTGTCTGAAATGTGTAACCGTGTGAGTGCCTGGAATCTGTAACCATGTGAGTGAGTGAAATTTGTAACCGTGTGAGTGTGACTGAAATGTGTAACCGTGTGTGTGAGTGAAAGGTGTAACCGTGTGAGTGAGTGAAATGTGTAACCATGTCTGTGAGCGAAGTGTGTAACCGTGTGTGTGAATGAAATGTGTAACCGTGTGTGTGAGTGAAATGTGTAACCGTGTGACACAGTGAGTGAAATGTGTAACCGTGTTACACAGAGTGAAATGTGTAACCGTGTGACACAGTGAGTGAAATGTGTAACCGTGTTACACAGAGTGAAATGTGTAACCGTGTGACACAGTGAGTGAAATGTGTAACCGTGTTACACAGTGAGTGAAATGTGTAACTGTGTGATGTGTGACAGTGTCTGAAATGTCTAACCATATGAGTGTTTGAAATCTGTAACCGTGTGAGTGTGAGTGAAATGTGTAACCGTGTGAGTGCCTGAAATGTGTAACCGTGTGAGTGTCTGAAATGTGTAACCGTGTGTGTGAGTGAAATGTGTAACCGTGTGAGTGTGAGTGAAATGTGTAACCGTGTGACGCAGTGAGTGAAATGTGTAACCGTGTGACACAGTGAGTGAATTGTGTAACCGTGTGACACAGTGAGTGAAATGTGTAACCGTGTGAGTGTGAGTGAAATGTGTAACCGTGTGTGTCTGAAATGTGTAATCGTGAGTGTCTGAAATGTGTAACCGTGTGTGTGAGTGAAATGTGTAACCGTGTGTGTGAGTGAAGTGTGTAACTTTGTGAGTGTAACCGTGTGACAAAGTGAGTGAAATGTGTAATCGTGTGATACAGTGAGTGAAATGTGTAACCGTGTGACACAGTAAAGTGTAATCGTGTGACACAGTGAGTGATATGAGTAACTGTGTGACACAGTGAGTGAAATGTGTAACTGTGTGACAGTGTCTGAAATGTTGAACCGTGTGAGTGTCTGAAATCTGTAACCGCGTGAGTGTGAGTGAAATGTATAACCGTGTGAGTGAAATGTGTAACCGTGTGAGTGTCTGAATTCTGTAACCGTGTGAGTGTCTGAAATGTGTAACCGTGTGAGTGTCTGAAATGCGTAACCGTGTGACAGTGTCTGAAATGCCTAACTGTGTGACAGTGTCTGAAATGTGTAACCGTGTGAGTGTGAGTGAAGTGTGTAACCGTGTGAGTGTCTGAAATGTGTAACCGTGTGAGTGTGAGTGAAATGTGTAATCGTGTGAGTGTCTGAAATGTGTAACCGTGTGAGTGTCTGAAATGTGTAATCGTGTGTGTCTGAAATGTGTAACCGTGTGAGTGTCTGAAATGTGTAACCTTGTGACAGTGTCTGAAATGTGTAACCGTGTGAGTATCTGAAATGTGTAACCGTGTGAGTGTCTGAAATGTGTAATCGTGTGTGTCTGAAATGTGTAACCGTGTGTGTGAGTGAAATGTGTAACCGTGTGAGTGTGCGTGAAATGTGTAACCGTGTGACACAGTGAGTGAAATGTGTCACCGTGTGGCACAGTGAGTGAAATGTGTAACCGTGTGACATAGTGAGTGAAATGTGTAACCATGTGGCACAGTGAGTGAAATGTGCAACCGTGTGGCACAGTGACTGAAATGTGTAACCGTGTGACACGGTGAGTGAAATGTGTAACCGTGTGGCACTGTGAGTGAAATGCGTAACCGTGTGACCCAGTGAATGAAATGTGTAACCGTGTGACACAGTGAGTGAAATGTGTAACCGTGTGACACAGAGTGAAATGTGTAACTGTGTGACACAGTGACTGAAATGTGTAACCGTGTGACACTGAGTGAAATGCCTAACCGTGTGACAGTGTCTGAAATGCGTCACCATGTGACAGTGTCTTAAATGTGTCACCCTGTGACAGTGTCTGAAATGCGTAACCGTGTTACAGCGTCTGAAATGTATAACCGTGTGACAGCGTCTGAAATATGTATCCGTGTGAGAGTGTCTGAAATGTGTAACCGTGTGACAGCGTCTGAAATGAGAGTGTCTGAAATGTGTAACCGTGTGACACAGTGAGTGAAATGTGTAACTGTGTGACAGTGTCTGAAATCTGTAACCGTGTGAGTGCCTGAAATGTGTTACCGTGTGTGTGAGTGAAATGTGTAACCGTGTGTGTGAGTGAAATATGTAACCGTGTGTGTGTGAAATGTGTAACCGTGTGAGTGAGAGTGAAATGTGTAACCGTGTGACACAGAGAGTGAAATGTGTAACCGTGTGACACAGTGAATGAAATGTGTAACTGTGTGCTGTGTGACAGTGTCTGAAATGTCAAACCGTGTGAGTGTCTGAAATCTGTAACCGTGTGAGTGTGAGTGAAATGTGTAACCGTGTGAGTGCCTGAAATGTGTAACCGTGTGAGTGTCTGAAATGTGTAACCGTGTGTGAGTGAAATGTGTAACCGTGTGAGTGTGCGTGAAATGTGTAACCGTGTGACACAGTGAGTGAAATGTGTCACCGTGTGGCACAGTGAGTGAAATGTGTAACCGTGTGACATAGTGAGTGAAATGTGTAACCATGTGGCACAGTGAGTGAAATGTGCAACCGTGTGGCACAGTGACTGAAATGTGTAACCGTGTGACACGGTGAGTGAAATGTGTAACCGTGTGGCACTGTGAGTGAAATGCGTAACCGTGTGACCCAGTGAATGAAATGTGTAACCGTGTGACACAGTGAGTGAAATGTGTAACCGTGTGACACAGAGTGAAATGTGTAACTGTGTGACACAGTGACTGAAATGTGTAACCGTGTGACACTGAGTGAAATGCCTAACCGTGTGACAGTGTCTGAAATGCGTCACCATGTGACAGTGTCTTAAATGTGTCACCCTGTGACAGTGTCTGAAATGCGTAACCGTGTTACAGCGTCTGAAATGTATAACCGTGTGACAGCGTCTGAAATATGTATCCGTGTGAGAGTGTCTGAAATGTGTAACCGTGTGACAGCGTCTGAAATGAGAGTGTCTGAAATGTGTAACCGTGTGACACAGTGAGTGAAATGTGTAACTGTGTGACAGTGTCTGAAATCTGTAACCGTGTGAGTGCCTGAAATGTGTTACCGTGTGTGTGAGTGAAATGTGTAACCGTGTGTGTGAGTGAAATATGTAACCGTGTGTGTGTGAAATGTGTAACCGTGTGAGTGAGAGTGAAATGTGTAACCGTGTGACACAGAGAGTGAAATGTGTAACCGTGTGACACAGTGAATGAAATGTGTAACTGTGTGCTGTGTGACAGTGTCTGAAATGTCTAACCGTGTGAGTGTCTGAAATCTGTAACCGTGTGAGTGTGAGTGAAATGTGTAACCGTGTGAGTGCCTGAAATGTGTAACCGTGTGAGTGTCTGAAATGTGTAACCGTGTGTGTGTGAAATGTGTAACCATGTGACGCAGTGAGTGAAATGTGTAACCGTGTGACACAGTGAGTGAAATGTGTAACCGTGTGACACAGTGAGTGAAATGTGTAACTGTGTGAGTGTGAGTGAAATGTGTAACCTTGTGTGTCTGAAATGTGTAATCGTGAGTGTCTGAAATGTGTAACCGTGTGTGTGAGTGAAATGTGTAACCGTGTGTGAATGAAGTGTGTAACTGTGTGAGTGAGAGTGAAATGTGTTATCGTGTGACACAGTGAGTGAAATGTGTAACCGTGTGACACAGTAATGTGTAATCGTGTGACACAGTGAGTGAAATGTGTAACTGTGTGACAGTGAGTGAAATGTGTAACGGTGTTACACAGGGAGTGATATGTGTAACCGTGTGACACAGTGAGTGAAATGTGTAACCGTGTGAGTGTCTGAATTGTGTAACCGTGTGAGTGTCTGAAATGTGTAACCGTGTGAGTGTCTGAAATGCGTAACCGTGTGACAGTGTCTGAAATGTTTAACTGTGTGACAGTGTCTGAAATGTGTAACCGTGTGAGTGTCTGAAATGTGTAATCGTGTGAGGATCTGAAATGTGTAACCGTGTGAGTGTGAGTGAAGTGTGTAACCGTGTGAGTGTCTGAAATGTGTTAATCGTGTGTGTCTGAAATGTGTAACCGTGTGTGTGAGTGAAATGTGTAACCGTGTGAGTGTGCGTGAAATGTGTAACCATGTGACACAGTGAGTGAAATGTGTCACCGTGTGGCACAGAGTGAAATGTGTAACCGTGTGACATAGTGAGTGAAATGTGTAACCATGTGGCACACTGAGTGAAATGTGTAACCGTGTGGCACAGTGAGTGAAATGTGTAACTGTGTGGCACAGTGAGTGAAATGTGTAACTGTGTGGCAGTGTGAGTGAAATGCGTAACCGTGTGACACAGTGAATGAAATGTGTAACAGTGTGACACAGTGAGTGAAATGTGTAACCGTGTGACACTGAGTGAAATGCCTAACCGTGTGACAGTGTCTGAAATACGTCACCATGTGACAGTGTCTGAAATGTGTCACCCTGTGACAGTGTCTGAAATGCGTAACCGTGTTACAGCGTCTGAAATGTGTAACCGTGTGACAGCGTCTGAAATGAGAGTGTCTGAAATGTGTAACCGTGTGACACAGTGAGTGAAATGTGTAACTGTGTGACAGTGTCTGAAATGTGTAACCGTGTGAGTGCCTGAAATCTGTAACCATGTGAGTGAGTGAAATGTGTAACCGTGTGAGTGTGAGTGAAATGTGTAACCGTGTGAATGTGACTGATATGTGTAACCGTGTGACACAGTGAGTGAAATGAGCGACCATGTGAGTGTCTGAAATGCGTAACCGAGTGACAGCGTCTGAAATGTGTAACCGTGTGACACAGTGAGTGACATGTATAACTGTGTGACAGTGTCTGAACTGTGTAACCATATGAGTGTCTGAAATGTGTAACCGTGTGAGTGCGAGTGAAATGTGCAGCCTTGTGAGTGAGTGAAATGTGTAACCGTGTGAGTGAAATGTGTAACCGTGTATAAGTGAAATGTGTAACCGTGTGAGTGCCTGAAATGTGTAACCGTGTGAGTGTCTGAAATGTGTAACCGTGTGTGTGAGTGAAATGTGTAACCATGTGACGCAGTGAGTGAAATGTGTAACCGTGTGACACAGTGAGTGAAATGTGTAACTGTGTGACAGTGTCTGAAATCTGTAACCGTGTGAGTGCCTGAAATGTGTTACCGTGTGTGTGAGTGAAATGTGTAACCGTGTGTGTGAGTGAAATATGTAACCGTGTGTGTGTGAAATGTGTAACCGTGTGAGTGAGAGTGAAATGTGTAACCGTGTGACACAGAGAGTGAAATGTGTAACCGTGTGACACAGTGAATGAAATGTGTAACTGTGTGCTGTGTGACAGTGTCTGAAATGTCTAACCGTGTGAGTGTCTGAAATCTGTAACCGTGTGAGTGTGAGTGAAATGTGTAACCGTGTGAGTGCCTGAAATGTGTAACCGTGTGAGTGTCTGAAATGTGTAACCGTGTGTGTGTGAAATGTGTAACCATGTGACGCAGTGAGTGAAATGTGTAACCGTGTGACACAGTGAGTGAAATGTGTAACCGTGTGACACAGTGAGTGAAATGTGTAACTGTGTGAGTGTGAGTGAAATGTGTAACCTTGTGTGTCTGAAATGTGTAATCGTGAGTGTCTGAAATGTGTAACCGTGTGTGTGAGTGAAATGTGTAACCGTGTGTGAATGAAGTGTGTAACTGTGTGAGTGAGAGTGAAATGTGTTATCGTGTGACACAGTGAGTGAAATGTGTAACCGTGTGACACAGTAATGTGTAATCGTGTGACACAGTGAGTGAAATGTGTAACTGTGTGACAGTGAGTGAAATGTGTAACGGTGTTACACAGGGAGTGATATGTGTAACCGTGTGACACAGTGAGTGAAATGTGTAACCGTGTGAGTGTCTGAATTGTGTAACCGTGTGAGTGTCTGAAATGTGTAACCGTGTGAGTGTCTGAAATGCGTAACCGTGTGACAGTGTCTGAAATGTTTAACTGTGTGACAGTGTCTGAAATGTGTAACCGTGTGAGTGTCTGAAATGTGTAATCGTGTGAGGATCTGAAATGTGTAACCGTGTGAGTGTGAGTGAAGTGTGTAACCGTGTGAGTGTCTGAAATGTGTTAATCGTGTGTGTCTGAAATGTGTAACCGTGTGTGTGAGTGAAATGTGTAACCGTGTGAGTGTGCGTGAAATGTGTAACCATGTGACACAGTGAGTGAAATGTGTCACCGTGTGGCACAGAGTGAAATGTGTAACCGTGTGACATAGTGAGTGAAATGTGTAACCATGTGGCACACTGAGTGAAATGTGTAACCGTGTGGCACAGTGAGTGAAATGTGTAACTGTGTGGCACAGTGAGTGAAATGTGTAACTGTGTGGCAGTGTGAGTGAAATGCGTAACCGTGTGACACAGTGAATGAAATGTGTAACAGTGTGACACAGTGAGTGAAATGTGTAACCGTGTGACACTGAGTGAAATGCCTAACCGTGTGACAGTGTCTGAAATACGTCACCATGTGACAGTGTCTGAAATGTGTCACCCTGTGACAGTGTCTGAAATGCGTAACCGTGTTACAGCGTCTGAAATGTGTAACCGTGTGACAGCGTCTGAAATGAGAGTGTCTGAAATGTGTAACCGTGTGACACAGTGAGTGAAATGTGTAACTGTGTGACAGTGTCTGAAATGTGTAACCGTGTGAGTGCCTGAAATCTGTAACCATGTGAGTGAGTGAAATGTGTAACCGTGTGAGTGTGAGTGAAATGTGTAACCGTGTGAATGTGACTGATATGTGTAACCGTGTGACACAGTGAGTGAAATGAGCGACCATGTGAGTGTCTGAAATGCGTAACCGAGTGACAGCGTCTGAAATGTGTAACCGTGTGACACAGTGAGTGACATGTATAACTGTGTGACAGTGTCTGAACTGTGTAACCATATGAGTGTCTGAAATGTGTAACCGTGTGAGTGCGAGTGAAATGTGCAGCCTTGTGAGTGAGTGAAATGTGTAACCGTGTGAGTGAAATGTGTAACCGTGTATAAGTGAAATGTGTAACCGTGTGAGTGCCTGAAATGTGTAACCGTGTGAGTGTCTGAAATGTGTAACCGTGTGTGTGAGTGAAATGTGTAACCATGTGACGCAGTGAGTGAAATGTGTAACCGTGTGACACAGTGAGTGAAATGTGTAACCATGTGACACAGTGAGTGAAATGTGTAACCGTGTGAGTGTGAGTGAAATGTGCAACATTGTGTGTCTGAAATGTGGAATCGTGAGTGTCTGAAATGTGTAACCGTGTGTGTGAGTGAAATGTGTACCCGTGTGTGAATGAAGTGTGTAACTGTGTGAATGAGAGTGAAATGTGTTATCGTGTGACACAGTGAGTGAAATGTGTAACCGTGTGACACAGTAATGTGTAATCGTGTGACACAGTGAGTGAAATGTGTAACCGTGTGACAGTGAGTGAAATGTGTAACAGTGTTACACAGTGAGTGATATGTGTAACCGTGTGACACAGTGAGTGAAATGTGTAACTGTGTGACAGTGTCTGAAATGTGTAACCGTGTGAGTGTCTGAAATCTGTAACCTTGTGAGTGTGAGTGAGATGTATAACCGTGTGAGTGAAATGTGTAACCGTGTGAGTGTCTGAATTGTGTAACCGTGTGAGTGTCTGAAATGTGTAACCGTGTGACAGCGTCTGAAATGTGTGTCTGAAATGTGTAACCGTGTGACAGTGTCTGAAATGTGAGTGTCTGAAATGTGTAACCGTGTCACACAGTGAGTGAAATGTGTAACTGTGTGACAGTGTCTGAACTGTGTAACCGTATGAGTGTCTGAAATGTGTCACCGTGAGAGTGCGAGTGAAATGTGCAGCCTTGTGAGTGAGTGAAATGTGTAACCGTGTGAGTGCCTGAAATGTGTAACCGTGTGAGTGCCTGAAATGTGTAACCGTGTGTGTGAGTGAAATGTGTAAACATGTGACGCAGTGAGTGAAATGTGTAAACGTGTGACACAGTGAGTGAAATGTGTAACCGTGTGAGTGTGAGTGAAATGTGTAACCTTGTGTGTCTGAAATGTGTAATCGTGAGTGTCTGAAATGTGTAACCGTGTGTGAGTGAAATGTGTAACCGTGTGTGAATGAAGTGTGTAACTGTGTGAATGAGAGTGAAATGTGTTATCGTGGGACACAGTGAGTGAAATGTGTAACCGTGTGACACAGTAATGTGTAATCGTGTGACACAGTGAGTGAAATGTGTAACCGTGTGACAGTGAGTGAAATGTGTAACAGTGTTACACAGTGAGTGATATGTGTAACCGTGTGACACAGTGAGTGAAATGTGTAACTGTGTGACAGTGTCTGAAATGTGTAACCGTGTGAGTGTCTGAAATCTGTAACCGTGTGAGTGTGAGTGAAATGTATAACCGTGTGAGTGAAATGTGTAACCGTGTGGGTGTCAAAATTGTGTAACCGTGTGAGTTTCTGAAATGTGTAACCGTGTGACAGTGTCTGAAATGTTTAACTGTGTGACAGTGTCTGAAATGTGTAACCGTGTGAGTGTCTGAAATGTGTAATCGTGTGAGTGTCTGAAATGTGTAACCGTGTGAGTGTGAGTGAAGTGTGTAACCGTGTGAGTGTCTGAAAAGTGGAACCGTGTGAGTGAGTGAAATGTGTAACCGTGTGAGTGACTGAAATGTGTAATCGTGTGTGTCTGAAATGTGTAACCATGTGTGTGAGTGAAATGTGTAACCGTGTGAGTGTGCGTGAAATGTGTAACCATGTGACACAGTTAGTGAAATGTGTCACCGTGTGGCACAGTGAGTGAAATGTGTAACCGTGTGACATAGTGAGTGAAATGTGTAACCATGTGGCACAGTGAGTGAAATGTGTAACCGTGTGGCACAGTGAGTGAAATGTGTAACTGTGTGGCACAGTGAGTGAAATGTGTAACTGTGTGGCACTGTGAGTGAAATGCGTAACCGTGTGACACAGTGAATGAAATGTGTAAACGTGTGACACAGTGAGTGAAATGTGTAACCGTGTGACACAGAGTGAAATGTGTAACTGTGTGACACTGAGTGAAATGCCTAACCGTGTGACAGTGTCTGAAATGCGTCACCATGTGACAGTGTCTGAAATGTGTCACCCTGTGACAGTGTCTGAAATGCTTAACCGTGTTACAGCATCTGAAATGTGTAACCGTGTGACAGCGTCTGAAACATGTAACCATGTGAGAGCGTCTGAAATGTGTAACCGTGTGATAGCGTCTGAAATGAGAGTGTCTTAAATGTGTAACCGTGTGACACAGTGAGTGAAATGTGTAACTGTGTGACAGTGTCTGAAATGTGTAACCGTGTGAGTGCCTGAAATCTGTAACCATGTGAGTGAGTGAAATGTGTAACCGTGTGAGTGTGAGTGAAATGTGTAACCGTGTGAGTGTGACTGAAATGTGTAACTGTGTGTGTCTGAAATGTGTAACCGTATTGAGTGTCTGAAATGTGTTACCGTGTGTGTGAGTGAAATGTGTAACCGTGTGTGAGTGAAATGTGTAACCGTGTGTGAGTGAAGTGTGTAACCGTGTGAGTGAGAGTGAAATGTGTAACCGTGTGACACAGTGAGTGAAATGTGTAACCGTGTTACACAGTGAGTGAAATGTGTAACCGTGTGACACAGTGAATGAAATGTGTAACTGTGTGCTGTGTGACAGTGTCTGAAATGTCTAACCGTGTGAGTGTCTGAAATCTGTAACCGTGTGAGTGTGAGTGAAATGTGTAACCGTGTGAGTGGCTGAAATGTGTAACCGTGTGTGTGTCTGAAATGTGTAACCGTGTGTGTGAGTGAAATGTGTAACCATGTGAGTGTGAGTGAAATGTGTAACCGTGTGACGCAGTGACTGAAATGTGTAACCGTGTGACACAGTGAGTGAAATGTGAAACCGTGTGACACAGTGAGTGAAATGTGTAACCGTGTGACACAGTGAGTGAAATGTGAAACCGTGTGACACAGTGAGTGAAATGTATAACCGTGTGAGTGAAATGTGTAATCATGTGACACAGTGAGTGAAATGTGTAACCGTGTGACAGTGAGTGAAATGTGTAACGGTGTTACACAGTGAGTGAAATGTGTAACCGTGTGACACAGTGAATGAAATGTGCAACTGTGTGACAGTGTCTGAAATGTGTACCCGTGTGAGTGTCTGAAATCTGTAACCGTGTGAGTGTGAGTGAAATGTATAACCGTGTGAGTGAAATGTGTAACCGTGTGAGTGTCTGAAATGTGTAACCGTGTGACTGTCTGAAATGTGTAACCGTGTGTGAGTGATATGTGTAACCGTGTGAGTGTGAGTGAAATGTGTAACCGTGTGAGTGTGAGTGAAATGTGTAACCGTGTGACACAGTGAGTGAAATGTGTAACCCTGTTACACTGTGAGTGAAATGTGTAACCGTGTGTCTGAAATGTGTAACTGTGTGACAGCGTCTGAAATGTGTAACCGAATGACAGCGTCTGAAATGTGTAACCATGTGACAGTGTCTGAAATGTGAGTGTCAGAAATATGTAACCGTGTGACACAGTGAGTGAAATGTGTAACTGTGTGACAGCGTCTGAACTGTGTAACCGTATGAGCGTCTGAAATGTGTGACCATGTGACAGTGTCTGAAATGTGTAACCGTGTGAGTGCCTGAAATGTGTAACCATGTGAGTGTCTGAAATGTGCAACCGTGTGAGTGTCTGAAATCTGTAACTGTGTGAGTATGTGAAATGTGTAACCGTGTGACATAGTGAGTGAAATGTGTAACCATGTGGCACAGTGAGTGAAATGTGTAACCGTGTGGCACAGTGAGTGAAATGTGTAACTGTGTGGCACAGTGAGTGAAATGTGTAACTGTGTGGCACTGTGAGTGAAATGCGTAACCGTGTGACACAGTGAATGAAATGTGTAACCGTGTGACACTGTCTGAAATGTGTAACCGTGTGAGTGCCTGAAATGTGTAACCGTGTGAGTGTCTGAAATGTGTAACCGTGTGTGTGAGTGAAATGTGTAACCATGTGACGCAGTGAGTGAAATGTGTAACCGTGTGACACAGTGAGTGAAATGTGTAACCGTGTGAGTGTGAGTGAAATATGTAACCTTGTGTGTCTGAAATGTGTAACCGTATGAGTGTCTGAAATGTGTAACCGTGTGTGTGAGTGAAATGTGTAACCGTGTGTGAATGAAGTGTGTAACTGTGTGAATGAGAGTGAAATGTGTAATCGTGTGACACAGTGAGTGAAATGTGTAACCGTGTGACACAGTAATGTGTAATCGTGTGACACAGTGAGTGAAATGTGTAACCGTGTGACAGTGAGTGAAATGTGTAACAGTGTTACACAGTGAGTGATATGTGTAACCGTGTGACACAGTGAGTGAAATGTGTAACTGTGTGACAGTGTCTGAAATGTGTAACCGTGTGAGTGTCTGAAATCTGTAACCGTGTGAGTGTGAGTGAAATGTATAACCGTGTGAGTGAAATGTGTAACCGTGTGAGTGTCTGAATTGTGTAACCGTGTGATTGTCTGAAATGTGTAACCGTGTGAGTGTCTGAAATGCGTAACCGTGTGACAGTGTCTGAAATGTTTAACTGTGTGACAGTGTCTGAAATGTGTAACCGTGTGAGTGTCTGAAATGTGTAATCGTGTGAGTGTCTGAAATGTGTAACCGTGTGAGTGTGAGTGAAGTGTGTAACCGTGTGAGTGTCTGAAATGTGGAACCATGTGAGTGAGTGAAATGTGTAACCGTGTGAGTGTCTGAAATGTGTAATCGTGTGTGTCTGAAATGTGTAACCGTGTGTGTGAGTGAAATGTGTAACCGTGTGAGTGTGCGTGAAATGTGTAACCATGTGACACAGTGAGTGAAATGTGTCACCGTGTGGCACAGTGTTTGAAATGTGTAACCGTGTGACATAGTGAGTGAAATGTGTAACCATGTGGCACAGTGAGTGAAATGTGTAACCGTGTGGCACAGTGAGTGAAATGTGTAACTGTGTGGCACAGTGAGTGAAATGTGTAACTGTGTGGCACTGTGAGTGAAATGCGTAACCGTGTGACACAGTGAATGAAATGTGTAACCGTGTGACACAGTGAGTGAAATGTGTAACCGTGTGAGTGTGAGTGAAATGTGTAACCTTGTGTGTCTGAAATGTGTAATTGTGAGTGTCTGAAATGTGTAACCGTGTGTGTGAGTGAAATGTGTAACCGTGTGTGAATGAAGTGTGTAACTGTGTGAATGAGAGTGAAATGTGTTATCGTGTGACACAGTGAGTGAAATGTGTAACCGTGTGACACAGTAATGTGTAATCGTGTGACACAGTGAGTGAAATGTGTAACCGTGTGACAGTGAGTGAAATGTGTACCAGTGTTACACAGTGAATGATATGTGTAACCGTGAGACACAGTGAGTGAAATGTGTAACTGTGTGACAGTGTCTGAAATGTGTAACCGTGTGAGTGTCTGAAATCTGTAACCATGAGAATGTGAGTGAAATGTATAACCGTGTGAGTGAAATGTGTAACCGTGTGAGTGTCAAAATTGTGTAACCGTGTGAGTGTCTGAAATGTGTAACCGTGTGAAAGTGTCTGAAATGTTTAACTGTGTGACAGTCTGAAATGTGTAACCGTGTGAGTGTCTGAAATGTGTAATCGTGTGAGTGTCTGAAATGTGTAACCGTGTGAGTGTGAGTGAAGTGTGTAACCGTGTGAGTGTCTGAAATGTGGAACCGTGTGAGTGAGTGAAATGTGTAACCGTGTGAGTGTCTGAAATGTGTAATCGTGTGTGTCTGAAATGTGTAACCGTGTGTGTGAGTGAAATGTGTAACCGTGTGAGTGTGCGTGAAATGTGTAACCATGTGACACAGTGAGTGAAATGTGTCACCGTGTGGCACAGTGAGTGAAATGTGTAACCGTGTGACATAGTGAGTGAAATGTGTAACCATGTGGCACAGTGAGTGAAATGTGTAACCGTGTGGCACAGTGAGTGAAATGTGTAACTGTGTGGCACAGTGAGTGAAATGTGTAACTGTGTGGCACTGTGAGTGAAATGCGTAACCGTGTGACACAGTGAATGAAATGTGTAACCATGTGACACAGTGAGTGAAATGTGTAACTGTGTGACAGTGTCTGAAATGTGTAACCGTGTGAGTGTCTGAATTGTGTAACCGTGTGAGTGTCTGAAATGTGTAACCGTGTGACAGCGTCTGAAATGTGTGTCTGAAATGTGTAACCGTGTGACAGTGTCTGAAATGTGAGTGTCTGAAATGTGTAACCGTGTGACACAGTGAGTGAAATATATAACTGTGTGACAGTGTCTGAACTGTGTAACCGTATGAGTGTCTGAAATGTGTAACCGTGTGAGTGCGAGTGAAATGTGCAGCCTTGTGAGTGAGTGAAATGTGTAACTGTGTGGCACTGTGAGTGAAATGCGTAACAGTGTGACACAGTGAATGAAATGTGTAACCGTGTGACACAGTGAGTGAAATGTGTAACCATGTGGCACAGTGAGTGAAATGTGTAACCGTGTGGCACAGTGAGTGAAATGTGTAACTGTGTGGCACAGTGAGTGAAATGTGTAACCGTGTGGCACTGTGAGTGAAATGCGTAACCGTGTGACACAGTGAATGAAATGTGTAACCGTGCGACACAGTGAGTGAAATGTGTAACCGTGTGACACAGAGTGAAATGTGTAACTGTGTGACACAGTGAGTGAAATGTGTAACCGTGTGACACTGAATGAAATGCCTAACCGTGTGACAGTGTCTGAAATGCGTCACCATGTGACAGTGTCTGAAATGTGTCACCCTGTGACAGTGTCTAAAATGCGTAACCGTGTTACAGCGTCTGAAATGTGTAACCGTGTGACAGCGTCTGAAATATGTAACCATGTGAGAGCGTCTGAAATGTGTAACCGTGTGACAGCGTCTGAAATGAGAGTGTCTTAAATGTGTAACCGTGTGACACAGTGAGTGAAATGTGTAACTGTGTGACAGTGTCTGAAATGTGTAACCGTGTGAGTGCCTGAAATCTGTAACCATGTGAGTGAGTGAAATGTGTAACCGTGTGAGTGTGAGTGAAATGTGTAACCGTGTGAGTGCGACTGAAATGTGTAACCGTGTGTATCTGAAATGTGTAACCGTGTTGAGTGTCTGAAATGTGTTACCGTGTGTGTGAGTGAAATGTGTAACCGTGTGTGAGTGAAATGTGTAACCGTGTGTGAGTGAAGTGTGTAACCGTGTGAGTGAGAGTGAAATGTGTAACCGTGTGACACAGTGAGTGAAATGTGTAACCGTGTTACACAGTGAGTGAAATGTGTAACCGTGTGACACAGTGAATGAAATGTGTAACTGTGTGCTGTGTGACAGTGTCTGAAATGTCTAACCGTGTGAGTGTCTGAAATCTGTAACCGTGTGAGTGTGAGTGAAATGTGTAACCGTGTGAGTGGCTGAAATGTGTAACCGTGTGAGTGTCTGAAATGTGTAACCGTGTGTGTGAGTGAAATGTGTAACCATGTGAGTGTGAGTGAAACGTGTAACCGTGAGACGCAGTGAGTGAAATGTGTAACCGTGTGACAAAGTGAGTGAAATGTGAAACCGTGTGACACAGTGAGTGAAATGTGTAACCGTGTGGCACAGTGAGTGAAATGTGTAACCGTGTGTGTCTGAAATGTGTAATCGTGAGTGTCTGAAATGTGTAACCGTGAGTGTGAGTGAAATGTGTAACCGTGTGTGTGTGAAGTGTGTAACTGTGTGAGTGAGAGTGAAATGTGTAATTGTGTGACACAGTGAGTGAAATGTGTAACCGTGTGACACAGTAATGTGTAATCATGTGACACAGTGAGTGAAATGGGCAACCGTGTGACATTGAGAGAAATGTGTAACGGTGTTACACAGTGAGTGAAATGTGTAACCGTGTGACACAGTGAGTGAAATGTATAACTGTGTGACAGTGTCTGAACTGTGTAAGCGTATGAGTGTCTGAAATGTGTGACCGTGTGAGTGCGAGTGAAATGTGCAGCCTTGCGAGTGAGTGAAATGTGTAACCGTGTGAGTGAAATGTGTAATCGTGTATGAGTGAAATGTGTAACCGTGTGAATGCCTGAAATGTGTAACCGTGTGAGTGTCTGAAATGTGTAACCGTGTGTGTGAGTGAAATGTGTAACCATGTGACGCAGTGAGTGAAATGTGTAACCGTGTGACACAGTGAGTGAAATGTGTAACCGTGTGAGTGTGAGTGAAATATGTAACCTTGTGTGTCTGAAATTTATAATCGTAAGTGTCTGAAATGTGTAACCGTGTGTGTGAGTGAAATGTGTAACCGTGTGTGAATGAAGTGTGTAACTGTGTGAATGAGAGTGAAATGTGTTATCGTGTGACACAGTGAGAGAAATGTGTAACCGTGTGACACAGTAATGTGTAATCGTGTGACACAGTGAGTGAAATGTGTAACCGTGTGACAGTGAGTGAAATGTGTAACAGTGTTACACAGTGAGTGATATGTGTAACCGTGTGACACAGTGAGTGAAATGTGTAACTGTGTGACAGTGTCTGAAATGTGTAACCGTGTGAGTGTCTGAATTGTGTAACCGTGTGAGTGTCTGAAATGTGTAACCGTGTGACAGCGTCTGAAATGTGTGTCTGAAATGTGTAACCGTGTGACAGTGTCTGAAATGTGAGTGTCTGAAATGTGTAACCGTGTGACACAGTGAGTGAAATGTATAACTGTGTGACAGTGTCAGAACCGTGTAACCGTATGAGTGTCTGAAATGTGTAACCGTGTGAGTGCGAGTGAAATGTGCAGCCTTGTGAGTGAGTGAAATGTGTAACTGTGTGGCACTGTGAGTGAAATGCGTAACCGTGTGACACAGTGAATGAAATGTGTAACCGTGTGACACAGTGAGTGAAATGTGTAACCGTGTGACACAGAGGGAAATGTGTAACTGTGTGACACAGTGAGTGAAATGTGTAACCGTGTGACACTGAGTGAAATGCCTAACCGTGTGACAGTGTCTGAAATGCGTCACCATGTGACAGTGTCTGAAATGTGTCACCCTGTGACAGTGTCTGAAATACGTATCCGTGTTACAGTGTCTGAAATGTGTAACCGTGTGACAGCGTCTGAAATATGTAACCATGTGAGAGCGTCTGAAATGTGTAACCGTGTGACAGCGTCTGAAATGAGAGTGTCTGAAATGTGTAACCGTGTGACACAGTGAGTGAAATGTGTAACTGTGTGACAGTGTCTGAAATGTGTAACCGTGTGAGTGCCTGAAATCTGTAACCATGTGAGTGAGTGAAATGTGTAACCGTGTGAGTGTGAATGAAATGTGTAACCGTGTGAGTGTGACTGAAATGTGTAACCGTGTGTGTCTGAAATGTGTAACCGGGTTGAGTGTCTGAAATGTGTTACCGTGTGTGTGAGTGAAATGTGTAACCGTGTGTGTGAGTGAAGTGTGTAACCGTGTGTGTGAGTGAAATGTGTAACCGTGTGTGAGTGAAGTGTGTAACCGTGTGAGTGAGAGTGAAATGTGTAACCGTGTGACACAGTGAGTGAAATATGTAACCGTGTTACACAGTGAGTGAAATGTGTAACCGTGAGACACAGTGAATGAAATGTGTATCTGTGTGCTGTGTGACAGTGTCTGAAATGTCTAACCGTGTGAGTGTCTGAAATCTGTAACCGTGTGAGTGTGAGTGAAATGTGTAACCGTGTGAGTGCCTGAAATGTGTAACCGTGTGAGTGTCTGAAATGTGTAACCGTGTGTGTGAGTGAAATGTGTAACCGTGTGTGTGTGAAGTGTGTAACTGTGTGAGTGAGAGTGAAATGTGTAACCGTGTGACACAGTGAGTGAAATGTGTAACCCTGTTACACAGTGAGTGAAATGTATAACCGTGTGACACAGTGAGTGAAATGTGTAACCGTGTGAGTGTGAGTGAAATGTGTAACCGTGTGTGTCTGAAATGTGTAATCGTGAGTGTCTGAAATGTGTAACCGTGAGTGTGAGTGAAATGCGTAACCGTGTGTGTGTGAAGTGTGTAACTGTGTGAGTGAGAGTGAAATGTGTAATCGTGTGACACAGTGAGTGAAATGTGTAACCGTGTGACACAGTAATGTGTAATCATGTGACACAGTGAGTGAAATGTGTAACCGTGTGACAGTGAGAGAAATGTGTAACGGTGTTACACAGTGAGTGAAATCTGTAAACGTGTGACACAGTGAGTGAAATGTGCAACTGTGTGACAGTGTCTGAAATGTGTAACCGTTTGAGTGTCTGAAATCTGTAACCGTGTGAGTGTGAGTGAAATGTGTAACCGTGTGTGAGTGAAATGTGTAACCGTGTGACACAGTGAGTGACATGTGTAACCCTGTTACACTGTGAGTGAAATGTGTAACCGTGTGTCTGAAATGTGTAACTGTGTGACAGCATCTGAAATGTGTAACCTTGTGACAGTGTCTGAAATGTGTAACCGTGTGAGCGCCTGAAATGTGTAACCATGTGAGTGTGTGAAATGTGTAACCGTGTGAGTGTCTGAAATGTGCAACCGTATGAGTGTCTGAAATGTGTAACCGTGTGAGTGCGAGTGAAATGTGCAGCCTTGTCAGTGAGTGAAATGTGTAACCGTGTGAGTGAAATGTGTAACCGTGTATGAGTGAAATGTGTAACCGTGTGACAGCGTCTGAAATGTGTAACCGTGTGACAGCGTCTGAAATGTGAGTGTCTGAAATGTGTAACCGTGTAACACAGTGAGGGAAAGTGTAACCGTGTGACACGGTGATTGAAATGTGTAACCGTGTGACACAGTGATTGAAATGTGCAACCGTGTGACACAGTGAGTGAAATGTGTAACCGTGTGGCACAGTGAGTGAAATGTGTAAACGTGTGACACAGTGAGTGAAATGTGTCACCAAGTTAGTGTCTGACATGCGTAACCGTGTGAGTGTCTGAAATGCGTAACCGTGTGACGCTGTCTGAAATGAGTAACCGTGTGAGTGTCTGAAATGTGTAATCGTGTGAGTGTGAGTGAAATTTGTGACCGTGTGTGTTTGAAATGTGTAATCGTGAGTGTCTGAAATGTGTCACCGTGTGTGTGAGTGAAATGTGTAACCGTGTGTGTGTGAAGTGTGTAACTATGTGAGTGAGAGTGAAATGTGTAATCGTGTGACGCAGTGAGTGAAGTGTATAACCGTGTGAGTGAAATGTGTAATCATGTGACACAGTGAGTGAAATGTGTAACCGTGTGACAGTGAGTGAAATGTGTAACGGTGTTACACAGTGAGTGAAATGTGTAACCGTGTGACACAGTGAATGAAATGTGCAACTGTGTGACAGTGTCTGAAATGTGTACCCGTGTGAGTGTCTGAAATCTGTAACCGTGTGAGTGTGAGTGAAATGTATAACCGTGTGAGTGAAATGTGTAACCGTGTGAGTGTCTGAAATGTGTAACCGTGTGTGAGTGATATGTGTAACCGTGTGATTGTGAGTGAAATGTGTAACCGTGTGAGTGTGAGTGAAATGTGTAACCATGTGACACAGTGAGTGAAATGTGTAACCCTGTTACACTGTGAGTGAAATGTGTAACCGTGTGTCTGAAATGTGTAACTGTGTGACAGCGTCTGAAATGTGTAACCGAATGACAGCGTCTGAAATGTGTAACCATGTGACAGTGTCTGAAATGTGAGTGTCAGAAATATGTAACCGTGTGACACAGTGAGTGAAATGTGTAACTGTGTGACAGCGTCTGAACTGTGTAACCGTATGAGCGTCTGAAATGTGTGACCATGTGACAGTGTCTGAAATGTGTAACCGTGTGAGTGCCTGAAATGTGTAACCATCTGAGTGTCTGAAATGTGCAACCGTGTGAGTGTCTGAAATCTGTAACTGTGTGAGTATGTGAAATGTGTAACCGTGAGTGTGAGTGAAATGTATAACCGGGTGACACAGTGAGTGAAATGAGCAACCATGTGAGTGTCTGAAATGCGTAACCGAGTGACAGAGTGAAATATGTAACCTTGTGACAGCGTCTGAAGTGTGTAACCGTGTGACAGCGTCTGAAATGTGTAACCGTGTGACACTGTCTGAAATGTGTAACCGTGTGAGTGCCTGAAATGTGTAACCGTGTGAGTGTCTGAAATGTGTAACCGTGTGTGTGAGTGAAATGTGTAACCATGTGACGCAGTGAGTGAAATGTGTAACCGTGTGACACAGTGAGTGAAATGTGTAACCGTGTGAGTGTGAGTGAAATATGTAACCTTGTGTGTCTGAAATGTGTAATCGTGAGTGTCTGAAATGTGAAACCGTGTTTGTGAGTGAAATGTGTAACCGTGTGTGAATGAAGTGTGTAACTGTGTGAATGAGAGTGGAATGTGTTATCGTGTGACACAGTGAGTGAAATGTGTAACCGTGTGACACAGTAATGTGTAATCGTGTGACACAGTGAGTGAAATGTGTAACCGTGTGACAGTGAGTGAAATGTGTAACAGTGTTACACAGTGAGTGATATGTGTAACCGTGTGACACAGTGAGTGAAATGTGTAACTGTGTGACAGTATCTGAAAGGTGTAACCGTGTGAGTGTCTGAATTGTGTAACCGTGTGAGTGTCTGAAATGTGTAACCGTGTGACAGCGTCTGAAATGTGTGTCTGAAATGTGTAACCGTGTGACAGTGTCTGAAATGTGAGTGTCTGAAATGTGTAACCGTGTGACACAGTGAGTGAAATGTGTAACCGTGTGACACAGAGGGAAATGTGTAACTGTGTGACACAGTGAGTGAAATGTGTAACCGTATGAGTGTCTGAAATCTGTAACCGTGTGAGTGCGAGTGAAATGTGCAGCCTTGTGAGTGAGTGAAATGTGTAACTGTGTGGCACAGTGAGTGAAATGTGTAACTGTGTGGCACTGTGAGTGAAATGCGTAACCGTGTGACACAGTGAATGAAATGTGTAACCGTGTGACACAGTGAGTGAAATGTGTAACCGTGTGACACAGAGGGAAATGTGTAACTGTGTGACACAGTGAGTGAAATGTGTAACCGTGTGACACTGAGTGAAGTGCCTAACCGTGTGACAGTGTCTGAAATGCGTCACCATGTGACAGTGTCTGAAATGTGTCACCCTGTGACAGTGTCAGAAATGCGTATTCGTGTTACAGCGTCTGAAATGTGTAACCGTGTGACAGCGTCTGAAATATGTAACCATGTGAGAGCGTCTGAAATGTGTAACCGTGTGACAGCGTCTGAAATGAGAGTGTCTGAAATGTGTAACCGTGTGACACAGTGAGTGAAATGTAAAACTGTGTGACAGTGTCTGAAATGTGTAACCGTGTGAGTGCCTGAAATCTGTAACCATGTGAGTGAGTGAAATGTGTAACCGTGTGAGTGTGAGTGAAATGTGTAACCGTGTGAGTGTGACTGAAATGTGTAACCGTGTGTGTCTGAAATGTGTAACCGGGTTGAGTGTCTGAAATGTGTTACCGTGTGTGAGTGAAATGTGTAACCGTGTGTGTGAGTGAAGTGTGTAACCGTGTGTGTGAGTGAAATGTGTAACCGTGTGTGAGTGAAGTGTATAACCGTGTGAGTGAGAGTGAAATGTGTAACCGTGTGACACAGTGAGTGAAATATGTAACCGTGTTACACAGTGAGTGAAATGTGTAACCGTGTGACACAGTGAATGAAATGTGTAACTGTGTGCTGTGTGACAGTGTCTGAAATGTCTAACCGTGTGAGTGTCTGAAATCTGTAACCGTGTGAGTGTGAGTGAAATGTGTAACCGTGTGAGTGCCTGAAATGTGTAACCGTGTGAGTGTCTGAAATGTGTAACCGTGTGTGTGAGTGAAATGTGTAACCGTGTGTGTGTGAAGTGTGAAACTGTGTGAGTGAGAGTGAAATGTGTAACCGTGTGACGCAGTGAGTGAAATGTGTAACCCTGTTACACAGTGAGTGAAATGTGTAACCGTGTGACACAGTGAGTGAAATGTGTAACCGCGTGAGTGTGAGTGAAATGTGTAACCGTGTGTGTCTGAAATGTGTAATCGTGAGTGTCTGAAATGTGTAACCGTGAGTGTGAGTGAAATGTGTTACCGTGTGTGTGTGAAGTGTGTAACTGTGTGAGTGAGAGTGAAATGTGTAATCATGTGACACAGGGAGTGAAATGTGTAACCGTGTGACACAGTAATGTGTAATCATGTGACACAGTGAGTGAAATGTGTAACCGTGTGACAGTGAGAGAAATGTGTAACGGTGTTACACAGTGAGTGAAATGTGTAACCGTGTGACACAGTGAGTGAAATGTATAACTGTGTGACAGTGTCTGAACTGTGTAACCGTATGAGTGTCTGAAATGTGTAACCGTGTGAGTGCGAGTGAAATGTGCAGCCTTGTGAGTGAGTGAAATGTATAACCGTGTGAGTGAAATGTGTAACCGTGTATGAGTGAAATGTGTAACCGTGTGACAGCGTCTGAAATGTGTAACCGTGTGACAGCGTCTGAAATGTAAGTGTCTGAAATGTGTAACCGTGTAACACAGTGAGGGAAAGTGTAACCGTGTGACACGGTGAGTGAAATGTGTAACCGTGTGACACAGTGAGTGAAATGTGCAACCGTGTGACACAGTGAGTGAAATGTGTAACCGTGTGGCACAGTGAGTGAAATGTGTAAACGTGTGACACAGTGAGTGAAAGGTGTCACCATGTTAGTGTCTGACATGCGTAACCGTGTGAGTGTCTGAAATGCGTAACCAAGTGACACTGTCTAAAATGAGTAACCGTGTGAGTGTCTGAAATGTGTAATCGTGTGAGTGTGAGTGAAATGTGTAATCGTGAGTGTCTGAAATGTGTAACCGTGTGTGTGAGTGAAATGTGTAACCGTGTGTGTGTGAAGTGTGTAACTACGTGAGTGAGAGTGAAATGTGTAATCGTGTGACACAGTGAGTGAAATGTATAACCGTGTGAGTGAAATGTGTAATCATGTGACACAGTGAGTGAAATGTGTAACCGTGTGACACAGTGAGTGAAATGTGCAACTGTGTGACAGTGTCTGAAATGTGTACCCGTGTGAGTGTCTGAAATCTGTCACCGTGTGAGTGTGAGTGAAATGTATAACCGTGTGAGTGAAATGTGTAACCGTGTGAGTGTCTGAAATGTGTAACCGTGTGACTGTCTGAAATGTGTAACCGTGTGTGAGTGATATGTGTAACCGTGTGAGTGTGAGTGAAATGTGTAACCGTGTGACAGTGTCTGAAATGTGTAACCGTGTGAGTGTCTGAATTGTGTAACCGTGGGAGTGTCTGAAATGTGTAACCATGTGAGTGTCTGAAATGTGTAACCGTGTGAGTGAAATGTGTAACCGTGTGAGTGAAATGTGTAACCGTGTGACACAGTGAGTGAAATGTGTAACCGTGTGACACAGTGAGGGAAAGTGTAACCGTGAGACACGGTGAGTGAAATGTGCAACCGTTCCACAGTGAGTGAAATGTGTAAACGTGTGACACAGTGAGTGAAATGTGTAACCGTGTAACACAGTGAGTGAAATGTGTCACAGTGTGACTCAGTGAGTGAAATGTGTCACCGTGTGACACAGTGAGTGAAATGTGTAACCGTGTGACACAGTGAGTGAAATGTGTAACCGTGTGGCACAGTGAGTGAAATGTGTAACCGTGTGACACAGTGAGTGAAATGTGTAACTGTGTGGCACAGTAAGTGAAATGTGTAACCGTGTGGCACAGAGTGAAATGTGCCACCGTGTGGCACAGTGAGTGAAATGTGCAACCGTGTGGCACAGTGAGTGAAATGTGTAACCGTGTGACATAGTGAGTGAAATGTGTAACCGTGTGGCACAGTGAGTGAAATGTGCAACCCTGTGGCACTGTGAATGAAATGTGTAACCGTGTGACAGTGTCTGAAATGTGAGTGTCTGAAATGTGTAACCGTGTGACACAGTGAGTGAAATGTATAACTGTGTGACAGTGTATGAACTGTGTAACCGTATGAGTGTCTGAAATGTGTAACCGTGTGAGTGCGAGTGAAATGTGCAACCTTGTGAGTGAGTGAAATGTGTAACCATGTGGGTGAAATGTGTAACCGTGTGTGAATGAAATGTGTAACCGTGTGACAGCGTCTGAAATGTGTAACCATGTGACAGCGTCTGAAATGTGAGTGTCTGAAATGTGTAAACGTGTAACACAGTGAGGGAAAGTGTAACCGTGTGACACGGTGAGTGAAATGTGTAACTGTTAGAAACAGTGAGTGAAATGTGTAACCGTGTGACACAGTGAGTGAAATGTGTAACCGTGTGACACAGTGAGTGAAATGTGTCACCGTGTAACAGTGAGTGAAATGTGTCACCGTGTGACACAGTGAGTGAAATGTGTCACCGTGTGACACAGTGAGTGAAATGTGTAACCGTGTGACACAGTGAGTGAAATGTGGAACCGTGTGGCACAGTGAGTGAAATGTGTAAACGTGTGACACAGTGAGTGAAATGCATAACCGTGTGACAGTGTCTGAAATGCCTAACCGTGTGACAGTGTCTGAAATGCCTAACTGTGTGACAGTGTCTGAAATGTGTAACCGTGTGAGTGTCTGAAATGTGTAACTGTGTGAGTGTCTGAAATGTGTAATCGTGTGGGTGTCTGAAATGTGTAACCGTGAGTGTGAGTGAAATGTGTAACAGTGTGAGTGTGCGTGAAATGTGTAAACGTGTGACACAGTGAGTGAAATGTGTAACCGTGTGGCACAGTGAGTGAAATGTGTAACCGTGTGGCACAGTGAGTGAAATGTGTAAACGTGTGACATAGTGAGTGAAATGTGTAACCGTGTGGCACAATGAGTGAAATGTGAAACCGTGTGGCACAGTGAGTGAAATGTGTAACCGTGTGGCACAGTGAGTGAAATGCGTAACCGTGTGACACAGTGAATGAAATGTGTAAACGTGTGACACAGAGTGAAATGTGTAACCGTGTGACACAGTGAGTGAAATCTGTAACCGTGTGACACTGAGTGAAATGCCTAACCGTGTGACAGTGTCTGAAATGCGTCACCATGTGACAGTGTCTGAAATGTGTCACCGAGTGACAGTGTCTGAAATACGTCACCGTGCGACAGTGTCTGAAACGTGTCACCGTGTGACAGTGTCTGAAATGTGTAACCGTGTGACACACTGAGTTCAATGTGTCACCATGTGAGTGTCTGAAATGCGTAACCGTGTTACAGCGTCTGAAATGTGTAACCGTGTGAGAGCGTCTGAAATATGTAACCGTGTGAGGGCGTCTGAAATGTGTAACCGTGTGACAGTGTCTGAAATGAGAGTGTCTGAAATGTGTAACCGTGTGACACAGTGAGTGAAATGTGTAACTGTGTGACAGTGTCTGAAATGTGTAACCGTGTGAGTGCCTGAAATCTGTAAACACGTGAGAGAGTGAAATGTGTAACCGTGTGAGTGTGAGTGAAATGTGTTACCGTGTGAGTGTGACTGAAAGGTGTAACCGTGTGTGTCTGAAATGTGTAACCGTGTTGAGTGTCTGAAATGTGTTACCGTGTGTGTGAGTGAAATGTGTAACCGTGTGAGTGAAATGTGTAACCGTGTATGAGTGAAATGTGTAACCGTGTGACAGCGTCTGAAATGTGTAACCGTGTGACAGCGTCTGAAATGTGAGTGTCTGAAATGTGTAACCATGTGACACACTGAGTTCAATGTGTCACCATGTGAGTGTCTGAAATGCGTAACCGTGTGACAGCGTCCGAAATGTGTAACCTTGTGACAGCGTCTGAAATATGTAACCGTGTGAGAGCGTCTGAAATGTGTAACCGTGTGACAGCGTCTGAAATGAGAGTGTCTGAAATGTGTAACCGTGAGACACAGTGAGTGAAATGTGTAACGGTGTGTCAGTGTCTGAAATCTGTAACCATGTGAGTGTGTGAAATGTGTAACAGTGTGAATGTGAGTGAAATGTTTAACCGTGTGAGTGTGACTGAAATGAGTAACCATGTGTGTCTGAAATGTGTAACCGTGTTGAGTGTCTGAAATGTGTTACCGTGTGTGTGAGTGAAATGTGTAACCGTGTGTGTGAGTGAAGTGTGTAACCGTGAGTGAGAGTGAAATGTGTCATCGTGTGACACAGTGAGTGAAATGTGTAACCTTGTTACACAGTGAGTGAAATGCGTAACCGTGTGACACAGTGAATGAAATGTGTAACTGTGTGCTGTGTGACAGTGTCTGAAATGTCTAACCGTGTGAGTGTCTGAAATCTGTAACCGTGTGAGTGTGAGTGAAATGTGTAACCGTGTGAGTATCTGAAATGTGTAACCGTGTGAGTGAGTGAAATGTGTAACCGTGTGAGTGAAATGTGTAACCGTGTATGAGTGAAATGTGTAACCGTGTGACAGCGTCTGAAATGTGTAACCGTGTGACAGCGTCTGAAATGTGAGTGTCTGAAATGTGTAACCATGTGACACACTGAGTTCAATGTGTCACCATGTGAGTGTCTGAAATGCGTAACCGTGTGACAGCTTCCGAAATGTGTAACCTTGTGACAGCGTCTGAAATATGTAACCGTGTGAGAGCGTCTGAAATGTGTAACCGTGTGACAGCGTCTGAAATGAGAGTGTCTGAAATGTGTAACCGTGAGACACAGTGAGTGAAATGTGTAACGGTGTGACAGTGTCTGAAATCTGTAACCATGTGAGTGTGTGAAATGTGTAACAGTGTGAATGTGAGTGAAATGTTTAACCGTGTGAGTGTGACTGAAATGTGTAACCATGTGTGTCTGAAATGTGTAACCGTGTTGAGTGTCTGAAATGTGTTACCGTGTGTGTGAGTGAAATGTGTAACCGTGTGTGTGAGTGAAGTGTTTAACCGTGAGTGAGAGGGAAATGTGGCATCGTGTGACACAGTGAGTGAAATGTGTAACCTTGTTACACAGTGAGTGAAATGCGTAACCGTCTGACACAGTGAAAGAAATGTGTAACTGTGGGACAGTGTCTGAAATATCTAACCATGTGAGTGTCTGAAATCAGTAACCGTGTGAGTGAAAAGTGTAACCGTGTGAGTGCCTGAAATGAGTAACCGTGTGAGTGTCTGAAATGTGTAACCGTGTGTGTGAGTGAAATGTGTAACCGTGTGAGTGTGAGTGAAATGTGTAACCGTGTGACACATTGAGTGAAATGTGTAACCGTGTGACAGTGAGTGAAATGTGTAACCGTGTGACACAGTGAGTGATATGTGTAACTGTGTTACACAGTGAGTGAAACGTGTAACCGTGAGACACAGTGAGTGAAATGTGTAACTGTGTGACAGTGTCTGAAATGTGTAACCGTGTGAGTGTCTGAAATCTGTAACCATGTGAGCGTCTGAATTGTGTAACCGTGTGAGTGAAATATGTAACCGTGTGAGTGAAATGTGTAACCGTGTGACACAGTGAGTGAAATGTGTAACCGTGTGACACAGTGAGGGAAAGTGTAACCGTGAGACACGGTGAGTGAAATGTGCAACCGTTCCACAGTGAGTGAAATGTGTAAACGTGTGATACAGTGAGTGAAATGTGTAACCGTGTGACACAGTGAGTGAAATGTGTCACAGTGTGACTCAGTGAGTGAAATGTGTAACCGTGTGACACAGTGAGTGAAATGTGTAACCGTGTGACACAGTGAGTGAAATGTGTAACCGTGTGGCACAGTGAGTGAAATGTGTAACCGTGTGACATAGTGAGTGAAATGTGTAACCGTGTGACACAGTGAGTGAAATGTGTAACCGTGTGGCACAGTGAGTGAAATGTGTAACCGTGTGGCACAGAGTGAAATGTGCAACCGTGTGGCACAGTGAGTGAAATGTGCAACCGTGTGGCACAGTGAGTGAAATGTGTAACCGTGTAACATAGTGAGTGAAATGTGTAACCGTGTGGCACAGTGAGTGAAATGTGCAACCCTGTGGCACTGTGAATGAAATGTGTAACCGTGTGACAGTGTCTGAAATGTGTGTGTCTAAAATTTGTAACCGTGTGACAGTGTCTGAAATGTGAGTGTCTGAAATGTGTAACCGTGTGACACAGTGAGTGAAATGTATAACTGTGTGACAGTGTATGAACTGTGTAACCGTATGAGTGTCTGAAATGTGTAACCGTGTGAGTGCGAGTGAAATGTGCAACCTTGTGAGTGAGTGAAATGTGTAACCATGTGGGTGAAATGTGTAACCGTGTGTGAATGAAATGTGTAACCGTGTGACAGCGTCTGAAATGTGAGTGTCTGAAATGTGTAAACGTGTAACACAGTGAGGGAAAGTGTAACCGTGTGACACGGTGAGTGAAATGTGTAACTGTTAGACACAGTGAGTGAAATGTGTAACCGTGTGACACAGTGAGTGAAATGTGTAACCGTGTGACACAGTGAGTGAAATGTGTCACCGTGTAACAGTGAGTGAAATGTGTCACCGTGTGACACAGTGAGTGAAATGTGTCACCGTGTGACACAGTGAGTGAAATGTGTAACCGTGTGACACAGTGAGTGAAATGTGGAACCGTGTGGCACAGTGAGTGAAATGTGTAAACGTGTGACACAGTGAGTGAAATGCGTAACCTTGTGACAGTGTCTGAAATGCCTAACCGTGTGACAGTGTCTGAAATGCCTAACTGTGTGACAGTGTCTGAAATGTGTAACCGTGTGAGTGTCTGAAATGTGTAACTGTGTGAGTGTCTGAAATGTGTAATCGTGTGGGTGTCTGAAATGTGTAACCGTGAGTGTGAGTGAAATGTGTAACCGTGTGAGTGTGCGTGAAATGTGTAAACGTGTGGCACAGTGAGTGAAATGTGTAACCGTGTGGCACAGTGAGTGAAATGTGTAACCGTGTGGCACAGTGAGTGAAATGTGTAAACGTGTGACATAGTGAGTGAAATGTGTAACCGTGTGGCACAATGAGTGAAATGTGCAACCGTGTGACACAGTGAGTGAAATGTGTAACCGTGTGACACTGAGTGAAATGCCTAACCGTGTGACAGTGTCTGAAATGCGTCACCATGTGACAGTGTCTGAAATGCGTCACCATGTGACAGTGTCTGAAATGTGTCACCCTGTGACAGTGTCTGAAATGTGTCACTGTGTGACAGTGTCTGAAATATGTCACCGTGCGACAGTGTCTGAAACGTGTCACCGTGTGAGTGTGACTGAAATGTGTAACCGTGTGTGTCTGAAATGTGTAACCGTGTTGAGTGTCTGAAATGTGTTAACCTTTTGTGTGAGTGAAATGTGTAACTGTGTGTGTGAGTAAAGTGTGTAACCGTGTGAGTGAGAGTGAAATGTGTCATCGTGTGACACAGTAAGTGAAATGTGTAACCGTGTGACAAAGTGAGTGAAATGTGTAACCATGTTACACAGTGTGAAATGTGTAACCGTGTGACACAGTGAATGAAATGTGTAACTGTGTGACAGTGTCTGAAATGTCTAACCGTGTGAGTGTCTGAAATCTGTAACCGTGTGAGTGTGAGTGAAATGTATAACCGTGTGAGTGAAATGTGTAACCGTGTGAGTGAAATGTGTAACCGTGTGAGTGTGAGTGAAATGTGTAAACGTGTGACACAGTGAGTGAAATGTGTAACCATGTGACACAGTGAGTGAAATGTGTAACCTTGTTCCACAGTGAGTGAAATGTGTAACCGTGTGACACAGAGAATGAAATGTGTAACTGTGTGAGTGTCTGAAATGCGTCACCATGTGACAGTGTCTGAAATGTGTCACCCTGTGACAGTGTCTGAAATGTGTCACCGTGTGACACAGTGACTGAAATGTGTAACCGTGTGGCACAGTGCGTGAAATGTGTAAACGTGTGACACAGTGAGTGAAATGTGTCACCATGTTAGTGTCTGAAATGCGTAACCGTGTGAGTGTCTGAAATGCATAACCGTGTGACAGTGTCTGAAATGCCTAACTGTGTGACAGTGTCTGAAATGTGTAACCGTGTGAGTGTCTGAAATGAGTAACCTTGTGAGTGTGAGTGAAGTGTGTAACCGTGAGTGTCTGAAATGTGTAACCGTGTGAGTGTGAGTGAAATGTGTAACCGTGTGAGTATCTGAAATGTGTAACCGTGTGAGTGTCTGAAATGTGTAATCGTGTGTGTCTGAAATGTGTAACCGTGTGTGTGAGTGAAATGTGTAACCGTGTGAGTGTGCGTGAAATGTGTAACCGTGTGACACAGTGAGTGAAATGTGTAACCGTGTGAGTGTCTGAAATGTGTAATCGTGTGAGTGTCTGAAATGTGTGACCGTGTGAGTGTGAGTGAAATGTGTATCCGTGTGAGTGTCTGAAATGTGTAACATTGTGACAGTGTCTGAAATGTGTAACCGTGTGAGTATCTGAAATGTGTAACCGTGTGAGTGTCTGAAATGTGTAATCGTGTGTGTCTGAAATGTGTAACCGTGTGTGTGAGTGAAATGTGTAACCGTGTGAGTGTGCGTGAAATGTGTAACCGTGTGACACAGTGAGTGAAATGTGTCACCGTGTGACATAGTGAGTGAAATGTGTAACCATGTGGCACAGTGAGTGAAATGTGTAATCGTGTGGCACAGTGAGTGAAATGTGTAACTGTGTGGCACAGTGAGTGAAATGCGTAACCGTATGACACAGTGAATGAAATGTGTAACCGTGTGACACAGTGAGTGAAATGTGTAACACAGAGTGAAATGTGTAACTGTGTGACACAGTGAAATGTGTAACCGTGTGACACTGAGTGAAATGCCTAACCGTGTGACAGTGTCTGAAATGCATCACCATGTGACAGTGTCTGAAATGTGTCCCCTGTGACAGTGTCTGAAATGCGTAACCGTGTTACAGCGTGTGAAATGTGTAACCGTGTGACAGCGTCTGAAATATGTAACCATGTGAGAGCGTCTGAAATGTGTAACCGTGTGACAGCGTCTGAAATGAGAGTGTCTGAAATGTGTAACCGTGTGACACAGTGAGTGAAATGTGTAACTGTGTGACAGTGTCTGAAATGTGTAACCGTGTGAGTGCCTGAAATCTGTAACCATGTGAGTGAGTGAAATGTGTAACCGTGTGAGTGTGACTGAAATGTGTAACCGTGTGTGTCTGAAATGTGTTACCGTGTGTGAGTGAAATGTGTAACCCTGTGTGTGAGTGAAATGTGTAACCGTGTGTGTGAGTGAAGTGTGTAACCGTGAGAGTGAAAGTGAAATGTGTAACCGTGTGACACAGTGAGTGAAATGTGTAACCGTGTTACACAGTGAGTGAAATGTGTAACCGTGTGACACAGTGAATGAAATGTGTAACTGTGTTCTGTGTGACAGTGTCTGAAATGTCTAACCGTGTGAGTGTCTGAAATCTGTAACCGTGTGAGTGTCTGAAATGTGTAACCGTGTGTGAGTGAAATGTGTAACCGTGTGAATTGTGAGTGAAATGTGTAACCGTGTGACGCAGTGAGTGAAATGTGTAACCGTGTGACACAGTGAGTGAAATGTGTAACCGTGTGACAAAGAGTGAAATGTGTAACAGTGTGAGTGTGAGTGAAATGTGTAACCGCGTGTGTCTGAAAAGTGTAATTGTGAGTGTCTGAAATGTGTAACCGTGTGTGTGAGTGAAATGTGTAACCGTGTGTGTGTTAAGTGTGTAACCGTGTGAGTGAGAGTGAAATGTGTAATCGTGTGATACAGTGAGTGAAATGTGTAACCGTGTGACACAGTAATGTGTAATCGTGTGACACAGTGAGTGAAATGTGCAACCGTGTGACAGTGAGTGAAATGTGTAACGGTGTTACACAGTGAGTGAAATGTGTAACCGTGTGACACAGTGAGTGAAATGTGTAACTGTGTGACAGTGTCTGAAATGTGTAACCGTGTGAGTGTCTGAAATCTGTAACGGTGTGAGTGTGAGTGAAATGTATAACCGTGTGAGTGAAATGTGTAACCGTGTGAGTGTCTGAAAAGCGTAACCGCGTGAGTGTCTGAAATGTGTAACCGTGTGAGTGTCTGAAATGCGTAACCGTGTGACAGTGTCTGAAATGCCTAACTGTGTGACAGTGTCTGAAATGCCTAACTGTGTGACAGTGTCTGAAATGTGTAACCGTGTGAGTGTCTGAAATGTGTAACCGTGTGAGTGTCTGAAATGCGTAACCGTGTGACAGTGTCTGAAATGCCTAACTGTGTGACAGTGTCTGAAATGCCTAACTCGATGACAGTGTCTGAAATGTGTAACCGTGTGAGTGTCTGAAATGCATAACCGTGTGACAGTGTCTGAAATGCCTAACAGTGTGACAGTGTCTGAAATGTGTAACCGTGTGAGTGTCTGAAATGTGTAACTGTGTGAGTGTCTGAAATGTGTAATCGTGTGAGTGTCTGAAATGTGTAACCGTGAGTGTGAGTGAAATGTGTAACCGTGTGAGTGTGCGTGAAATGTGTAAACGTGTGACACAGAAAGTGAAATGTGTAACCGTGTGGCACAGTGAGTGAAATGTGTAACCGTGTGGCACAGTGAGTGAAATGTGTAACCGTGTGGCACAGTGAGTGAAATGCGTAACCGTGTGGCACAGTGAGTGAAATGTATAAACTTGTGACATAGTGAGTGAAATGTGTAACCGTGTGGCACAATGAGTGAAATGTGAAACCGTGTGGCACAGTGAGTGAAATATGTAACCGTGTGAGTGTGAGTGAAATGTGTAACCGTGTGAGTGTGACTGAAATGTGTAACCGTGTGTGTCTGAAATGTGTAACCGTGTTGAGTGTCTGAAATGTGTTACCGTGTGTGTGAGTGAAATGTGTAACCGTGTGTGTGAGTGAAGTGTGTAACCGTGTGAGTGAGAGTGAAATGTGTCATCGTGTGACACAGTGAGTGAAATGTGTAACCGTGTGACACAGTGAATGAAATGTGTAACCGTGTGACAGTGTCTGAAATGTCTAACCATGTGAGTGTCTGAAATCTGTAACCGTGAATGTGAGTGAAATGTGTAACCGTGTGAGTGCCTGAAATGTGTAACCGAGTGTGTGAGTGAAATGTGTAACCGTGTGAGTGTGAGTGAAATGTGTAACTGTGTGACGCAGTGAGTGAATTGTGTAACCGTGTGACACAGTGAGTGAAATGTGTAACCGTGTGAGTGTGAGTGAAATGTGTAACCGTGTGTGTCTGAAATGTATAACCGTGTGAGTGTCTGAAATGTGTAACCGTGTGTGTGAGTGAATTGTGTAACATTGTGTGTGAGTGAAGTGTGTAACTGTGTGAGTGAGAGTGAAATGTGTAATCGTGTGACACAGTGAGTGAAGTGTGTAACCGTGTGACACAGTGAGTGAAATGTGTAACCGTGTTACAGTGAGTGAAATGTGTAACCGTGTGACACAGTGAGTGAAATGTGTAACTGTGTGACAGTGTCTGAAATGTGTAACCGTGTGAGTGTCTGAAATCTGTAACCGTGTGAGTGTGAGTGAAATGTATAACCGTGAGTGAAATGTGTAACCGTGAGAGTGTCTGAAATGTGTAACCGTGTGAGAGTCTGAAATGTGTAACCGTGTGAGTTTCTGAAATGTGTAACCGTGTGTGAGTGAAATCTGTAACCATGTGAGTGTGAGTGAAATGTGTAACCGTGTGACACAGTGAGTGAAATGTGTCACCGTGTGACACAGTGAGTGAAATGTGTAGCCGTGTGACACAGTGACAGAAATGTGTAACCGTGTGGCACAGTGAGTGAAATGTGTAAACGTGTGACACAGTGAGTGAAATGTGTCACCATGTTAGTGTCTGAAATGCGTAACCGTGTGAGAGTCTGAAATGCATAACCGTGTGACAGTGTCTGAAATGCCTAACTGTGTGACGGTGTCTGAAATGTGTAACCGTGTGAGTGTCTGAAATGTGTAATCGTGTGAGTGTCTGAAATGTGTAACCGTGTGAATGTGAGTGAAGTGTGTAACCGTGTGAGTGTCTGAAATGTGTAACCGTGTGAGTGTGAGTGAAATGTGTAACCGTGTGAGTGTCTGAAATGTGGAACCTTGTGACAGTGTCTGAAATGTGTAACCGTGTGAGTATCTGAAATGTGTAACCGTGTGAGTGTCTGAAATGTGTAATCGTGTGTGTCTGAAATGTGAAACCGTGTGTGTGAGTGAAATGTGTAACCGTGTGAGTGTGCGTGAAATGTGTAACCGTGTGACACAGTGAGTGAAATGTGTCACCGTGTGGCACAGTGAGTGAAATGTGTAACCGTGTGACATAGTGAGTGAAATGTGTAACCATGTGGCACAGTGAGTGAAATGTGTAACCGTGTGCACAGTGAGTGAAATGTGCAACTGTGTGGCACAGTGAGTGAAATGTGTAACCGTGTGGCACAGTGAGTGAAATGCGTAACCGTGTGACACAGTGAATGAAATGTGTAACCGTGTGACACAGTGAGTGAAATGTGTAACACAGAGTGAAATGTGTAACTGTGTGACACAGTGAGTGAAATGTGTAACCGTGTGACACAGTGAGTGAAATGTGTAACCGTGTGACACTGAATGAAATGCCTAACCGTGTGACAGTGTCTGAAATGCGTCACCATGTGACAGTGTCTGAAATGTGTCCCCTGTGACAGTGTCTGAAATGCGTAACCGTTTTACAGCGTGTGAAATGTGTAACTGTGTGACAGCGTCTGAAATATGTAACCGTGTGAGAGCGTCTGAAATGTGTAACCGTGTGACAGCGTCTGAAATGAGAGTGTCTGAAATGTGTAACCGTGTGACACAGTGAGTGAAATGTGTAACTGTGTGACAGTGTCTGAAATGTCTAACCGTGTGAGTGCCTGAAATCTGTAACCATGTGAGTGAGTGAAATGTGTAACCGTGTGAGTGTGACTGAAATGTGCAACCGTGTGTGTCTGAAATGTGTTACCGTGTGTGTGAGTGAAATGTGTAACCGTGTGTGTGAGTGAAATGTGTAACTGTTTGTGTGAGTTAAGTGTGTAACCGTGTGAGTGAGAGTGAAATGTGCAACCGTGTGACACAGTGAGTGAAATGTGTAACCGTGTTACACAGTGAGTGAAATGTGTAACCGTGTGACACAGTGAATGAAATGTGTAACTGTGTTCTGTGTGACAGTGTCTGAAATGTCATACCGTGTGAGTGTCTGAAATCTGCAACCGTCTGAGCGTGAGCGAAATGTGTAACCGTGTGAGTGCCTGAAATGTGTAACCGTGTGAGTGTCTGAAATGTGTAACCGTGTGTGTGAGTGAAATGTGTAACCGTGTGAATTGTGAGTGAAATGTGTAACCGTGTGACGCAGTGAGTGAAATGTGTAACCGTGTGACACAGTGAGTGAAATGTGTAACCGTGTGACACAGAGTGAAATGTGTAACCGTGTGAGTGTGAGTGAAATGTGTAACCGTGTGTGTCTGAAATGTGTAATCGTGAGTGTCTGAAATGTGTAACCGAGTGTGTGATTGAAATGTGTAACCGTGTGTGTGAGTGAAGTGTGTAACCGTGTGAGTGAGAGTGAAATGTGTAATCATGTGATACAGTGAGTGAAATGTGTAACCGTGTGACACAGTAATGTGTAATCGTGTGACACAGTGAGTGAAATGTGTAACCGTGTGACAGTGAGTGAAATGTGTAACGGTGTTACACAGTGAGTGAAATGTGTAACCGTGTGACACAGTGAGTGAAATGTGTAACTGTGTGACAGTGTCTGAAATGTGTAACCGTGTGAGTGTCTGAAATCTGTAACCGTGTGAGTGTGAGTGAAATGTATAACCGTGTGAGTGAAATGTGTAACCGTGTGAGTGTCTGAAAAGCGTAACCGCGTGAGTGTCTGAAATGTGTAACCGTGTGAGTGTCTGAAATGCGTAACCGTGTGACAGTGTCTGAAATGCCTAACTGTGTGACAGTGTCTGAAATGCCAAACTGTGTGACAGTGTCTAAAATGTGTAATCGTGTGAGTGTCTGAAATGCGTAACCGTGTGACAGTGTCTGAAATGCCTAACTGTGTGACAGTGTCTGAAATGCCTAACTGTATGACAGTGTCTGAAATGTGTAACTGTGTGAGTGTCTGAAATGCATAACCGTGTGACAGTGTCTGAAATGCCTAACAGTGTGAGTGTGTCTGAAATGTGTAACCGTGTGAGTGTCTGAAATGTGTAACTGTGTGAGTGTCTGAAATGTGTAATCGTGTGAGTGTCTGAAATGTGTAAGCGTGAGTGTGAGTGAAATGTGTAACCGTGTGAGTGTGCGTGAAATGTGTAAACGTGTGACACAGTGAGTGAAATGTGTAACCGTGTGGCACAGTGAGTGAAATGTGCAACCGTGTGGCACAGCGAGTGAAATGTGTAAACGTGTGACATAGTGAGTGAAATGTGTAACCGTGTGGCACAATGAGTGAAATGTGAAACCGTGTGGCACAGTGAGTGAAATGTATAACCGTGTGGCACAGTGAGTGAAATGCGTAACAGTGTGACACAGTGAATGAAATGTGTAACCGTGTGACACTGAGTGAAATGCCTAACCGTGTGACAGTGTCTGAAATGCGTCACCATGTGACAGTGTCTGAAATGTGTCACCCTGTGACAGTGTCTGAAATGTGTCACCGTGTGACAGTGTCTGAAATACGTCACGGTGCGACAGTGTCTGAAACGTGTCACCGTGTGACAGTGTCTGAAATGTGTAACCGTGTGACACACTGAGTTCAATGTGTCACCATGTGAGTGTCAGAAATACGTAACCGTGCTACAGCGTCTGAAATGTGTAACCGTGTGACAGCGTCTGAAATATGTAACCGTGTGATAGCGTCTGAAATGTGTAACCGTGTGACAGCGTCTGAAATGAGAGTGTCTGAAATATGTAACCGTGTGACACAGTGAGTGAAATGTGTAACTGTGTGACAGTGTCTGAAATGTGTAAATGTGTGAGTGCCTGAAATCTGTAACCATGTGAGTGAGTGAAATGTGTAACCGTGTGAGTGTGATTGAAATGTGTAACCGTGTGTGTGAGTGAAGTGTGTAACCGTGTGAGTGAGAGTGAAATGTGTAATCGTGTGATACAGTGAGTGAAATGTGTAACCGTGTGACACAGTAATGTGTAACCGTGTTACACAGTGAGTGAAATGTGTAACCGAGTGACACAGTGAATGAAATGTGTAACCGTGTGACAGTGTCTGAAATATCTAACCATGTGAGTGTCTGAAATCTGAAACCGTGAGTGTGAGTGAAATGTGTAAGCGTGTGTGAGTGAAATGTGTAACGGTGTGAGTGTGAGTGAAATGTGTCACCGTGTGACGCAGTGAGTGAAATGTGTAACCGTGTGACACAGTGAGTGAAAAGTGTAACCGTGTGAGTGTGAGTGAAATGTGTAACCGTGTGTGTCTGAAATGTGTAACCGTGTGAGTGTCCGAAATGTGTAACCGTGTGTGTGAGTGAAGTGTGTAACCGTGTGAGTGAGAGTGAAATGTGTCATCGTGTGACACAGTGAGTGAAATGAGTAACCGTGTGACACAGTGAGTGAAATGTGCAACCGTGTTACATAGTGAGTGAAATGTGTAACCGTGTGACACAGTGAATGAAATGTGTAACCGTGTGACAGTGTCTGAAATGTCTAACCATGTGAGTGTCTGAAATCTGTAACCATGAGTGTGAGTGAAATGTGTAACCGTGTGAGTGCCTGAAATGTGTAACCGTGTGTGTGTCTGAAATGTGTAACCGTGTGTGTGAGTGAAATGTGTAACCGTGTGAGTGTGAGTGAAATGTGTAACCGTGTGACGCAGTGAGTGAATTGTGTAACCGTGTGACACAGTGAGTGAAATGTGTAACCGTGTGAGTGTGTGAAATGTGTAACCGTGTGTGTCTGAAATGTGTAACCGTGTGTGTCTGAAATGTGTAACCGTGTGTGTGAGTGAAATGTGTAACCATGTGTGTGAGTGAAGCGTGTAACTGTGTGAGTGAGAGTGAAATGTGTAATCGTGTGACACAGTGAGTGAAATGTGTAACCGTGTGACACAGTGAGTGAAATGTGTAACCGTGTTACAGTGAGTGAAATGTGTAACCGTGTGACACAGTGAGTGAAATGTGTAACTGTGTGACAGGGTCTGAAATGTGTAACCGTGTGTGTGTCTGAAATCTGTAACCGTGTGAATGAGTGAAATGTATAACCGTGAGTGAAATGTGTAACCGTGTGAGAGTCTGAAATGTGTAACCGTGTGAGTGTCTGAAATGTGTAACCGTGTGAGTTTCTGAAATGTGTAACCGTGCGTGAGTGAAATGTGTAACCGTGTGAGTGTGAGTGAAATGTGTAACTGTGTGACACAGTGAGTGAAATGTGTAACCGTGTGACGCAGTGAGTGAAATGTGTAACTGTGTGACACAGTGAGGGAATGTGTAACCGTGAGACACGGTGAGTGAAATGTGTAACCGTTCGACACAGTGAGTGAAATGTGTAACTGTGTGACACAGTGAGTGAAATGTGTAACCATGTGACAGAGTGAGTAAAATGTGTCACCGTGTGACAGTGAGTGAAATGTGTCACTGCGTGACACAGTGTGTGAAATGTGTCACCGTGTGACACAGTGAGTGAAATGTGTAACTGTGTGACACAGTGACTGAAATGTGTAACCGTGTGGAACAGTGAGTGAAATGTGTAAACGGGTGACACAGTGTGTGAAATGTGTCACCGTGTGACACAGTGAGTGAAATGTGTCACCGTGTGGCACAGTGAGTGAAATGTGTAACCGTGTGGCACAGTGAGTGAAATGTGTAACCGTGTGGCACAGTGAGTGAAATGCGTAACCGTGTGACACAGTGAATGAAATGTGTAACCGTGTGACACAGTGAGTGAAATGTGTAACACAGAGTGAAATGTGTAACTGTGTGACACAGTGAGTGAAATGTGTAACCGTGTGACACTGAGTGAAATGCCTAACCATGTGACAGTGTCTGAAATGCGTCACCATGTGACAGTGTCTGAAATGTGTCCCCTGTGACAGTGTCTGAAATGCGTAACCGTGTTACAGCATGAGAAATGTGTAACCGTGTGACAGCGTCTGAAATATGTAACCATGTGAGAGCGTCTGAAATGTGTAATCATGTGACAGCGTCTGAAATGAGAGTGTCTGAAATGTGTAACCGTGTGACACAGTGAGTGAAATGTGTAACTGTGTGACAGTGTCTGAAATGTGTAACCGTGAGAGTGCCTGAAATCTGTAAACATGTGTGTGAGTGAAGTGTGTAACCGTGTGAGTGAGAGTGAAATGTGTAATCGTGTGATCCAGTGAGTGAAATGTGTAACCGTGTGACACAGTAATGTGTAATCGTGTGACACAGTGAGTGAAATGTGTAACCGTGTGACAGTGAGTGAAATGTGTAACGGTGTTACACAGTGAGTGAAATGTGTAACCGTGTGACACAGTGAGTGAAATGTGTAACTGTGTGACAGTGTCTGAAATGTGTAACCGTGAGAGTGCCTGAAATCTGTAAACATGTGTGTGAGTGAAGTGTGTAACCGTGTGAGTGAGAGTGAAATGTGTAATCGTGTGATCCAGTGAGTGAAATGTGTAACCGTGTGACACAGTAATGTGTAATCGTGTGACACAGTGAGTGAAATGTGTAACCGTGTGACAGTGAGTGAAATGTGTAACGGTGTTACACAGTGAGTGAAATGTGTAACCGTGTGACACAGTGAGTGAAATGTGTAACCGTGTGAAAGTGTCTGAAATGTGTAACCGTGTGAGTGTCTGAAAAGCGTAACCGCGTGAGTGTCTGAAATGTGTAACCGTGTGAGTGTGACTGAAATGCGTAACCGTGTGTGTGAGTGAAGTGTGTAACCGTGTGACAGTGAGTGAAATGTGTAACGGTGTTACACAGTGAGTGAAATGTGTAACCGTGTGACACAGTGAGTGAAATGTGTAACCGTGTGACAGTGTCTGAAATGTGTAACCGTGTGAGTGCCTGAAATCTGTAACCATGTGAGTGAGTGAAATGTGTAACCGTGTGAGTGTGACTGAAATGCGTAACCGTGTGTGTCTGAAAAGTGTTACCGTGTGTGTGAGTGAAATGTGTAACCATGTGTGCGAGTGAAATGTGTAACCGTGTGTGTGAGTGAAGTGTGTAACCGTGTGAGTGAGAGTGAAATGTGTAACCGTGTGACACAGTGAGTGAAATGTGTAACCGTGTTACACAGTGAGTGAAATGTGTAACCGTGTGACACAGTGAATGAAATGTGTAACTGTGTGCTGTGTGACAGTGTCTGAAATGTCTAACCGTGTGAGTGTCTGAAATCTGTAACCGTGTAATTGTGAGTGAAATGTGTAACCGTGTGAGTGCCTGAAATGTGTAACCGTGTGAGTGTCTGAAATGTGTAACCGTGTGTGAGTGAAATGTGTAACCGTGTGAATTGTGAGTGAAATGTGTAACCGTGTGACGCAGTGAGTGAAATGTGTAACCGTGTGACACAATGAGTGAAATGTGTAACCGTGTGACACAGAGTGAAATGTGTAACCGTGTGAGTGTGAGTGAAATGTGTAACCGTGTGTGTCTGAAATGTGTAATCGTGAGTGTCTGAAATGTGTAACCGTGTGTGTAAGTGAAATGTGTAACCGTGTGAGTGTGTGAAATGTGTAACCGTGTGAGTGAAATGTGTAACCGTGTGAGTGTCTGAAAAGCGTAACCGCGTGAGTGTCTGAAATGTGTAACCGTGTGAGTGTCTGAAATGCGTAACCGTGTGACAGTGTCTGAAATGCCTAACTGTGTGACAGTGTCTGAAATGCCCAACTGTGTGACAGTGTCTGAAATGTGTAACCGTGTGAGTGTCTGAAATGTGTAACAGTGTGAGTGTCTGAAATGTGTAACCGTGTGACAGTGTCTGAAATGCCTAACTGTGTGACAGTGTCTGAAATGCCTAACTGTATGACAGTGTCTGAAATGTGTAACCGTGTGAGTGTCTGAAATGTGTAATCGTGTGAGTGTCTGGAATGTGTAACTGTGAGAGTGTGAGTGAAGTGTGTAACCGTGTGTGATGTCTGAAATGTGTAACCGTGTGAGTGTGAGTGAAATGTGTAACCGTGTGAGTGTCTGAAATGTGTAACCTTGTGACAGTGTCTGAAATGTGTAACCGTGTGAGTGTCTGAAATGTGTAACCGTGTGAGTGTCTGAAATGTGTCATCGTGTGTGTCTGAAATGTGTAACCGTGTGTGTGAGTGAAATGTGCAACCGTGTGAGTGTCTGAAATGTGTAACCGTGTGACAGTGTCTGAAAGGTGTAACCGTGTGACACAGTGAGTGAAATGTGTCACTGTGTGGCACAGTGAGTGAAATGTGTAACCGTGTGACATAGTGAATGAAATGTGTAACCGTGTGGCACAGTGAGTGAAATGTGTAACCGTGTGGCACAGTGAGTGAAATGTGTAACTGTGTGACACAGTGAGTGAAATGTGTAACCGAGTGGCACAGTGAGTGAAATGCGTAACCGTGTGACACAGTGAATGAAATGTGTAACCGTGTGACACAGTGAGTGAAATGTTTAACCGTGTGACACAGAGTGAAATTTGTAACAGTGTGACACAGTGAGTGAAATTTGTAACCGTGTGACACTGAGTGAAATGCCTAACCGTGTGACAGTGTCTGAAATGCGTCACCATGTGACAGTGTCTGAAATGTGTCACCCTGTGACAGTGCCTGAAATGCGTAACCGTGTTACAGTGTCTGAAATGTGTAACCGTGTGACAGCGTCTGAAATATGTCACCGTGTGAGAGAGTCTGAAATGTGTAACCGTGTGACAACGTCTGAAATGAGAGTGTCTGAAATGTGTAACCGTGTGACACAGTGAGTGAAATGAGTAACTGTGTGACAGTGTCTGAAATGTGTAACCGTGTGACTGCCTGAAATCTGTAACCATGTGAGTGAGTGAAATGTGTAACCGTGTGAGTGTGACTGAAATGTGTAACCGTGTGTGTCTGAAATGTGTAACCGTGTGACACGGTGAGTGAAATGTGTAACCGTTCGACACAGTGAGTGAAATGTGTAACTGTGTGACACAGTGAGTGAAATGTGTAACCGTGTGACAGAGTGAGTGAAATGTGTCACCGTGTGACAGTGAGTGAAATGTGTCACTGTGTGACACAGTGAGTGAAATGTGTCACCGTGTGACACAGTGAGTGAAATGTGTAAACGTGTGACACAGTGACTGAAATGTGTAACCGTGTGGCACAGTGAGTGAAATGTGTAAACGTGTGACACAGTGAGTGAAATGTGTCACCATGTTCGTGTCTGAAATGCGTAACCGTGTGAGTGTCTGAAATGCATAACCATGTGACAGTGTCTGAAATGCCTAACTGTGTGACAGTGTCTGAAATGTGTAACCGTGTGAGCGTCTGAAATGTGTAATCGTGTGAGTGTCTGAAATAAGTAACCGTGTGAGTGTGAGTGAAGTGTGTAACCGTGTGAGTATCTGAAATGTGTAACCGTGTGAGTGTCTGAAATGTGTAACCGTGTGTGTGAGTGAAATATGTAACCGTGTGAGTGCGCGTGAAATGTGTAACCGTGTGACACAGTGAGTGAAATGTGTCACCGTGTGGCACAGTGAGTGAAATGTGTAACCGTGTGAGTGTCTGAAATGTGTAATCGTGTGAGTGTCTGAAATGTGTAACCGTGTGAGTGTGAGTGAAGTGTGTAACCGTGTGAGTGTCTGAAATGTGTAACCTTGTGACAGTGTCTGAAATGTGTAACCGTGTGAGTATCTGAAATGTGTAACCGTGTGAGTGTCTGAAATGTGTAATCGTGTGTGTCTGAAATGTGTAACCGTGTGTGTGAGTGAAATGTGTAACCGTGTGAGTGTGCGTGAAATGTGTAACTGTGTGACACAGTGAGTGAAATGTATCACCGTGTGGCACAGTGAGTGAAATGTGTAACCGTGTGACATAGTGAGTGAAATGTGTAACCATGTGGCACAGTGAGTGAAATGTGTAACCGTGTGGCACAGTGAGTGAAATGTGTAACCGTGTGGCACAGTGAGTGAAATGTGTAACCGTGTGGCACAGTGAGTGAAATGTGTAACACAGAGTGAAATGTGTAACTGTGTGACACAGTGAGTGAAATGTGTAACCGTGTGACACTGAGTGAAATGCCTAACCGTGTGACAGTGTCTGAAATGCGTCACCATGTGACAGTGTCTGAAATGTGTCCCCTGTGACAGTGTCTGAAATGCGTAACCGTGTTACAGCGTGTGAAATGTGTAACCGTGTGACAGCGTCTGAAATATGTAACCATGTGAGAGCGTCTGAAATGTGTAACCGTGTGACAGCGTCTGAAATGAGAGTGTCTGAAATGTGTAACCGTGTGACACAGTGAGTGAAATGTGTAACTGTGTGACAGTGTCTGAAATGTGTAACCGTGTGAGTGCCTGAAATCTGTAACCATGTGAGTGAGTGAAATGTGTAACCGTGTGAGTGTGACTGAAATGCGTAACCGTGTGTGTCTGAAATGTGTTACCGTGTGTGTGAGTGAAATGTGTAACCATGTGTGTGAGTGAAATGTGTAACCGTGTGTGTGAGTGAAGTGTGTAACCGTGTGAGTGAGAGTGAAATGTGTAACCGTGTGACACAGTGAGTGAAATGTGTAACCGTGTTACACAGTGAGTGAAATGTGTAACCGTGTGACACAGTGAATGAAATGTGTAACTGTGTGCTGTGTGACAGTGTCTGAAATGTCTAACCGTGTGAGTGTCTGAAATCTGTAACCGTGTGAGTGTGAGTGAAATGTGTAACCGTGTGAGTGCCTGAAATGTGTAACCGTGTGAGTGTCTGAAATGTGTAACCGTGTGTGAGTGAAATGTGTAACCGTGTGAATTGTGAGTGAAATGTGTAACCGTGTGACGCAGTGAGTGAAATGTGTAACCGTGTGACACAATGAGTGAAATGTGTAACCGTGTGACACAGAGTGAAATGTGTAACCGTGTGAGTGTGAGTGAAATGTGTAACCGTGTGTGTCTGAAATGTGTAATCGTGAGTGTCTGAAATGTGTAACCGTGTGTGTGAGTGAAATGTGTAACCGTGTGTGTGTGTGAAATGTGTAACCGTGTGAGTGAAATGTGTAACCGTGTGAGTGTCTGAAAAGCGTAACCGCGTGAGTGTCTGAAATGTGTAACCGTGTGAGTGTCTGAAATGCGTAACCGTGTGACAGTGTCTGAAATGCCTAACTGTGTGACAGTGTCTGAAATGCCCAACTGTGTGACAGTGTCTGAAATGTGTAACCGTGTGAGTGTCTGAAATGTGTAACCGTGTGAGTGTCTGAAATGTGTAACCATGTGACAGTGTCTGAAATGCCTAACTGTGTGACAGTGTCTGAAATGCCTAACTGTATGACAGTGTCTGAAATGTGTAATCGTGTGAGTGTCTGAAATGTGTAACTGTGAGAGTGTGAGTGAAGTGTGTAACCGTGTGTGTGTCTGAAATGTGTAACCGTGTGAGTGTCTGAAATGTGTAACTGTGAGAGTGTGAGTGAAGTGTGTAACCGTGTGTGTGTCTGAAATGTGTAACCGTGTGAGTGTGAGTGAAATGTGTAACCGTGTGAGTGTCTGAAATGTGTAACCTTGTGACAGTGTCTGAAATGTGTAACCGTGTGAGTGTCTGAAATGTGTAACCGTGTGACTGTCTGAAATGCGTAACCGTGTGACAGTGTCTGAAATGCCTAACTGTATGACAGTGTCTGAAATGTGTAACCGTGTGAGTGTCTGAAATGTGTAATCGTGTGAGTGTCTGAAATGTGTAACTGTGAGAGTGTGAGTGAAGTGTGTAACCGTGTGTGTGTCTGAAATGTGTAACCGTGTGAGTGTGAGTGAAATGTGTAACCGTGTGAGTGTCTGAAATGTGTAACCTTGTGACAGTGTCTGAAATGTGTAACCGTGTGAGTGTCTGAAATGTGTAACCGTGTGAGTGTCTGAAATGTGTAATCGTATGTGTCTGAAATGTGTAACCGTGTGTGTGAGTGAAATGTGCAACCGTGTGAGTGTCTGAAATGTGTAACCGTGTGACAGTGTCTGAAATGTGTAACCGTGTGACACAGTGAGTGAAATGTGTCACTATGTGGCACAGTGAGTGAAATGTGTAACCGTGTGACATAGTGAATGAAATGTGTAACCGTGTGGCACAGTGAGTGAAATGTGTAACCGTGTGGCACAGTGAGTGAATTTTGTAACTGTGTGACAAAGTGAGTGAAATGTGTAACCGAGTGGCACAGTGAGTGAAATGCGTAACCGTGTGACACAGTGAATGAAATGTGTAACCGTGTGACACAGTGAGTGAAATGTTTAACCGTGTGACACAGAGTGAAATTTGTAACAGTGTGACACAGTGAGTGAAATTTGTAACCGTGTGACACTGAGTGAAATGCCTAACCGTGTGACAGTGTCTGAAATGCGTCACCATGTGACAGTGTCTGAAATGTGTCACCCTGTGACAGTGCCTGAAATGCGTAACCGTGATACAGCGTCTGAAATGTGTAACCGTGTGACAGCGTCTGAAATATGTCACCGTGTGAGAGAGTCTGAAATGTGTAACCGTGTGACAACGTCTGAAATGAGAGTGTCTGAAATGTGAAACCGTGTGACACAGTGAGTGAAATGAGTAACTGTGTGACAGTGTCTGAAATGTGTAACTGTGTGACTGCCTGAAATCTGTAACCATGTGAGTGAGTGAAATGTGTAACCGTGTGAGTGTGACTGAAATGTGTAACCGTGTGTGTCTGAAATGTGTAACCGTGTGACACGGTGAGTGAAATGTGTAACCGTTCGACACAGTGAGTGAAATGTGTAACTGTGTGACACAGTGAGTGAAATGTGTAACCGTGTGACAGAGTGAGTGAAATGTGTCACCGTGTGACAGTGAGTGAAATGTGTCACTGTGTGACACAGCGAGTGAAATGTGTCACCGTGTGACACAGTGAGTGAAATGTGTAAACGTGTGACACAGTGACTGAAATGTGTAACCGTGTGGCACAGTGAGTGAAATGTGTAAACGTGTGACACAGTGAGTGAAATGTGTCACCATGTTCGTGTCTGAAATGCGTAACCGTGTGAGTGTCTGAAATGCATAACCATGTGACAGTGTCTGAAATGCCTAACTGTGTGACAGTGTCTGAAATGAGTAACCGTGTGAGAGTGAGTGAAATGTGTAACCGTGTGAGTATCTGAAATGTGTAACCGTGTGAGTGTCTGAAATGTGTAATCGTGTGTGTCTGAAATGTGTAACCGTGTGTGTGAGTGAAATGTGTAACCGTGTGAGTGCGCGTGAAATGTGTAACCGTGTGACACAGTGAGTGAAATGTGTCACCGTGTGGCACAATGAGTGAAATGTGTAACCGTGTGAGTGTCTGAAATGTGTAATCGTGTGAGTGTCTGAAATGTGTAACCGTGTGAGTGTGAGTGAAGTGTGTAACCGTGTGAGTGTCTGAAATGTGTAACCTTGTGACAGTGTCTGAAATGTGTAACCGTGTGAGTATCTGAAATGTGTAAGCGTGTGAGTGTCTGAAATGTGTAATCGTGTGTGTCTGAAATGTGTAACCGTGTGTGTGAGTGAAATGTGTAACCGTGTGAGTGTCTGAAATGTGTAACCTTGTGACAGTGTCTGAAATGTGTAACCGTGTGAGTGTCTGAAATGTGTAACCGTGTGAGTGTCTGAAATGTGTCATCGTGTGTGTCTGAAATGTGTAACCGTGTGTGTGAGTGAAATGTGCAACCGTGTGAGTGTCTGAAATGTGTAACCGTGTGACAGTGTCTGAAAGGTGTAACCGTGTGACACAGTGAGTGAAATGTGTCACTGTGTGGCACAGTGAGTGAAATGTGTAACCGTGTGACATAGTGAATGAAATGTGTAACCGTGTGGCACAGTGAGTGAAATGTGTAACCGTGTGGCACAGTGAGTGAAATGTGTAACTGTGTGACACAGTGAGTGAAATGTGTAACCGAGTGGCACAGTGAGTGAAATGCGTAACCGTGTGACACAGTGAATGAAATGTGTAACCGTGTGACACAGTGAGTGAAATGTTTAACCGTGTGACACAGAGTGAAATTTGTAACAGTGTGACACAGTGAGTGAAATTTGTAACCGTGTGACACTGAGTGAAATGCCTAACCGTGTGACAGTGTCTGAAATGCGTCACCATGTGACAGTGTCTGAAATGTGTCACCCTGTGACAGTGCCTGAAATGCGTAACCGTGTTACAGTGTCTGAAATGTGTAACCGTGTGACAGCGTCTGAAATATGTCACCGTGTGAGAGAGTCTGAAATGTGTAACCGTGTGACAACGTCTGAAATGAGAGTGTCTGAAATGTGTAACCGTGTGACACAGTGAGTGAAATGAGTAACTGTGTGACAGTGTCTGAAATGTGTAACCGTGTGACTGCCTGAAATCTGTAACCATGTGAGTGAGTGAAATGTGTAACCGTGTGAGTGTGACTGAAATGTGTAACCGTGTGTGTCTGAAATGTGTAACCGTGTGACACGGTGAGTGAAATGTGTAACCGTTCGACACAGTGAGTGAAATGTGTAACTGTGTGACACAGTGAGTGAAATGTGTAACCGTGTGACAGAGTGAGTGAAATGTGTCACCGTGTGACAGTGAGTGAAATGTGTCACTGTGTGACACAGTGAGTGAAATGTGTCACCGTGTGACACAGTGAGTGAAATGTGTAAACGTGTGACACAGTGACTGAAATGTGTAACCGTGTGGCACAGTGAGTGAAATGTGTAAACGTGTGACACAGTGAGTGAAATGTGTCACCATGTTCGTGTCTGAAATGCGTAACCGTGTGAGTATCTGAAATGCATAACCATGTGACAGTGTCTGAAATGCCTAACTGTGTGACAGTGTCTGAAATGTGTAACCGTGTGAGCGTCTGAAATGTGTAATCGTGTGAGTGTCTGAAATAAGTAACCGTGTGAGTGTGAGTGAAGTGTGTAACCGTGTGAGTATCTGAAATGTGTAACCGTGTGAGTGTCTGAAATGTGTAACCGTGTGTGTGAGTGAAATATGTAACCGTGTGAGTGCGCGTGAAATGTGTAACCGTGTGACACAGTGAGTGAAATGTGTCACCGTGTGGCACAGTGAGTGAAATGTGTAACCGTGTGAGTGTCTGAAATGTGTAATCGTGTGAGTGTCTGAAATGTGTAACCGTGTGAGTGTGAGTGAAGTGTGTAACCGTGTGAGTGTCTGAAATGTGTAACCTTGTGACAGTGTCTGAAATGTGTAACCGTGTGAGTATCTGAAATGTGTAACCGTGTGAGTGTCTGAAATGTGTAATCGTGTGTGTCTGAAATGTGTAACCGTGTGTGTGAGTGAAATGTGTAACCGTGTGAGTGTGCGTGAAATGTGTAACTGTGTGACACAGTGAGTGAAATGTATCACCGTGTGGCACAGTGAGTGAAATGTGTAACCGTGTGACATAGTGAGTGAAATGTGTAACCATGTGGCACAGTGAGTGAAATGTGTAACCGTGTGGCACAGTGAGTGAAATGTGTAACCGTGTGGCACAGTGAGTGAAATGTGTAACCGTGTGGCACAGTGAGTGAAATGTGTAACACAGAGTGAAATGTGTAACTGTGTGACACAGTGAGTGAAATGTGTAACCGTGTGACACTGAGTGAAATGCCTAACCGTGTGACAGTGTCTGAAATGCGTCACCATGTGACAGTGTCTGAAATGTGTCCCCTGTGACAGTGTCTGAAATGCGTAACCGTGTTACAGCGTGTGAAATGTGTAACCGTGTGACAGCGTCTGAAATATGTAACCATGTGAGAGCGTCTGAAATGTGTAACCGTGTGACAGCGTCTGAAATGAGAGTGTCTGAAATGTGTAACCGTGTGACACAGTGAGTGAAATGTGTAACTGTGTGACAGTGTCTGAAATGTGTAACCGTGTGAGTGCCTGAAATCTGTAACCATGTGAGTGAGTGAAATGTGTAACCGTGTGAGTGTGACTGAAATGCGTAACCGTGTGTGTCTGAAATGTGTTACCGTGTGTGTGAGTGAAATGTGTAACCATGTGTGTGAGTGAAATGTGTAACCGTGTGTGTGAGTGAAGTGTGTAACCGTGTGAGTGAGAGTGAAATGTGTAACCGTGTGACACAGTGAGTGAAATGTGTAACCGTGTTACACAGTGAGTGAAATGTGTAACCGTGTGACACAGTGAATGAAATGTGTAACTGTGTGCTGTGTGACAGTGTCTGAAATGTCTAACCGTGTGAGTGTCTGAAATCTGTAACCGTGTGAGTGTGAGTGAAATGTGTAACCGTGTGAGTGCCTGAAATGTGTAACCGTGTGAGTGTCTGAAATGTGTAACCGTGTGTGAGTGAAATGTGTAACCGTGTGAATTGTGAGTGAAATGTGTAACCGTGTGACGCAGTGAGTGAAATGTGTAACCGTGTGACACAATGAGTGAAATGTGTAACCGTGTGACACAGAGTGAAATGTGTAACCGTGTGAGTGTGAGTGAAATGTGTAACCGTGTGTGTCTGAAATGTGTAATCGTGAGTGTCTGAAATGTGTAACCGTGTGTGTGAGTGAAATGTGTAACCGTGTGTGTGTGTGAAATGTGTAACCGTGTGAGTGAAATGTGTAACCGTGTGAGTGTCTGAAAAGCGTAACCGCGTGAGTGTCTGAAATGTGTAACCGTGTGAGTGTCTGAAATGCGTAACCGTGTGACAGTGTCTGAAATGCCTAACTGTGTGACAGTGTCTGAAATGCCCAACTGTGTGACAGTGTCTGAAATGTGTAACCGTGTGAGTGTCTGAAATGTGTAACCGTGTGAGTGTCTGAAATGTGTAACCATGTGACAGTGTCTGAAATGCCTAACTGTGTGACAGTGTCTGAAATGCCTAACTGTATGAAAGTGTCTGAAATGTGTAATCGTGTGAGTGTCTGAAATGTGTAACTGTGAGAGTGTGAGTGAAGTGTGTAACCGTGTGTGTGTCTGAAATGTGTAACCGTGTGAGTGTCTGAAATGTGTAACTGTGAGAGTGTGAGTGAAGTGTGTAACCGTGTGTGTGTCTGAAATGTGTAACCGTGTGAGTGTGAGTGAAATGTGTAACCGTGTGAGTGTCTGAAATGTGTAACCTTGTGACAGTGTCTGAAATGTGTAACCGTGTGAGTGTCTGAAATGTGTAACCGTGTGACTGTCTGAAATGCGTAACCGTGTGACAGTGTCTGAAATGCCTAACTGTATGACAGTGTCTGAAATGTGTAACCGTGTGAGTGTCTGAAATGTGTAATCGTGTGAGTGTCTGAAATGTGTAACTGTGAGAGTGTGAGTGAAGTGTGTAACCGTGTGTGTGTCTGAAATGTGTAACCGTGTGAGTGTGAGTGAAATGTGTAACCGTGTGAGTGTCTGAAATGTGTAACCTTGTGACAGTGTCTGAAATGTGTAACCGTGTGAGTGTCTGAAATGTGTAACCGTGTGAGTGTCTGAAATGTGTAATCGTATGTGTCTGAAATGTGTAACCGTGTGTGTGAGTGAAATGTGCAACCGTGTGAGTGTCTGAAATGTGTAACCGTGTGACAGTGTCTGAAATGTGTAACCGTGTGACACAGTGAGTGAAATGTGTCACTATGTGGCACAGTGAGTGAAATGTGTAACCGTGTGACATAGTGAATGAAATGTGTAACCGTGTGGCACAGTGAGTGAAATGTGTAACCGTGTGGCACAGTGAGTGAATTTTGTAACTGTGTGACAAAGTGAGTGAAATGTGTAACCGAGTGGCACAGTGAGTGAAATGCGTAACCGTGTGACACAGTGAATGAAATGTGTAACCGTGTGACACAGTGAGTGAAATGTTTAACCGTGTGACACAGAGTGAAATTTGTAACAGTGTGACACAGTGAGTGAAATTTGTAACCGTGTGACACTGAGTGAAATGCCTAACCGTGTGACAGTGTCTGAAATGCGTCACCATGTGACAGTGTCTGAAATGTGTCACCCTGTGACAGTGCCTGAAATGCGTAACCGTGATACAGCGTCTGAAATGTGTAACCGTGTGACAGCGTCTGAAATATGTCACCGTGTGAGAGAGTCTGAAATGTGTAACCGTGTGACAACGTCTGAAATGAGAGTGTCTGAAATGTGAAACCGTGTGACACAGTGAGTGAAATGAGTAACTGTGTGACAGTGTCTGAAATGTGTAACTGTGTGACTGCCTGAAATCTGTAACCATGTGAGTGAGTGAAATGTGTAACCGTGTGAGTGTGACTGAAATGTGTAACCGTGTGTGTCTGAAATGTGTAACCGTGTGACACGGTGAGTGAAATGTGTAACCGTTCGACACAGTGAGTGAAATGTGTAACTGTGTGACACAGTGAGTGAAATGTGTAACCGTGTGACAGAGTGAGTGAAATGTGTCACCGTGTGACAGTGAGTGAAATGTGTCACTGTGTGACACAGCGAGTGAAATGTGTCACCGTGTGACACAGTGACTGAAATGTGTAACCGTGTGGCACAGTGAGTGAAATGTGTAAACGTGTGACACAGTGAGTGAAATGTGTCACCATGTTCGTGTCTGAAATGCGTAACCGTGTGAGTGTCTGAAATGCATAACCATGTGACAGTGTCTGAAATGCCTAACTGTGTGACAGTGTCTGAAATGAGTAACCGTGTGAGAGTGAGTGAAATGTGTAACCGTGTGAGTATCTGAAATGTGTAACCGTGTGAGTGTCTGAAATGTGTAATCGTGTGTGTCTGAAATGTGTAACCGTGTGTGTGAGTGAAATGTGTAACCGTGTGAGTGCGCGTGAAATGTGTAACCGTGTGACACAGTGAGTGAAATGTGTCACCGTGTGGCACAATGAGTGAAATGTGTAACCGTGTGAGTGTCTGAAATGTGTAATCGTGTGAGTGTCTGAAATGTGTAACCGTGTGAGTGTGAGTGAAGTGTGTAACCGTGTGAGTGTCTGAAATGTGTAACCTTGTGACAGTGTCTGAAATGTGTAACCGTGTGAGTATCTGAAATGTGTAAGCGTGTGAGTGTCTGAAATGTGTAATCGTGTGTGTCTGAAATGTGTAACCGTGTGTGTGAGTGAAATGTGTAACCGTGTGAGTGTGCGTGAAATGTGTAACTGTGTGACACAGTGAGTGAAATGTGTCACCGTGTGGCACAGTGAGTGAAATGTGTAACCGTGTGACATAGTGAGTGAAATGTGTAACCATGTGGCACAGTGAGTGAAATGTGTAACCGTGTGGCACAGTGAGTGAAATGTGTAACCGTGTGGCACAGTGAGTGAAATGTGTAACCGTGTGGCACAGTGAGTGAAATGTGTAACACAGAGTGAAATGTGTAACTGTGTGACACAGAGAGTGAAATGTGTAACCGTGTGACACTGAGTGAAATGCCAAACCGTGTGACAGTGTCTGAAATGCGTCACCATGTGACAGTGTCTGAAATGTGTCCCCTGTGACAGTGTCTGAAATGCGTAACCGTGATACAGCGTGTGAAATGTGTAACCGTGTGACAGCGTCTGAAATATGTAACCATGTGAGAGCGTCTGAAATGTGTAACCGTGTGACAGCGTCTGAAATGAGAGTGTCTGAAATGTGTAACCGTGTGACACAGTGAGTGAAATGTGTAACTGTGTGACAGTGTCTGAAATGTGTAACCGTGTGAGTGCCTGAAATGTGTAACCATGTGAGTGAGTGAAATGTGTAACCGTGTGAGTGTGACTGAAATGCGTAACCGTGTGTGTCTGAAATGTGTTACCGTGTGTGTGAGTGAAATGTGTAACCCTGTGTGTGAGTGAAATGTGTAACCGTGTGTGTGAGTGAAGTGTGTAACCGTGTGAGTGAGAGTGAAATGTGTAACCGTGTGACACAGTGAGTGAAATGTGTAACCGTGTTACACAGTGAGTGAAATGTGTAACCGTGTGACACAGTGAATGAAATGTGTAACTGTGTGCTGTGTGACAGTGTCTGAAATGTCTAACCGTGTGAGTGTCTGAAATCTGTAACCGTGTGAGTGTGAGTGAAATGTGTAACCGTGTGAGTGCCTGAAATGTGTAACCGTGTGAGTGTCTGAAATGTGTAACCGTGTGTGAGTGAAATGTGTAACCGTGTGACGCAGTGAGTGAAATGTGTAACCGTGTGACACAATGAGTGAAATGTGTAACCGTGTGACACAGAGTGAAATGTGTAACCGTGTGAGTGTGAGTGAAATGTGTAACCGTGTGTGTCTGAAATGTGTAATCGTGAGTGTCTGAAATGTGTAACCGTGTGTGTGAGTGAAATGTGTAACCGTGTGTGTGTGTGAAATGTGTAACCGTGTGAGTGAAATGTGTAACCGTGTGAGTGTCTGAAAAGCGTAACTGCGTGAGTGTCTGAAATGTGTAACCGTGTGAGTGTCTGAAATGCGTAACCGTGTGACAGTGTCTGAAATGCCTAACTGTGTGACAGTGTCTGAAATGCCCAACTGTGTGACAGTGTCTGAAATGTGTAACCGTGTGAGAGTGTCTGAAATGTGTAACCATGTGAGTGTCTGAAATGCGTAACCGTGTGACAGTGTCTGAAATGCCTAACTGTGTGACAGTGTCTGAAATGCCTAACTGTATGACAGTGTCTGAAATGTGTAACCGTGTGAGTGTCTGAAATGTGTAATCGTGTGAGTGTCTGAAATGTGTAACTGTGAGAGTGTGAGTGAAGTGTGTAACCGTTTGTGTGTCTGAAATGTGTAACCGTGTGAGTGTGAGTGAAATGTGTAACCGTGTGAGTGTCTGAAATGTGTAACCTTGTGACAGTGTCTGAAATGTGTAACCGTGTGAGTGTCTGAAATGTGTAATCGTGTGTGTCTGAAATGTGTAAACGTGTGTGTGAGTGAAATGTGCAACCGTGTGAGTGTGCGTTAAATGTGTAACCGTGTGACACAGTGAGTGAAATGTGTCACTGTGTGGCACAGTGAGTGAAATGTGTAACCGTGTGACATAGTGAATGAAATGTGTAACCGTGTGGCACAGTGAGTGAAATGTGTAACCGTGTGGCACAGTGAGTGAAATGTGTAACTGTGTGACACAGTGAGTGAAATGTGTAACCGAGTGGCACAGTGAGTGAAATGCGTAACCGTGTGACACAGTGAATGAAATGTTTAACCTTGTGACACAGTGAGTGAAATGTTTAACCGTGTGACACAGAGTGAAATTTGTAACAGTGTGACACAGTGAGTGAAATTTGTAACCGTGTGACACAGTGAGTGAAATGCCTAACCGTGTGACGGTGTCTGAAATGCGTCACCATGTGACAGTGTCTGAAATGTGTCACCCTGTGACAGTGCCTGAAATGCGTAACCGTGTTACAGTGTCTGAAATGTGTAACCGTGTGACAGCGTCTGAAATATGTCACCGTGTGAGAGAGTCTGAAATGTGTAACCGTGTGACAACGTCAGAAATGAGAGTGTCTGAAATGTGTAACCGTGTGACGCAGTGAGTGAAATGAGTAACTGTGTGACAGTGTCTGAAATGTGTAACCGTGTGACTGCCTGAAATCTGTAACCATGTGAGTGAGTGAAATGTGTAACCGTGTGAGTGTGACTGAAATGTGTAACCGTGTGTGTCTGAAATGTGTAACCGTGTGACACGGTGAGTGAAATGTGTAACCGTTCGACACAGTGAGTGAAATGTGTAACTGTGTGACACAGTGAGTGAAATGTGTCACCGTGTGACACAGTGAGTGAAATGTGTAAACGTGTGACACAGTGACTGAAATGTGTAACCGTGTGGCACAGTGAGTGAAATGTGTAACCGTGTGGCACAGTGAGTGAAATGTGTAAACGTGTGACACAGTGAGTGAAATGTGTCACCATGATCGTGTCTGAAATGCGTAACCGTGTGAGTGTCTGAAATGCATAACCATGCGACAGTGTCTGAAATGCCTAACTGTGTGACAGTGTCTGAAATGTGTAACCGTGTGAGCGTCTGAAATGTGTAATCGTGTGAGTGTCTGAAATGAGTAACCGTGTGAGTGTGAGTGAAGTGTGTAACCGTGAGTGTCTGAAATGTGTAACCATGTGAGTGTGAGTGAAATGTGTAACCGTGTGAGTATCTGAAATGTGTAACCGTGTGAGTGTCTGAAATGTGTAATCGTGTGTGTCTGAAATGTGTAACCGTGTGTGTGAGTGAAATGTGTAACCGTGTGAGTGCGCGTGAAATGTGTAACCGTGTGACACAGTGAGTGAAATGTGTCACCGTGTGGCACAGTGAGTGAAGTGTGTAACCGTGTGAGTGAGAGTGAAATGTGTAATCGTGTGATACAGTGAGTGAAATGTGTAACCGTGTGACACAGTAATGTGTAATCGTGTGACACAGTGAGTGAAATGTGTAACCGTGTGACAGTGAGTGAAATGTGTAACGGTGTAACACAGTGAGTGAAATGTGTAACCGTGTGACACAGTGAGTGAAATGTGTAACCGTGTGACAGTGTCTGAAATGTGTAACCGTGTGAGTGTCTGAAATCTGTAACCGTGTGAGTGTGAGTGAAATGTATAACCGTGTGAGTGAAATGTGTAACCGTGTGAGTATCTGAAAAGCGTAACCGCGTGAGTGTCTGAAATGTGTTACCGTGTGAGTGTCTGAAATGCGTAACTGTGTGACAGTGTCTGAAATGCCTAACTGTGTGACAGTGTCTGAAATGCCTAACTGTATGACAGTGTCTGAAATGTGTAACCGTGTGAGAGTGTCTGAAATGTGTCACCCTGTGACAGTGCCTGAAATGCGTAACCGTGTTACAGAGTCTGAAATGTGTAACCGTGTGACAGCGTCTGAAATATGTCACTGTGTGAGAGCGTCTGAAGTGTGTAACCGTGTGACAACGTCTGAAATGAGAGTGTCAGAAATGTGTAACCATGTGACACAGTGAGTGAAATGTGTAACTGTGTGACAGTGTCTGAAATGTGTAACCGTGTGAGTGCCTGAAATCTGTAACCATGTGAGTGAGTGAAATGTGTAACCGTGTGAGTGTGACTGAAATGTGAAACTGTGTGTGTCTGAAATGTGTAACCGTGTGACACAGTGAGTGAAATGTGTAACCGTGTGACACAGTGAGTGAAATGTGTAACCGTGTGAGTGTGCGTGAAATTTGTAAACGTGTGACACAGTGAGTGAAATGTGTAACCGTGTGGCACAGTGAGTGAAATGTGTAACCGTGTGGCACAGTGAGTGAAATGTGTAACCGTGTGGCACAGTGAGTGAAATGTGTAAACGTGTGACATAGTGAGTGAAATGTGTAACCGTGTGGCACAATGAGTGAAATGTGAAACCGTGTGGCACAGTGAGTGAAATGTGAAACCGTGTGGCACAGTGAGTGAAATGCGTAACCGTGTGACACAGTGAATGAAATGTGTAACCGTGTGACACAGAGTGAAATGTGTAACTGTGTGACACAGTGAGTGAAATGTGTTACCGTGTGACACTGAGTGAAATGCCTAACCGTGTGAGTGTCTGAAATGCGTCACCATGTGACAGTGTCTGAAATGCGTCACCATGTGACAGTGTCTGAAATGTGTCACCCTGTGACAGTGTCTGAAATGTGTCACCGTGTGACTGTGTCTGAAATACGTCACCGTGCGACAGTGTCTGAAACGTGTCACCGTGTGACAGTGTCTGAAATGTGTAACCGTGTGACACACTGAGTTCAATGTGTCACCATGTGAGTGTCTGAAATGCGTAACCGTGTGACAGCGTCTGAAATGTGTAACCGTGTGAGTGTCTGAAATGTGTAATCGTGTGAGTGTCTGAAATGTGTAACCGTGTGAGTGTGAGTGAAGTGTGTAACCGTGTGAGTGTCTGAAATGTGTAACCTTGTGACAGTGTCTGAAATGTGTAACCGTGTGAGTATCTGAAATGTGTAACCGTGTGAGTGTCTGAAATGTGTAATCGTGTGTGTCTGAAATGTGTAACCGTGTGTGTGAGTGAAATGTGTAACCGTGTGAGTGTGCGTGAAATGTGTAACTGTGTGACACAGTGAGTGAAATGTGTCACCGTGTGGCACAGTGAGTGAAATGTGTAACCGTGTGACATAGTGAGTGAAATGTGTAACCATGTGGCACAGTGAGTGAAATGTGTAACCGTGTGGCACAGTGAGTGAAATGTGTAACCGTGTGGCACAGTGAGTGAAATGTGTAACCGTGTGGCACAGTGAGTGAAATGTGTAACACAGAGTGAAATGTGTAACTGTGTGACACAGTGAGTGAAATGTGTAACCGTGTGACACTGAGTGAAATGCCTAACCGTGTGACAGTGTCTGAAATGCGTCACCATGTGACAGTGTCTGAAATGTGTCCCCTGTGACAGCGTCTGAAATGCGTAACCGTGTTACAGCGTGTGAAATGTGTAACCGTGTGACAGCGTCTGAAATATGTAACCATGTGAGAGCGTCTGAAATGTGTAACCGTGTGACAGCGTCTGAAATGAGAGTGTCTGAAATGTGTAACCGTGTGACACAGTGAGTGAAATGTGTAACTGTGTGACAGTGTCTGAAATGTGTAACCGTGTGAGTGCCTGAAATCTGTAACCATGTGAGTGAGTGAAATGTGTAACCGTGTGAGTGTGACTGAAATGCGTAACCGTGTGTGTCTGAAATGTGTTACCGTGTGTGTGAGTGAAATGTGTAACCGTGTGTGTGAGTGAAATGTGTAACCGTGTGTGAGTGAAGTGTGAAACCGTGTGAGTGAGAGTGAAATGTGTAACCGTGTGACACAGTGAGTGAAATGTGTAACCGTGTTACACAGTGAGTGAAATGTGTAACCGTGTGACACAGTGAATGAAATGTGTAACTGTGTGCTGTGTGACAGTGTCTGAAATGTCTAACCGTGTGAGTGTCTGAAATCTGTAACAGTGTGAGTGTGAGTGAAATGTGTAACCGTGTGAGTGCCTGAAATGTGTAACCGTGTGAGTGTCTGAAATGTGTAACCGTGTGTGAGTGAAATGTGTAACCGTGTGAATTGTGAGTGAAATGTGTAACCGTGTGACGCAGTGAGTGAAATGTGTAACCGTGTGACACAATGAGTGAAATGTGTAACCGTGTGACACAGAGTGAAATGTGTAACCGTGTGAGTGTGAGTGAAATGTGTAAACGTGTGTGTCTGAAATGTGTAATCGTGTGAGTGTCTGAAATGTGTAACTGTGAGAGTGTGAGTGAAGTGTGTAACCGTGTGTGTGTCTGAAATGTCTAACCGTGTGAGTGTGAGTGAAATGTGTAACCGTGTGAGTGTCTGAAATGTGTAACCTTGTGACAGTGTCTGAAATGTGTAACCGTGTGAGTGTCTGAAATGTGTAATCGTGTGTGTCTGAAATGTGTAACCGTGTGTGTGAGTGAAATGTGCAACCGTGTGAGTGTGCGTTAAATGTGTAACCGTGTGACACAGTGAGTGAAATGTGTCACTGTGTGGCACAGTGAGTGAAATGTGTAACCGTGTGACATAATGAATGAAATGTGTAACCGTGTGGCACAGTGAGTGAAATATGTAACCGTGTGGCACAGTGAGTGAAATGTGTAACTGTGTGACACAGTGAGTGAAATGTGTAACCGAGTGGCACAGTGAGTGAAATGCGTAACCGTGTGACACAGTGAATGAAATGTGTAACCTTGTGACACAGTGAGTGAAATGTTTAACCGTGTGACACAGAGTGAAATTTGTAACAGTGTGACACAGTGAGTGAAATTTGTAACCGTGTGACACAGTGAGTGAAATGCCTAACCGTGTGACAGTGTCTGAAATGCGTCACCATGTGACAGTGTCTGAAATGTGTCACCCTGTGACAGTGCCTGAAATGCGTAACCGTGTTACAGTGTCTGAAATGTGTAACCGTGTGACAGCGTCTGAAATATGTCACCGTGTGAGAGAGTCTGAAATGTGTAACCGTGTGACAACGTCTGAAATGAGTGTCTGAAATGTGTAACCGTGTGACACAGTGAGTGAAATGAGTAACTGTGTGACAGTGTCTGAAATGTGTAACCGTGTGAGTGCCTGAAATCTGTAACCATGTGAGTGAGTGAAATGTGTAACCGTGTGAGTGTGACTGAAATGTGTAACCGTGTGTGTCTGAAATGTGTAACCGTGTGACACGGTGAGTGAAATGTGTAACCGTTCGACACAGTGAGTGAAATGTGTAACGGTATGACACAGTGAGTGAAATGTGTAACCGTGTGACAGAGTGAGTGAAATGTGTCACCGTGTGACAGTGAGTGAAATGTGTCACTGTGTGACACAGTGAGTGAAATGTGTCACCGTGTGACACAGTGAGTGAAATGTGTAAACGTGTGACACAGTGACTGAAATGTGTAACCGTGTGGCACAGTGAGTGAAATGTGTAACCGTGTGGCACAGTGAGTGAAATGTGTAAACGTGTGACACAGTGAGTGAAATGTGTCACCATGATCGTGTCTGAAATGCGTAACCGTGTGAGTGTCTGAAATGCATAACCATGCGACAGTGTCTGAAATGCCTAACTGTGTGACAGTGTCTGAAATGTGTAACCGTGTGAGCGTCTGAAATGTGTAATCGTGTGAGTGTCTGAAATGAGTAACCGTGTGAGTGTGAGTGAAGTGTGTAACCGTGAGTGTCTGAAATGTGTAACCGTGTGAGTGTGAGTGAAATGTGTAACCGTGTGAGTATCTGAAATGTGTAACCGTGTGAGTGTCTGAAATGTGTAATCGTGTGTGTCTGAAATGTGTAACCGTGTGTGTGAGTGAAATGTGTAACCGTGTGAGTGCGCGTGAAATGTGTAACCGTGTGACACAGTGAGTGAAATGTGTCACCGTGTGGCACAGTGAGTGCAGTGTGTAACCGTGTGACACAGTAATGTGTAATCGTGTGACACAGTGAGTGAAATGTGTAACCGTGTGACAGTGAGTGAAATGTGTAACGGTGTAACACAGTGAGTGAAATGTGTAACCGTGTGACACAGTGAGTGAAATGTGTAACCGTGTGACAGTGTCTGAAATGTGTAACTGTGTGAGTGTCTGAAATCTGTAACCGTGTGAGTGTGAGTGAAATGTATAACCGTGTGAGTGAAATGTGTAACCGTGTGAGTGTCTGAAAAGCGTAACCGCGTGAGTGTCTGAAATGTGTTACCGTGTGAGTGTCTGAAATGCGTAACTGTGTGACAGTGTCTGAAATGCCTAACTGTGTGACAGTGTCTGAAATGCCTAACTGTATGACAGTGTCTGAAATGTGTAACCGTGTGAGAGTGTCTGAAATGTGTCACCCTGTGACAGTGCCTGAAATGCGTAACCGTGTTACAGAGTCTGAAATGTGTAACCGTGTGACAGCGTCTGAAATATGTCACTGTGTGAGAGCGTCTGAAGTGTGTAACCGTGTGACAACGTCTGAAATGAGAGTGTCAGAAATGTGTAACCATGTGACACAGTGAGTGAAATGTGTAACTGTGTGACAGTGTCTGAAATGTGTAACCGTGTGAGTGCCTGAAATCTGTAACCATGTGAGTGAGTGAAATGTGTAACCGTGTGAGTGTGACTGAAATGTGAAACAGTGTGTGTCTGAAATGTGTAACCGTGTGACACAGTGAGTGAAATGTGTAACCGTGTGACACAGTGAGTGAAATGTGTAACCGTGTGGCACAGTGAGTGAAATGTGTAACCGTGTGGCACAGTGAGTGAAATGTGTAACCGTGTGGCACAGTGAGTGAAATGTGTAAACGTGTGACATAGTGAGTGAAATGTGTAACCGTGTGGCACAATGAGTGAAATGTGAAACCGTGTGGCACAGTGAGTGAAATGTGTAACCGTGTGGCACAGTGAGTGAAATGCGTAACCGTGTGACACAGTGAATGAAATGTGTAACCGTGTGACACAGAGTGAAATGTGTAACTGTGTGACACAGTGAGTGAAATGTGTTACCGTGTGACACTGAGTGAAATGCCTAACCGTGTGAGTGTCTGAAATGCGTCACCATGTGACAGTGTCTGAAATGCGTCACCATGTGACAGTGTCTGAAATGTGTCACCCTGTGACAGTGTCTGAAATGTGTCACCGTGTGACTGTGTCTGAAATACGTCACCGTGCGACAGTGTCTGAAACGTGTCACCGTGTGACAGTGTCTGAAATGTGTAACCGTGTGACACACTGAGTTCAATGTGTCACCATGTGAGTGTCTGAAATGCGTAACCGTGTGACAGCGTCTGAAATGTGTAACCGTGTGAGTGTCTGAAATGTGTAATCGTGTGAGTGTCTGAAATGTGTAACCGTGTGAGTGTGAGTGAAGTGTGTAACCGTGTGAGTGTCTGAAATGTGTAACCTTGTGACAGTGTCTGAAATGTGTAACCGTGTGAGTATCTGAAATGTGTAACCGTGTGAGTGTCTGAAATGTGTAATCGTGTGTGTCTGAAATGTGTAACCGTGTGTGTGAGTGAAATGTGTAACCGTGTGAGTGTGCGTGAAATGTGAAACTGTGTGACACAGTGAGTGAAATGTGTCACCGTGTGGCACAGTGAGTGAAATGTGTAACCGTGTGACATAGTGAGTGAAATGTGTAACCATGTGGCACAGTGAGTGAAATGTGTAACCGTGTGGCACAGTGAGTGAAATCTGTAACCGTGTGGCACAGTGAGTGAAATGTGTAACCGTGTGGCACAGTGAGTGAAATGTGTAACACAGAGTGAAATGTGTAACTGTGTGACACAGTGAGTGAAATGTGTAACCGTGTGACACTGAGTGAAATGCCTAACCGTGTGACAGTGTCTGAAATGCGTCACCATGTGACAGTGTCTGAAATGTGTCCCCTGTGACAGTGTCTGAAATGCGTAACCGTGTTACAGCGTGTGAAAAGTGTAACCGTGTGACAGTGTCTGAAATGTCTAACCGTGTGAGTGTCTGAAATCTGTAACCGTGTGAGTGTGAGTGAAATGTGTAACCGTGTGAGTGCCTGAAATGTGTAACCGTGTGAGTGTCTGAAATGTGTAACCGTGTGTGAGTGAAATGTGTAACCGTGTGAATTGTGAGTGAAATGTGTAACCGTGTGACGCAGTGAGTGAAATGTGTAACCGTGTGACACAATGAGTGAAATGTGCAACCGTGTGACACAGAGTGAAATGTGTAACCGTGTGAGTGTGAGTGAAATGTGTAACCGTGTGTGTCTGAAATGTGTAATCGTGAGTGTCTGAAATGTGTAACCGTGTGTGTGAGTGAAATGTGTAACCGTGTGTGTGTGTGAAATGTGTAACCGTGTGAGTGAAATGTGTAACCGTGTGAGTGTCTGAAAAGCGTAACCGCGTGAGTGTCTGAAATGTGTAACCGTGTGAGTGTCTGAAATGCGTAACCGTGTGACAGTGTCTGAAATGCCTAACTGTGTGACAGTGTCTGAAATGCCCAACTGTGTGACAGTGTCTGAAATGTGTAACCGTGTGAGTGTCTGAAATGTGTAACCGTGTGAGTGTCTGAAATGCGTAACCGTGTGACAGTGTCTGAAATGCCTAACTGTGTGACAGTGTCTGAAATGCCTAACTGTATGACAGTGTCTGAAATGTGTAACCGTGTGAGTGTCTGAAATGTGTAATCGTGTGAGTGTCTGGAATGTGTAACTGTGAGAGTGTGAGTGAAGTGTGTAACCGTGTGTGTGTCTGAAATGTGTAACCATGTGAGTGTGAGTGAAATATGTAACCGTGTGAGTGTCTGAAATGTGTAACCTTGTGACAGTGTCTGAAATGTGTAACCGTGTGAGTGTCTGAAATGTGTAATCGTGTGTGTCTGAAATGTGTAACCGTGTGTGTGAGTGAAATGTGCAACCGTGTGAGTGTGCGTTAAATGTGTAACCGTGTGGCACAGTGAGTGAAATGTGTAACTGTGTGACACAGTGAGTGAAATGTGTAACCGTGTGGCACAGTGAGTGAAATGCGTAACCGTGTGACACAGTGAATGAAATGTGTAACCGTGTGACACAGTGAGTGAAATGTTTAACTGTGTGACACAGAGTGAAATGTGTAACAGTGTGACACAGTGAGTGAAATGTGTAACCGTGTGACACTGAGTGAAATGCCTAACCGTGTGACAGTGTCTGAAATGCGTCACCATGTGACAGTGTCTGAAATGTGTCACCCTGTGACAGTGCCTGAAATGCGTAACCGTGTTACAGTGTCTGAAATGTGTAACCGTGTGACATCATCTGAAATATGTCACAGTGTGAGAGTCTGAAATGTGTAACCGTGTGTGTCTGAAATGTGTAACCGTGTGACACGGTGAGTGAAATGTGTAACCGTTCGACACAGTGAGTGAAATGTGTAACTGTGTGACACAGTGAGTGAAATGTGTAACCGTGTGACAGAGTGAGTGAAATGTGTCACCGTGTGACAGTGAGTGAAATGTGTCACTGTGTGACAAAGTGAGTGAAATGTGTCACCGTGTGACACAGTGAGTGAAATGTGTAAACGTGTGACACAGTGACTGAAATGTGTAACCGTGTGGCACAGTGAGTGAAATGTGTAAACGTATGACACAGTGAGTGAAATGTGTCACCATGTTCGTGTCTGAAATGCGTAACCGTGTGAGTGTCTGAAATGCATAACCGTGTGACAGTGTCTGAAATGCCTAACTGTGTGACAGTGTCTGAAATGTGTAACCGTGTGAGCGTCTGAAATGTGTAATCGTGTGAGTGTCTGAAATGAGTAACCGTGTGAGTGTGAGTGAAGTGTGTAACCGTGAGTGTCTGAAATGTGTAACCGTGTGAGTGTGAGTGAAATGTGCAACCGTGTGAGTATCTGAAATGTGTAACCGTGTGAGTGTCTGAAATGTGTAACCGTGTGTGTGAGTGAAATGTGTAACCGTGTGAGTCTGCGTGACATGTGTAACCGTGTGACACAGTGAGTGAAATGTGTCACCGTGTGGCACAGTGAGTGAAATGTGTAACCGTGTGAGTGTCTGAAATGTGTAATCGTGTGAGTGTCTGAAATGTGTAACCGTGTGAGGGTGAGTGAAGTGTGTAACCGTGTGAGTGTCTGAAATGTGTAACCTTGTGACAGTGTCTGAAATGTGTAACCGTGTGAGAATCTGAAATGTGTAACCGTGTGAGTGTCTGAAATGTGTAATCGTGTGTGTCTGAAATGTGTAACCGTGTGTGTGAGTGAAATGTGTAACAGTGTGAGTGTGCGTGAAATGTGTAACTGTGTGACACAGTGAGTGAAATGTGTCACCGTGTGGCACAGTGAGTGAAATGTGTAAACATGTGACATAGTGAGTGAAATGTGTAACCATGTGGCACAGTGAGTGAAATGTGTAACCGTGTGGCACAGTGAGTGAAATGTGTAACCGTGTGGCACAGTGAGTGAAATGTGTAACCGTGTGGCACAGTGAGTGAAATGTGTAACACAGAGTGAAATGTGTAACTGTGTGACACAGTGAGTGAAATGTGTAACCGTGTGACACTGAGTGCAATGCCTAACCGTGTGACAGTGTCTGAAATGCGTCACCATGTGACAGTGTCTGAAATGTGTCCCCTGTGACAGTGTCTGAAATGCTAACCGTGTTACAGCGTGTGAAATGTGTAACCGTGTGACAGCGTCTGAAATATGTAACCATGTGAGAGCGTCTGAAATGTGTAACCGTGTGACAGCGTCTGAAATGAGAGTGTCTGAAATGTGTAACCGTATGACACAGTGAGTGAAATGTGTAACTGTGTGACAGTGTCTGAAATGTGTAACCGTGTGAGTGCCTGAAATCTGTAACCATGTGAGTGAGTGAAATGTGTAACCGTGTGAGTGTGACTGAAATGCGTAACCGTGTGTGTCTGAAATGTGTTACCGTGTGTGTGAGTGAAATGTGTAACCGTGTGTGTGAGTGAAATGTGTAACCGTGTGTGTGAGTGAAGTGTGTAACCGTGTGAGTGAGAGTGAAATGTGTAACCGTGTGACACAGTGAGTGAAATGTGTAACCGTGTTACACAGTGAGTGAAATGTGTAACCGTGGGACACAGTGAATGAAATGTGTAACTGTGTGCTGTGTGACAGTGTCTGAAATGTCTAACCGTGTGAGTGTCTGAAATCTGTAACCGTGTGAGTGTGAGTGAAATGTGTAACCGTGTGAGTGCCTGAAATGTGTAACCGTGTGAGTGTCTGAAATGTGTAACCGTGTGTGAGTGAAATGTGTAACCGTGTGAATTGTGAGTGAAATGTGTAACCGTGTGACGCAGTGAGTGAAATGTGTAACCGTGTGACACAATGAGTGAAATGTGTAACCGTGTGACACAGAGTGAAATGTGTAACCGTGTGAGTGTGAGTGAAATGTGTAAACGTGTGTGTCTGAAATGTGTAATCGTGTGTGTCTGAAATGTGTAACCGTGTGTGTGAGTGAAATGTGTAACCGTGTGTGTGTGAAGTGTGTAACCGTGTGACACAGTGAGTGAAATGTGTAATCGTGTGATACAGTGAGTGAAATGTGTAACCGTGTGACACAGTAATGTGTAATCGTGTGACACAGTGAGTGAAATGTGTAACCGTGTGACAGTGAGTGAAATGTGTAACGGTGTAACGCAGTGAGTGAAATGTGTAACCGTGTGACACAGTGAGTGAAATGTGTAACCGTGTGACAGTGTCTGAAATGTGTAACCGTGTGAGTGTCTGAAATCTGTAACCGTGTGAGTGTGAGTGAAATGTATAACCGTGTGAGTGAAATGTGTAACCGTGTGAGTGTCTGAAAAGCGTAACCGCGTGAGTGTCTGAAATGTGTAACCGTGTGAGTGTCTGAAATGCGTAACTGTGTGACAGTGTCTGAAATGCCCAACTGTGTGACAGTGTCTGAAATGCCTAACTGTATGACAGTGTCTGAAATGTGTAACCGTGTGAGTGTCTGAAATGTGTAATCGTGTGAGTGTCTGAAATGTGTAACCGTGAGAGTGTGAGTGAGGTGTGTAACCGTGTGTGTGTCTGAAATGTGTAACCGTGTGAGTGTGAGTGAAATGTGTAACCGTGTGAGTGTCTGAAATGTGTAACCTTGTGACAGTGTCTGAAATGTGTAACCGTGTGAGTGTCTGAAATGTGTAACCGTGTGAGTGTCTGAAATGTGTAATCGTGTGTGTCTGAAATGTGTAACCGTGTGTGTGAGTGAAATGTGCAACCGTGTGAGTGTGCGTTAAATGTGTAACCGTGTGACACAGTGAGTGAAATGTGTCACTGTGCGGCACAGTGAGTGAAATGTGTAACCGTGTGGCACAGTGAGTGAAATGTGTAACTGTGTGGCACAGTGAGTGAAATGTGTAACCGTGTGGCACAGTGAGTGAAATGCGTAACCGTGTGACACAGTGAATGAAATGTGTAACCGTGTGACACAGTGAGTGAAATGTTTAACCGTGTGACACAGAGTGAAATGTGTAACAGTGTGACACAGTGAGTGAAATGTGTAACCGTGTGACACTGAGTGAAATGCCTAACCGTGTGAGTGTCTGAAATGTGTCACCATGTGACAGTGTCTGAAATGCGTCACCATGTGACAGTGTCTGAAATGTGTCACCCTGTGACAGTGTCTGAAATGTGTCACCGTGTGACTGTGTCTGAAATACGTCACCGTGCGACAGTGTCTGAAACGTGTCACCGTGTGAGTGTCTGAAATGTGTAACCGTGTGACACACTGAGTTCAATGTGTCACCATGTGAGTGTCTGAAATGCGTAACCGTGTTACAGCGTCTGAAATGTGTAACTGTGTGACAGCGTCTGAAATATGTCACCGTGTGAGAGCGTCTGAAATGTGTAACCGTGTGACAGCGTCTGAAATGAGAGTGCCTGAAATGTGTAACCGTGTGACACAGTGAGTGAAATGTGTAACTGTGTGACAGTGTCTGAAATGTGTAAACGTGTGAGTGCCTGAAATCTGTAACCATGTGAGTGAGTGAAATGTGTAACCGTGTGAGTGTGATTGAAATGTGTAACCGTGTGAGTGTGACTGAAATGTGTAACCGTGTGTGTCTGAAATGTGTAACCGTGTTGAGTGTCTGAAATGTGTTACCGAGTGTGTGAGTGAAATGTGTAACCGTTTGTGTGTGAATTGTGTAACCGTGTGAGTGAGAGTGAAATGTGTAACCGTGTGACACAGTGAGTGAAATGTGTAACCGTGTTACACAGTGATTGAAATGTGTAACCGAGTGACACAGTGAATGAAATGTGTAACCGTGTGACAGTGTCTGAAATGTCTAACCATGTGAGTGTCTGAAATGTGTAACCGTGAGTGTGAGTGAAATGTGTAACCGTGTGAGTGCCAGAAATGTGTAACCATGTGACAGAGTGAGTGAAATGTGTAACCGTGTGAGTGTGAGTGAAATGTGCAACCGTGTGTGTCAGAAATGTGTAACCGTGTGAGTGTCCGAAATGTGTAACCGTGTGTGTGAGTGAAGTGTGTAACCGTGTGAGTGAGAGTGAAATGTGTCATCGTGTGACACAGTGAGTGAAATGTGAAACCGTGTGACACAGTGAGTGAAATGTGCAACCGTGTTACATAGTGAGTGAAATGTGTAACCGTGTGACACAGTGAATGAAATGTGTAACCGTGTGACAGTGTCTGAAATGTCTAACCATGTGAGTGTCTGAAATCTGTAACCGTGAGTGTGAGTGAAATGTGTAACCGTGTGAGTGCCTGAAATGTGGAACCGTGTGTGTGTCTGAAATGTGTAACCGTGTGTGTGAGTGAAATTTGTAACCGTGTGAGTGTGAGTGAAATGTGTAACCGTGTGACGCAGTGTGAATTGTGTAACCGTGTGACACAGTGAGTGAAATGTGTAACCGTGTGAGTGTGCGTGAAATGTGTAACCGTGTGTGTCTGAAATGTTAACCGTGTGAGTGTCTGAAATGTGTAACTTTGTGTGTGAGTGAAATGTGTAACCGTGTGTGTGAGTGAAGTGTGTAACTGTGTGAGTGAGAGTGAAATGTGTAATCGTGTGAGTGTCTGAAATGTGTAACCTTGTGACAGTGTTTGTCTGAAATGTGTAACCGTGTGAGTGTCTGAAATGTGTAATCGTGTGTGTCTGAAATGTGTAACCGTGTGTGTGAGTGAAATGTGCAACCGTGTGAGTGTGCGTTAAATGTATAACCGTGTGACACAGTGAGTGAAATGTGTCACTGTGTGGCACAGTGAGTGAAATGTGTAACCGTGTGACATAGTGAATGAAATGTGTAACCGTGTGGCACAGTGAGTGAAATGTGTAACCGTGTGGCACAGTGAGTGAAATGTGTAACCGTGTGGCACAGTGAGTGAAATGTGTAACCGTGTGGCACAGTGAGTGAAATGCGTAACCGTGTGACACAGTGAATGAAATGTGTAACCGTGTGACACAGTGAGTGAAATGTTTAACCGTGTGACACAGAGTGAAATGTGTAACAGTGTGACACAGTGAGTGAAATGTGTAACCGTGTGACACTGAGTGAAATGCCTAACCGTGTGACAGTGTCTGAAATGCGTCACCATGTGACAGTGTCTGAAATGTGTCACCCTGTGACAGTGCATGAAATGCGTAACCGTGTTACAGCGTCTGAAATGTGTAACCGTGTGACAGCGTCTGAAATATGTCACCTTGTGAGAGATTCTGAAATGTGTAACCGTGTGACAACGTCTGAAATGAGAGTGTCTGAAATGTGTAACCATGTGACACAGTGAGTGAAATGTGTAACTGTGTGACAGTGTCTGAAATGTGTAACCGTGTGAGTGCCTGAAATCTGTAACCATGTGAGTGAGTGAAATGTGTAACCGTGTGAGTGTGACTGAAATGTGTAACCGTGTGTGTCTGAAATGTGTAACCGTGTGACACAGTGAGTGAAATGTGTAACCGTGTGACACAGTGAGTGAAATGTGTAACCATGTGAGTGTGCGTGAAATTTGTAAACGTGTGACACAGTGAGTGAAATGTGTAACCGTGTGGCACAGTGAGTGAAATGTGTAACCGTGTGGCACAGTGAGTGAAATGTGTAACCGTGTGGCACAGTGAGTGAAATGTGTAACCGTGTGGCACAGTGAGTGAAATGTGTAAACGTGTGACATAGTGAGTGAAATGTGTAACCGTGAGGCACAATGAGTGAAATGTGAAACCGTGTGGCACAGTGAGTGAAATGTGTAACCGTGTGGCACAGTGAGTGAAATGTGTAACAGTGTGACACAGTGAGTGAAATGTGTAACCGTGTGACACTGAGTGAAATGCCTAACCGTGTGACAGTGTCTGAAATGTGTCACCATGTGACAGTGTCTGAAATGTGTCACCCTGTGACAGTGCCTGAAATGCGTAACCGTGTTACAGCGTCTGAAATGTGTAACCGTGTGACAGCGTCTGAAATATGTCACCGTGTGAGAGCGTCTGAAATGTGTAACCGTGTGACAACGTCTGAAATGAGAGTGTCTGAAATGTGTAACCATGTGACACAGTGAGTGAAATGTGTAACTGTGTGACAGTGTCTGAAATGTGTAACCGTGTGAGTGCCTGAAATCTGTAACCATGTGAGTGAGTGAAATGTGTAACCGTGTGAGTGTGACTGAATTGTGTAACCGTGTGTGTCTGAAATGTTTAACCGTGTGACACAGTGAGTGAAATGTGTAACCGTGTGACACAGTGAGTGAAATGTGTAACCGTGTGAGTGTGCGTGAAATGTGTAACTGTGTGACACAGTGAGTGAAATGTATCACCGTGTGGCACAGTGAGTGAAATGTGTAACCGTGTGACATAGTGAGTAAAATGTGTAACCATGTGGCACAGTGAGTGAAATGTGTAACCGTGTGGCACAGTGAGTGAAATGTGTAACCGTGTGGCACAGTGAGTGAAATGTGTAACCATGTGGCACAGTGAGTGAAATGTGTAAACGTGTGACATAGTGAGTGAAATGTGTAACCGTGTGGCACAATGAGTGAAATGTGAAACCGTGTGGCACAGTGAGTGAAATGTGTAACCGTGTGGCACAGTGAGTGAAATGCGTAACCGTGTGACACAGTGAATGAAATGTGTAGCCGTGTGACACAGAGTGAAATGTGTAACCGTGTGACACAGTGAGTGAAATGTGTAACCGTGTGACACTGAGTGAAATGCCTAACCGTGTGAGTGTCTGAAATGCGTCACGATGTGACAGTGTCTGAAATGCGTCACCATGTGACAGTGTCTGAAATGTGTCACCCTGTGACAGTGTCTGAAATGTGTCACCCTGTGACATTGTCTGAAATGTGTCACCGTGTGACTGTGTCTGAAATACGTCACCGTGCGACAGTGTCTGAAACGTGTCACCATGTGAGTGTCTGAAATGTGTAACCGTGTGACACACTGAGTTCAATGTGTCACCATGTGAGTGTCTGAAATGCGTAACCGTGTTACAGCGTCTGAAATGTGTAACTGTGTGACAGCGTCTGAAATATGTAACCGTGTGAGAGCGTCTGAAATGTGTAACCGTGTGACAGCGTCTGAAATGAGAGTGTCTGAAATGTGTAACCGTGTGACACAGTGAGTGAAATGTGTAACTGTGTGACAGTGTCTGAAATGTGTAAACGTGTGAGTGCCTGAAATGTGTAACCACGTGAGTGAGTGAAATGTATAACCGTGTGAGTGTGATTGAAATGTGTAACCGTGTGAGTGTGACTGAAATGTGTAACCGTGTGTGTCTGAAATGTGTAACCGTGTTGAGTGTCTGAAATGTGTTACCGTGTGTGTGAGTGAAATGTGTAACCATTTGTGTGTGAAGTGTGTAACCGTGTGAGTGAGAGTGAAATGTGTAACCGTGTGACACAGTGAGTGAAATGTGTAACCGTGTTACACAGTGATTGAAATGTGTAACCGAGTGACACAGTGAATGAAATGTGTAACCGTGTGACAGTGTCTGAAATGTCTAACCATGTGAGTGTCTGAAATGTGTAACCGTGAGTGTGAGTGAAGTGTGTAACCGTGTGAGTGCCAGAAATGTGTAACCGTGTGACACAGTGAGTGAAATGTGTAACCGTGTGAGTGTGAGTGAAATGTGCAACCGTGTGTGTCTGAAATGTGTAACCGTGTGAGTGTCCGAAATGTGTAACCGTGTGTGTGAGTGAAGTGTGTAACCGTGTGAGTGAGAGTGAAATGTGTCATCGTGTGACACAGTGAGTGAAATGTGTAACCGTGTGACACAGTGAGTTAAATGTGCAACCGTGTTACATAGTGAGTGAAATGTGTAACCGTGTGACACAGTGAATGAAATGTGTAACCGTGTGACAGTGTCTGAAATGTCTAACCATGTGAGTGTCTGAAATCTGTAACCGTGAGTGTGAGTGAAATGTGTAACCGTGTGAGTGCCTGAAATGTGTAACCGTGTGTGTGTCTGAAATGTGTAACCGTGTGTGTGAGTGAAATTTGTAACCGTGTGAGTGTGAGTGAATTGTGTAACCGTGTGATGCAGTGTGAATTGTGTAACCGTGTGACACAGTGAGTGAAATGTGTAACTGTGTGAGTGTGCGTGAAATGTGTAACCATGTGTGTCTGAAATGTGTAACCGTGTGAGTGTCTGAAATGTGTAACCGTGTGTGTGAGTGAAATGTGTAACCGTGTGTGTGAGTGAAGTGTGTAACTGTGTGAGTGAGAGTGAAATGTGTAATCGTGTGAGTGTCTGAAATGTGTAACCTTGTGACAGTGTCTGAAATGTGTAACCGTGTGAGTGTCTGAAATGTGTAACCGTGTGAGTGTCTGAAATGTGTAATCGTGTGTGTCTGAAATGTGTAACCGTGTGTGTGAGTGAAATGTGCAACCGTGTGAGTGTGCGTTAAATGTATAACCGTGTGACACAGTGAGTGAAATGTGTCACTGTGTGGCACAGTGAGTGAAATGTGTAACCGTGTGACATAGTGAATGAAATGTGTAACCGTGTGGCACAGTGAGTGAAATGTGTAACCGTGTGGCACAGTGAGTGAAATGTGTAACCGTGTGGCACAGTGAGTGAAATGCGTAACCGTGTGACACAGTGAATGAAATGTGTAACCGTGTGACACAGTGAGTGAAATGTTTAACCGTGTGACACAGAGTGAAATGTGTAACAGTGTGACACAGTGAGTGAAATGTGTAACCGTGTGACACTGAGTGAAATGCCTAACCGTGTGACAGTGTCTGAAATGCGTCACCATGTGACAGTGTCTGAAATGTGTCACCCTGTGACAGTGCCTGAAATGCGTAACCGTGTTACAGCGTCTGAAATGTGTAACCGTGTGACAGCGTCTGAAATATGTCACCGTGTGAGAGCGTCTGAAATGTGTAACCGTATGACAACGTCTGAAATGAGAGTGTCTGAAATGTGTAACCATGTGACACAGTGAGTGAAATGTGTAACTGTGTGACAGTGTCTGAAATGTGTAACCGTGTGAGTGCCTGAAATCTGTAACCATGTGAGTGAGTGAAATGTGTAACCGTGTGAGTGTGACTGAAATGTGTAACCGTGTGTGTCTGAAATGTGTAACCGTGTGACACAGTGAGTGAAATGTGTAACTGTGTGACACAGTGAGTGAAATGTGTAACCATGTGAGTGTGCGTGAAATTTGTAAACGTGTGACACAGTGAGTGAAATGTGTAACCGTGTAGCACAGTGAGTGAAATGTGTAACCGTGTGGCACAGTGAGTGAAATGTGTAACCGTGAGGCACAGTGAGTGAAATGTGTAACCGTGTGGCACAGTGAGTGAAATGTGTAAACGTGTGACATAGTGAGTGAAATGTGTAACCGTGTGGCACAATGAGTGAAATGTGAAACCGTGTGGCACAGTGAGTGAAATGTGTAACCGTGTGGCACAGTGAGTGAAATGCGTAACCGTGTGACACAGTGAATGAAATGTGTAACCGTGTGACACAGAGTGAAATGTGTAACCGTGTGACACAGTGAGTGAAATGTGCAACCGTGTGACACTGAGTGAAATGCCTAACCGTGTGAGTGTCTGAAATGCGTCACCATGTGACAGTGTCTGAAATGCGTCACCATGTGACAGTGTCTGAAATGTGTCACCCTGTGGCAGTGTCTGAAATGTGTCACCCTGTGACAGTGTCTGAAATGTGTCACCGTGTGACTGTGTCTGAAATACGTCACCGTGCGACAGTGTCTGAAACGTGTCACCGTGTGAGTGTCTGAAATGTGTAACCGTGTGACACACTGAGTTCAATGTGTCACCATGTGAGTGTCTGAAATGCGTAACCGTGTTACAGCGTCTGAAATGTGTAACTGTGTGACAGCGTCTGAAATATGTAACCGTGTGAGAGCGTCTGAAATGTGTAACCGTGTGACAGCGTCTGAAATGAGAGTGTCTGAAATGTGTAACCGTGTGACACAGTGAGTGAAATGTGTAACTGTGTGACAGCGTCTGAAATGTGTAAACGTGTGAGTGCCTGAATTGTGTAACCACGTGAGTGAGTGAAATGTGTAACCGTGTGAGTGTGATTGAAATGTGTAACCGTGTGAGTGTGACTGAAATGTGTAACCGTGTGTGTCTGAAATGTGTAACCGTGTTGAGTGTCTGAAATGTGTTACCGTGTGTGTGAGTGAAATGTGTAACCATTTGTGTGTGAAGTGTGTAACCGTGTGAGTGAGAGTGAAATGTGTAACCGTGTGACACAGTGAGTGAAATGTGTAACCGTGTTACACAGTGATTGAAATGTGTAACCGAGTGACACAGTGAATGAAATGTGTAACCGTGTGACAGTGTCTGAAATGTCTAACCATGTGAGTGTCTGAAATGTGTAACCGTGAGTGTGAGTGAAATGTGTAACCGTGTGAGTGCCAGAAATGTGTAACCGTGTGACACAGTGAGTGAAATGTGTAACCGTGTGAGTGTGAGTGAAATGTGCAACCGTGTGTGTCTGAAATGTGTAACCGTGTGAGTGTCCGAAATGTGTAACCGTGTGTGTGAGTGAAGTGTGTAACCGTGTGAGTGAGAGTGAAATGTGTCATCGTGTGACACAGTGAGTGAAATGTGTAACCGTGTGACACAGTGAGTGAAATGTGCAACCGTGTTACATAGTGAGTGAAATGTGTAACCGTGTGACACAGTGAATGAAATGTGTAACCGTGTGACAGTGTCTGAAATGTCTAACCATGTGAGTGTCTGAAATCTGTAACCGTGAGTGTGAGTGAAATGTGTAACCGTGTGAGTGCCTGAAATGTGTAACCGTGTGTGTGTCTGAAATGTGTAACCGTGTGTGTGAGTGAAATTTGTAACCGTGTGAGTGTGAGTGAATTGTGTAACCGTGTGACGCAGTGTGAATTGTGTAACCGTGTGACACAGTGAGTGAAATGTGTAACTGTGTGAGTGTGCGTGAAATGTGTAACCGTGTGTGTCTGAAATGTGTAACCGTGTGAGTGTCTGAAATGTGTAACCGTGTGTGTGAGTGAAATGTGTAACCATGTGTGTGAGTGAAGTGTGTAACTGTGTGAGTGAGAGTGAAATGTGTAATCGTGTGAGTGTCTGAAATGTGTAACCTTGTGACAGTGTCTGAAATGTGTAACCGTGTGAGTGTCTGAAATGTGTAACCGTCTGAGTGTCTGAAATGTGTAATCGTGTGTGTCTGAAATGTGTAACCGTGTGTGTGAGTGAAATGTGCAACCGTGTGAGTGTGCGTTAAATGTATAACCGTGTGACACAGTGAGTGAAATGTGTCACTGTGTGGCACAGTGAGTGAAATGTGTAACCGTGTGACATAGTGAATGAAATGTGTAACCGTGTGGCACAGTGAGTGAAATGTGTAACCGTGTGGCACAGTGAGTGAAATGTGTAACCATGTGGCACAGTGAGTGAAATGTGTAACCGTGTGGCACAGTGAGTGAAATGCGTAACCGTGTGACACAGTGAATGAAATGTGTAACCGTGTGACACAGTGAGTGAAATGTTTAACCGTGTGACACAGAGTGAAATGTGTAACAGTGTGACACAGTGAGTGAAATGTGTAACCGTGTGACACTGAGTGAAATGCCTAACCGTGTGACAGTGTCTGAAATGCGTCACCATGTGACAGTGTCTGAAATGTGTCACCCTGTGACAGTGCCTGAAATGCGTAACCGTGTTACAGCGTCTGAAATGTGAAACCGTGTGACAGCGTCTGAAATATGTCACCGTGTGAGAGCGTCTGAAATGTGTAACCGTGTGACAACGTCTGAAATGAGAGTGTCTGAAATGTGTAACCATGTGACACAGTGAGTGAAATGTGTAACTGTGTGACAGTGTCTGAAATGTGTAACCGTGTGAGTGCCTGAAATCTGTAACCATGTGAGTGAGTGAAATGTGTAACCGTGTGAGTGTGACTGAAATGTGTAACCGTGTGTGTCTGAAATGTGTAACCGTGTGACACAGTGAGTGAAATGTGTAACCGTGTGACACAGTGAGTGAAATGTGTAACCATGTGAGTGTGCGTGAAATTTGTAAACGTGTGACACAGTGAGTGAAATGTGTAACCGTGTAGCACAGTGAGTGAAATGTGTAACCGTGTGGCACAGTGAGTGAAATGTGTAACCGTGAGGCACAGTGAGTGAAATGTGTAACCGTGTGGCACAGTGAGTGAAATGTGTAAACGTGTGACATAGTGAGTGAAATGTGTAACCGTGTGGCACAATGAGTGAAATGTGAAACCGTGTGGCACAGTGAGTGAAATGTGTAACCGTGTGGCACAGTGAGTGAAATGCGTAACCGTGTGACACAGTGAATGAAATGTGTAACCGTGTGACACAGAGTGAAATGTGTAACCGTGTGACACAGTGAGTGAAATGTGCAACCGTGTGACACTGAGTGAAATGCCTAACCGTGTGAGTGTCTGAAATGCGTCACCATGTGACAGTGTCTGAAATGCGTCACCATGTGACAGTGTCTGAAATGTGTCACCCTGTGGCAGTGTCTGAAATGTGTCACCCTGTGACAGTGTCTGAAATGTGTCACCGTGTGACTGTGTCTGAAATACGTCACCGTGCGACAGTGTCTGAAACGTGTCACCGTGTGAGTGTCTGAAATGTGTAACCGTGTGACACACTGAGTTCAATGTGTCACCATGTGAGTGTCTGAAATGCGTAACCGTGTTACAGCGTCTGAAATGTGTAACTGTGTGACAGCGTCTGAAATATGTAACCGTGTGAGAGCGTCTGAAATGTGTAACCGTGTGACAGCGTCTGAAATGAGAGTGTCTGAAATGTGTAACCGTGTGACACAGTGAGTGAAATGTGTAACTGTGTGACAGTGTCTGAAATGTGTAAACGTGTGAGTGCCTGAATTGTGTAACCACGTGAGTGAGTGAAATGTGTAACCGTGTGAGTGTGATTGAAATGTGTAACCGTGTGAGTGTGACTGAAATGTGTAACCGTGTGTGTCTGAAAAGTGTAACCGTGTTGAGTGTCTGAAATGTGTTACCGTGTGTGTGAGTGAAATGTGTAACCATTTGTGTGTGAAGTGTGTAACCGTGTGAGTGAGAGTGAAATGTGTAACCGTGTGACACAGTGAGTGAAATGTGTAACCGTGTTACACAGTGATTGAAATGTGTAACCGAGTGACACAGTGAATGAAATGTGTAACCGTGTGACAGTGTCTGAAATGTCTAACCATGTGAGTGTCTGAAATGTGTAACCGTGAGTGTGAGTGAAATGTGTAACCGTGTGAGTGCCAGAAATGTGTAACCGTGTGACACAGTGAGTGAAATGTGTAACCGTGTGAGTGTGAGTGAAATGTGCAACCGTGTGTGTCTGAAATGTGTAACCGTGTGAGTGTCCGAAATGTGTAACCGTGTGTGTGAGTGAAGTGTGTAACCGTGTGAGTGAGAGTGAAATGTGTCATTGTGTGACACAGTGAGTGAAATGTGTAACCGTGTGACACAGTGAGTGAAATGTGCAACCGTGTTACATAGTGAGTGAAATGTGTAACCGTGTGACACAGTGAATGAAATGTGTAACCGTGTGACAGTGTCTGAAATGTCTAACCATGTGAGTGTCTGAAATCTGTAACCGTGAGTGTGAGTGAAATGTGTAACCGTGTGAGTGCCTGAAATGTGTAACCGTGTGTGTGTCTGAAATGTGTAACCGTGTGTGTGAGTGAAATTTGTAACCGTGTGAGTGTGAGTGAATTGTGTAACCGTGTGACGCAGTGTGAATTGTGTAACCGTGTGACACAGCGAGTGAAATGTGTAACTGTGTGAGTGTGCGTGAAATGTGTAACCGTGTGTGTCTGAAATGTGTAACCGTGTGAGTGTCTGAAATGTGTAACCGTGTGTGTGAGTGAAATGTGTAACCGTGTGTGTGAGTGAAGTGTGTAACTGTGTGAGTGAGAGTGAAATGTGTAATCGTGTGAGTGTCTGAAATGTGTAACCTTGTGACAGTGTCTGAAATGTGTAACCGTGTGAGTGTCTGAAATGTGTAACCGTCTGAGTGTCTGAAATGTGTAATCGTGTGTGTCTGAAATGTGTAACCGTGTGTGTGAGTGAAATGTGCAACCGTGTGAGTGTGCGTTAAATGTATAACCGTGTGACACAGTGAGTGAAATGTGTCACTGTGTGGCACAGTGAGTGAAATGTGTAACCGTGTGACATAGTGAATGAAATGTGTAACCGTGTGGCACAGTGAGTGAAATGTGTAACCGTGTGGCACAGTGAGTGAAATGTGTAACCATGTGGCACAGTGAGTGAAATGTGTAACCGTGTGGCACAGTGAGTGAAATGCGTAACCGTGTGACACAGTGAATGAAATGTGTAACCGTGTGACACAGTGAGTGAAATGTTTAACCGTGTGACACAGAGTGAAATGTGTAACAGTGTGACACAGTGAGTGAAATGTGTAACCGTGTGACACTGAGTGAAATGCCTAACCGTGTGACAGTGTCTGAAATGCGTCACCATGTGACAGTATCTGAAATGTGTCACCCTGTGACAGTGCCTGAAATGCGTAACCGTGTTACAGCGTCTGAAATGTGTAACCGTGTGACAGCGTCTGAAATATGTCACCGTGTGAGAGCGTCTGAAATGTGTAACCGTGTGACAACGTCTGAAATGAGAGTGTCTGAAATGTGTAACCATGTGACACAGTGAGTGAAATGTGTAACTGTGTGACAGTGTCTGAAATGTGTAACCGTGTGAGTGCCTGAAATCTGTAACCATGTGAGTGAGTGAAATGTGTAACCGTGTGAGTGTGACTGAAATGTGTAACCGTGTGTGTCTGAAATGTGTAACCGTGTGACACAGTGAGTGAAATGTGTAACCGTGTGACACAGTGAGTGAAATGTGTAACCATGTGAGTGTGCGTGAAATTTGTAAACGTGTGACACAGTGAGTGAAATGTGTAACCGTGTAGCACAGTGAGTGAAATGTGTAACCGTGTGGCACAGTGAGTGAAATGTGTAACCGTGAGGCACAGTGAGTGAAATGTGTAACCGTGTGGCACAGTGAGTGAAATGTGTAAACGTGTGACATAGTGAGTGAAATGTGTAACCGTGTGGCACAATGAGTGAAATGTGAAACCGTGTGGCACAGTGAGTGAAATGTGTAACCGTGTGGCACAGTGAGTGAAATGCGTAACCGTGTGACACAGTGAATGAAATGTGTAACCGTGTGACACAGAGTGAAATGTGTAACCGTGTGACACAGTGAGTGAAATGTGCAACCGTGTGACACTGAGTGAAATGCCTAACCGTGTGAGTGTCTGAAATGCGTCACCATGTGACAGTGTCTGAAATGCGTCACCATGTGACAGTGTCTGAAATGTGTCACCCTGTGGCAGTGTCTGAAATGTGTCACCCTGTGACAGTGTCTGAAATGTGTCACCGTGTGACTGTGTCTGAAATACGTCACCGTGCGACAGTGTCTGAAACGTGTCACCGTGTGAGTGTCTGAAATGTGTAACCGTGTGACACACTGAGTTCAATGTGTCACCATGTGAGTGTCTGAAATGCGTAACCGTGTTACAGCGTCTGAAATGTGTAACTGTGTGACAGCGTCTGAAATATGTAACCGTGTGAGAGCGTCTGAAATGTGTAACCGTGTGACAGCGTCTGAAATGAGAGTGTCTGAAATGTGTAACCGTGTGACACAGTGAGTGAAATGTGTAACTGTGTGACAGTGTCTGAAATGTGTAAACGTGTGAGTGCCTGAATTGTGTAACCACGTGAGTGAGTGAAATGTGTAACCGTGTGAGTGTGATTGAAATGTGTAACCGTGTGAGTGTGACTGAAATGTGTAACCGTGTGTGTCTGAAAAGTGTAACCGTGTTGAGTGTCTGAAATGTGTTACCGTGTGTGTGAGTGAAATGTGTAACCATTTGTGTGTGAAGTGTGTAACCGTGTGAGTGAGAGTGAAATGTGTAACCGTGTGACACAGTGAGTGAAATGTGTAACCGTGTTACACAGTGATTGAAATGTGTAACCGAGTGACACAGTGAATGAAATGTGTAACCGTGTGACAGTGTCTGAAATGTCTAACCATGTGAGTGTCTGAAATGTGTAACCGTGAGTGTGAGTGAAATGTGTAACCGTGTGAGTGCCAGAAATGTGTAACCGTGTGACACAGTGAGTGAAATGTGTAACCGTGTGAGTGTGAGTGAAATGTGCAACCGTGTGTGTCTGAAATGTGTAACCGTGTGAGTGTCCGAAATGTGTAACCGTGTGTGTGAGTGAAGTGTGTAACCGTGTGAGTGAGAGTGAAATGTGTCATCGTGTGACACAGTGAGTGAAATGTGTAACCGTGTGACACAGTGAGTGAAATGTGCAACCGTGTTACATAGTGAGTGAAATGTGTAACCGTGTGACACAGTGAATGAAATGTGTAACCGTGTGACAGTGTCTGAAATGTCTAACCATGTGAGTGTCTGAAATCTGTAACCGTGAGTGTGAGTGAAATGTGTAACCGTGTGAGTGCCTGAAATGTGTAACCGTGTGTGTGTCTGAAATGTGTAACCGTGTGTGTGAGTGAAATTTGTAACCGTGTGAGTGTGAGTGAATTGTGTAACCGTGTGACGCAGTGTGAATTGTGTAACCGTGTGACACAGTGAGTGAAATGTGTAACTGTGTGAGTGTGCGTGAAATGTGTAACCGTGTGTGTCTGAAATGTGTAACCGTGTGAGTGTCTGAAATGTGTAACCGTGTGTGTGAGTGAAATGTGTAACCGTGTGTGTGAGTGAAGTGTGTAACTGTGTGAGTGAGAGTGAAATGTGTAATCGTGTGAGTGTCTGAAATGTGTAACCTTGTGACAGTGTCTGAAATGTGTAACCGTGTGAGTGTCTGAAATGTGTAATCGTGTGTGTCTGAAATGTGTAACCGTGTGTGTGAGTGAAATGTGCAACCGTGTGAGTGTGCGTTAAATGTATAACCGTGTGACACAGTGAGTGAAATGTGTCACTGTGTGGCACAGTGAGTGAAATGTGTAACCGTGTGACATAGTGAATGAAATGTGTAACCGTGTGGCACAGTGAGTGAAATGTGTAACCGTGTGGCACAGTGAGTGAAATGTGTAACCGTGTGGCACAGTGAGTGAAATGTGTAACCGTGTGGCACAGTGAGTGAAATGCGTAACCGTGTGACACAGTGAATGAAATGTGTAACCGTGTGACACAGTGAGTGAAATGTTTAACCGTGTGACACAGAGTGAAATGTGTAACAGTGTGACACAGTGAGTGAAATGTGTAACCGTGTGACACTGAGTGAAATGCCTAACCGTGTGACAGTGTCTGAAATGCGTCACCATGTGACAGTGTCTGAAATGTGTCACCCTGTGACAGTGCCTGAAATACGTAACCGTGTTACAGCGTCTGAAATGTGTAACCGTGTGACAGCGTCTGAAATATGTCACCGTGTGAGAGCGTCTGAAATGTGTAACCGTGTGACAACGTCTGAAATGAGAGTGTCTGAAATGTGTAACCATGTGACACAGTGAGTGAAATGTGTAACTGTGTGACAGTGTCTGAAATGTGTAACCGTGTGAGTGCCTGAAATCTGTAACCATGTGAGTGAGTGAAATGTGTAACCGTGTGAGTGTGACTGAAATGTGTAACCGTGTGTGTCTGAAATGTGTAACCATGTGACACAGTGAGTGAAATGTGTAACCGTGTGACACAGTGAGTGAAATGTGTAACCATGTGAGTGTGCGTGAAATTTGTAAACGTGTGACACAGTGAGTGAAATGTGTAACCGTGTGGCACAGTGAGTGAAATGTGTAACCGTGTGGCACAGTGAGTGAAATGCGTAACCGTGTGACACAGTGAATGAAATGTGTAACCGTGTGACACAGAGTGAAATGTGTAACCGTGTGACACAGTGAGTGAAATGTGTAACCGTGTGACACTGAGTGAAATGCCTAACCGTGTGAGTGTCTGAAATGCGTCACCATGTGACAGTGTCTGAAATGCGTCACCATGTGACAGTGTCTGAAATGTGTCACCCTGTGACAGTGTCTGAAATGTGTCACCGTGTGACTGTGTCTGAAATACCTCACCGTGCGACAGTGTCTGAAACGTGTCACCGTGTGACAGTGTCTGAAATGTGTAACCGTGTGACACACTGAGTTCAATGTGTCACCATGTGAGTGTCTGAAATGCGTAACCGTGTTACAGCGTCTGAAATGTGTAACCGTGTGACAGCGTCTGAAATATGTAACCGTGTGAGAGCGTCTGAAATGTGTAACCGTGTGACAGCGTCTGAAATGAGAGTGTCTGAAATGTGTAACCGTGTGACACAGTGAGTGAAATGTGTAACTGTGTGACAGTGTCTGAAATGTGTAAACGTGTGAGTGCCTGAAATCTGTAACCATGTGAGTGAGTGAAATGTGTAACCGTGTGAGTGTGATTGAAATGTGTAACCGTGTGAGTGTGACTGAAATGTGTAACCGTGTGTGTCTGAAATGTGTTACCGTGTTGAGTGTCTGAAATGTGTTACCGTGTGTGTGAGTGAAATGTGTAACCGTTTGTGTGTGAAGTGTGTAACCGTGTGAGTGAGAGTGAAATGTGTAACCGTGTGACACAGTGAGTGAAATGTGTAACCGTGTTACACAGTGAGTGAAATGTGTAACCGAGTGACACAGTGAATGAAATGTGTAACCGTGTGACAGTGTCTGAAATGTCTAACCATGTGAGTGTCTGAAATGTGTAACCGTGAGTGTGAGTGAAATGTGTAACCGTGTGAGTGCCAGAAATGTGTAACCGTGTGACACAGTGAGTGAAATGTGTAACCGTGTGAGTGTGAGTGAAATGTGCAACCGTGTGTGTCTGAAATGTGTAACCGTGTGAGTGTCCGAAATGTGTAACCGTGTGTGTGAGTGAAGTGTGTAACCGTGTGAGTGAGAGTGAAATGTGTCATTGTGTGACACAGTGAGTGAAATGTGTAACCGTGTGACACAGTGAGTGAAACGTGCAACCGTGTTACACAGTGAGTGAAATGTGTAACCGTGTGACACAGTGAATGAAATGTGTAACCGTGTGACAGTGTCTGAAATGTCTAACCATGTGAGTGTCTGAAATCTGTAACCGTGAGTGTGAGTGAAATGTGTAACCTTGTGAGTGCCTGAAATGTGTAACCGTGTGTGTGTCTGAAATGTGTAACCGTGTGTGTGAGTGAAATGTGTAACCGTGTGAGTGTGAGTGAAATGTGTAACCGTGTGACGCAGTGTGAATTGTGTAACCGTGTGACACAGTGAGTGAAATGTGTAATTGTGTGAGTGTGCGTGAAATGTGTAACCGTGTGTGTCTGAAATGTGTAACCGTGTGTGTCTTAAATGTGTAACCGTGTGTGTGAGTGAAATGTGTAACCGTGTGTGTGAGTGAAGTGTGTAACTGTGTGAGTGAGAGTGAAATGTGTAATCGTGTGACACAGTGAGTGAAATGTGTAACCGTGTGACACAGTGAGTGAAATGTGTAACCGTGTTACAGTGAGTGAAATGTGTAACCGTGTGACACAGTGAGTGAAATGTGTAACTGTGTGAGAGTGTCTGAAATCTGTAACCGTGTGAGTGTGAGTGAAATGTATAACCGTGAGTGAAATGTGCAACCGTGTGTGTGTCTGAAGTGTGTAACTGTGTGAGTGTCTGAAATATGTAACCGTGTGAGTTTCTGAAATGTGTAACCGTGTGTGAGTGAAATGTGTAACCGTGTGAGTGTGAGTGAAATGTGTAACTGTGTGACACAGTGAGTGAAATGTGCAATCGTGTGACACAGTGTGTGAAATGTGTAACCGTGTGACACAGTGAGGGAAAGTGTAACCGTGTGACACGGTGAGTGAAATGTGTAACCGTTCGACACAGTGAGTGAAATGTGTAACTGTGTGACACAGTGAGTGAAATGTGTAACCGTGTGACAGAGTGAGTGAAATGTGTCACCGTGTGACACAGGGAGTGAAATGTGTCACCGGGTGACAGTGAGTGAAATGTGTCACTGTGTGACACAGTGAGTGAAATGTGTCACCGTGTGACACAGTGAGTAAAATGTGTAACCGTGTGACACAGTGACTGAAATGTGTAACCGTGTGGCACAGAGTGAAATGTGTAAACGTGTGACACAGTGAGTGAAATGTGTCACCATGTTAGTGTCTGAAATGCGAAACCGTGTGAGTGTCTGAAATGCATAACCGTGTGACATTGTCTGAAATGCCTAACTGTGTGACAGTGTCTGAAATGTGTAACCGTGTGAGTGTCTGAAATGTGTAATCGTGTGAGTGTCTGAAATGTGTAACCGTGTGAGTGTGTAACCGTGTGAGTGTCTGAAATGTGTAACCGTGTGAGTGTGAGTGAAATGTGTAACCGTGTGAGTGTCTGAAATGTGTAACCTTGTGACAGTGTCTGAAATGTGTAACCGTGTGAGTATCTGAAATGTGTAACCGTGTGAGTGTCTGAAATGTGTTACCGTGTGTGTGAGTGAAATGTGCAACCGTGTGTGTGAGTGAAATGTGTAACCGTGTGACACAGCGAGTGAAATGTGTAACCGTGTTACACAGTGAGTTAAATGTGTAACCGTGTGACACAGTGAATGAAATGTGTAACTGTGTGCTGTGTGAGTGTCTGAAATGTCTAACCGTGTGAGTGTCTGAAATCTGTAACCGTGTGAGTGTGAGTGAAATGTGTAACCGTGTGAGTATCTGAAATGTGTAACCGTGTGAGTGTCTGAAATGTGTAATCGTGTGTGTCTGAAATGTGTAACCGTGTGTGTGAGTGAAATGTGTAACCGTGTGAGTGTGTGTGAAATGTGTAACCGTGTGACACAGTGAGTGAAATGTGTCACCGTGTGGCACAGTGAGTGAAACGTGTAACCGTGTGAGTGTCTGAAATGTGTAATCGTGTGAGTGTCTGAAATGTGTAACCGTGTGAGTGTGAGTGAAGTGTGTAACCGTGTGAGTGTCTGAAATGTGTAACCTTGTGACAGTGTCTGAAATGTGTAACCGTGTGAGTATCTGAAATGTGTAACCGTGTGAGTGTGAGTGAAATGTGTAACCGTGTGACGCTGTGTGAATTGTGTAACCGTGTGACACAGTGAGTGAAATGTGTAACCGTGTGAGTGTGCGTGAAGTGTGTAACCGTGTGTGTCTGAAATGTGTAACCGTGTGAGTGTCTGAAATGTGTAACCGTGTGTGTGAGTGAAATGTGTAACCGTGTGTGTGAGTGAAGTGTGTAACTGTGTGAGTGAGAGTGAAATGTGTAATCGTGTGACACAGTGAGTGAAATGTGTAACCGTGTGACACAGTGAGTGAAATGTGTAACCGTGTTACAGTGAGTGAAATGTGTAACCGTGTGACTCAGTGAGTGAAATGTGTAACTGTGTGAGAGTGTCTGAAATCTGTAACCGTGTGAGTGTGAGTGAAATGTATAACCGTGAGTGAAATGTGTGACCGTGTGTGTGTCTGAAATGTGTAACCGTGTGAGTGTCTGAAACATGTAACCGTGTGAGTTTCTGAAATGTGTAACCGTGTGTGAGTGAAATGTTTAACCGTGTGAGTGTGAGTGAAATGTGTAACTGTGTGACACAGTGAGTGAAATGTGTAACCGTGTGACACAGTGAGTAAAATGTGTAACCGTGTGACACAGTGAGGGAAAGTGTAACCGTGTGACACGGTGAGTGAAATGTGTAACCGTTCGACACAGTGAGTGAAATGTGTAACTGTGTGACACAGTGAGTGAAATGTGTAACCGTGTGACAGAGTGAGTGAAATGTGTCACCGTGTGACACAGGGAGTGAAATGTGTCACCGGGTGACAGTGAGTGAAATGTGTCACCGTGTGACACAGTGAGTGAAATGTGTAACCGTGTGACACAGTGACTGAAATGTGTAACCGTGTGGCACAGTGAGTGAAATGTGTAAACGTGTGACACAGTGAGTGAAATGTGTCACCATGTTAGTGTCTGAAATGCGTAACCGTGTGAGTGTCTGAAATGCATAACCGTGTGACAGTGTCTGAAATGCCTAACTGTGTGACAGTGTCTGAAATGTGTAACCGTGTGAGTGTCTGAAATGTGTAATCGTGTGAGTGTCTGAAATGTGTAACCGTGTGAGTGTGTAACCGTGTGAGTGTCTGAAATGTATAACCGTGTGAGTGTGAGTGAAATGTGTAACCGTGTGAGTGTCTGAAATGTGTAACCTTGTGACAGTGTCTGAAATGTGTAACCGTGTGAGTATCTGAAATGTGTAACCGTGAGTGTGAGTGAAATGTGTAACCTTGTGAGTGCCTGAAATGTGTAACCGTGTGTGTGTCTGAAATGTGTAACCGTGTGTGTGAGTGAAATGTGTAACCGTGTGAGTGTGAGTGAAATGTGTAACCGTGTGACGCAGTGTGAATTGTGTAACCGTGTGACACAGTGAGTGAAATGTGTAACTGTGTGAGTGTGCGTGAAATGTGTAACCGTGTGTGTCTGAAATGTGTAACCGTGTGTGTCTTAAATGTGTAACCGTGTGTGTGAGTGAAATGTGTAACCGTGTGTGTGAGTGAAGTGTGTAACTGTGTGAGTGAGAGTGAAATGTGTAATCGTGTGACACAGTGAGTGAAATGTGTAACCGTGTGACACAGTGAGTGAAATGTGTAACCGTGTTACAGTGAGTGAAATGTGTAACCGTGTGACACAGTGAGTGAAATGTGTAACTGTGTGAGAGTGTCTGAAATCTGTAACCGTGTGAGTGTGAGTGAAATGTATAACCGTGAGTGAAATGTGCAACCGTGTGTGTGTCTGAAGTGTGTAACTGTGTGAGTGTCTGAAATATGTAACCGTGTGAGTTTCTGAAATGTGTAACCGTGTGTGTGAAATGTGTAACCGTGTGAGTGTGAGTGAAATGTGTAACTGTGTGACACAGTGAGTGAAATGTGCAATCGTGTGACACAGTGTGTGAAATGTGTAACCGTGTGACACAGTGAGGGAAAGTGTAACCGTGTGACACGGTGAGTGAAATGTGTAACCGTTCGACACAGTGAGTGAAATGTGTAACTGTGTGACACAGTGAGTGAAATGTGTAACCGTGTGACAGAGTGAGTGAAATGTGTCACCGTGTGACACAGGGAGTGAAATGTGTCACCGGGTGACAGTGAGTGAAATGTGTCACTGTGTGACACAGTGAGTGAAATGTGTCACCGTGTGACACAGTGAGTGAAATGTGTAACCGTGTGACACAGTGACTGAAATGTGTAACCGTGTGGCACAGAGTGAAATGTGTAAACGTGTGACACAGTGAGTGAAATGTGTCACCATGTTAGTGTCTGAAATGCGTAACCGTGTGAGTGTCTGAAATGCATAACCGTGTGACAGTGTCTGAAATGCCTGACTGTGTGACAGTGTCTGAAATGTGTAACCGTGTGAGTGTCTGAAATGTGTAATCGTGTGAGTGTCTGAAATGTGTAACCGTGTGAGTGTGTAACCGTGTGAGTGTCTGAAATGTATAACCGTGTGAGTGTGAGTGAAATGTGTAACCGTGTGAGTGTCTGAAATGTGTAACCTTGTGACAGTGTCTGAAATGTGTAACCGTGTGAGTATCTGAAATGTGTAACCGTGTGAGTGTCTGAAATGTGTTACCGTGTGAGTGAGTGAAATGTGCAACCGTGTGAGTGAGTGAAATGTGTAACCGTGTGACACAGCGAGTGAAATGTGTAACCGTGTTACAAGGTGAGTTAAATGTGTAACCGTGTGACACAGTGAATGAAATGTGTAACTGTGTGCTGTGTGAGTGTCTGAAATGTCTAACCGTGTGAGTGTCTGAAATCTGTAACCGTGTGAGTGTGAGTGAAATGTGTAACCGTGTGAGTATCTGAAATGTGTAACCGTGTGAGTGTCTGAAATGTGTAATCGTGTGTGTCTGAAATGTGTAACCGTGTGTGTGAGTGAAAGGTGTAACCGTGTGAGTGTGTGTGAAATGTGTAACCGTGTGACACAGTGAGTGAAATGTGTCACCGTGTGGCACAGTGAGTGAAACGTGTAACCGTGTGAGTGTCTGAAATGTGTAATCGTGTGAGTGTCTGAAATGTGTAACCGTGTGAGTGTGAGTGAAGTGTGTAACCGTGTGAGTGTCTGAAATGTGTAACCTTGTGACAGTGTCTGAAATGTGTTACCGTGTGAGTATCTGAAATGTGTAACCGTGTGAGTGTGAGTGAAATGTGTAACCGTGTGACGCTGTGTGAATTGTGTAACCGTGTGACACAGTGAGTGAAATGTGTAACCGTGTGAGTGTGCGTGAAGTGTGTATCCGTGTGTGTCTGAAATGTGTAACCGTGTGAGTGTCTGAAATGTGTAACCGTGTGTGTGAGTGAAATGTGTAACCGTGTGTGTGAGTGAAGTGTGTAACTGTGTGAGTGAGAGTGAAATGTGTAATCGTGTGACACAGTGAGTGAAATGTGTAACCGTGTGACACAGTGAGTGAAATGTGTAACCGTGTTACAGTGAGTGAAATGTGTAACCGTGTGACTCAGTGAGTGAAATGTGTAACTGTGTGAGAGTGTCTGAAATCTGTAACCGTGTGAGTGTGAGTGAAATGTATAACCGTGAGTGAAATGTGTGACCGTGTGTGTGTCTGAAATGTGTAACCGTGTGAGTGTCTGAAACATGTAACCGTGTGAGTTTCTGAAATGTGTAACCGTGTGTGAGTGAAATGTGTAACCGTGTGAGTGTGAGTGAAATGTGTAACTGTGTGACACAGTGAGTGAAATGTGTAACCGTGTGACACAGTGAGTAAAATGTGTAACCGTGTGACACAGTGAGGGAAAGTGTAACCGTGTGACACGGTGAGTGAAATGTGTAACCGTTCGACACAGTGAGTGAAATGTGTAACTGTGTGACACAGTGAGTGAAATGTGTAACCGTGTGACAGAGTGAGTGAAATGTGTCACCGTGTGACACAGGGAGTGAAATGTGTCACCGGGTGACAGTGAGTGAAATGTGTCACCGTGTGACACAGTGAGTGAAATGTGTAACCGTGTGACACAGTGACTGAAATGTGTAACCGTGTGGCACAGTGAGTGAAATGTGTAAACGTGTGACACAGTGAGTGAAATGTGTCACCATGTTAGTGTCTGAAATGCGTAACCGTGTGAGTGTCTGAAATGCATAACCGTGTGACAGTGTCTGAAATGCCTAACTGTGTGACAGTGTCTGAAATGTGTAACCGTGTGAGTGTCTGAAATGTGTAATCGTGTGAGTGTCTGAAATGTGTAACCGTGTGAGTGTGTAACCGTGTGAGTGTCTGAAATGTATAACCGTGTGAGTGTGAGTGAAATGTGTAACCGTGTGAGTGTCTGAAATGTGTAACCTTGTGACAGTGTCTGAAATGTGTAACCGTGTGAGTATCTGAAATGTGTAACCGTGAGTGTGAGTGAAATGTGTAACCTTGTGAGTGCCTGAAATGTGTAACCGTGTGTGTGTCTGAAATGTGTAACCGTGTGTGTGAGTGAAATGTGTAACCGTGTGAGTGTGAGTGAAATGTGTAACCGTGTGACGCAGTGTGAATTGTGTAACCGTGTGACACAGTGAGTGAAATGTGTAACTGTGTGAGTGTGCGTGAAATGTGTAACCGTGTGTGTCTGAAATGTGTAACCGTGTGTGTCTTAAATGTGTAACCGTGTGTGTGAGTGAAATGTGTAACCGTGTGTGTGAGTGAAGTGTGTAACTGTGTGAGTGAGAGTGAAATGTGTAATCGTGTGACACAGTGAGTGAAATGTGTAACCGTGTGACACAGTGAGTGAAATGTGTAACCGTGTTACAGTGAGTGAAATGTGTAACCGTGTGACACAGTGAGTGAAATGTGTAACTGTGTGAGAGTGTCTGAAATCTGTAACCGTGTGAGTGTGAGTGAAATGTATAACCGTGAGTGAAATGTGCAACCGTGTGTGTGTCTGAAGTGTGTAACTGTGTGAGTGTCTGAAATATGTAACCGTGTGAGTTTCTGAAATGTGTAACCGTGTGTGAGTGAAATGTGTAACCGTGTGAGTGTGAGTGAAATGTGTAACTGTGTGACACAGTGAGTGAAATGTGCAATCGTGTGACACAGTGTGTGAAATGTGTAACCGTGTGACACAGTGAGGGAAAGTGTAACCGTGTGACACGGTGAGTGAAATGTGTAACCGTTCGACACAGTGAGTGAAATGTGTAACTGTGTGACACAGTGAGTGAAATGTGTAACCGTGTGACAGAGTGAGTGAAATGTGTCACCGTGTGACACAGGGAGTGAAATGTGTCACCGGGTGACAGTGAGTGAAATGTGTCACTGTGTGACACAGTGAGTGAAATGTGTCACCGTGTGACACAGTGAGTGAAATGTGTAACCGTGTGACACATTGACTGAAATGTGTAACCGTGTGGCACAGAGTGAAATGTGTAAACGTGTGACACAGTGAGTGAAATGTGTCACCATGTTAGTGTCTGAAATGCGTAACCGTGTGAGTGTCTGAAATGCATAACCGTGTGACAGTGTCTGAAATGCCTAACTGTGTGACAGTGTCTGAAATGTGTAACCGTGTGAGTGTCTGAAATGTGTAATCGTGTGAGTGTCTGAAATGTGTAACCGTGTGAGTGTGTAACCGTGTGAGTGTCTGAAATGTATAACCGTGTGAGTGTGAGTGAAATGTGTAACCGTGTGAGTGTCTGAAATGTGTAACCTTGTGACAGTGTCTGAAATGTGTAACCGTGTGAGTATCTGAAATGTGTAACCGTGTGAGTGTCTGAAATGTGTTACCGTGTGTGTGAGTGAAATGTGCAACCGTGTGAGTGAGTGAAATGTGTAACCGTGTGACACAGCGAGTGAAATGTGTAACCGTGTTACACAGTGAGTTAAATGTGTAACCGTGTGACACAGTGAATGAAATGTGCAACTGTGTGCTGTGTGAGTGTCTGAAATGTCTAACCGTGTGAGTGTCTGAAATCTGTAACCGTGTGAGTGTGAGTGAAATGTGTAACCGTGTGAGTATCTGAAATGTGTAACCGTGTGAGTGTCTGAAATGTGTAATCGTGTGTGTCTGAAATGTGTAACCGTGTGTGTGAGTGAAATGTGTAACCTTGTGACAGTGTCTGAAATGTGTAACCGTGTGAGTATCTGAAATGTGTAACCGTGTGGCACAGTGAGTGAAACGTGTAACCGTGTGAGTGTCTGAAATGTGTAATCGTGTGAGTGTCTGAAATGTGTAACCGTGTGAGTGTGAGTGAAGTATGTAACCGTGTGAGTGTCTGAAATGTGTAACCTTGTGACAGTGTCTGAAATGTGTAACCGTGTGAGTATCTGAAATGTGTAACCGTGTGAGTGTGAGTGAAATGTGTAACCGTGTGACGCTGTGTGAATTGTGTAACCGTGTGACACAGTGAGTGAAATGTGTAACCGTGTGAGTGTGCGTGAAGTGTGTAACCGTGTGTGTCTGAAATGTGTAACCGTGTGAGTGTCTGAAATGTGTAACCGTGTGTGTGAGTGAAATGTGTAACCGTGTGTGTGAGTGAAGTGTGTAACTGTGTGAGTGAGAGTGAAATGTGTAATCGTGTGACACAGTGAGTGAAATGTGTAACCGTGTTACAGTGAGTGAAATGTGTAACCGTGTGACTCAGTGAGTGAAATGTGTAACTGTGTGAGAGTGTCTGAAATCTGTAACCGTGTGAGTGTGAGTGAAATGTATAACCGTGAGTGAAATGTGTGACCGTGTGTGTGTCTGAAATGTGTAACCGTGTGAGTGTCTGAAACATGTAACCGTGTGAGTTTCTGAAATGTGTAACCGTGTGTGAGTGAAATGTGTAACCGTGTGAGTGTGAGTGAAATGTGTAACTGTGTGACACAGTGAGTGAAATGTGTAACCGTGTGACACAGTGAGTAAAATGTGTAACCGTGTGACACAGTGAGGGAAAGTGTAACCGTGTGACACGGTGAGTGAAATGTGTAACCGTTCGACACAGTGAGTGAAATGTGTAACTGTGTGACACAGTGAGTGAAATGTGTAACCGTGTGACAGAGTGAGTGAAATGTGTCACCGTGTGACACAGGGAGTGAAATGTGTCACCGGGTGACAGTGAGTGAAATGTGTCACCGTGTGACACAGTGAGTGAAATGTGTAACCGTGTGACACAGTGACTGAAATGTGTAACCGTGTGGCACAGTGAGTGAAATGTGTAAACGTGTGACACAGTGAGTGAAATGTGTCACCATGTTAGTGTCTGAAATGCGTAACCGTGTGAGTGTCTGAAATGCATAACCGTGTGACAGTGTCTGAAATGCCTAACTGTGTGACAGTGTCTGAAATGTGTAACCGTGTGAGTGTCTGAAATGTGTAATCGTGTGAGTGTCTGAAATGTGTAACCGTGTGAGTGTGTAACCGTGTGAGTGTCTGAAATGTATAACCGTGTGAGTGTGAGTGAAATGTGTAACCGTGTGAGTGTCTGAAATGTGTAACCTTGTGACAGTGTCTGAAATGTGTAACCGTGTGAGTATCTGAAATGTGTAACCGTGTGAGTGTCTGAAATGTGTTACCGTGTGTGTGAGTGAAATGTGTAACCGTGTGTGTGAGTGAAATATGTAACCGTGTGTGTGTGAAATGTGTAACCGTGTGAGTGAGTGAAATGTGTAACCGTGTGACACAGCGAGTGAAATGTGTAACCGTGTTACACAGTGAGTGAAATGTGTAACCGTGTGACACAGTGAATGAAATGTGTAACTGTGTGCTGTGAGTGTCTGAAATGTCTAACCGTGTGAGTGTCTGAAATCTGTAACCGTGTGAGTGTGAGTGAAATGTGTAACCGTGTGAGTATCTGAAATGTGTAACCGTGTGAGTGTCTGAAATGTGTAATCGTGTGTGTCTGAAATGTGTAACCGTGTGTGTGAGTGAAATGTGTAACCGTGTGAGTGTGCGTGAAATGTGTAACCGTGTGACACAGTGAGTGAAATGTGTCACCGTGTGGCACACTGAGTGAAATGTATAACCGTGTGAGTGTGAGTGAAATGTGTAACCGTGTGAGTGTCTGAAATGTGTAACCTTGTGACAGTGTCTGAAATGCGTAACCGTGTGAGTATCTGAAATGTGTAACCGTGTGAGTGTCTGAAATGTGTTACCGTGTGTGTGAGTGAAATGTGTAACCGTGTGTGTGAGTGAAATATGTAACCGTGTGCGTGTGAAATGTGTAACCGTGTGAGTGAGTGAAATGTGTAACCGTGTGACACAGCGAGTGAAATGTGTAACCGTGTTACACAGTGAGTGAAATGTGTAACCGTGTGACACAGTGAATGAAATGTGTAACTGTGTGCTGTGTGAGTGTCTGAAATGTCTAACCGTGTGAGTGTCTGAAATCTGTAACCGTGCGAGTGTGAGTGAAATGTGTAACCATGTGAGTATCTGAAATGTGTAACCGTGTGAGTGTCTGAAATGTGTAATCGTGTGTGTCTGAAATGTGTAACCGTGTGTGTGAGTGAAATGTGTAACCGTGTGAGTGTGCGTGAAATGTGTAACCGTGTGACACAGTGAGTGAAATGTGTCACCGTGTGACACAGTGAGTGAAACGTGTAACCGTGTGAGTGTCTGAAATGTGTAATCGTGTGAGTGTCTGAAATGTGTAACCGTGTGAGTGTGAGTGAAGTGTGTAACCGTGTGAGTGTCTGAAATGTGTAACCTTGTGACAGTGTCTGAAATGTGTAAGCGTGTGAGTATCTGAAATGTGTAACAGTGCGAGTGTCTGAAATGTGTAATCGTGTGTGTCTGAAATGTGTAACCGTGTGTGTGAGTGAAATGTGTAACCGTGTGAGTATCTGAAATGTGTAACCGTGTGAGTGTGAGTGAAATGTGTAACCGTGTGACGCTGTGTGAATTGTGTAACCGTGTGACACAGTGAGTGAAATGTGTAACCGTGTGAGTGTGCGTGAAGTGTGTAACCGTGTGTGTCTGAAATGTGTAACCGTGTGAGTGTCTGAAATGTGTAACCGTGTGTGTGAGTGAAATGTGTAACCGTGTGTGTGAGTGAAGTGTGTAACTGTGTGAGTGAGAGTGAAATGTGTAATCGTGTGACACAGTGAGTGAAATGTGTAACCGTGTGACACAGTGAGTGAAATGTGTAACCGTGTTACAGTGAGTGAAATGTGTAACCGTGTGACTCAGTGAGTGAAATGTGTAACTGTGTGAGAGTGTCTGAAATCTGTAACCGTGTGAGTGTGAGTGAAATGTATAACCGTGAGTGAAATGTGTGACCGTGTGTGTGTCTGAAATGTGTAACCGTGTGAGTGTCTGAAACATGTAACCGTGTGAGTTTCTGAAATGTGTAACCGTGTGTGAGTGAAATGTTTAACCGTGTGAGTGTGAGTGAAATGTGTAACTGTGTGACACAGTGAGTGAAATGTGTAACCGTGTGACACAGTGAGTAAAATGTGTAACCGTGTGACACAGTGAGGGAAAGTGTAACCGTGTGACACGGTGAGTGAAATGTGTAACCGTTCGACACAGTGAGTGAAATGTGTAACTGTGTGACACAGTGAGTGAAATGTGTAACCGTGTGACAGAGTGAGTGAAATGTGTCACCGTGTGACACAGGGAGTGAAATGTGTCACCGGGTGACAGTGAGTGAAATGTGTCACCGTGTGACACAGTGAGTGAAATGTGTAACCGTGTGACACAGTGACTGAAATGTGTAACCGTGTGGCACAGTGAGTGAAATGTGTAAACGTGTGACACAGTGAGTGAAATGTGTCACCATGTTAGTGTCTGAAATGCGTAACCGTGTGAGTGTCTGAAATGCATAACCGTGTGACAGTGTCTGAAATGCCTAACTGTGTGACAGTGTCTGAAATGTGTAACCGTGTGAGTGTCTGAAATGTGTAATCGTGTGAGTGTCTGAAATGTGTAACCGTGTGAGTGTGTAACCGTGTGAGTGTCTGAAATGTATAACCGTGTGAGTGTGAGTGAAATGTGTAACCGTGTGAGTGTCTGAAATGTGTAACCTTGTGACAGTGTCTGAAATGTGTAACCGTGTGAGTATCTGAAATGTGTAACCGTGAGTGTGAGTGAAATGTGTAACCTTGTGAGTGCCTGAAATGTGTAACCGTGTGTGTGTCTGAAATGTGTAACCGTGTGTGTGAGTGAAATGTGTAACCGTGTGAGTGTGAGTGAAATGTGTAACCGTGTGACGCAGTGTGAATTGTGTAACCGTGTGACACAGTGAGTGAAATGTGTAACTGTGTGAGTGTGCGTGAAATGTGTAACCGTGTGTGTCTGAAATGTGTAACCGTGTGTGTCTTAAATGTGTAACCGTGTGTGTGAGTGAAATGTGTAACCGTGTGTGTGAGTGAAGTGTGTAACTGTGTGAGTGAGAGTGAAATGTGTAATCGTGTGACACAGTGAGTGAAATGTGTAACCGTGTGACACAGTGAGTGAAATGTGTAACCGTGTTACAGTGAGTGAAATGTGTAACCGTGTGACACAGTGAGTGAAATGTGTAACTGTGTGAGAGTGTCTGAAATCTGTAACCGTGTGAGTGTGAGTGAAATGTATAACCGTGAGTGAAATGTGCAACCGTGTGTGTGTCTGAAGTGTGTAACTGTGTGAGTGTCTGAAATATGTAACCGTGTGAGTTTCTGAAATGTGTAACCGTGTGTGTGAAATGTGTAACCGTGTGAGTGTGAGTGAAATGTGTAACTGTGTGACACAGTGAGTGAAATGTGCAATCGTGTGACACAGTGTGTGAAATGTGTAACCGTGTGACACAGTGAGGGAAAGTGTAACCGTGTGACACGGTGAGTGAAATGTGTAACCGTTCGACACAGTGAGTGAAATGTGTAACTGTGTGACACAGTGAGTGAAATGTGTAACCGTGTGACAGAGTGAGTGAAATGTGTCACCGTGTGACACAGGGAGTGAAATGTGTCACCGGGTGACAGTGAGTGAAATGTGTCACTGTGTGACACAGTGAGTGAAATGTGTCACCGTGTGACACAGTGAGTGAAATGTGTAACCGTGTGACACAGTGACTGAAATGTGTAACCGTGTGGCACAGAGTGAAATGTGTAAACGTGTGACACAGTGAGTGAAATGTGTCACCATGTTAGTGTCTGAAATGCGTAACCGTGTGAGTGTCTGAAATGCATAACCGTGTGACAGTGTCTGAAATGCCTGACTGTGTGACAGTGTCTGAAATGTGTAACCGTGTGAGTGTCTGAAATGTGTAATCGTGTGAGTGTCTGAAATGTGTAACCGTGTGAGTGTGTAACCGTGTGAGTGTCTGAAATGTATAACCGTGTGAGTGTGAGTGAAATGTGTAACCGTGTGAGTGTCTGAAATGTGTAACCTTGTGACAGTGTCTGAAATGTGTAACCGTGTGAGTATCTGAAATGTGTAACCGTGTGAGTGTCTGAAATGTGTTACCGTGTGAGTGAGTGAAATGTGCAACCGTGTGAGTGAGTGAAATGTGTAACCGTGTGACACAGCGAGTGAAATGTGTAACCGTGTTACAAGGTGAGTTAAATGTGTAACCGTGTGACACAGTGAATGAAATGTGTAACTGTGTGCTGTGTGAGTGTCTGAAATGTCTAACCGTGTGAGTGTCTGAAATCTGTAACCGTGTGAGTGTGAGTGAAATGTGTAACCGTGTGAGTATCTGAAATGTGTAACCGTGTGAGTGTCTGAAATGTGTAATCGTGTGTGTCTGAAATGTGTAACCGTGTGTGTGAGTGAAAGGTGTAACCGTGTGAGTGTGTGTGAAATGTGTAACCGTGTGACACAGTGAGTGAAATGTGTCACCGTGTGGCACAGTGAGTGAAACGTGTAACCGTGTGAGTGTCTGAAATGTGTAATCGTGTGAGTGTCTGAAATGTGTAACCGTGTGAGTGTGAGTGAAGTGTGTAACCGTGTGAGTGTCTGAAATGTGTAACCTTGTGACAGTGTCTGAAATGTGTTACCGTGTGAGTATCTGAAATGTGTAACCGTGTGAGTGTGAGTGAAATGTGTAACCGTGTGACGCTGTGTGAATTGTGTAACCGTGTGACACAGTGAGTGAAATGTGTAACCGTGTGAGTGTGCGTGAAGTGTGTATCCGTGTGTGTCTGAAATGTGTAACCGTGTGAGTGTCTGAAATGTGTAACCGTGTGTGTGAGTGAAATGTGTAACCGTGTGTGTGAGTGAAGTGTGTAACTGTGTGAGTGAGAGTGAAATGTGTAATCGTGTGACACAGTGAGTGAAATGTGTAACCGTGTGACACAGTGAGTGAAATGTGTAACCGTGTTACAGTGAGTGAAATGTGTAACCGTGTGACTCAGTGAGTGAAATGTGTAACTGTGTGAGAGTGTCTGAAATCTGTAACCGTGTGAGTGTGAGTGAAATGTATAACCGTGAGTGAAATGTGTGACCGTGTGTGTGTCTGAAATGTGTAACCGTGTGAGTGTCTGAAACATGTAACCGTGTGAGTTTCTGAAATGTGTAACCGTGTGTGAGTGAAATGTGTAACCGTGTGAGTGTGAGTGAAATGTGTAACTGTGTGACACAGTGAGTGAAATGTGTAACCGTGTGACACAGTGAGTAAAATGTGTAACCGTGTGACACAGTGAGGGAAAGTGTAACCGTGTGACACGGTGAGTGAAATGTGTAACCGTTCGACACAGTGAGTGAAATGTGTAACTGTGTGACACAGTGAGTGAAATGTGTAACCGTGTGACAGAGTGAGTGAAATGTGTCACCGTGTGACACAGGGAGTGAAATGTGTCACCGGGTGACAGTGAGTGAAATGTGTCACCGTGTGACACAGTGAGTGAAATGTGTAACCGTGTGACACAGTGACTGAAATGTGTAACCGTGTGGCACAGTGAGTGAAATGTGTAAACGTGTGACACAGTGAGTGAAATGTGTCACCATGTTAGTGTCTGAAATGCGTAACCGTGTGAGTGTCTGAAATGCATAACCGTGTGACAGTGTCTGAAATGCCTAACTGTGTGACAGTGTCTGAAATGTGTAACCGTGTGAGTGTCTGAAATGTGTAATCGTGTGAGTGTCTGAAATGTGTAACCGTGTGAGTGTGTAACCGTGTGAGTGTCTGAAATGTATAACCGTGTGAGTGTGAGTGAAATGTGTAACCGTGTGAGTGTCTGAAATGTGTAACCTTGTGACAGTGTCTGAAATGTGTAACCGTGTGAGTATCTGAAATGTGTAACCGTGAGTGTGAGTGAAATGTGTAACCTTGTGAGTGCCTGAAATGTGTAACCGTGTGTGTGTCTGAAATGTGTAACCGTGTGTGTGAGTGAAATGTGTAACCGTGTGAGTGTGAGTGAAATGTGTAACCGTGTGACGCAGTGTGAATTGTGTAACCGTGTGACACAGTGAGTGAAATGTGTAACTGTGTGAGTGTGCGTGAAATGTGTAACCGTGTGTGTCTGAAATGTGTAACCGTGTGTGTCTTAAATGTGTAACCGTGTGTGTGAGTGAAATGTGTAACCGTGTGTGTGAGTGAAGTGTGTAACTGTGTGAGTGAGAGTGAAATGTGTAATCGTGTGACACAGTGAGTGAAATGTGTAACCGTGTGACACAGTGAGTGAAATGTGTAACCGTGTTACAGTGAGTGAAATGTGTAACCGTGTGACACAGTGAGTGAAATGTGTAACTGTGTGAGAGTGTCTGAAATCTGTAACCGTGTGAGTGTGAGTGAAATGTATAACCGTGAGTGAAATGTGCAACCGTGTGTGTGTCTGAAGTGTGTAACTGTGTGAGTGTCTGAAATATGTAACCGTGTGAGTTTCTGAAATGTGTAACCGTGTGTGAGTGAAATGTGTAACCGTGTGAGTGTGAGTGAAATGTGTAACTGTGTGACACAGTGAGTGAAATGTGCAATCGTGTGACACAGTGTGTGAAATGTGTAACCGTGTGACACAGTGAGGGAAAGTGTAACCGTGTGACACGGTGAGTGAAATGTGTAACCGTTCGACACAGTGAGTGAAATGTGTAACTGTGTGACACAGTGAGTGAAATGTGTAACCGTGTGACAGAGTGAGTGAAATGTGTCACCGTGTGACACAGGGAGTGAAATGTGTCACCGGGTGACAGTGAGTGAAATGTGTCACTGTGTGACACAGTGAGTGAAATGTGTCACCGTGTGACACAGTGAGTGAAATGTGTAACCGTGTGACACATTGACTGAAATGTGTAACCGTGTGGCACAGAGTGAAATGTGTAAACGTGTGACACAGTGAGTGAAATGTGTCACCATGTTAGTGTCTGAAATGCGTAACCGTGTGAGTGTCTGAAATGCATAACCGTGTGACAGTGTCTGAAATGCCTAACTGTGTGACAGTGTCTGAAATGTGTAACCGTGTGAGTGTCTGAAATGTGTAATCGTGTGAGTGTCTGAAATGTGTAACCGTGTGAGTGTGTAACCGTGTGAGTGTCTGAAATGTATAACCGTGTGAGTGTGAGTGAAATGTGTAACCGTGTGAGTGTCTGAAATGTGTAACCTTGTGACAGTGTCTGAAATGTGTAACCGTGTGAGTATCTGAAATGTGTAACCGTGTGAGTGTCTGAAATGTGTTACCGTGTGTGTGAGTGAAATGTGCAACCGTGTGAGTGAGTGAAATGTGTAACCGTGTGACACAGCGAGTGAAATGTGTAACCGTGTTACACAGTGAGTTAAATGTGTAACCGTGTGACACAGTGAATGAAATGTGCAACTGTGTGCTGTGTGAGTGTCTGAAATGTCTAACCGTGTGAGTGTCTGAAATCTGTAACCGTGTGAGTGTGAGTGAAATGTGTAACCGTGTGAGTATCTGAAATGTGTAACCGTGTGAGTGTCTGAAATGTGTAATCGTGTGTGTCTGAAATGTGTAACCGTGTGTGTGAGTGAAATGTGTAACCTTGTGACAGTGTCTGAAATGTGTAACCGTGTGAGTATCTGAAATGTGTAACCGTGTGGCACAGTGAGTGAAACGTGTAACCGTGTGAGTGTCTGAAATGTGTAATCGTGTGAGTGTCTGAAATGTGTAACCGTGTGAGTGTGAGTGAAGTATGTAACCGTGTGAGTGTCTGAAATGTGTAACCTTGTGACAGTGTCTGAAATGTGTAACCGTGTGAGTATCTGAAATGTGTAACCGTGTGAGTGTGAGTGAAATGTGTAACCGTGTGACGCTGTGTGAATTGTGTAACCGTGTGACACAGTGAGTGAAATGTGTAACCGTGTGAGTGTGCGTGAAGTGTGTAACCGTGTGTGTCTGAAATGTGTAACCGTGTGAGTGTCTGAAATGTGTAACCGTGTGTGTGAGTGAAATGTGTAACCGTGTGTGTGAGTGAAGTGTGTAACTGTGTGAGTGAGAGTGAAATGTGTAATCGTGTGACACAGTGAGTGAAATGTGTAACCGTGTTACAGTGAGTGAAATGTGTAACCGTGTGACTCAGTGAGTGAAATGTGTAACTGTGTGAGAGTGTCTGAAATCTGTAACCGTGTGAGTGTGAGTGAAATGTATAACCGTGAGTGAAATGTGTGACCGTGTGTGTGTCTGAAATGTGTAACCGTGTGAGTGTCTGAAACATGTAACCGTGTGAGTTTCTGAAATGTGTAACCGTGTGTGAGTGAAATGTGTAACCGTGTGAGTGTGAGTGAAATGTGTAACTGTGTGACACAGTGAGTGAAATGTGTAACCGTGTGACACAGTGAGTAAAATGTGTAACCGTGTGACACAGTGAGGGAAAGTGTAACCGTGTGACACGGTGAGTGAAATGTGTAACCGTTCGACACAGTGAGTGAAATGTGTAACTGTGTGACACAGTGAGTGAAATGTGTAACCGTGTGACAGAGTGAGTGAAATGTGTCACCGTGTGACACAGGGAGTGAAATGTGTCACCGGGTGACAGTGAGTGAAATGTGTCACCGTGTGACACAGTGAGTGAAATGTGTAACCGTGTGACACAGTGACTGAAATGTGTAACCGTGTGGCACAGTGAGTGAAATGTGTAAACGTGTGACACAGTGAGTGAAATGTGTCACCATGTTAGTGTCTGAAATGCGTAACCGTGTGAGTGTCTGAAATGCATAACCGTGTGACAGTGTCTGAAATGCCTAACTGTGTGACAGTGTCTGAAATGTGTAACCGTGTGAGTGTCTGAAATGTGTAATCGTGTGAGTGTCTGAAATGTGTAACCGTGTGAGTGTGTAACCGTGTGAGTGTCTGAAATGTATAACCGTGTGAGTGTGAGTGAAATGTGTAACCGTGTGAGTGTCTGAAATGTGTAACCTTGTGACAGTGTCTGAAATGTGTAACCGTGTGAGTATCTGAAATGTGTAACCGTGTGAGTGTCTGAAATGTGTTACCGTGTGTGTGAGTGAAATGTGTAACCGTGTGTGTGAGTGAAATATGTAACCGTGTGTGTGTGAAATGTGTAACCGTGTGAGTGAGTGAAATGTGTAACCGTGTGACACAGCGAGTGAAATGTGTAACCGTGTTACACAGTGAGTGAAATGTGTAACCGTGTGACACAGTGAATGAAATGTGTAACTGTGTGCTGTGAGTGTCTGAAATGTCTAACCGTGTGAGTGTCTGAAATCTGTAACCGTGTGAGTGTGAGTGAAATGTGTAACCGTGTGAGTATCTGAAATGTGTAACCGTGTGAGTGTCTGAAATGTGTAATCGTGTGTGTCTGAAATGTGTAACCGTGTGTGTGAGTGAAATGTGTAACCGTGTGAGTGTGCGTGAAATGTGTAACCGTGTGACACAGTGAGTGAAATGTGTCACCGTGTGGCACACTGAGTGAAATGTATAACCGTGTGAGTGTGAGTGAAATGTGTAACCGTGTGAGTGTCTGAAATGTGTAACCTTGTGACAGTGTCTGAAATGCGTAACCGTGTGAGTATCTGAAATGTGTAACCGTGTGAGTGTCTGAAATGTGTTACCGTGTGTGTGAGTGAAATGTGTAACCGTGTGTGTGAGTGAAATATGTAACCGTGTGCGTGTGAAATGTGTAACCGTGTGAGTGAGTGAAATGTGTAACCGTGTGACACAGCGAGTGAAATGTGTAACCGTGTTACACAGTGAGTGAAATGTGTAACCGTGTGACACAGTGAATGAAATGTGTAACTGTGTGCTGTGTGAGTGTCTGAAATGTCTAACCGTGTGAGTGTCTGAAATCTGTAACCGTGCGAGTGTGAGTGAAATGTGTAACCATGTGAGTATCTGAAATGTGTAACCGTGTGAGTGTCTGAAATGTGTAATCGTGTGTGTCTGAAATGTGTAACCGTGTGTGTGAGTGAAATGTGTAACCGTGTGAGTGTGCGTGAAATGTGTAACCGTGTGACACAGTGAGTGAAATGTGTCACCGTGTGACACAGTGAGTGAAACGTGTAACCGTGTGAGTGTCTGAAATGTGTAATCGTGTGAGTGTCTGAAATGTGTAACCGTGTGAGTGTGAGTGAAGTGTGTAACCGTGTGAGTGTCTGAAATGTGTAACCTTGTGACAGTGTCTGAAATGTGTAAGCGTGTGAGTATCTGAAATGTGTAACAGTGCGAGTGTCTGAAATGTGTAATCGTGTGTGTCTGAAATGTGTAACCGTGTGTGTGAGTGAAATGTGTAACCGTGTGAGTGTGCGTGAAATGTGTAACTGTGTGACACAGTGAGTGAAATGTGTCACCGTGTGGCACAGTGAGTGAAATGTGTAACCGTGTGACATAGTGAGTGAAATGTGTAACCATGTGGCACAGTGACTGAAATGTGTAACCGTGTGGCACAGTGAGTGAAATGTGTAACCGTGTGGCACAGTGAGTGAAATGTGTAACCGTGTGGCACAGTGAGTGAAATGCGTAACCGTGTGACACAGTGAATGAAATGTGTAACCGTGTGACACAGTGAGTGAAATGTGTAACACAGAGTGAAATGTGTAACTGTGTGACACAGTGAGTGAAATGTGTAACCGTGTGAGACTGAGTGAAATGCCTAAAGTGTGACAGTGTCTGAAATGCGTCACCATGTGACAGTGTCTGAAATGTGTCCCCTGTGACAGTGTCTGAAATGCGTAACCGTGTTACAGCGTGTCAAATGTGTAACCGTGTGACAGCGTCTGAAATATGTAACCATGTGAGAGCGTCTGAAATGTGTAACCGTGTGACAGCGTCTGAAATGAGAGTGTCTGAAATGTGTAACCGTGTGACACAGTGAGTGAAATGTGTAACTGAGTGACAGTGTCTGAAATGTGTAACCGTGTGAGTGCCTGAAATCTGTAACCATGTGAGTGAGTGAAATGTGTAACCGTGTGAGAGTGACTGAAATGTGTAACCGTGTGTGTCTGAAATGTGTTACCGTGTGTGTGAGTGAAATGTGTAACCGTGTGTGTGAGTGAAATGTGTAACCGTGTGTGTGAGTGAAGTGTGTAACCGTGTGAGTGAGAGTGAAATGTGTAACCATGTGACACAGTGAATGAAATGTGTAACTGTGTGCTGTGTGACAGTGTCTGAAATGTCTAACCGTGTGAGTGTCTGAAATCTGTAACCGTGTGAGTGTGAGTGAAATGTGTAACCGTGTGAGTGCCTGAAATGTGTAACTGTGTGAGTGTCTGAAATGTGTAACCGTGTGTGAGTGAAATGTGTAACCGTGTGAATTGTGAGTGAAATGTGTAACCGTGTGACGCAGTGAGTGAAATGTGTAACCGTGTGACACAGTGAGTGAAATGTGTAACCGTGTGAGTGTGAGTGAAATGTCTAACCGTGTGTGTCTGAAACGTGTAATCGTGAGTGTCTGAAATGTGTAACCGTGTGTGTGAGTGAAATGTGTAACCGTGTGTGTGAGTGAAGTGTGTAACCGTGTGAGTGAGAGTGAAAAATGTAATCGTGTGATACAGTGAGTGAAATGTGTAACCGTGTGACACAGTAATGTGTAATCGTGTGACACAGTGAGTGAAATGTGTAACCGTGTGACAGTGAGTGAAATGCGTAACGGTGTTACACAGTGAGTGAAATGTGTAACCGTGTGACACAGTGAGTGAAATGTGTAACCGTGTGACAGTGTCTGAAATGTGTAACCGTGTGAGTGTCTGAAAAGTGTAACCGCGTGACAGTGTCTGAAATGCCTAACGGTGTGACAGTGTCTGAAATGCCTAACTGTGTGACAGTGTTTGAAATGTGTAACCGTGTGAGTGTCTGAAATGTGTAACCGTGTGAGTGTCTGAAATGCGTAACCGTGTGACAGTGTCTGAAATGCCTAACTGTGTGACAGTGTCTGAAATGCCTAACTGTATGACAGTGTCTGAAATGTGTAACCGTGTGAGTGTCTGAAATGTGTAATCGTGTGAGTGTCTGAAATGTGTAACCGTGAGAGTGTAAGTGAAGTGTGTAACCGTGTGTGTGTCTGAAATGTGTAACCTTGTGAGTGTGAGTGAAATGTGTAACCGTGTGAGTGTCTGAAATGTGTAACCTTGTGACAGTGTCTGAAATGTGTAACCGTGTGAGTGTCTGAAATGTGTAACCGTGTGACTGTCTGAAATGTGTAATCGTGTGTGTCTGAAATGTGTAACCGTGTGTGTGAGTGAAATGTGCAACCGTGTGAGTGTGCTTTAAATGCGTAACCGTGTGACACAGTGAGTGAAATGTGTCACTGTGTGGCACAGTGAGTGAAATGTGTAACCGTGTGACATAGTGAATGAAATGTGTAACCGTGTGGCACAGTGAGTGAAATGTGTAACCGTGTGGCACAGTGAGTGAAATGTGTAACTGTGTGGCACAGTGAGTGAAATGTGTAACCGTGTGGCACAGTGAGTGAAATGCGTAACCGTGTGACACAGTGAATGAAATGTGTAACCGTGTGACAGTGTCTGAAATGTCTAACCATGTGAGTGTCTGAAATGTGTAACCGTGAGTGTGAGTGAAATGTGTAACCGTGTGAGTGCCAGAAATGTGTAACCGTGTGACACAGTGAGTGAAATGTGTAACCGTGTGAGTGTGAGTGAAATGTGTAACCGTGTGTGTCTGAAATGTGTAACCGTGTGAGTGTCCGAAATGTGTAACCGTGTGTGTGAGTGAAGTGTGTAACCGTGTGAGTGAGAGTGAAATGTGTCATCGTGTGACACAGTGAGTGAAATGTGTAACCGTGTGACACAGTGAGTGAAATGTGCAACCGTGTTGCACAGTGAGTGAAATGTGTAACCGTGTGACACAGTGAATGAAATGTGTAACCGTGTGACAGTGTCTGAAATGTCTAACCATGTGAGTGTCTGAAATCTGTAACCGTGAGTGTGAGTGAAATGTGTAACCGTGTGAGTGCCTGAAATGTGTAACCGTGTGTGTGTCTGAAATGTGTAATCGTGTGTGTGAGTGAAATGTGTAACCGTGTGAGTGTGAGTGAAATGTGTAACCGTGTGACGCAGTGAGTGAATTGTGTAACCGTGTGACACAGTGAGTGAAATGGGTAACCGTGTGAGTGTGCGTGAAATGTGTAACCGTGTGTGTCTGAAATGTGTAACCGTGTGAGTGTCTGAAATGTGTAACCGTGTGTGTGAGTGAAATGTGTAACCGTGTGTGTGAGTGAAGTGTGTAACTGTGGGAGTGAGAGTGAAATGTGTAATCGTGTGACACAGTGTGTGAAATGTGTAACCGTGTGACACAGTGAGTGAAATGTGTAACCGTGTTACAGTGAGTGAAATGTGTAACCGTGTGTCACAGTGAGTGAAATGTGTAACTGTGTGAGAGTGTCTGAAATCTGTAACCGTGTGAGTGTGAGTGAAATGTATAACCGTGAGTGAAATGTGTAACCGTGTGTGTGTCTGAAATGTATAACCGTGTGAGTGTCTGAAATGTGTAACCGTGTGAGTTTCTGAAATGTGTAACGGTGTGTGAGTGAAATGTGTATCCGTGTGAGTGTGAGTGAAATGTGTAACTGTGTGACACAGTGAGTGAAATGTGTAACTGAGTGACAGTGTCTGAAATGTGTAACCGTGTGAGTGCCTGAAATCTGTTACCATGTGAGTGAGTGAAATGTGTAACCGTGTGAGTGTGACTGAAATGTGTAACCGTATGTGTCTGAAATGTGTTACCGTGTGTGTGAGTGAAATGTGTAACCGTGTGAGTGTGCGTGAAATGTGTAAACGTGTGACACAGTGAGTGAAATGTGTAACCGTGTTACACAGTGAGTGAAATGTGTAACCGTGTGACACAGTGAATGAAATGTGTAACTGTGTGCTGTGTGACAGTGTCTGAAATGTCTAACCGTGTGAGTGTCTGAAATCTGTAACCATGTGAGTGTGAGTGAAATGTGTAACCGTGTGAGTGCCTGAAATGTGTAACCGTGTGAGTGTCTGAAATGTGTAACCGTGTGTGAGTGAAATGTGTAACCGTGTGAATTGTGTGAAATGTGTAACCGTGTGACGCAGTGAGTGAAATGTGTAACCGTGTGACACAGAGAGTGAAATGTGTAACTGTGTGACACAGAGTGAAATGTGTAACCGTGTGAGTGTGAGTGAAATGTGTAACCGTGTGTGTCTGAAATGTGTAATCGTGAGTGTCTGAAATGTGTAACCGTGTGTGTGAGTGAAATTTGTAACCGTGTGTGTGAGTGAAGTGTGTAACCGCGTGAGTGAGAGTGAAATGTGTAATCGTGTGATACAGTGAGTGAAATGTGTAACCGTGTGACACAGTAATGTGTAATCGTGTGACACAGTGAGTGAAATGTGTAACCGTGTGACAGTGAGTGAAATGTGTAACGGTGTTACACAGTGAGTGAAATGTGTAACCGTGTGACACAGTGAGTGAAATGTGTAACCGTGTGACAGTGTCTGAAATGTGTAACCGTGTGAGTGTCTGAAAAGCGTAACCGCGTGAGTGTCTGAAATGTGTAACCGTGTGAGTGTCTGAAATGCGTAACCGTGTGACAGTGTCTGAAATGCCTAACTGTGTGACAGTGTCTGAAATGCCTAACTGTGTGACAGTGTTTGAAATGTGTAACCGTGTGAGTGTCTGAAATGTGTAACCGTGTGAGTGTCTGAAATGCGTAACCGTGTGACAGTGTCTGAAATGCCTAACTGTGTGACAGAGTCTGAAATGCCTAACTGTATGACAGTGTCTGAAATGTGTAACCGTGTGAGTGTCTGAAATGTGTAATCGTGTGAGTGTCTGAAATGTGTAACCGTGAGAGTGTAAGTGAAGTGTGTAACCGTGTGTGTGTCTGAAATGTGTAATCGTGTGAGTGTGAGTGAAATGTGTAACCGTGTGAGTGTCTGAAATGTGTAACCTTGTGACAGTGTCTGAAATGTGTAACCGTGTGAGTGTCTGAAATGTGTAACCGTGTGAGTGTCTGAAATGTGTAATCGTGTGTGTCTGAAATGTGTAACCGTGTGTGTGAGTGAAATGTGCAACCGTGTGAGTGTGCGTTAAATGTGTAACCGTGTGACACAGTGAGTGAAATGTGTCACTGTGTGGCACAGTGAGTGAAATGTGTAACCGTGTGACATAGTGAATGAAATGTGTAACCGTGTGGCACAGTGAGTGAAATGTGTAACCGTGTGGCACAGTGAGTGAAATGTGTAACCGTGTGCCACAGTGAGTGAAATGTGTAACCGTGTGGCACAGTGAGTGAAATGTGTAACAGTGTGACACAGTGAGAGAAATGTGTAACCGTGTGACACTGAGTGAAATGCCTAACCATGTGACAGTGTCTGAAATGCGTCACCATGTGACAGTGTCTGAAATGTGTCACCCTGTGACAGTGCCTGAAATGCGTAACCGTGTTACAGCGTCTGAAATGTGTAACCGTGTGACAGCGTCTGAAATATGTCACCGTGTGAGAGCGTCTGAAATGTGTAACCATGTGACAACGTCTGAAATGAGAGTGTCTGAAATGTGAAACCGTGTGACACAGTGAGAGAAATGTGTAACTGTGTGACAGAGTCTGAAATGTGTAACCGTGTGAGTGCCTGAAATCTGTAACCATGTGAGTGAGTGAAATGTGTAACCGTGTGAGTGTGACTGAAATGTGTAACCGTGTGTGTCTGAAATGTGTAACCGTGTGACACAGTGAGTGAAATGTGTAACCGTGTGACACAGTGAGTGAAATGTGTAACCGTGTGAGTGTGCGTGAAATGTGTAAACGTGTGACACAGTGAGTGAAATGTGTAACCGTGTGACACAGTGAATGAAATGTGTAACCGTGTGACAGTGTCTGAAATGTCTAACCATGTGAGTGTCTGAAATCTGTAACCGTGAGTGTGAGTGAAATGTGTAACCGTGTGAGTGCCTGAAATGTGTAACCGTGTGTGTGTCTGAAATGTGTAATCGTGTGTGTGAGTGAAATGTGTAACCGTGTGAGTGTGAGTGAAATGTGTAACCGTGTGACGCAGTGAGTGAATTGTGTAACCGTGTGACACAGTGAGTGAAATGTGTAACCGTGTGAGTGTGCGTGAAATGTGTAACCGTGTGTGTCTGAAATGTGTAACCGTGTGAGTGTCTGAAATGTGTAACCGTGTGTGTGAGTGAAATGTGTAACCGTGTGTGTGAGTGAAGTGTGTAACTGTGGGAGTGAGAGTGAAATGTGTAATCGTGTGACACAGTGTGTGAAATGTGTAACCGTGTGACACAGTGAGTGAAATGTGTAACCGTGTTACAGTGAGTGAAATGTGTAACCGTGTGTCACAGTGAGTGAAATGTGTAACTGTGTGAGAGTGTCTGAAATCTGTAACCGTGTGAGTGTGAGTGAAATGTATAACCGTGAGTGAAATGTGTAACCGTGTGTGTGTCTGAAATGTATAACCGTGTGAGTGTCTGAAATGTGTAACCGTGTGAGTTTCTGAAATGTGTAACGGTGTGTGAGTGAAATGTGTAACCGTGTGAGTGTGAGTGAAATGTGTAACTGTGTGACACAGTGAGTGAAATGTGTAACTGAGTGACAGTGTCTGAAATGTGTAACCGTGTGAGTGCCTGAAATCTGTTACCATGTGAGTGAGTGAAATGTGTAACCGTGTGAGTGTGACTGAAATGTGTAACCGTATGTGTCTGAAATGTGTTACCGTGTGTGTGAGTGAAATGTGTAACCGTGTGAGTGTGCGTGAAATGTGTAAACGTGTGACACAGTGAGTGAAATGTGTAACCGTGTTACACAGTGAGTGAAATGTGTAACCGTGTGACACAGTGAATGAAATGTGTAACTGTGTGCTGTGTGACAGTGTCTGAAATGTCTAACCGTGTGAGTGTCTGAAATCTGTAACCATGTGAGTGTGAGTGAAATGTGTAACCGTGTGAGTGCCTGAAATGTGTAACCGTGTGAGTGTCTGAAATGTGTAACCGTGTGTGAGTGAAATGTGTAACCGTGTGAATTGTGTGAAATGTGTAACCGTGTGACGCAGTGAGTGAAATGTGTAACCGTGTGACGCAGTGAGTGAAATGTGTAACCGTGTGACACAGAGAGTGAAATGTGTAACTGTGTGACACAGAGTGAAATGTGTAACCGTGTGAGTGTGAGTGAAATGTGTAACCGTGTGTGTCTGAAATGTGTAATCCTGAGTGTCTGAAATGTGTAACCGTGTGTGTGAGTGAAATTTGTAACCGTGTGTGTGAGTGAAGTGTGTAACCGTGTGAGTGAGAGTGAAATGTGTAATCGTGTGATACAGTGAGTGAAATGTGTAACCGTGTGACACAGTAATGTGTAATCGTGTGACACAGTGAGTGAAATGTGTAACCGTGTGACAGTGAGTGAAATGTGTAACGGTGTTACACAGTGAGTGAAATGTGTAACCGTGTGACACAGTGAGTGAAATGTGTAACCGTGTGACAGTGTCTGAAATGTGTAACCGTGTGAGTGTCTGAAAAGCGTAACCGCGTGAGTGTCTGAAATGTGTAACCGTGTGAGTGTCTGAAATGCGTAACCGTGTGACAGTGTCTGAAATGCCTAACTGTGTGACAGTGTCTGAAATGCCTAACTGTGTGACAGTGTTTGAAATGTGTAACCGTGTGAGTGTCTGAAATGTGTAACCGTGTGAGTGTCTGAAATGCGTAACCGTGTGACAGTGTCTGAAATGCCTAACTGTGTGACAGTGTCAGAAATGCCTAACTGTATGACAGTGTCTGAAATGTGTAACCGTGTGAGTGTCTGAAATGTGTAATCGTGTGAGTGTCTGAAATGTGTAACCGTGAGAGTGTGAGTGAAATGTGTAACCGTGTGAGTGCCTGAAATGTGTAACCGTGTGTGTGTCTGAAATGTGTAATCGTGTGTGTGAGTGAAATGTGTAACCGTGTGAGTGTGAGTGAAATGTGTAACCGTGTGACGCAGTGAGTGAATTGTGTAACCGTGTGACACAGTGAGTGAAATGTGTAACCGTGTGAGTGTGCGTGAAATGTGTAACCGTGTGTGTCTGAAATGTGTAACCGTTTGAGTGTCTGAAATGTGTAACCGTGTGTGTGAGTGAAATGTGTAACCGTGTGTGTGAGTGAAGTGTGTAACTGTGTGAGTGAGAGTGAATTGTGTAATCGTGTGACACAGTGAGTGAAATGTGTAACCGTGTGACACAGTGAGTGAAATGTGTAACCGTGTTACAGTGAGTGAAATGTGTAACCGTGTGACACAGTGAGTGAAATATGTAACTGTGTGAGAGTGTCTGAAATCTGTAACCGTGTGAGTGTGAGTGAAATGTATAACCGTGAGTGAAATGTGTAACCGTGTGTGTGTCTGAAATGTATAACCGTGTGAGTTTCTGAAATGTGTAACGGTGTGTGAGTGAAATGTGTAACCGTGTGAGTGTGAGTGAAATGTGTAACTGTGTGACACAGTGAGTGAAATGTGTTACTGAGTGACAGTGTCTGAAATGTGTAACCGTGTGAGTGCCTGAAATCTGTAACCATGTGAGTGAGTGAAATGTGTAACCGTGTGAGTGTGACTGAAATGTGTAACCGTATGTGTCTGAAATGTGTTACCGTGTGTGTGAGTGAAATGTGTAACCGTGTGTGTGAGTGAAATGTGTAACCGTGTGACGCAGTGAGTGAAATGTGTAACCGTGTGACGCAGTGAGTGAAATGTGTAACCGTGTGACACAGTGAGTGAAATGTGTAACCGTGTGACACAGAGTGAAATGTGTAACCGTGTGAGTGTGAGTGAAATGTGTAACCGTGTGTGTCTGAAATGTGTAATCGTGAGTGTCAGAAATGTGTAACCGTGTGTGTGAGTGAAATTTGTAACCGTGTGTGTGAGTGAAGTGTGTAACCGTGTGAGTGAGAGTGAAATGTGTAATCGTGTGATACAGTGAGTGAAATGTGTAACCGTGTGACACAGTAATGTGTAATCGTGTGACACAGTGAGTGAAATGTGTAACCGTGTGACAGTGAGTGAAATGTGTAACGGTGTTACACAGTGAGTGAAATGTGTAACCGTGTGACACAGTGAGTGAAATGTGTAACCGTGTGACAGTGTCTGAAATGTGTAACCGTGTGAGTGTCTGAAAAGCGTAACCGCGTGAGTGTCTGAAATGTGTAACCGTGTGAGTGTCTGAAATGCGTAACCGTGTGACAGTGTCTGAAATGCCTAACTGTGTGACAGTGTCTGAAATGCCTAACTGTGTGACAGTGTTTGAAATGTGTAACCGTGTGAGTGTCTGAAATGTGTAACCGTGTGAGTGTCTGAAATGCGTAACCGTGTGACAGTGTCTGAAATGCCTAACTGTGTGACAGAGTCTGAAATGCCTAACTGTATGACAGTGTCTGAAATGTGTAACCGTGTGAGTGTCTGAAATGTGTAATCGTGTGAGTGTCTGAAATGTGTAACCGTGAGAGTGTAAGTGAAGTGTGTAACCGTGTGTGTGTCTGAAATGTGTAATCGTGTGAGTGTGAGTGAAATGTGTAACCGTGTGAGTGTCTGAAATGTGTAACCTTGTGACAGTGTCTGAAATGTGTAACCGTGTGAGTGTCTGAAATGTGTAACCGTGTGAGTGTCTGAAATGTGTAATCGTGTGTGTCTGAAATGTGTAACCGTGTGTGTGAGTGAAATGTGCAACCGTGTGAGTGTGCGTTAAATGTGTAACCGTGTGACACAGTGAGTGAAATGTGTCACTGTGTGGCACAGTGAGTGAAATGTGTAACCGTGTGACATAGTGAATGAAATGTGTAACCGTGTGGCACAGTGAGTGAAATGTGTAACCGTGTGGCACAGTGAGTGAAATGTGTAACCGTGTGCCACAGTGAGTGAAATGTGTAACCGTGTGGCACAGTGAGTGAAATGTGTAACAGTGTGACACAGTGAGAGAAATGTGTAACCGTGTGACACTGAGTGAAATGCCTAACCATGTGACAGTGTCTGAAATGCGTCACCATGTGACAGTGTCTGAAATGTGTCACCCTGTGACAGTGCCTGAAATGCGTAACCGTGTTACAGCGTCTGAAATGTGTAACCGTGTGACAGCGTCTGAAATATGTCACCGTGTGAGAGCGTCTGAAATGTGTAACCATGTGACAACGTCTGAAATGAGAGTGTCTGAAATGTGAAACCGTGTGACACAGTGAGAGAAATGTGTAACTGTGTGACAGAGTCTGAAATGTGTAACCGTGTGAGTGCCTGAAATCTGTAACCATGTGAGTGAGTGAAATGTGTAACCGTGTGAGTGTGACTGAAATGTGTAACCGTGTGTGTCTGAAATGTGTAACCGTGTGACACAGTGAGTGAAATGTGTAACCGTGTGACACAGTGAGTGAAATGTGTAACCGTGTGAGTGTGCGTGAAATGTGTAAACGTGTGACACAGTGAGTGAAATGTGTAACCGTGTGGCACAGTGAGTGAAATGTGTAACCGTGTGGCACAGTGAGTGAAATGTGTAACCGTGTGGCACAGTGAGTGAAATGTGTAAACGTGTGACATAGTGAGTGAAATGAGTAACCGTGTGGCACAATGAGTGAAATGTGAAACCGTGTGGCACAGAGAGTGAAATGTGTAACCGTGTGGCACAGTGAGTGAAATGCGTAACCGTGTGACACAGTGAATGAAATGTGTAACCGTGTGACACAGAGTGAAATGTGTAACCGTGTGACACAGTGAGTGAAATGTCTAACCGTGTGACACAGTGAGTGAAATGCCTAACTGTGTGAGTGTCTGAAATGCGTCACCATGTGACAGTGTCTGAAATGCGTCACCATGTGACAGTGTCGGAAATGTGTCACCCTGTGACAGTGTCTGAAATGTGTCACCGTGTGACTGTGTCTGATATACGTCACCGTGCCACAGTGTCTGAAACGTGTCACCGTGTGACAGTGTCTGAAATGTGTAACCGTGTGACACACTGAGTTCAATGTGTCACCATGTGAGTGTCTGAAATGCGTAACCGTGTTACAGCGTCTGAAATGTGTAACCGTGTGACAGCGTCTGAAATATGTAACCGTGTGAGAGCGTCTGAAATGTGTAACCGTGTGACAGCGTCTGAAATGAGAGTGTCTGAAATGTGTAACCGTGTGACACAGTGAGTGAAATGTGTAACTGTGTGACAGTGTCTGAAATGTATAAACGTGTGAGTGCCTGAAATCTGTAACCATGTGAGTGAGTGAAATGTGTAACCGTGTGAGTGTGAGTGAAATGTGTAACCGTGTGAGTGTGACTGAAATGTGTAACCGTGTGTGTCTGAAATGTGTAACCGTGTTGAGTGTCTGAAATGTGTAACCGTGTGTGTGAGTGAAATGTGTAACCGTGTGTGTGAGTGAAGTGTGTAACCGTGTGAGTGAGAGTGAAATGTGTAACCGTGTGACAGTGTCTGAAATGTCTAACCATGTGAGTGTCTGAAATGTGTAAATGTGAGTGTGAGTGAAATGTGTAACCGTGTGAGTGCCAGAAATGTGTAACCGTGTGACACAGTGAGTGAAATGTGTAACCGTGTGAGTGTGAGTGAAATGTGTAACCGTGTGTGTCTGAAATGTGTAACCGTGTGAGTGTCCGAAATGTGTAACCGTGTGTGTGAGTGAAGTGTGTAACCGTGTGAGTGAGAGTGAAATGTGTCATCGTGTGACACAGTGAGTGAAATGTGTAACCGTGTGACACAGTGAGTGAAATGTGCAACCGTGTTGCACAGTGAGTGAAATGTGTAACCGTGTGACACAGTGAATGAAATGTGTAACCGTGTGACAGTGTCTGAAATGTCTAACCATGTGAGTGTCTGAAATCTGTAACCGTGAGTGTGAGTGAAATGTGTAACCGTGTGAGTGCCTGAAATGTGTAACCGTGTGTGTGTCTGAAATGTGTAATCGTGTGTGTGAGTGAAATGTGTAACCGTGTGAGTGTCTGAAATGTGTAACCTTGTGACAGTGTCTGAAATGTGTAAGCGTGTGAGTATCTGAAATGTGTAACAGTGCGAGTGTCTGAAATGTGTAATCGTGTGTGTCTGAAATGTGTAACCGTGTGTGTGAGTGAAATGTGTAACCGTGTGAGTGTGCGTGAAATGTGTAACTGTGTGACACAGTGAGTGAAATGTGTAACCGTGTGGCACAGTGAGTGATATGTGTAACAGTGTGGCACAGTGAGTGAAATGCGTAACCGTGTGACACAGTGAATGAAATGTGTAACCGTGTGACACAGTGAGTGAAATGTGTAACACAGAGTGAAATGTGTAACTGTGTGACACAGTGAGTGAAATGTGTAACCGTGTGACATAGTGAGTGAAATGTGTAACCATGTGGCACAGTGACTGAAATGTGTAACCGTGTGGCACAGTGAGTGAAATGTGTAACCGTGTGGCACAGTGAGTGAAATGTGTAACAGTGTGGCACAGTGAGTGAAATGCGTAAGCGTGTGACACAGTGAATGAAATGTGTAACCGTGTGACACAGTGAGTGAAATGTGTAACACAGAGTGAAATGTGTAACTGTGTGACACAGTGAGTGAAATGTGTAACCGTGTGAGACTGAGTGAAATGCCTAAAGTGTGACAGTGTCTGAAATGCGTCACCATGTGACAGTGTCTGAAATGTGTCCCCTGTGACAGTGTCTGAAATGCGTAACCGTGTTACAGCGTGTCAAATGTGTAACCGTGTGACAGCGTCTGAAATATGTAACCATGTGAGAGCGTCTGAAATGTGTAACCGTGTGACAGCGTCTGAAATGAGAGTGTCTGAAATGTGAAACCGTGTGACACAGTGAGTGAAATGTGTAACTGAGTGACAGTGTCTGAAATGTGTAACCGTGTGAGTGCCTGAAATCTGTAACCATGTGTGTGAGTGAAATGTGTAACCGTGTGAGTGTGACTGAAATGTGTAACCGTGTGTGTCTGAAATGTGTTACCGTGTGTGTGAGTGAAATGTGTAACCGTGTGTGTGAGTGAAATGTGTAACCGTGTGTGTGAGTGAAGTGTGTAACCGTGTGAGTGAGAGTGAAATGTGTAACCGTGTGACACAGTGAATGAAATGTGTAACTGTGTGCTGTGTGACAGTGTCTGAAATGTCTAACCGTGTGAGTGTCTGAAATCTGTAACCGTGTGAGTGTGAGTGAAATGTGTAACCGTGTGAGTGCCTGAAATGTGTAACCGTGTGAGTGTCTGAAATGTGTAACAGTGTGTGAGTGAAATGTGTAACCGTGTGAATTGTGAGTGAAATGTGTAACCGTGTGACGCAGTGAGTGAAATGTGTAACCGTGTGACATAGTGAGTGAAATGTGTAACCGTGTGACACAGAGTGAAATGTGTAACCGTGTGAGTGTGAGTGAAATGTGTAACCGTGTGTGTCTGAAATGTGTAATCGTGAGTGTCTGAAATGTGTAACCGTGTGTGTGAGTGAAATGTGTAACCGTGTGTGTGAGTGAAGTGTGTAACCGTGTGAGTGAGAGTGAAAAATGTAATCGTGTGATACAGTGAGTGAAATGTGTAACTGTGTGACACAGTAATGTGTAATCGTGCGACACAGTGAGTGAAATGTGTAACCGTGTGACAGTGAGTGAAATGCGTAACGGTGTTACACAGTGAGAGAAATGTGTAACCGTGTGACACAGTGAGTGAAATGTGTAACCGTGTGACAGTGTCTGAAATGTGTAACCGTGTGAGTGTCTGAAAAGCGTAACCGCGTGAGTGTCTGAAATGTGTAACCGTGTGAGTGTCTGAAATGCGTAACCGTGTGACAGTGTCTGAAATGTGTAAGCGTGTGAGTATCTGAAATGTGTAACAGTGCGAGTGTCTGAAATGTGTAATCGTGTGTGTCTGAAATGTGTAACCGTGTGTGTGAGTGAAATGTGTAACCGTGTGAGTGTGCGTGAAATGTGTAACTGTGTGACACAGTGAGTGAAATGTGTAACCGTGTGGCACAGTGAGTGATATGTGTAACAGTGTGGCACAGTGAGTGAAATGCGTAACCGTGTGACACAGTGAATGAAATGTGTAACCGTGTGACACAGTGAGTGAAATGTGTAACACAGAGTGAAATGTGTAACTGTGTGACACAGTGAGTGAAATGTGTAACCGTGTGACATAGTGAGTGAAATGTGTAACCATGTGGCACAGTGACTGAAATGTGTAACCGTGTGGCACAGTGAGTGAAATGTGTAACCGTGTGGCACAGTGAGTGAAATGTGTAACAGTGTGGCACAGTGAGTGAAATGCGTAAGCGTGTGACACAGTGAATGAAATGTGTAACCGTGTGACACAGTGAGTGAAATGTGTAACACAGAGTGAAATGTGTAACTGTGTGACACAGTGAGTGAAATGTGTAACCGTGTGAGACTGAGTGAAATGCCTAAAGTGTGACAGTGTCTGAAATGCGTCACCATGTGACAGTGTCTGAAATGTGTCCCCTGTGACAGTGTCTGAAATGCGTAACCGTGTTACAGCGTGTCAAATGTGTAACCGTGTGACAGCGTCTGAAATATGTAACCATGTGAGAGCGTCTGAAATGTGTAACCGTGTGACAGCGTCTGAAATGAGAGTGTCTGAAATGTGAAACCGTGTGACACAGTGAGTGAAATGTGTAACTGAGTGACAGTGTCTGAAATGTGTAACCGTGTGAGTGCCTGAAATCTGTAACCATGTGTGTGAGTGAAATGTGTAACCGTGTGAGTGTGACTGAAATGTGTAACCGTGTGTGTCTGAAATGTGTTACCGTGTGTGTGAGTGAAATGTGTAACCGTGTGTGTGAGTGAAATGTGTAACCGTGTGTGTGAGTGAAGTGTGTAACCGTGTGAGTGAGAGTGAAATGTGTAACCGTGTGACACAGTGAATGAAATGTGTAACTGTGTGCTGTGTGACAGTGTCTGAAATGTCTAACCGTGTGAGTGTCTGAAATCTGTAACCGTGTGAGTGTGAGTGAAATGTGTAACCGTGTGAGTGCCTGAAATGTGTAACCGTGTGAGTGTCTGAAATGTGTAACAGTGTGTGAGTGAAATGTGTAACCGAGTGAATTGTGAGTGAAATGTGTAACCGTGTGACGCAGTGAGTGAAATGTGTAACTGTGTGACATAGTGAGTGAAATGTGTAACCGTGTGACACAGAGTGAAATGTGTAACCGTGTGAGTGTGAGTGAAATGTGTAACCGTGTGTGTCTGAAATGTGTAATCGTGAGTGTCTGAAATGTGTAACCGTGTGTGTGAGTGAAATGTGTAACCGTGTGTGTGAGTGAAGTGTGTAACCGTGTGAGTGAGAGTGAAAAATGTAATCGTGTGATACAGTGAGTGAAATGTGTAACTGTGTGACACAGTAATGTGCAATCGTGCGACACAGTGAGTGAAATGTGTAACCGTGTGACAGTGAGTGAAATGCGTAACGGTGTTACACAGTGAGAGAAATGTGTAACCGTGTGACACAGTGAGTGAAATGTGTAACCGTGTGACAGTGTCTGAAATGTGTAACCGTGTGAGTGTCTGAAAAGCGTAACCGCGTGAGTGTCTGAAATGTGTAACCGTGTGAGTGTCTGAAATGCGTAACCGTGTGACAGTGTCTGAAATGCCTAACGGTGTGACAGTGTCTGAAATGCCTAACTGTGTGACAGTGTTTGAAATGTGTAACCGTGTGAGTGTCTGAAATGTGTAACCGTGTGAGTGTCTGAAATGCGTAACCGTGTGACAGTGTCTGAAATGCCTAACTGTGTGACAGTGTCTGAAATGCCTAACTGTATGACAGTGTCTGAAATGTGTAACCGTGTGAGTGTCTGAAATGTGTAATCGTGTGAGTGTCTGAAATGTGTAACTGTGAGAGTGTAAGTGAAGTGTGTAACCGTGTGTGTGTCTGAAATGTGTAACCTTGTGAGTGTGAGTGAAATGTGTAACCGTGTGAGTGTCTGAAATGTGTAACCTTGTGACAGTGTCTGAAATGTGTAACCGTGTGAGTGTCTGAAATGTGTAACCGTGTGACTGTCTGAAATGTGTAATCGTGTGTGTCTGAAATGTGTAACCGTGTGTGTGAGTGAAATGTGCAAACGTGTGAGTGTGCGTTAAATGCGTAACCGTGTGACACAGTGAGTGAAATGTGTCACTGTGTGGCACAGTGAGTGAAATGTGTAACCGTGTGACATAGTGAATGAAATGTGTAACGTGTGGCACAGTGAGTGAAATGTGTAACCGTGTGGCACAGTGAGTGAAATGTGTAACTGTGTGGCACAGTGAGTGAAATGTGTAACCGTGTGGCACAGTGAGTGAAATGCGTAACCGTGTGACACAGTGAATGAAATGTGTAACCGTGTGACACTGAGTGAAATGCCTAACCGTGTGACAGTGTCTGAAATGCGTCACCATGTGACAGTGTCTGAAATGTGTCACCCTGTGACAGTGCCTGAAATGCGTAACCGTGTTACAGCGTCTGAAATGTGTAACCGTGTGACAGCGTCTGAAATATGTCACCGTGTGAGAGCGTCTGAAATGTGTAACCGTGTGACAACGTCTGAAATGAGAGTGTCTGAAATGTGAAACCGTGTGACACAGTGAGTGAAATGTGTAACTGTGTGACAGTGTCTGAAATGTGTAACCGTGTGAGTGCCTGAAATCTGTAACCATGTGAGTGAGTGAAATGTGTAACCGTGTGAGTGTGACTGAAATGTGTAACCGTGTGTGTCTGAAATGTGTAACCGTGTGACACAGTGAGTGAAATGTGTAACCGTGTGACACAGTGAGTGAAATGTGCAACCGTGTGAGTGTGCGTGAAATGTGTAAACGTGTGACACAGTGAGTGAAATGTGTAACCGTGTGGCACAGTGAGTGAAATGTGTAACCGTGTGGCACAGTGAGTGAAATGTGTAACCGTGTGGCACAGTGAGTGAAATGTGTAAACGTGTGACATAGTGAGTGAAATGAGTAACCGTGTGGCACAATGAGTGAAATGTGAAACCGTGTGGCACAGTGAGTGAAATGTGTAACCGTGTGGCACAGTGAGTGAAATGCGTAACCGTGTGACACAGTGAATGAAATGTGTAACCGTGTGACACAGAGTGAAATGTGTAACCGTGTGACACAGTGAGTGAAATGTCTAACCGTGTGACACAGTGAGTGAAATGCCTAACTGTGTGAGTGTCTGAAATGCGTCACCATGTGACAGTGTCTGAAATGCGTCACCATGTGACAGTGTCTGAAATGTGTCACCCTGTGACAGTGTCTGAAATGTGTCACCGTGTGACTGTGTCTGAAATACGTCACCGTGCCACAGTGTCTGAAACGTGTCACCGTGTGACAGTGTCTGAAATGTGTAACCGTGTGACACACTGAGTTCAATGTGTCACCATGTGAGTGTCTGAAATGCGTAACCGTGTTACAGCGTCTGAAATGTGTAACCGTGTGACAGCGTCTGAAATATGTAACCGTGTGAGAGCGTCTGAAATGTGTAACCGTGTGACAGCGTCTGAAATGAGAGTGTCTGAAATGTGTAACCGTGTGACACAGTGAGTGAAATGTCTAACTGTGTGACAGTGTCTGAAATGTATAAACGTGTGAGTGCCTGAAATCTGTAACCATGTGAGTGAGTGAAATGTGTAACCGTGTGAGTGTGACTGAAATGTGTAACCGTGTGTGTCTGAAATGTGTAACCGTGTTGAGTGTCTGAAATGTGTTACCGTGTGTGTGAGTGAAATGTGTAACCGTGTGTGTGAGTGAAGTGTGTAACCGTGTGAGTGAGAGTGAAATGTGTAACCGTGTGACAGTGTCTGAAATGTCTAACCATGTGAGTGTCTGAAATGTGTAACCGTGAGTGTGAGTGAAATGTGTAACCGTGTGAGTGCCAGAAATGTGTAACCGTGTGACACAGTGAGTGAAATGTGTAACCGTGTGAGTGTGAGTGAAATGTGTAACCGTGTGTGTCTGAAATGTGTAACCGTGTGTGTGAGTGAAGTGTGTAACCGTGTGAGTGAGAGTGAAATGTGTCATCGTGTGACACAGTGAGTGAAATGTGTAACCGTGTGACACAGTGAGTGAAATGTGCAACCGTGTTGCACAGTGAGTGAAATGTGTAACCGTGTGACACAGTGAATGAAATGTGTAACCGTGTGACAGTGTCTGAAATGTGTAACCGTGTGAGTGTCTGAAAAGCGTAACCGCGTGAGTGTCTGAAATGTGTAACCGTGTGAGTGTCTGAAATGCGTAACCGTGTGACAGTGTCTGAAATGCCTAACGGTGTGACAGTGTCTGAAATGCCTAACTGTGTGACAGTGTTTGAAATGTGTAACCGTGTGAGTGTCTGAAATGTGTAACCGTGTGAGTGTTTGAAATGCGTAACCGTGTGACAGTGTCTGAAATGCCTAACTGTGTGACAGTGTCTGAAATGCCTAACTGTATGACAGTGTCTGAAATGTGTAACCGTGTGAGTGTCTGAAATGTGTAATCGTGTGAGTGTCTGAAATGTGTAACCGTGAGAGTGTAAGTGAAGTGTGTAACCGTGTGTGTGTCTGAAATGTGTAACCTTGTGAGTGTGAGTGAAATGTGTAACCGTGTGAGTGTCTGAAATGTGTAACCTTGTGACAGTGTCTGAAATGTGTAACCGTGTGAGTGTCTGAAATGTGTAACCGTGTGACTGTCTGAAATGTGTAATCGTGTGTGTCTGAAATGTGTAACCGTGTGTGTGAGTGAAATGTGCAAACGTGTGAGTGTGCGTTAAATGCGTAACCGTGTGACACAGTGAGTGAAATGTGTCACTGTGTGGCACAGTGAGTGAAATGTGTAACCGTGTGACATAGTGAATGAAATGTGTAACGTGTGGCACAGTGAGTGAAATGTGTAACCGTGTGGCACAGTGAGTGAAATGTGTAACTGTGTGGCACAGTGAGTGAAATGTGTAACCGTGTGGCACAGTGAGTGAAATGCGTAACCGTGTGACACAGTGAATGAAATGTGTAACCGTGTGACACTGAGTGAAATGCCTAACCGTGTGACAGTGTCTGAAATGCGTCACCATGTGACAGTGTCTGAAATGTGTCACCCTGTGACAGTGCCTGAAATGCGTAACCGTGTTACAGCGTCTGAAATGTGTAACCGTGTGACAGCGTCTGAAATATGTCACCGTGTGAGAGCGTCTGAAATGTGTAACCGTGTGACAACGTCTGAAATGAGAGTGTCTGAAATGTGAAACCGTGTGACACAGTGAGTGAAATGTGTAACTGTGTGACAGTGTCTGAAATGTGTAACCGTGTGAGTGCCTGAAATCTGTAACCATGTGAGTGAGTGAAATGTGTAACCGTGTGAGTGTGACTGAAATGTGTAACCGTGTGTGTCTGAAATGTGTAACCGTGTGACACAGTGAGTGAAATGTGTAACCGTGTGACACAGTGAGTGAAATGTGCAACCGTGTGAGTGTGCGTGAAATGTGTAAACGTGTGACACAGTGAGTGAAATGTGTAACCGTGTGGCACAGTGAGTGAAATGTGTAACCGTGTGGCACAGTGAGTGAAATGTGTAACCGTGTGGCACAGTGAGTGAAATGTGTAAACGTGTGACATAGTGAGTGAAATGAGTAACCGTGTGGCACAATGAGTGAAATGTGAAACCGTGTGGCACAGTGAGTGAAATGTGTAACCGTGTGGCACAGTGAGTGAAATGCGTAACCGTGTGACACAGTGAATGAAATGTGTAACCGTGTGACACAGAGTGAAATGTGTAACCGTGTGACACAGTGAGTGAAATGTGTAACCGTGTGACACAGTGAGTGAAATGCCTAACTGTGTGAGTGTCTGAAATGCGTCACCATGTGACAGTGTCTGAAATGCGTCACCATGTGACAGTGTCTGAAATGTGTCACCCTGTGACAGTGTCTGAAATGTGTCACCGTGTGACTGTGTCTGAAATACGTCACCGTGCGACAGTGTCTGAAACGTGTCACCGTGTGACAGTGTCTGAAATGTGTAACCGTGTGACACACTGAGTTCAATGTGTCACCATGTGAGTGTCTGAAATGCGTAACCGTGTTACAGCGTCTGAAATGTGTAACCGTGTGACAGCGTCTGAAATATGTAACCGTGTGAGAGCGTCTGAAATGTGTAACCGTGTGACAGCGTCTGAAATGAGAGTGTCTGAAATGTGTAACCGTGTGACACAGTGAGTGAAATGTGTAACTGTGTGACAGTGTCTGAAATGTATAAACGTGTGAGTGCCTGAAATCTGTAACCATGTGAGTGAGTGAAATGTGTAACCGTGTGAGTGTGACTGAAATGTGTAACCGTGTGTGTCTGAAATGTGTAACCGTGTTGAGTGTCTGAAATGTGTTACCGTGTGTGTGAGTGAAATGTGTAACCGTGTGTGTGAGTGAAGTGTGTAACCGTGTGAGTGAGAGTGAAATGTGTAACCGTGTGACAGTGTCTGAAATGTCTAACCATGTGAGTGTCTGAAATGTGTAACCGTGAGTGTGAGTGAAATGTGTAACCGTGTGAGTGCCAGAAATGTGTAACCGTGTGACACAGTGAGTGAAATGTGTAACCGTGTGAGTGTGAGTGAAATGTGTAACCGTGTGTGTCTGAAATGTGTAACCGTGTGTGTGAGTGAAGTGTGTAACCGTGTGAGTGAGAGTGAAATGTGTCATCGTGTGACACAGTGAGTGAAATGTGTAACCGTGTGACACAGTGAGTGAAATGTGCAACCGTGTTGCACAGTGAGTGAAATGTGTAACCGTGTGACACAGTGAATGAAATGTGTAACCGTGTGACAGTGTCTGAAATGTCTAACCATGTGAGTGTCTGAAATCTGTAACCGTGAGTGTGAGTGAAATGTGTAACCGTGTGAGTGCCTGAAAGTGTAACCGTGTGTGTGTCTGAAATGTGTAATCGTGTGTGTGAGTGAAATGTGTAACCGTGTGAGTGTGAGTGAAATGTGTAACCGTGTGACGCAGTGAGTGAATTGTGTAACCGTGTGACACAGTGAGTGAAATTTGTAACCGTGTGAGTGTGCGTGAAATGTGTAACCGTGTGTGTCTGAAATGTGTAACCGTGTGAGTGTCTGAAATGTGTAACCGTGTGTGTGAGTGAAATGTGTAACCGTGTGTGTGAGTGAAGTGTGTAACTGTGTGAGTGAGAGTGAAATGTGTAACCGTGTGACAGTGTCTGAAATGTCTAACCATGTGACACAGTGAGTGAAATGTGTAACCGTGAGTGTGAGTGAAATGTGTAACCGTGTGAGTGCCAGAAATGTGTAACCGTGTGACACAGTGAGTGAAATGTGTAACCGTGTGAGTGTGAGTGAAATGTGTAACCGTGTGTGTCTGAAATGTGTAACCGTGTGAGTGTCCGAAATGTGTAACCGTGTGTGTGAGTGAAGTGTGTTACCGTGTGAGTGAGAGTGAAATGTGTCATCGTGTGACACAGTGAGTGAAATGTGTAACCGTGTGACACAGTGAGTGAAATGTGCAACCGTGTTGCACAGTGAGTGAAATGTGTAACCGTGTGACACAGTGAATGAAATGTGTAACCGTGTGACAGTGTCTGAAATGTCTAACCATGTGAGTGTCTGAAATCTGTAACCGTGAGTGTGAGTGAAATGTGTAACCGTGTGAGTGCCTGAAATGTGTAACCGTGTGTGTGTCTGAAATGTGTAATCGTGTGTGTGAGTGAAATGTGTAACCGTGTGAGTGTGAGTGAAATGTGTAACCGTGTGACGCAGTGAGTGAATTGTGTAACCGTGTGACACAGTGAGTGAAATGTGTAACCGTGTGAGTGTGCGTGAAATGTGTAACCGTGTGTGTCTGAAATGTGTAACCGTGTGAGTGTCTGAAATGTGTAACCGTGTGTGTGAGTGAAATGTGTAACCGTGTGTGTGAGTGAAGTGTGTAACTGTGTGAGTGAGAGTGAAATGTGTAATCGTGTGACACAGTGAGTGAAATGTGTAACCGTGTGACACAGTGAGTGAAATGTGTAACCGTGTTACAGTGAGTGAAATGTGTAACCGTGTGACACAGTGAGTGAAATGTGTAACTGTGTGAGAGTGTCTGAAATCTGTAACCGTGTGAGTGTGAGTGAAATGTATAACCGTGAGTGAAATGTGTAACCGTGTGTGTGTCTGAAATGTATAACCGTGTGAGTGTCTGAAATGTGTAACCGTGTGAGTTTCTGAAATGTGTAACGGTGTGTGAGTGAAATGTGTAACCGTGTGAGTGTGAGTGAAATGTGTAACTGTGTGACACAGTGAGTGAAATGTGTAACTGAGTGACAGTGTCTGAAATGTGTAACCGTGTGAGTGCCTGAAATCTGTAACCATGTGAGTGAGTGAAATGTGTAACCGTGTGAGTGTGACTGAAATGTGTAACCGTATGTGTCTGAAATGTGTTACCGTGTGTGTGAGTGAAATGTGTAACCGTGTGTGTGAGTGAAATGTGTAACCGTGTGTGTGAGTGAAGTGTGTAACCGTGTGAGTGAGAGTGAAATGTGTAACCGTGTGACACAGTGAGTGAAATGTGTAACCGTGTTACACAGTGAGTGAAATGTGTAACCGTGTGACACAGTGAATGAAATGTGTAACTGTGTGCTGTGTGACAGTGTCTGAAATGTCTAACCGTGTGAGTGTCTGAAATCTGTAACCATGTGAGTGTGAGTGAAATGTGTAACCGTGTGAGTGCCTGAAATGTGTAACCGTGTGAGTGTCTGAAATGTGTAACCGTGTGTGAGTGAAATGTGTAACCGTGTGAATTGTGTGAAATGTGTAACCGTGTGACGCAGTAGTGAAATGTGTAACCGTGTGACGCAGTGAGTGAAATGTGTAACCGTGTGACACAGTGAGTGAAATGTGTAACCGTGTGACACAGAGTGAAATGTGTAACCGTGTGAGTGTGAGTGAAATGTGTAACCGTGTGTGTCTGAAATGTGTAATCGTGAGTGTCTGAAATGTGTAACCGTGTGTGTGAGTGAAATTTGTAACCGTGTGTGTGAGTGAAGTGTGTAACCGTGTGAGTGAGAGTGAAATGTGTAATCGTGTGATACTGTGAGTGAAATGTGTAACCGTGTGACACAGTAATGTGTAATCGTGTGACACAGTGAGTGAAATGTGTAACCGTGTGACAGTGAGTGAAATGTGTAACGGTGTTACACAGTGAGTGAAATGTGTAACCGTGTGACACAGTGAGTGAAATATGTAACCGTGTAACAGTGTCTGAAATGTGTAACCGTGTGAGTGTCTGAAAAGCGTAACCGCGTGAGTGTCTGAAATGTGTAACCGTGTGAGTGTCTGAAATGCGTAACCGTGTGACAGTGTCTGAAATGCCTAACTGTGTGACAGTGTCTGAAATGCCTAACTGTGTGACAGTGTTTGAAATGTGTAACCGTGTGAGTGTCTGAAATGTGTAACCGTGTGAGTGTCTGAAATGCGTAACCGTGTGACAGTGTCTGAAATGCCTAACTGTGTGACAGTGTCTGAAATGCCTAACTGTATGACAGTGTCTGAAATGTGTAACCGTGTGAGTGTCTGAAATGTGTAATCGTGTGAGTGTCTGAAATGTGTAACCGTGAGAGTGTAAGTGAAGTGTGTAACCGTGTGTGTGTCTGAAATGTGTAATCGTGTGAGTGTGAGTGAAATGTGTAACCGTGTGAGTGTCTGAAATGTGTAACCTTGTGACAGTGTCTGAAATGTGTAACCGTGTGAGTGTCTGAAATGTGTAACCGTGTGAGTGTCTCAAATGTGTAATCGTGTGTGTCTGAAATGTGTAACCGTGTGTGTGAGTGAAATGTGCAACCGTGTGAGTGTGCGTTAAATGTGTAACCGTGTGACACAGTGAGTGAAATGTGTCACTGTGTGGCACAGTGAGTGAAATGTGTAACCGTGTGACATAGTGAATGAAATGTGTAACCGTGTGGCACAGTGAGTGAAATGTGTAACCGTGTGGCACAGTGAGTGAAATTTGTAACCGTGTGAGTGTCTGAAATGCGTAACCGTGTGACAGTGTCTGAAATGCCTAACTGTGTGACAGTGTCTGAAATGCCTAACTGTATGACAGTGCCTGAAATGTGTAACCGTGTGAGTGTCTGAAATGTGTAATCGTGTGAGTGTCTGAAATGTGTAACCGTGAGAGTGTAAGTGAAGTGTGTAACCGTGTGTGTGTCTGAAATGTGTAATCGTGTGAGTGTGAGTGAAATGTGTAACCGTGTGAGTGTCTGAAATGTGTAACCTTGTGACAGTGTCTGAAATGTGTAACCGTGTGAGTGTCTGAAATGTGTAACCGTGTGAGTGTCTGAAATGTGTAATCGTGTGTGTCTGCAATGTGTAACCGTGTGTGTGAGTCAAATGTGCAACCGTGTGAGTGTGCGTTAAATGTGTAACCGTGTGACACAGTGAGTGAAATGTGTCACTGTGTGGCACAGTGAGTGAAATGTGTAACCGTGTGACATAGTGAATGAAATGTGTAACCGTGTGGCACAGTGAGTGAAATGTGTAACCGTGTGGCACAGTGAGTGAAATGTGTAACCGTGTGGCACAGTGAGTGAAATGTGTAACCGTGTGGCACAGTGAGTGAAATGTGTAACAGTGTGACACAGTGAGTGAAATGTGTAACCGTGTGACACTGAGTGAAATGCCTAACCATGTGACAGTGTCTGAAATGCGTCACCATGTGACAGTGTCTGAAATGTGTCACCCTGTGACAGTGCCTGAAATGCGTAACCGTGTTACAGCGTCTGAAATGTGTAACCGTGTGACAGCGTCTGAAATATGTCACCGTGTGAGAGCGTCTGAAATGTGTAACCATGTGACAACGTCTGAAATGAGAGTGTCTGAAATGTGAAACCGTGTGACACAGTGAGTGAAATGTGTAACTGTGTGACAGTGTCTGAAATGTGTAACCGTGTGAGTGCCTGAAATCTGTAACCATGTGAGTGAGTGAAATGTGTAACCGTGTGAGTGTGACTGAAATGTGTAACCGTGTGTGTCTGAAATGTGTAACCGTGTGACACAGTGAGTGAAATGTGTAACCGTGTGACACAGTGAGTGAAATGTGTAACCGTGTGAGTGTGCGTGAAATGTGCAAACGTGTGACACAGTGAGTGAAATGTGTAACCGTGTGGCACAGTGAGTGAAATGTGAAACCGTGTGGCACAGTGAGTGAAATGTGTCACCGTGTGGCACAGTGAGTGAAATGTGTAACCGTGTGGCACAGTGAGTGAAATGTGTAATCGTGTGACATAGTGAGTGAAATGAGTAACCGTGTGGCACAATGTGTGAAATGTGAAACCGTGTGGCACAGTGAGTGAAATGTGTAACCGTGTGACACAGTGAGTGAAATGCGTAACCGTGTGACACAGTGAATTAAATGTGTAACCGTGTGACACAGAGTGAAATGTGTAACTGTGTGGCACAGTGAGTGAAATGTGTAACCGTGTGACACAGTGAGTGAAATGCCTAACTGTGTGAGTGTCTGAAATGCGTCACCATGTGACAGTGTCTGAAATGCGTCACCATGTGACAGTGTCTGAAATGTGTCACCCTGTGACAGTGTCTGAAATGTGTCACCGTGTGACTGTGTCTGAAATACGTCACCGTGCCACAGTGTCTGAAACGTGTCACCGTGTGACAGTGTCTGAAATGTGTAACCGTGTGACACACTGAGTTCAATGTGTCACCATGTGAGTGTCTGAAATGCGTAACCGTGTTACAGCGTCTGAAATGTGTAACCGTGTGACAGCGTCTGAAATATGTAACCGTGTGAGAGCGTCTGAAATGTGTAACCGTGTGACAGCGTCTGAAATGAGAGTGTCTGAAATGTGTAACCGTGTGACACAGTGAGTGAAATGTGTAACTGTGTGACAGTGTCTGAAATGTATAAACGTGTGAGTGCCTGAAATCTGTAACCATGTGAGTGAGTGAAATGTGTAACCGTGTGAGTGTGAGTGAAATGTGTAACCGTGTGAGTGTGACTGAAATGTGTAACCGTGTGTGTCTGAAATGTGTAACCGTGTTGAGTGTCTGAAATGTGTTACCGTGTGTGTGAGTGAAATGTGTAACCGTGTGTGTGAGTGAAGTGTGTAACCGTGTGAGTGAGAGTGAAATGTGTAACCGTGTGACAGTGTCTGAAATGTCTAACCATGTGAGTGTCTGAAATGTGTAAATGTGAGTGTGAGTGAAATGTGTAACCGTGTGAGTGCCAGAAATGTGTAACCGTGTGACACAGTGAGTGAAATGTGTAACCGTGTGAGTTTGAGTGAAATGTGTAACCGTGTGTGTCTGAAATGTGTAACCGTGTGAGTGTCCGAAATGTGTAACCGTGTGTGTGAGTGAAGTGTGTAACCGTGTGAGTGAGAGTGAAATGTGTCATCGTGTGACACAGTGAGTGAAATGTGTAACCGTGTGACACAGTGAGTGAAATGTGCAACCGTGTTGCACAGTGAGTGAAATGTGTAACCGTGTGACACAGTGAATGAAATGTGTAACCGTGTGACAGTGTCTGAAATGTCTAACCATGTGAGTGTCTGAAATCTGTAACCGTGAGTGTGAGTGAAATGTGTAACCGTGTGAGTGTGAGTGAAATGTGTAACCGTGTGACGCAGTGAGTGAATTGTGTAACCGTGTGACACAGTGAGTGAAATGTGTAACCGTGTGAGTGTGCGTGAAATGTGTAACCATGTGTGTCTGAAATGTGTAACCGTGTGAGTGTCTGAAATGTGTAACCGTGTGTGTGAGTGAAATGTGTAACCGTGTGTGTGAGTGAAGTGTGTAACTGTGTGAGTGAGAGTGAAATGTGTAATCGTGTGACACAGAGAGTGAAATGTGTAACCGTGTGACACAGTGAGTGAAATGTGTAACCGTGTTACAGTGAGTGAAATGTGTAACCGTGTGACACAGTGAGTGAAATGTGTAACTGTGTGAGAGTGTCTGAAATCTGTAACCGTGAGAGTGTGAGTGAAATGTATAACCATGAGTGAAATGTGTAACCGTGTGACACTGAGTGAAATGCCTAACCGTGTGACAGTGTCTGAAATGCGTCACCATGTGACAGTTTCTGAAATGTGTCACCCTGTGACAGTGCCTGAAATGCGTAACCGTGTTACAGCGTCTGAAATGTGTAACCGTGTGACAGCGTCTGAAATATGTCACAGTGTGAGAGCGTCTGAAATGTGTAACCGTGTGATAACGTCTGAAATGAGAGTATCTGAAATGTGAAACCGTGTGACACAGTGAGTGAAATGTGTAACTGTGTGACAGTGTCTGAAATGTGTAACCGTGTGAGTGCCTGAAATCTGTAACCATGTGAGTGAGTGAAATGTGTAACCGTGTGAGTGTGACTGAAATGTGTAACCGTGTGTGTCTGAAATGTGTAACCGTGTGACACAGTGAGTGAAATGTGTAACCGTGTGACACAGTGAGTGAAATGTGTAACCGTGTGAGTGTGCGTGAAATGTGTAAACGTGTGACACAGTGAGTGAAATGTGTAACCGTGTGGCACAGTGAGTGAAATGTGTAACCGTGTGGCACAGTGAGTGAAATGTGTAACCGTGTGACACAGTGAGTGAAATGTGTAACCGTGTGAGTGTGCGTGAAATGTGTAAACGTGTGACACAGTGAGAGAAATGTGTAACCGTGTGGCACAGTGAGTGAAATGTGTAACCGTGTGGCACAGTGAGTGAAATGTGTAACCGTGTGGCACAGTGAGAGAAATGTGTAACCGTGTGGCACAGTGAGTGAAATGTGTAAACGTGTGACATAGTGAGTGAAATGAGTAACCGTGTGGCACAATGAGTGAAATGTGAAACTGTGTGGCACAGTGAGTGAAATGTGTAACCGTGTGGCACAGTGAGTGAAATGCGTAACCGTGTGACACAGTGAATGAAATGTGTAACCGTGTGACACAGAGTGAAATGTGTAACCGTGTGACACATTGAGTGAAATGTGTAACCGTGTGACACAGTGAGTGAAATGCCTAACTGTGTGAGTGTCTGAAATGCGTCACCATGTGACAGTGTCTGAAATGTGTCACCCTGTGACAGTGTCTGAAATGTGTCACCATTTGACTGTGTCTGAAATACGTCACCGTGCCACAGTGTCTGAAACGTGTCACCGTGTGACAGTGTCTGAAATGTGTAACCGTGTGACACACTGAGTTCAATGTGTCACCATGTGAGTGTCTGAAATACGTAACCGTGTTACAGCGTCTGAAATGTGTAACCGTGTGACAGCGTCTGAAATATGTAACCGTGTGAGAGCGTCTGAAATGTGTAACCGTGTGACAGCGTCTGAAATGAGAGTGTCTGAAATGTGTAACCGTGTGACACAGTGAGTGAAATGTGTAACTGTGTGACAGTGTCTGAAATGTATAAACGTGTGAGTGCCTGAAATCTGTAACCATGTGAGTGAGTGAAATGTGTAACCGTGTGAGTGTGAGTGAAATGTGTAACCGTGTGACACAGTGAATGAAATGTGTAACTGTGTGCTGTGTGACAGTGTCTGAAATGTCTAACCGTGTGAGTGTCTGAAATCTGTAACCATGTGAGTGTGAGTGAAATGTGTAACCGTGTGAGTGCCTGAAATGTGTAACCGTGTGAGTGTCTGAAATGTGTAACCGTGTGTGAGTGAAATGTGTAACCGTGTGAATTGTGTGAAATGTGTAACCGTGTGACGCAGTAGTGAAATGTGTAACCGTGTGACGCAGTGAGTGAAATGTGTAACCGTGTGACACAGTGAGTGAAATGTGTAACCGTGTGACACAGAGTGAAATGTGTAACCGTGTGAGTGTGAGTGAAATGTGTAACCGTGTGTGTCTGAAATGTGTAATCGTGAGTGTCTGAAATGTGTAACCGTGTGTGTGAGTGAAATTTGTTATCGTGTGTGTGAGTGAAGTGTGTAACCGTGTGAGTGAGAGTGAAATGTGTAATCGTGTGATACTGTGAGTGAAATGTGTAACCGTGTGACACAGTAATGTGTAATCGTGTGACACAGTGAGTGAAATGTGTAACCGTGTGACAGTGAGTGAAATGTGTAACGGTGTTACACAGTGAGTGAAATGTGTAACCGTGTGACACAGTGAGTGAAATATGTAACCGTGTAACAGTGTCTGAAATGTGTAACCGTGTGAGTGTCTGAAAAGCGTAACCGCGTGAGTGTCTGAAATGTGTAACCGTGTGAGTGTCTGAAATGCGTAACCGTGTGACAGTGTCTGAAATGCCTAACTGTGTGACAGTGTCTGAAATGCCTAACTGTGTGACAGTGTTTGAAATGTGTAACCGTGTGAGTGTCTGAAATGTGTAACCGTGTGAGTGTCTGAAATGCGTAACCGTGTGACAGTGTCTGAAATGCCTAACTGTGTGACAGTGTCTGAAATGCCTAACTGTATGACAGTGTCTGAAATGTGTAACCGTGTGAGTGTCTGAAATGTGTAATCGTGTGAGTGTCTGAAATGTGTAACCGTGAGAGTGTAAGTGAAGTGTGTAACCGTGTGTGTGTCTGAAATGTGTAATCGTGTGAGTGTGAGTGAAATGTGTAACCGTGTGAGTGTCTGAAATGTGTAACCTTGTGACAGTGTCTGAAATGTGTAACCGTGTGAGTGTCTGAAATGTGTAACCGTGTGAGTGTCTCAAATGTGTAATCGTGTGTGTCTGAAATGTGTAACCGTGTGTGTGAGTGAAATGTGCAACCGTGTGAGTGTGCGTTAAATGTGTAACCGTGTGACACAGTGAGTGAAATGTGTCACTGTGTGGCACAGTGAGTGAAATGTGTAACCGTGTGACATAGTGAATGAAATGTGTAACCGTGTGGCACAGTGAGTGAAATGTGTAACCGTGTGGCACAGTGAGTGAAATTTGTAACCGTGTGAGTGTCTGAAATGCGTAACCGTGTGACAGTGTCTGAAATGCCTAACTGTGTGACAGTGTCTGAAATGCCTAACTGTATGACAGTGCCTGAAATGTGTAACCGTGTGAGTGTCTGAAATGTGTAATCGTGTGAGTGTCTGAAATGTGTAACCGTGAGAGTGTAAGTGAAGTGTGTAACCGTGTGTGTGTCTGAAATGTGTAATCGTGTGAGTGTGAGTGAAATGTGTAACCGTGTGAGTGTCTGAAATGTGTAACCTTGTGACAGTGTCTGAAATGTGTAACCGTGTGAGTGTCTGAAATGTGTAACCGTGTGAGTGTCTGAAATGTGTAATCGTGTGTGTCTGCAATGTGTAACCGTGTGTGTGAGTCAAATGTGCAACCGTGTGAGTGTGCGTTAAATGTGTAACCGTGTGACACAGTGAGTGAAATGTGTCACTGTGTGGCACAGTGAGTGAAATGTGTAACCGTGTGACATAGTGAATGAAATGTGTAACCGTGTGGCACAGTGAGTGAAATGTGTAACCGTGTGGCACAGTGAGTGAAATGTGTAACCGTGTGGCACAGTGAGTGAAATGTGTAACCGTGTGGCACAGTGAGTGAAATGTGTAACAGTGTGACACAGTGAGTGAAATGTGTAACCGTGTGACACTGAGTGAAATGCCTAACCATGTGACAGTGTCTGAAATGCGTCACCATGTGACAGTGTCTGAAATGTGTCACCCTGTGACAGTGCCTGAAATGCGTAACCGTGTTACAGCGTCTGAAATGTGTAACCGTGTGACAGCGTCTGAAATATGTCACCGTGTGAGAGCGTCTGAAATGTGTAACCATGTGACAACGTCTGAAATGAGAGTGTCTGAAATGTGAAACCGTGTGACACAGTGAGTGAAATGTGTAACTGTGTGACAGTGTCTGAAATGTGTAACCGTGTGAGTGCCTGAAATCTGTAACCATGTGAGTGAGTGAAATGTGTAACCGTGTGAGTGTGACTGAAATGTGTAACCGTGTGTGTCTGAAATGTGTAACCGTGTGACACAGTGAGTGAAATGTGTAACCGTGTGACACAGTGAGTGAAATGTGTAACCGTGTGAGTGTGCGTGAAATGTGTAAACGTGTGACACAGTGAGTGAAATGTGTAACCGTGTGGCACAGTGAGTGAAATGTGAAACCGTGTGGCACAGTGAGTGAAATGTGTCACCGTGTGGCACAGTGAGTGAAATGTGTAACCGTGTGGCACAGTGAGTGAAATGTGTAATCGTGTGACATAGTGAGTGAAATGAGTAACCGTGTGGCACAATGTGTGAAATGTGAAACCGTGTGGCACAGTGAGTGAAATGTGTAACCGTGTGACACAGTGAGTGAAATGCGTAACCGTGTGACACAGTGAATGAAATGTGTAACCGTGTGACACAGAGTGAAATGTGTAACTGTGTGGCACAGTGAGTGAAATGTGTAACCGTGTGACACAGTGAGTGAAATGCCTAACTGTGTGAGTGTCTGAAATGCGTCACCATGTGACAGTGTCTGAAATGCGTCACCATGTGACAGTGTCTGAAATGTGTCACCCTGTGACAGTGTCTGAAATGTGTCACCGTGTGACTGTGTCTGAAATACGTCACCGTGCCACAGTGTCTGAAACGTGTCACCGTGTGACAGTGTCTGAAATGTGTAACCGTGTGACACACTGAGTTCAATGTGTCACCATGTGAGTGTCTGAAATGCGTAACCGTGTTACAGCGTCTGAAATGTGTAACCGTGTGACAGCGTCTGAAATATGTAACCGTGTGAGAGCGTCTGAAATGTGTAACCGTGTGACAGCGTCTGAAATGAGAGTGTCTGAAATGTGTAACCGTGTGACACAGTGAGTGAAATGTGTAACTGTGTGACAGTGTCTGAAATGTATAAACGTGTGAGTGCCTGAAATCTGTAACCATGTGAGTGAGTGAAATGTGTAACCGTGTGAGTGTGAGTGAAATGTGTAACCGTGTGAGTGTGACTGAAATGTGTAACCGTGTGTGTCTGAAATGTGTAACCGTGTTGAGTGTCTGAAATGTGTTACCGTGTGTGTGAGTGAAATGTGTAACCGTGTGTGTGAGTGAAGTGTGTAACCGTGTGAGTGAGAGTGAAATGTGTAACCGTGTGACAGTGTCTGAAATGTCTAACCATGTGAGTGTCTGAAATGTGTAAATGTGAGTGTGAGTGAAATGTGTAACCGTGTGAGTGCCAGAAATGTGTAACCGTGTGACACAGTGAGTGAAATGTGTAACCGTGTGAGTTTGAGTGAAATGTGTAACCGTGTGTGTCTGAAATGTGTAACCGTGTGAGTGTCCGAAATGTGTAACCGTGTGTGTGAGTGAAGTGTGTAACCGTGTGAGTGAGAGTGAAATGTGTCATCGTGTGACACAGTGAGTGAAATGTGTAACCGTGTGACACAGTGAGTGAAATGTGCAACCGTGTTGCACAGTGAGTGAAATGTGTAACCGTGTGACACAGTGAATGAAATGTGTAACCGTGTGACAGTGTCTGAAATGTCTAACCATGTGAGTGTCTGAAATCTGTAACCGTGAGTGTGAGTGAAATGTGTAACCGTGTGAGTGTGAGTGAAATGTGTAACCGTGTGACGCAGTGAGTGAATTGTGTAACCGTGTGACACAGTGAGTGAAATGTGTAACCGTGTGAGTGTGCGTGAAATGTGTAACCATGTGTGTCTGAAATGTGTAACCGTGTGAGTGTCTGAAATGTGTAACCGTGTGTGTGAGTGAAATGTGTAACCGTGTGTGTGAGTGAAGTGTGTAACTGTGTGAGTGAGAGTGAAATGTGTAATCGTGTGACACAGAGAGTGAAATGTGTAACCGTGTGACACAGTGAGTGAAATGTGTAACCGTGTTACAGTGAGTGAAATGTGTAACCGTGTGACACAGTGAGTGAAATGTGTAACTGTGTGAGAGTGTCTGAAATCTGTAACCGTGAGAGTGTGAGTGAAATGTATAACCATGAGTGAAATGTGTAACCGTGTGACACTGAGTGAAATGCCTAACCGTGTGACAGTGTCTGAAATGCGTCACCATGTGACAGTTTCTGAAATGTGTCACCCTGTGACAGTGCCTGAAATGCGTAACCGTGTTACAGCGTCTGAAATGTGTAACCGTGTGACAGCGTCTGAAATATGTCACAGTGTGAGAGCGTCTGAAATGTGTAACCGTGTGATAACGTCTGAAATGAGAGTATCTGAAATGTGAAACCGTGTGACACAGTGAGTGAAATGTGTAACTGTGTGACAGTGTCTGAAATGTGTAACCGTGTGAGTGCCTGAAATCTGTAACCATGTGAGTGAGTGAAATGTGTAACCGTGTGAGTGTGACTGAAATGTGTAACCGTGTGTGTCTGAAATGTGTAACCGTGTGACACAGTGAGTGAAATGTGTAACCGTGTGACACAGTGAGTGAAATGTGTAACCGTGTGAGTGTGCGTGAAATGTGTAAACGTGTGACACAGTGAGTGAAATGTGTAACCGTGTGGCACAGTGAGTGAAATGTGTAACCGTGTGGCACAGTGAGTGAAATGTGTAACCGTGTGACACAGTGAGTGAAATGTGTAACCGTGTGAGTGTGCGTGAAATGTGTAAACGTGTGACACAGTGAGAGAAATGTGTAACCGTGTGGCACAGTGAGTGAAATGTGTAACCGTGTGGCACAGTGAGTGAAATGTGTAACCGTGTGGCACAGTGAGTGAAATGTGTAACCGTGTGGCACAGTGAGTGAAATGTGTAAACGTGTGACATAGTGAGTGAAATGAGTAACCGTGTGGCACAATGAGTGAAATGTGAAACTGTGTGGCACAGTGAGTGAAATGTGTAACCGTGTGGCACAGTGAGTGAAATGCGTAACCGTGTGACACAGTGAATGAAATGTGTAACCGTGTGACACAGAGTGAAATGTGTAACCGTGTGACACATTGAGTGAAATGTGTAACCGTGTGACACAGTGAGTGAAATGCCTAACTGTGTGAGTGTATGAAATGCGTCACCATGTGACAGTGTCTGAAATGTGTCACCCTGTGACAGTGTCTGAAATGTGTCACCATTTGACTGTGTCTGAAATACGTCACCGTGCCACAGTGTCTGAAACGTGTCACCGTGTGACAGTGTCTGAAATGTGTAACCGTGTGACACACTGAGTTCAATGTGTCACCATGTGAGTGTCTGAAATACGTAACCGTGTTACAGCGTCTGAAATGTGTAACCGTGTGACAGCGTCTGAAATATGTAACCGTGTGAGAGCGTCTGAAATGTGTAACCGTGTGACAGCGTCTGAAATGAGAGTGTCTGAAATGTGTAACCGTGTGACACAGTGAGTGAAATGTGTAACTGTGTGACAGTGTCTGAAATGTATAAACGTGTGAGTGCCTGAAATCTGTAACCATGTGAGTGAGTGAAATGTGTAACCGTGTGAGTGTGAGTGAAATGTGTAACCGTGTGAGTGTGACTGAAATGTGTAACCGTGTGTGTCTGAAATGTGTAACCGTGTTGAGTGTCTGAAATGTGTTAGCGTGTGTGTGAGTGAAATGTGTAACCGTGTGTGTGAGTGAAGTGTGTAACCGTGTGAGTGAGAGTGAAATGTGTAACCGTGTGACAGTGTCTGAAATGTCTAACCATGTGAGTGTCTGAAATGTGTAACCGTGAGTGTGAGTGAAATGTGTAACCGTGTGAGTGCCTGAAATGTGTAACCGTGTGAGTGTCTGAAATGTGTAACCGTGTGTGAGTGAAATGTGTAACCGTGTGAATTGTGTGAAATGTGTAACCGTGTGACGCAGTGAGTGAAATGTGTAACCGTGTGACGCAGTGAGTGAAATGTGTAACCGTGTGACACAGTGAGTGAAATGTGTAACCGTGTGACACAGAGTGAAATGTGTAACCGTGTGAGTGTGAGTGAAATGTGTAACCGTGTGTGTCTGAAATGTGTAATCGTGAGTGTCTGAAATGTGTAACCGTGTGTGTGAGTGAAATTTGTAACCGTGTGTGTGAGTGAAGTGTGTAACCGTGTGAGTGAGAGTGAAATGTGTAATCGTGTGATACAGTGAGTGAAATGTGTAACCGTGTGACACAGTAATGTGTAATCGTGTGACACAGTGAGTGAAATGTGTAACCGTGTGACAGTGAGTGAAATGTGTAACGGTGTTACACAGTGAGTGAAATGTGTAACCGTGTGACACAGTGAGTGAAATGTGTAACCGTGTGACAGTGTCTGAAATGTGTAACCCTGTGAGTGTCTGAAAAGCGTAACCGCGTGAGTGTCTGAAATGTGTAACCGTGTGAGTGTCTGAAATGCGTAACCGTGTGACAGTGTCTGAAATGCCTAACTGTGTGACAGTGTCTGAAATGCCTAACTGTGTGACAGTGTTTGAAATGTGTAACCGTGTGAGTGTCTGAAATGTGTAACCGTGTGAGTGTCTGAAATGCGTAACCGTGTGACAGTGTCTGAAATGCCTAACTGTGTGACAGTGTCTGAAATGCCTAACTGTATGACAGTGTCTGAAATGTGTAACCGTGTGAGTGTCTGAAATGTGTAATCGTGTGAGTGTCTGAAATGTGTAACCGTGAGAGTGTAAGTGAAGTGTGTAACCGTGTGTGTGTCTGAAATGTGTAACCGTGTGAGTGTGAGTGAAATGTGTAACCGTGTGAGTGTCTGAAATGTGTAACCTTGTGACAGTGTCTGAAATGTGTAACCGTGTGAGTGTCTGAAATGTGTAACCGTGTGACTGTCTGAAATGTGTAATCGTGTGTGTCTGAAATGTGTAACCGTGTGTGTGAGTGAAATGTGCAACCGTGTGAGTGTGCGTTAAATGTGTAACCGTGTGTCACAGTGAGTGAAATGTGTCACTGTGTGGCACAATGAGTGAAATGTGTAACCGTGTGACATAGTGAATGAAATGTGTAACCGTGTGGCACAGTGAGTGAAATGTGTAACCGTGTGGCACAGTGAGTGAAATGTGTAACCGTGTGGCACAGTGAGTGAAATGTGTAACAGTGTGACACAGTGAGTGAAATGTGTAAGCGTGTGACACTGAGTGAAATGCCTAACCATGTGACAGTGTCTGAAATGCGTCACCATGTGACAGTGTCTGAAATGTGTCACCCTGTGACAGTGCCTGAAATGCGTAACCGTGTTACAGCGTCTGAAATGTGTAACCGTGTGACAGCGTCTGAAATATGTCACCGTGTGAGAGCGTCTGAAATGTGTAACCGTGTGACAACGTCTGAAATGAGAGTGTCTGAAATGTGAAACCGTGTGACACAGTGAGTGAAATGTGTAACTGTGTGACAGTGTCTGAAATGTGTAACCGTGTGAGTGCCTGAAATCTGTAACCATGTGAGTGAGTGAAATGTGTAACCGTGGGAGTGTGACTGAAATGTGTAACCGTGTGTGTCTGAAATGTGTAACCGTGTGACACAGTGAGTGAAATGTGTAACCGTGTGACACAGTGAGTGAAATGTGTAACCGTGTGAGTGTGCGTGAAATGTGTAAACGTGTGACACAGTGAGTGAAATGTGTAACCGTGTGGCACAGTGAGTGAAATGTGTAACCGTTTGGAACAGTGAGTGAAATGTGTAACCGTGTGGCACAGTGAATGAAATGTGTAAACGTGTGACATAGTGAGTGAAATGAGTAACCGTGTGGCACAATGAGTGAAATGTGAAACCGTGTGGCACAGTGAGTGAAATGTGTAACCGTGTGGCACAGTGAGTGAAATGCGTAACCGTGTGACACAGTGAATGAAATGTGTAACCATGTGACACAGAGTCAAATGTGTAACCGTGTGACACAGTGAGTGAAATGTGTAACCGTGTGACACAGTGAGTGAAATGCCTAACTGTGTGAGTGTCTGAAATGCGTCACCATGTGACAGTGTCTGAAATGCGTCACCATGTGACAGTGTCTGAAATGTGTCACCCTGTGACAGTGTCTGAAATGTGTCACCGTGTGACTGTGTCTGAAATACGTCACCGTGCCACAGTGTCTGAAACGTGTCACCGTGTGACAGTGTCTGAAATGTGTAACCGTGTGACACACTGAGTTCAATGTGTCACCATGTGAGTGTCTGAAATGCGTAACCGTGTTACAGCGTCTGAAATGTGTAACCGTGTGACAGCGTCTGAAATATGTAACCGTGTGAGAGCGTCTGAAATGTGTAACCGTGTGACAGCGTCTGAAATGAGAGTGTCTGAAATGTGTAACCGTGTGACACAGTGAGTGAAATGTGTAACTGTGTGACAGTGTCTGAAATGTATAAACGTGTGAGTGCCTGAAATCTGTAACCATGTGAGTGAGTGAAATGTGTAACCGTGTGAGTGTGAGTGAAATGTGTAACCGTGTGAGTGTGACTGAAATGTGTAACCGTGTGTGTCTGAAATGTGTAACCGTGTTGAGTGTCTGAAATGTGTTACCGTGTGTGTGAGTGAAATGTGTAACCGTGTGTGTGAGTGAAGTGTGTAACCGTGTGAGTGAGAGTGATATGTGTAACCGTGTGACAGTGTCTGAAATGTCTAACCATGTGAGTGTCTGAAATGTGTAACCGTGAGTGTGAGTGAAATGTGTAACCGTGTGAGTGCCAGAAATGTGTAACCGTGTGACACAGTGAGTGAAATGTGTAACCGTGTGAGTGTGAGTGAAATGTGTAACCGTGTGTGTTTGAAATGTGTAACCGCGTGAGTGTCCGAAATGTGTAACCGTGTGTGTGAGTGAAGTGTGTAACCGTGTGAGTGAGAGTGAAATGTGTCATCGTGTGACACAGTGAGTGAAATGTGTAACCGTGTGACACAGTGAGTGAAATGTGCAACCGTGTTGCACAGTGAGTGAAATGTGTAACCGTGTGACACAGTGAATGAAATGTGTAACCGTGTGACAGTGTCTGAAATGTCTAACCATGTGAGTGTCTGAAATCTGTAACCGTGAGTGTGAGTGAAATGTGTAACCGTGTGAGTGCCTGAAATGTGTAACCGTGTGTGTATCTGAAATGTGTAATCGTGTGTGTGAGTGAAATGTGTAACCGTGTGAGTGTGCGTGAAATGTGTAACCGTGTGTGTCTGAAATGTGTAACCGTGTGAGTGTCTGAAATGTGTAACCGTGTGTGTGAGTGAAGTGTGTAACTGTGTGAGTGAGAGTGAAATGTGTAATCGTGTGACACAGTGAGTGAAATGTGTAACCGTGTGACACAGTGAGTGAAATGTGTAACCGTGTTACAGTGAGTGAAATGTGTAACCGTGTGACACAGTGAGTGAAATGTGTAACCGTGTGAGTTTCTGAAATGTGTAACGGTGTGTAAGTGAAATGTGTAACCGTGTGTGTGTGAGTGAAATGTGTAACTGTGTGACACAGTGAGTGAAATGTGTAACTGAGTGACAGTGTCTGAAATGTGTAACCGTGTGAGTGCCTGAAATCTGTAACCATGTGAGTGAGTGAAATGTGTAACCGTGTGAATGTGACTGAAATGTGTAACCGTATGTGTCTGAAATGTGTTACCGTGTGTGTGAGTGAAATGTGTAACCGTGTGTGTGAGTGAAATGTGTAACCGTGTGTGTGAGTGAAGTGTGTAACCGTGTGAGTGAGAGTGAAATGTGTAACCGTGTGACACAGTGAGTGAAATGTGTAACCGTGTTACACAGTGAGTGAAATGTGTAACCGTGTGACACAGTGAATGAAATGTGTAACTGTGTGCTGTGTGACAGTGTCTGAAATGTCAAACCGTGTGTGTGTCTGAAATCTGTAACCATGTGAGTGTGAGTGAAATGTGTAACCGTGTGAGTGCCTGAAATGTGTAACCGTGTGAGTGTCTGAAATGTGTAACCGTGTGTGAGTGAAATGTGTAACCGTGTGAATTGTGTGAAATGTGTAACCGTGTGACGCAGTGAGTGAAATGTGTAACCGTGTGACGCAGTGAGTGAAATGTGTAACCGTGTGACACAGTGAGTGAAATGTGTAACCGTGTGACACAGAGTGAAATGTGTAACCGTGTGAGTGTGAGTGAAATGTGTAACCGTGTGTGTCTGAAATGTGTAATCGTGAGTGTCTGAAATGTGTAACCGTGTGTGTGAGTGAAATTTGTAACCGTGTGTGTGAGTGAAGTGTGTAACCGTGTGAGTGAGAGTGAAATGTGTAATCGTGTGATACAGTGAGTGAAATGTGTAACCGTGTGACACAGTGAGTGAAATGTGTAACTGTGTGACAGTGTCTGAAATGTGTAACCGTGTGAGTGCCTGAAATCTGTAACCATGTGAGTGAGTGAAATGTGTAACCGTGGGAGTGTGACTGAAATGTGTAACCGTGTGTGTCTGAAATGTGTAACCGTGTGACACAGTGAGTGAAATGTGTAACCGTGTGACACAGTGAGTGAAATGTGTAACCGTGTGAGTGTGCGTGAAATGTGTAAACGTGTGACACAGTGAGTGAAATGTGTAACCGTGTGGCACAGTGAGTGAAATGTGTAACCGTGTGGCACAGTGAGTGAAATGTGTAACCGTGTGGCACAGTGAGAGAAATGTGTAACCGTGTGGCACAGTGAATGAAATGTGTAAACGTGTGACATAGTGAGTGAAATGAGTAACCGTGTGGCACAATGAGTGAAATGTGAAACCGTGTGGCACAGTGAGTGAAATGTGTAACCGTGTGGCACAGTGAGTGAAATGCGTAACCGTGTGACACAGTGAATGAAATGTGTAACCGTGTGACACAGAGTGAAATGTGTAACCGTGTGACACAGTGAGTGAAATGTGTAACCGTGTGACACAGTGAGTGAAATGCCTAACTGTGTGAGTGTCTGAAATGCGTCACCATGTGACAGTGTCTGAAATGCGTCACCATGTGACAGTGTCTGAAATGTGTCACCCTGTGACAGTGTCTGAAATGTGTCACCGTGTGACTGTGTCTGAAATACGTCACCGTGCGACAGTGTCTGAAACGTGTCACCGTGTGACAGTGTCTGAAATGTGTAACCGTGTGACACACTGAGTTCAATGTGTCACCATGTGAGTGTCTGAAATGCGTAACCGTGTTACAGCGTCTGAAATGTGTAACCGTGTGACAGCGTCTGAAATATGTAACCGTGTGAGAGCGTCTGAAATGTGTAACCGTGTGACAGCGTCTGAAATGAGAGTGTCTGAAATGTGTAACCGTGTGACACAGTGAGTGAAATGTGTAACTGTGTGACAGTGTCTGAAATGTATAAACGTGTGAGTGCCTGAAATCTGTAACCATGTGAGTGAGTGAAATGTGTAACCGTGTGAGTGTGAGTGAAATGTGTAACCGTGTGAGTGTGACTGAAATGTGTACCCGTGTGTGTCTGAAATGTGTAACCGTGTTGAGTGTCTGAAATGTGTTACCGTGTGTGTGAGTGAAATGTGTAACCGTGTGTGTGAGTGAAGTGTGTAACCGTGTGAGTGAGAGTGATATGTGTAACCGTGTGACAGTGTCTGAAATGTCTAACCATGTGAGTGTCTGAAATGTGTAACCGTGAGTGTGAGTGAAATGTGTAACCGTGTGAGTGCCAGAAATGTGTAACCGTGTGACACAGTGAGTGAAATGTGTAACCGTGTGAGTGTGAGTGAAATGTGTAACCGTGTGTGTTTGAAATGTGTAACCGCGTGAGTGTCCGAAATGTGTAACCGTGTGTGTGAGTGAAGTGTGTAACCGTGTGAGTGAGAGTGAAATGTGTCATCGTGTGACACAGTGAGTGAAATGTGTAACCGTGTGACACAGTGAGTGAAATGTGCAACCGTGTTGCACAGTGAGTGAAATGTGTAACCGTGTGACACAGTGAATGAAATGTGTAACCGTGTGACAGTGTCTGAAATGTCTAACCATGTGAGTGTCTGAAATCTGTAACCGTGAGTGTGAGTGAAATGTGTAACCGTGTGAGTGCCTGAAATGTGTAACCGTGTGTGTGTCTGAAATGTGTAATCGTGTGTGTGAGTGAAATGTGTAACCGTGTGAGTGTGAGTGAAATGTGTAACCGTGTGACGCAGTGAGTGAAATGTGTAACCGTGTGAGTGTGCGTGAAATGTGTAACCGTGTGTGTCTGAAATGTGTAACCGTGTGAGTGTCTGAAATGTGAAACCGTGTGTGTGAGTGAAGTGTGTAACTGTGTGAGTGAGAGTGAAATGTGTAATCGTGTGACACAGTGAGTGAAATGTGTAACCGTGTGACACAGTGAGTGAAATGTGTAACCGTGTTACAGTGAGTGAAATGTGTAACCGTGTGACACAGTGAGTGAAATGTGTAACCGTGAGTGAAATGTGTAACCGTGTGTGTGTCTGAAATGTATAACCGTGTGAGTGTCTGAAATGTGTAACCGTGTGAGTTTCTGAAATGTGTAACGGTGTGTAAGTGAAATGTGTAACCGTGTGAGTGTGAGTGAAATGTGTAACTGTGTGACACAGTGAGTGAAATGTGTAACTGAGTGACAGTGTCTGAAATGTGTAACCGTGTGAGTGCCTGAAATCTGTAACCATGTGAGTGAGTGAAATGTGTAACCGTGTGAGTGTGACTGAAATGTGTAACCGTATGTGTCTGAAATGTGTTACCGTGTGTGTGAGTGAAATGTGTAACCGTGTGTGTGAGTGAAATGTGTAACCGTGTGTGTGAGTGAAGTGTGTAACCGTGTGAGTGAGAGTGAAATGTGTAACCGTGTGACACAGTGAGTGAAATGTGTAACCGTGTTACACAGTGAGTGAAATGTGTAACCGTGTGACACAGTGAATGAAATGTGTAACTGTGTGCTGTGTGACAGTGTCTGAAATGTCAAACCGTGTGTGTGTCTGAAATCTGTAACCATGTGAGTGTGAGTGAAATGTGTAACCGTGTGAGTGCCTGAAATGTGTAACCGTGTGAGTGTCTGAAATGTGTAACCGTGTGTGAGTGAAATGTGTAACCGTGTGAATTGTGTGAAATGTGTAACCGTGTGACGCAGTGAGTGAAATGTGTAACCGTGTGACGCAGTGAGTGAAATGTGTAACCGTGTGACACAGTGAGTGAAATGTGTAACCGTGTGACACAGAGTGAAATGTGTAACCGTGTGAGTGTGAGTGAAATGTGTAACCGTGTGTGTCTGAAATGTGTAATCGTGAGTGTCTGAAATGTGTAACCGTGTGTGTGAGTGAAATTTGTAACCGTGTGTGAGAGTGAAGTGTGTAACCGTGTGAGTGAGAGTGAAATGTGTAATCGTGTGATACAGTGAGTGAAATGTGTAACCGTGTGACACAGTGAGTGAAATGTGTAACTGTGTGACAGTGTCTGAAATGTGTAACCGTGTGAGTGCCTGAAATCTGTAACCATGTGAGTGAGTGAAATGTGTAACCGTGGGAGTGTGACTGAAATGTGTAACCGTGTGTGTCTGAAATGTGTAACCGTGTGACACAGTGAGTGAAATGTGTAACCGTGTGACACAGTGAGTGAAATGTGTAACCGTGTGAGTGTGCGTGAAATGTGTAAACGTGTGACACAGTGAGTGAAATGTGTAACCGTGTGGCACAGTGAGTGAAATGTGTAACCGTGTGGCACAGTGAGAGAAATGTGTAACCGTGTGGCACAGTGAATGAAATGTGTAAACGTGTGACATAGTGAGTGAAATGAGTAACCGTGTGGCACAATGAGTGAAATGTGAAACCGTGTGGCACAGTGAGTGAAATGTGTAACCGTGTGGCACAGTGAGTGAAATGCGTAACCGTGTGACACAGTGAATGAAATGTGTAACCGTGTGACACAGAGTGAAATGTGTAACCGTGTGACACAGTGAGTGAAATGTGTAACCGTGTGACACAGTGAGTGAAATGCCTAACTGTGTGAGTGTCTGAAATGCGTCACCATGTGACAGTGTCTGAAATGCGTCACCATGTGACAGTGTCTGAAATGTGTCACCCTGTGACAGTGTCTGAAATGTGTCACCGTGTGACTGTGTCTGAAATACGTCACCGTGCGACAGTGTCTGAAACGTGTCACCGTGTGACAGTGTCTGAAATGTGTAACCGTGTGACACACTGAGTTCAATGTGTCACCATGTGAGTGTCTGAAATGCGTAACCGTGTTACAGCGTCTGAAATGTGTAACCGTGTGACAGCGTCTGAAATATGTAACCGTGTGAGAGCGTCTGAAATGTGTAACCGTGTGACAGCGTCTGAAATGAGAGTGTCTGAAATGTGTAACCGTGTGACACAGTGAGTGAAATGTGTAACTGTGTGACAGTGTCTGAAATGTATAAACGTGTGAGTGCCTGAAATCTGTAACCATGTGAGTGAGTGAAATGTGTAACCGTGTGAGTGTGAGTGAAATGTGTAACCGTGTGAGTGTGACTGAAATGTGTAACCGTGTGTGTCTGAAATGTGTAACCGTGTTGAGTGTCTGAAATGTGTTACCGTGTGTGTGAGTGAAATGTGTAACCGTGTGTGTGAGTGAAGTGTGTAACCGTGTGAGTGAGAGTGATATGTGTAACCGTGTGACAGTGTCTGAAATGTCTAACCATGTGAGTGTCTGAAATGTGTAACCGTGAGTGTGAGTGAAATGTGTAACCGTGTGAGTGCCAGAAATGTGTAACCGTGTGACACAGTGAGTGAAATGTGTAACCGTGTGAGTGTGAGTGAAATGTGTAACCGTGTGTGTTTGAAATGTGTAACCGCGTGAGTGTCCGAAATGTGTAACCGTGTGTGTGAGTGAAGTGTGTAACCGTGTGAGTGAGAGTGAAATGTGTCATCGTGTGACACAGTGAGTGAAATGTGTAACCGTGTGACACAGTGAGTGAAATGTGCAACCGTGTTGCACAGTGAGTGAAATGTGTAACCGTGTGACACAGTGAATGAAATGTGTAACCGTGTGACAGTGTCTGAAATGTCTAACCATGTGAGTGTCTGAAATCTGTAACCGTGAGTGTGAGTGAAATGTGTAACCGTGTGAGTGCCTGAAATGTGTAACCGTGTGTGTGTCTGAAATGTGTAATCGTGTGTGTGAGTGAAATGTGTAACCGTGTGAGTGTGAGTGAAATGTGTAACCGTGTGACGCAGTGAGTGAAATGTGTAACCGTGTGAGTGTGCGTGAAATGTGTAACCGTGTGTGTCTGAAATGTGTAACCGTGTGAGTGTCTGAAATGTGTAACCGTGTGTGTGAGTGAAGTGTGTAACTGTGTGAGTGAGAGTGAAATGTGTAATCGTGTGACACAGTGAGTGAAATGTGTAACCGTGTGACACAGTGAGTGAAATGTGTAACCGTGTTACAGTGAGTGAAATGTGTAACCGTGTGACACAGTGAGTGAAATGTGTAACCGTGAGTGAAATGTGTAACCGTGTGTGTGTCTGAAATGTATAACCGTGTGAGTGTCTGAAATGTGTAACCGTGTGAGTTTCTGAAATGTGTAACGGTGTGTAAGTGAAATGTGTAACCGTGTGAGTGTGAGTGAAATGTGTAACTGTGTGACACAGTGAGTGAAATGTGTAACTGAGTGACAGTGTCTGAAATGTGTAACCGTGTGAGTGCCTGAAATCTGTAACCATGTGAGTGAGTGAAATGTGTAACCGTGTGAGTGTGACTGAAATGTGTAACCGTATGTGTCTGAAATGTGTTACCGTGTGTGTGAGTGAAATGTGTAACCGTGTGTGTGAGTGAAATGTGTAACCGTGTGTGTGAGTGAAGTGTGTAACCGTGTGAGTGAGAGTGAAATGTGTAACCGTGTGACACAGTGAGTGAAATGTGTAACCGTGTTACACAGTGAGTGAAATGTGTAACCGTGTGACACAGTGAATGAAATGTGTAACTGTGTGCTGTGTGACAGTGTCTGAAATGTCAAACCGTGTGTGTGTCTGAAATCTGTAACCATGTGAGTGTGAGTGAAATGTGTAACCGTGTGAGTGCCTGAAATGTGTAACCGTGTGAGTGTCTGAAATGTGTAACCGTGTGTGAGTGAAATGTGTAACCGTGTGAATTGTGTGAAATGTGTAACCGTGTGACGCAGTGAGTGAAATGTGTAACCGTGTGACGCAGTGAGTGAAATGTGTAACCGTGTGACACAGTGAGTGAAATGTGTAACCGTGTGACACAGAGTGAAATGTGTAACCGTGTGAGTGTGAGTGAAATGTGTAACCGTGTGTGTCTGAAATGTGTAATCGTGAGTGTCTGAAATGTGTAACCGTGTGTGTGAGTGAAATTTGTAACCGTGTGTGTGAGTGAAGTGTGTAACCGTGTGAGTGACAGTGAAATGTGTAATCGTGTGATACAGTGAGTGAAATGTGTAACCGTGTGACACAGTAATGTGTAATCGTGTGACACAGTGAGTGAAATGTGTAACCGTGTGACAGTGAGTGAAATGTGTAACGGTGTTACACAGTGAGTGAAATGTGTAACCGTGTGGCACAGTGAGTGAAATGTGTAACCGTTTGGAACAGTGAGTGAAATGTGTAACCGTGTGGCACAGTGAATGAAATGTGTAAACGTGTGACATAGTGAGTGAAATGAGTAACCGTGTGGCACAATGAGTGAAATGTGAAACCGTGTGGCACAGTGAGTGAAATGTGTAACCGTGTGGCACAGTGAGTGAAATGCGTAACCGTGTGACACAGTGAATGAAATGTGTAACCGTGTGACACAGAGTGAAATGTGTAACCGTGTGACACAGTGAGTGAAATGTGTAACTGTGTGACACAGTGAGTGAAATGCCTAACTGTGTGAGTGTCTGAAATGCGTCACCATGTGACAGTGTCTGAAATGCGTCACCATGTGACAGTGTCTGAAATGTGTCACCCTGTGACAGTGTCTGAAATGTGTCACCGTGTGACTGTGTCTGAAATACGTCACCGTGCCACAGTGTCTGAAACGTGTCACCGTGTGACAGTGTCTGAAATGTGTAACCGTGTGACACACTGAGTTCAATGTGTCACCATGTGAGTGTCTGAAATGCGTAACCGTGTTACAGCGTCTGAAATGTGTAACCGTGTGACAGCGTCTGAAATATGTAACCGTGTGAGAGCGTCTGAAATGTGTAACCGTGTGACAGCGTCTGAAATGAGAGTGTCTGAAATGTGTAACCGTGTGACACAGTGAGTGAAATGTGTAACTGTGTGACAGTGTCTGAAATGTATAAACGTGTGAGTGCCTGAAATCTGTAACCATGTGAGTGAGTGAAATGTGTAACCGTGTGAGTGTGAGTGAAATGTGTAACCGTGTGAGTGTGACTGAAATGTGTAACCGTGTGTGTCTGAAATGTGTAACCGTGTTGAGTGTCTGAAATGTGTTACCGTGTGTGTGAGTGAAATGTGTAACCGTGTGTGTGAGTGAAGTGTGTAACCGTGTGAGTGAGAGTGATATGTGTAACCGTGTGACAGTGTCTGAAATGTCTAACCATGTGAGTGTCTGAAATGTGTAACCGTGAGTGTGAGTGAAATGTGTAACCGTGTGAGTGCCAGAAATGTGTAACCGTGTGACACAGTGAGTGAAATGTGTAACCGTGTGAGTGTGAGTGAAATGTGTAACCGTGTGTGTTTGAAATGTGTAACCGCGTGAGTGTCCGAAATGTGTAACCGTGTGTGTGAGTGAAGTGTGTAACCGTGTGAGTGAGAGTGAAATGTGTCATCGTGTGACACAGTGAGTGAAATGTGTAACCGTGTGACACAGTGAGTGAAATGTGCAACCGTGTTGCACAGTGAGTGAAATGTGTAACCGTGTGACACAGTGAATGAAATGTGTAACCGTGTGACAGTGTCTGAAATGTCTAACCATGTGAGTGTCTGAAATCTGTAACCGTGAGTGTGAGTGAAATGTGTAACCGTGTGAGTGCCTGAAATGTGTAACCGTGTGTGTGTCTGAAATGTGTAATCGTGTGTGTGAGTGAAATGTGTAACCGTGTGAGTGTGAGTGAAATGTGTAACCGTGTGACGCAGTGAGTGAAATGTGTAACCGTGTGAGTGTGCGTGAAATGTGTAACCGTGTGTGTCTGAAATGTGTAACCGTGTGAGTGTCTGAAATGTGTAACCGTGTGTGTGAGTGAAGTGTGTAACTGTGTGAGTGAGAGTGAAATATGTAATCGTGTGACACAGTGAGTGAAATGTGTAACCGTGTGACACAGTGAGTGAAATGTGTAACCGTGTTACAGTGAGTGAAATGTGTAACCGTGTGACACAGTGAGTGAAATGTGTAACCGTGAGTGAAATGTGTAACCGTGTGTGTGTCTGAAATGTATAACCGTGTGAGTGTCTGAAATGTGTAACCGTGTGAGTTTCTGAAATGTGTAACGGTGTGTAAGTGAAATGTGTAACCGTGTGAGTGTGAGTGAAATGTGTAACTGTGTGACACAGTGAGTGAAATGTGTAACTGAGTGACAGTGTCTGAAATGTGTAACCGTGTGAGTGCCTGAAATCTGTAACCATGTGAGTGAGTGAAATGTGTAACCGTGTGAGTGTGACTGAAATGTGTAACCGTATGTGTCTGAAATGTGTTACCGTGTGTGTGAGTGAAATGTGTAACCGTGTGTGTGAGTGAAATGTGTAACCGTGTGTGTGAGTGAAGTGTGTAACCGTGTGAGTGAGAGTGAAATGTGTAACCGTGTGACACAGTGAGTGAAATGTGTAACCGTGTTACACAGTGAGTGAAATGTGTAAAAGTGTGACACAGTGAATGAAATGTGTAACTGTGTGCTGTGTGACAGTGTCTGAAATGTCAAACCGTGTGTGTGTCTGAAATCTGTAACCATGTGAGTGTGAGTGAAATGTGTAACCGTGTGAGTGCCTGAAATGTGTAACCGTGTGAGTGTCTGAAATGTGTAACCGTGTGTGAGTGAAATGTGTAACCGTGTGAATTGTGTGAAATGTGTAACCGTGTGACGCAGTGAGTGAAATGTGTAACCGTGTGACGCAGTGAGTGAAATGTGTAACCATGTGACACAGTGAGTGAAATGTGTAACCGTGTGACACAGAGTGAAATGTGTAACCGTGTGAGTGTGAGTGAAATGTGTAACCGTGTGTGTCTGAAATGTGTAATCGTGAGTGTCTGAAATGTGTAACCGTGTGTGTGAGTGAAATTTGTAACCGTGTGTGTGAGTGAAGTGTGTAACCGTGTGAGTGAGAGTGAAATGTGTAATCGTGTGATACAGTGAGTGAAATGTGTAACCGTGTGACACAGTAATGTGTAATCGTGAGACACAGTGAGTGAAATGTGTAACCATGTGACAGTGAGTGAAATGTGTAACGGTGTTACACAGTGAGTGAAATGTGTAACCGTGTGACACAGTGAGTGAAATATGTAACCGTGTAACAGTGTCTGAAATGTGTAACCGTGTGAGTGTCTGAAAAGCGTAACCGCGTGAGTGTCTGAAATGTGTAACCGTGTGAGTGTCTGAAATGCGTAACCGTGTGACAGTGTCTGAAATGCCTAACTGTGTGACAGTGTCTGAAATGCCTAACTGTGTGACAGTGTTTGAAATGTGTAACCGTGTGAGTGTCTGAAATGTGTAACCGTGTGAGTGTCTGAAATGCGTAACCGTGTGACAGTGTCTGAAATGCCTAACTGTGTGACAGTGTCTGAAATGCCTAACTGTATGACAGTGTCTGAAATGTGTAACCGTGTGAGTGTCTGAAATGTGTAATCGTGTGAGTGTCTGAAATGTGTAACCGTGAGAGTGTAAGTGAAGTGTGTAACCGTGTGTGTGTCTGAAATGTGTAATCGTGTGAGTGTGAGTGAAATGTGTAACCGTGCGAGTGTCTGAAATGTGTAACCTTGTGACAGTGTCTGAAATGTGTAACCGTGTGAGTGTCTGAAATGTGTAACCGTGTGAGTGTCTGAAATGTGTAATCGTGTGTGTCTGAAATGTGTAACCGTGTGTGTGAGTGAAATGTGCAACCGTGTGAGTGTGCGTTAAATGTGTAACCGTGTGACACAGTGAGTGAAATGTGTCACTGTGTGGCACAGTGAGTGAAATGTGTAACCGTGTGACATAGTGAATGAAATGTGTAACCGTGTGGCACAGTGAGTGAAATGTGTAAGCGTGTGGCACAGTGAGTGAAATGTGTAACCGTGTGGCACAGTGAGTGAAATTTGTAACCGTGTGAGTGTCTGAAATGCGTAACCGTGTGACAGTGTCTGAAATGTTTAACTGTGTGACAGTGTCTGAAATGTATAACCGTGTGAGTGTCTGAAATATGTAACCGTGTGAGAGCGTCTGAAATGTGTAACCGTGTGACAGCGTCTGAAATGAGAGTGTCTGAAATGTGTAACCGTGTGACACAGTGAGTGAAATGTGTAACTGTGTGACAGTGTCTGAAATGTATAAACGTGTGAGTGCCTGAAATCTGTAACCATGTGAGTGAGTGAAATGTGTAACCGTGTGAGTGTGACTGAAATGTGTAAACGTGTGTGTCTGAAATGTGTAACCGTGTTGAGTGTCTGAAATGTGTTACCGTGTGTGTGAGTGAAATGTGTAACCGTGTGTGTGAGTGAAGTGTGTAACCGTGTGAGTGAGAGTGAAATGTGTAACCGTGTGACAGTGTCTGAAATGTCTAACCATGTGAGTGTCTGAAATGTGTAAATGTGAGTGTGAGTGAAATGTGTAACCGTGTGAGTGCCAGAAATGTGTAACCGTGTGACACAGTGAGTGAAATGTGTAACCGTGTGAGTGTGAGTGAAATGTGTAACCGTGTGTGTCTGAAATGTGTAACCGTGTGAGTGTCCGAAATGTGTAACCGTGTGTGTGAGTGAAGTGTGTAACCGTGTGAGTGAGAGTGAAATGTGTCATCGCGTGACACAGTGAGTGAAATGTGTAACCGTGTGACACAGTGAGTGAAATGTGCAACCGTGTTGCACAGTGAGTGAAATGTGTAACCGTGTGACACAGTGAATGAAATGTGTAACCGTGTGACAGTGTCTGAAATGTCTAACCATGTGAGTGTCTGAAATCTGTAACCGTGAGTGTGAGTGAAATGTGTAACCGTGTGAGTGCCTGAAATGTGTAACCGTGTGTGTGTCTGAAATGTGTAATCGTGTGTGTGAGTGAAATGTGTAACCGTGTGAGTGTGAGTGAAATGTGTAACCGTGTGACGCAGTGAGTGAATTGTGTAACCGTGTGACACAGTGAGTGAAATGTGTAACCGTGTGAGTGTGCGTGAAATGTGTAACCGTGTGTGTCTGAAATGTGTAACCGTGTGAGTGTCTGAAATGTGTAACCGTGTGTGTGAGTGAAATGTGTAACCGTGTGTGTGAGTGAAGTGTGTAACTGTGGGAGTGAGAGTGAAATGTGTAATCGTGTGACACAGAGAGTGAAATGTGTAACCGTGTGACACAGTGAGTGAAATGTGTAACCGTGTTACAGTGAGTGAAATGTGTAACCGTGTGACACAGTGAGTGAAATGTGTAACTGTGTGAGAGTGTCTGAAATCTGTAACCGTGTGAGTGTGAGTGAAATGTATAACCGTGAGTGAAATGTGTAACCGTGTGACACTGAGTGAAATGCCTAACCGTGTGACAGTGTCTGAAATGCGTCACCATGTGACAGTGTCTGAAATGTGTCACCCTGTGACAGTGCCTGAAATGCGTAACCGTGTTACAGCGTCTGAAATGTGTAACCGTGTGACAGCGTCTGAAATATGTCACAGTGTGAGAGCGTCTGAAATGTGTAACCGTGTGATAACGTCTGAAATGAGAGTGTCTGAAATGTGAAACCGTGTGACACAGTGAGTGAAATGTGTAACTGTGTGACAGTGTCTGAAATGTGTAACCGTGTGAGTGCCTGAAATCTGTAACCATGTGAGTGAGTGAAATGTGTAACCGTGTGAGTGTGACTGAAATGTGTAACCGTGTGTGTCTGAAATGTGTAACCGTGTGACACAGTGAGTGAAATGTGTAACCGTGTGACACAGTGAGTGAAATGTGTAACCGTGTGAGTGTGCGTGAAATGTGTAAACGTGTGACACAGTGAGTGAAATGTGTAACCGTGTGGCACAGTGAGTGAAATGTGTAACCGTGTGGCACAGTGAGTGAAATGTGTAACCGTGTGACACAGTGAGTGAAATGTGTAACCGTGTGAGTGTGCGTGAAATGTGTAAACGTGTGACACAGTGAGAGAAATGTGTAACCGTGTGGCACAGTGAGTGAAATGTGTAACCGTGTGGCACAGTGAGTGAAATGTGAAACTGTGTGGCACAGTGAGTGAAATGTGTAACCGTGTGGCACAGTGAGTGAAATGCGTAACCGTGTGACACAGTGAATGAAATGTGTAACCGTGTGACACAGAGTGAAATGTGTAACCGTGTGACACAGTGAGTGAAATGTGTAACCGTGTGACACAGTGAGTGAAATGCCTAACTGTGTGAGTGTCTGAAATGCGTCACCATGTGACAGTGTCTGAAATGCGTCACCATGTGACAGTGTCTGAAATGTGTCACCCTGTGACAGTGTCTGAAATGTGTCACCATGTGACTGTGTCTGAAATACGTCACCGTGCCACAGTGTCTGAAACGTGTCACCGTGTGACAGTGTCTGAAATGTGTAACCGTGTGACACACTGAGTTCAATGTGTCACCATGTGAGTGTCTGAAATACGTAACCGTGTTACAGCGTCTGAAATGTGTAACCGTGTGACAGCGTCTGAAATATGTAACCGTGTGAGAGCGTCTGAAATGTGTAACCGTGTGACAGCGTCTGAAATGAGAGTGTCTGAATTGTGTAACCGTGTGACACAGTGAGTGAAATGTGTAACTGTGTGACAGTGTCTGAAATGTATAAACGTGTGAGTGCCTGAAATCTGTAACCATGTGAGTGAGTGAAATGTGTAACCGTGTGAGTGTGAGTGAAATGTGTAACCGTGTGAGTGTGACTGAAATGTGTAACCGTGTGTGTCTGAAATGTGTAACCGTGTTGAGTGTCTGAAATGTGTTACCGTGTGTGTGAGTGAAATGTGTAACCGTGTGTGTGAGTGAAGTGTGTAACCGTGTGAGTGAGAGTGAAATGTGTAACCGTGTGACAGTGTCTGAAATGTCTAAACATGTGAGTGTCTGAAATGTGTAACCGTGAGTGTGAGTGAAATGTGTAACCGTGTGAGTGCCTGAAATGTGTAACCGTGTGAGTGTCTGAAATGTGTAACCGTGTGTGAGTGAAATGTGTAACCGTGTGAATTGTGTGAAATGTGTAACCGTGTGACGCAGTGAGTGAAATGTGTAACCGTGTGACGCAGTGAGTGAAATGTGTAACCGTGTGACACAGTGAGTGAAATGTGTAACCGTGTGACACAGAGTGAAATGTGTAACCGTGTGAGTGTGAGTGAAATGTGTAACCGTGTGTGTCTGAAATGTGTAATCGTGAGTGTCTGAAATGTGTAACCGTGTGTGTGAGTGAAATTTGTAACCGTGTGTGTGAGTGAAGTGTGTAACCGTGTGAGTGAGAGTGAAATGTGTAATCGTGTGATACAGTGAGTGAAATGTGTAACCGTGTAACACAGTAATGTGTAATCGTGCGACACAGTGAGTGAAATGTGTAACCGTGTGACAGTGAGTGAAATGTGTAACGGTGTTACACAGTGAGTGAAATGTGTAACCGTGTGACACAGTGAGTGAAATGTGTAACCGTGTGACAGTGTCTGAAATGTGTAACCGTGTGAGTGTCTGAAAAGCGTAACCGCGTGAGTGTCTGAAATGTGTAACCGTGTGAGTGTCTGAAATGCGTAACCGTGTGACAGTGTCTGAAATGCCTAACTGTGTGACAGTGTCTGAAATGCCTAACTGTGTGACAGTGTTTGAAATGTGTAACCGTGTGAGTGTCTGAAATGTGTAACCGTGTGAGTGTCTGAAATGCGTAAACGTGTGACAGTGTCTGAAATGCCTAACTGTGTGACAGTGTCTGAAATGCCTAACTGTATGACAGTGTCTGAAATGTGTAACCGTGTGAGTGTCTGAAATGTGTAATCGTGTGAGTGTCTGAAATGTGTAACCGTGAGAGTGTAAGTGAAGTGTGTAACCGTGTGTGTGTCTGAAATGTGTAACCGTGTGAGTGTGAGTGAAATGTGTAACCGTGTGAGTGTCTGAAATGTGTAACCTTGTGACAGTGTCTGAAATGTGTAACCGTGTGAGTGTCTGAAATGTGTAACCGTGTGAGTGTCTGAAATGTGTAATCGTGTGTGTCTGAAATGTGTAACCGTGTGTGTGAGTGAAATGTGCAACCGTGTGAGTGTGCGTTAAATGTGTAACCGTGTGTCACAGTGAGTGAAATGTGTCACTGTGTGGCACAGTGAGTGAAATGTGTAACCGTGTGACATAGTGAATGAAATGTGTAACCGTGTGGCACAGTGAGTGAAATGTGTAACCGTGTGGCACAGTGAGTGAAATGTGTAACCGTGTGGCACAGTGAGTGAAATGTGTAACAGTGTGACACAGTGAGTGAAATGTGTAAGCGTGTGACACTGAGTGAAATGCCTAACCATGTGACAGTGTCTGAAATGCGTCACCATGTGACAGTGTCTGAAATGTGTCACCCTGTGACAGTGCCTGAAATGCGTAACCGTGTTACAGCGTCTGAAATGTGTAACCGTGTGACAGCGTCAGAAATATGTCACCGTGTGAGAGCGTCTGAAATGTGTAACCGTGTGACAACGTCTGAAATGAGAGTGTCTGAAATGTGAAACCGTGTGACACAGTGAGTGAAATGTGTAACTGTGTGACAGTGTCTGAAATGTGTAACCGTGTGAGTGCCTGAAATCTGTAACCATGTGAGTGAGTGAAATGTGTAACCGTGGGAGTGTGACTGAAATGTGTAACCGTGTGTGTCTGAAATGTGTAACCGTGTGACACAGTGAGTGAAATGTGTAACCGTGTGACACAGTGAGTGAAATGTGTAACCGTGTGAGTGTGCGTGAAATGTGTAAACGTGTGACACAGTGAGTGAAATGTGTAACCGTGTGGCACAGTGAGTGAAATGTGTAACCGTGTGGCACAGTGAGTGAAATGTGTAACCGTTTGGAACAGTGAGTGAAATGTGTAACCGTGTGGCACAGTGAATGAAATGTGTAAACGTGTGACATAGTGAGTGAAATGAGTAACCGTGTGGCACAATGAGTGAAATGTGAAACCGTGTGGCACAGTGAGTGAAATGTGTAACCGTGTGGCACAGTGAGTGAAATGCGTAACCGTGTGACACAGTGAATGAAATGTGTAACCGTGTGACACAGAGTCAAATGTGTAACCGTGTGACACAGTGAGTGAAATGTGTAACCGTGTGACACAGTGAGTGAAATGCCTAACTGTGTGAGTGTCTGAAATGCGTCACCATGTGACAGTGTCTGAAATGCGTCACCATGTGACAGTGTCTGAAATGTGTCACCCTGTGACAGTGTCTGAAATGTGTCACCGTGTGACTGTCTGAAATACGTCACCGTGCCACAGTGTCTGAAACGTGTCACCGTGTGACAGTGTCTGAAATGTGTAACCGTGTGACACACTGAGTTCAATGTGTCACCATGTGAGTGTCTGAAATGCGTAACCGTGTTACAGCGTCTGAAATGTGTAACCGTGTGACAGCGTCTGAAATATGTAACCGTGTGAGAGCGTCTGAAATGTGTAACCGTGTGACAGCGTCTGAAATGAGAGTGTCTGAAATGTGTAACCGTGTGACACAGTGAGTGAAATGTGTAACTGTGTGACAGTGTCTGAAATGTATAAACGTGTGAGTGCCTGAAATCTGTAACCATGTGAGTGAGTGAAATGTGTAACCGTGTGAGTGTGAGTGAAATGTGTAACCGTGTGACACAGTGAGTGAAATGTGTAACCGTGTGACACAGTGAGTGAAATGTGTAACCGTGTGACAGTGTCTGAAATGTGTAACCGTGTGAGTGTCTGAAAAGCGTAACCGCGTGAGTGTCTGAAATGTGTAACCGTGTGAGTGTCTGAAATGCGTAACCGTGTGACAGTGTCTGAAATGCCTAACTGTGTGACAGTGTCTGAAATGCCTAACTGTGTGACAGTGTTTGAAATGTGTAACCGTGTGAGTGTCTGAAATGTGTAACCGTGTGAGTGTCTGAAATGCGTAACCGTGTGACAGTGTCTGAAATGCCTAACTGTGTGACAGTGTCTGAAATGCCTAACTGTATGACAGTGTCTGAAATGTGTAACCGTGTGAGTGTCTGAAATGTGTAATCGTGTGAGTGTCTGAAATGTGTAACCGTGAGAGTGTAAGTGAAGTGTGTAACCGTGTGTGTGTCTGAAATGTGTAACCTTGTGACAGTGTCTGAAATGTGTAACCGTGTGAGTGTCTGAAATGTGTAACCGTGTGAGTGTCTGAAATGTGTAATCGTGTGTTTCTGAAAGGTGTAACCGTGTGTGTGAGTGAAATGTGCAACCGTGTGAGTGTGCTTTAAATGTATAACCGTGTGACACAGTGAGTGAAATGTGTCACTGTGTGGCACAGTGAGTGAAATGTGTAACCGTGTGACATAGTGAATGAAATGTGTAACCGTGTGGCACAGTGAGTGAAATGTGTAACCGTGTGGCACAGTGAGTGAAATGTGTAACCGTGTGGCACAGTGAGTGAAATGTGTAACCGTGTGGCACAGTGAGTGAAATGCATAACCGTGTGACACAGTGAATGAAATGTGTAACCGTGTGACACAGTGAGTGAAATGTTTAACCGTGTGACACAGAGTGAAATGTGTAACAGTGTGACACAGTGAGTGAAATGTGTAACCGTGTGACACTGAGTGAAATGCCTAAGCGTGTGACAGTGTCTGAAATGCGTCACCATGTGACAGTGTCTGAAATGTGTCACCCTGTGACAGTGCCTGAAATGCGTAACCGTGTTACAGCGTCTGAAATGTGTAACCGTGTGACAGCGTCTGAAATATGTCACCGTGTGAGAGCGTCTGAAATGTGTAACCGTGTGACAACGTCTGAAATGAGAGTGTCTGAAATGTGAAACCGTGTGACACAGTGAGTGAAATGTGTAACTGTGTGACAGTGTCTGAAATGTGTAACCGTGTGAGTGCCTGAAATCTGTAACCATGTGAGTGAGTGAAATGTGTAACCGTGTGAGTGTGACTGAAATGTGTAACCGTGTGTGTCTGAAATGTGTAACCGTGTGACACAGTGAGTGAAATGTGTAACCGTGTGACACAGTGAGTGAAATGTGTAACCGTGTGAGTGTGCGTGAAATGTGTAAACGTGTGACACAGTGAGTGAAATGTGTAACCGTGTGGCACAGTGAGTGAAATGTGTAACCGTGTGGCACAGTGAGTGAAATGTGTAACCGTGTGACACAGTGAGTGAAATGTGTAACCGTGTGAGTGTGCGTGAAATGTGTAAACGTGTGACACAGTGAGTGAAATGTGTAACCGTGTGGCACAGTGAGTGAAATGTGTAACCGTGTGGCACAGTGAGTGAAATGTGTAACCGTTTGGCACAGTGAGTGAAATGTGTAACCGTGTGGCACAGTGAGTGAAATGTGTAACCGTGTGACATAGTGAGTGAAATGAGTAACCGTGTGGCACAATGAGTGAAATGTGAAACCGTGTGGCACAGTGAGTGAAATGTGTAACCGTGTGGCACAGTGAGTGAAATGCGTAACCGTGTGACACAGTGAATGAAATGTGTAACCGTGTGACACAGAGTGAAATGTGTAACCGTGTGACACAGTGAGTGAAATGTGTAACCGTGTGACACAGTGAGTGAAATGCCTAACTGTGTGAGTGTCTGAAATGCGTCACCATGTGACAGTGTCTGAAATGCGTCACCATGTGACAGTGTCTGAAATGTGTCACAGTGTGACTGTGTCTGAAATACGTCACCGTGCAACAGTGTCTGAAACGTGTCACCGTGTGACAGTGTCTGAAATGTGTAACCGTGTGACACACTGAGTTCAATGTGTCACCATGTGAGTGTCTGAAATGCGTAACCGTGTTACAGCGTCTGAAATGTGTAACCGTGTGACAGCGTCTGAAATATGTAACCGTGTGAGAGCATCTGAAATGTGTAACCGTGTGACAGCGTCTGAAATGAGAGTGTCTGAAATGTGTAACCGTGTGACACAGTGAGTGAGATGTGTAACTGTGTGACAGTGTCTGAAATGTATAAACGTGTGAGTGCCTGAAATCTGTAACCATGTGAGTGAGTGAAATGTGTAACCGTGTGAGTGTGAGTGAAATGTGTAACCGTGTGAGTGTGACTGAAATGTGTAACCGTGTGTGTCTGAAATGTGTAACCGTGTTGAGTGTCTGAAATGTGTTACCGTGTGTGTGAGTGAAATGTGTAACCGTGTGTTTGAGTGAAGTGTGTAACCGTGTGAGTGAGAGTGATATGTGTAACCGTGTGACAGTGTCTGAAATGTCTAACCATGTGAGTGTCTGAAATGTGTAACCGTGAGTGTGAGTGAAATGTGTAACCGTGTGAGTGCCAGAAATGTGTAACCGTGTGACACAGTGAGTGAAATGTGTAACCGTGTGAGTGTGAGTGAAATGTGTAACCGTGTGTGTCTGAAATGTGTAACCGTGTGAGTGTCCGAAATGTGTAACTGTGTGTGTGAGTGAAGTGTGTAACCGTGTGAGTGAGAGTGAAATGTGTCATCGTGTGACACAGTGAGTGAAATGTGTAACCGTGTGACACAGTGAGTGAAATGTGCAACCGTGTTGCACAGTGAGTGAAATGTGTAACCGTGTGACACAGTGAATGAAATGTGTAACCGTGTGACAGTGTCTGAAATGTCTAACCATGTGAGTGTCTGAAATCTGTAACCGTGAGTGTGAGTGAAATGTGTAACCGTGTGAGTGCCTGAAATGTGTAACCGTGTGTGTGTCTGAAATGTGTAACCGTGTGTGTGAGTGAAATGTGTAACCGTGTGAGTGTGAGTGAAATGTGTAACCGTGTGACGCAGTGAGTGAATTGTGTAACCGTGTGACACAGTGAGTGAAATGTGTAACCGTGTGAGTGTGCGTGAAATGTGTAACCGTGTGTGTCTGAAATGTGTAACCGTGTGAGTGTCTGAAATGTGTAACCGTGTGTGCGAGTGAAATGTGTAACTGTGTGAGTGAGAGTGAAATGTGTAATCGTGTGACACAGTGAGTGAAATGTGTAACCGTGTGACACAGTGAGTGAAATGTGTAACCGTGTTACAGTGAGTGAAATGTGTAACCGTGTGACACAGTGAGTGAAATGTGTAACTGTGTGAGAGTGTCTGAAATCTGTAACCGTGTGAGTGTGAGTGAAATGTATAACCGTGAGTGAAATGTGTAACCGTGTGTGTGTCTGAAATGTGTAACCGTGTGAGTTTCTGAAATGTGTAACGGTGTGTGAGTGAAATGTGTAACCGTGTGAGTGTGAGTGAAATGTGTAACTGTGTGACACAGTGAGTGAAATGTGTAAACGTGTGACACAGTGAGTGAAATGTGTAACCGTTCGACACAGTGAGTGAAATGTGTAACTGTGTGACACAGTGAGTGAAATGTGTAACCGTGTGACAGAGTGAGTGAAATGTGTCACCATGTGACACAGGGAGTGAAATGTGTCACCGGGTGACAGTGAGTGAAATGTGTAACGGTGTTACACAGTGAGTGAAATGTGTAACCGTGTGACACAGTGAGTGAAATGTGTAACCGTGTGACAGTGTCTGAAATGTGTAACTGTGTGAGTGTCTGAAAAGCGTAACCGCGTGAGTGTCTGAAATGTGTAACCGTGTGAGTGTCTGAAATGCGTAACCGTGTGACAGTGTCTGAAATGCCTAACTGTGTGACAGTGTCTGAAATGCCTAACTGTGTGACAGTGTTTGAAATGTGTAACCGTGTGAGTGTCTGAAATGTGTAACCGTGTGAGTGTCTGAAATGCGTAACCGTGTGACAGTGTCTGAAATGCCTAACTGTGTGACAATGTCTGAAATGCCTAACTGTATGACAGTGTCTGAAATGTGTAACCGTGTGAGTGTCTGAAATGTGTAATCGTGTGAGTGTCTGAAATGTGTAACCGTGAGAGTGTAAGTGAAGTGTGTAACCGTGTGTGTGTCTGAAATGTGTAACCGTGTGAGTGTGAGTGAAATGTGTAACCTTGTGAGTGTCTGAAATGTGTAACCTTGTGACAGTGTCTGAAATGTGTAACCGTGTGAGTGTCTGAAATGTGTAACCGTGTGAGTGTCTGAAATGTGTAATCGTGTGTGTCTGAAATGTGTAACCGTGTGTGTGAGTGAAATGTGCAACCGTGTGAGTGTGTGTTAAATGTATAACCGTGTGACACAGTGAGTGAAATGTGTCACTGTTTGGCACAGTGAGTGAAATGTGTAACCGTGTGACATAGTGAATGAAATGTGTAACCGTGTGGCACAGTGAGTGAAATGCGTAACCGTGTGACACAGTGAATGAAATGTGTAGCCGTGTGACACAGTGAGTGAAATGTTTAACCGTGTGACACAGAGTGAAATGTGTAACAGTGTGACACAGTGAGTGAAATGTGTAACAAAAACAGAATTACCTGGAAAAACTCAGTAGGTCTGGCAGCATCGGCGGAGAAGAAAAGAGTTGACGTTTCGAGTCCTCATGACCCTTCGACAGAACTTGAAGAACTGTGAAATGTGTAACCGTGTGACACTGAGTGAAATGCCTAACCGTGTGACAGTGTCTGAAATGCGTCACCATGTGACAGTGTCTGAAATGTGTCACCCTGTGACAGTGCCTGAAATGCGTAACCGTGTTACAGCGTCTGAAATGTGTAACCGTGTGACAGCGTCTGAAATATGTCACCGTGTGAGAGCGTCTGAAATGTGTAACCGTGTGACAACGTCTGAAATGAGAGTGTCTGAAATGTGAAACCGTGTGACACAGTGAGTGAAATGTGTAACTGTGTGACAGTGTCTGAAATGTGTAACCGTGTGAGTGTGTAACCGTGTGAGTGTCTGAAATGTGTAACCGTGTGAGTGTGAGTGAAATGTGTAACCGTGTGAGTGTCTGAAATGTGTAACCTTGTGACAGTGTCTGAAATGTGTAACCGTGTGAGTATCTGAAATGTGTAACCGTGTGAGTGTCTGAAATGTGTTACCGTGTGTGTGAGTGAAATGTGTAACCGTGTGTGTGAGTGAAATATGTAACCGTGTGTGTGTGAAATGTGTAACCGTGTGAGTGAGAGTGAAATGTGTAACCGTGTGACACTGCGAGTGAAATGTGTAACCGTGTTACACAGTGAGTGAAATGTGTAACCGTGTGACACTGTGAATGAAATGTGTAACTGTGTGCTGTGTGAGTGTCTGAAATGTCTAACCGTGTGAGTGTCTGAAATCTGTAACCGTGTGAGTGTGTGAAATGTGTAACCGTGTGAGTGCCTGAAATGTGTAACCGTGTGAGTGTCTGATGTGTAACCGTGTGTGTGAGTGAAATGTGTAACCGTGTGAATTGTGAGTGAAATGTGTAACCGTATGACGCAGTGAGTGAAATGTGTAACCGTGTGACACAGTGAGTGAAATGTGTAACCGTGTGACAGAGTGAAATGAGTAACCATGTGAGCGTGAGTGAAATGTGTAACCGTGTGTGTCTGAAATGTGTAATCATGAGTGTCTGAAATGTGTAACCGTGTGTGTGTGTGAAATGTGTAACCGTGTGTGAGTGAAGTGTGTAACCGTGTGAGTGAGAGTGAAATGTGTAATCGTGTGATACAGTGAGTGAAATGTGTAACCGTGTGACACAGTAATGTGTAATCGTGTGACACAGTGAGTGAAATGTGTAACCGTGTGACAGTGAGTGAAATGTGTAACGGTGTTACACAGTGAGTGAAATGTGTAACCGTGTGACACAGTGAGTGAAATGTGTAACTGTGTGACAGTGTCTGAAATGTGTAACCGTGTGAGTGTCTGAAATCTGTAACCGTGCGAGTGTGAGTGAAATGTATAACCGTGTGAGTGAAATGTGTAACCGCGTGAGTGTCTGAAATGTGTAACCGTGTGAGTGTCTGAAATGCGAAACCGTGTGACAGTGTCTGAAATGCCTAACTGTGTGACAGTGTCTGAAATGCCTAACTGTGTGACAGTGTCTGAAATGTGTAACCGTGTGAGTGTCTGAAATGTGTAACCGTGTGAGTGTCTGAAATGCGTAACCGTGTGACAGTGTCTGAAATGCCTGTGTGACAGTGTCTGAAATACCTAACTGTATGACAGTGTCTGAAATGTGTAACCGTGTGAGTGTCTGAAATGTGTAATCGTGTGAGTGTCTGAAATGTGTAACCGTGAGAGTGTGAGTGAAGTGTGTAACCGTGTGTGTGTCTGAAATGTGTAACCGTGTGAGTGTGAGTGAAATGTGTAACCGTGTGAGTGTCTGAAATGTGTAACCTTGTGACAGTGTCTGAAATGTGTAACCTTGTGACAGTGTCTGAAATGTGTAACCGTGTGAGTGTCTGAAATGTGTAATCGTGTGTGTCTGAAATGTGTAACCGTGTGTGTGAGTGAAATGTGTAACCGTGTGAGTGAGCGGTAAATGTGTAACCGTGTGACACAGTGAGTGAAATGTGTCACTGAGTGGCACAGTGAGTGAAATGTGTAACCGTGTGACATAGTGAGTGAAATGTGTAACCGTGTGGCACAGTGAGTGAAATGTGTAACCGTGTGGCACAGTGAGTGAAATGTGTAACTGTGTGGCACAGTGAGTGAAATGTGTAACCGTGTGACACAGTGAGTGAAATGTTTAACCATGTGACACAGAGTGAAATGTGTAACAGTGTGACACAGTGAGTGAAATGTGTAACCGTGTGACACTGAAATGCCTAACCGTGTGACAGTGTCTGAAATGCGTCACCATGTGACAGTGTCTGAAATGCGTAACCGTGTTACAGCGTCTGAAATGTGTAACCGTGTGACAGCGTCTGAAATATGTCACCGTGTGAGAGCGTCTAAAATGTGTAGCCGTGTGACAACGTCTGAAATGAGAGTGTCTGAAATGTGTAACCGTGTGACACAATGAGTGAAATGTGTAACTGTGTGACAGTGTCTGAAATGTGTAACCGTGTGTGTCTGAAATGTGTAACCGTGTGACACAGTGAGTGAAATGTGTAACCGTGTGACACAGTGAGTGAAATGTGTACCCGTGTGACACAGTGAGTGAAATGTGTAACCGTGTGAGTGTGAGTGAAATGTGTAACCGTGTGTCTGAAATGTGTAATCGTGTGTGTCTGAAATGTGTAATCGTGAATGTCTGAAATGCGTAACCGTGTGACAGTGTCTGAAATGCCTAACTGTGTGACAGTGTCTGAAATGCCTAACTGTGTGACAGTGTTTGAAATGTGTAACCGTGTGAGTGTCTGAAATGTGTAACCGTGTGAGTGTCTGAAATGCGTAACCGTGTGACAGAGTCTGAAATGCCTAACTGTGTGACAGTGTCTGAAATGCCTAACTGTATGACAGTGTCTGAAATGTGTAACCGTGTGAGTGTCTGAAATGTGTAATCGTGTGAGTGTCTGAAATGTGTAACCGTGAGAGTGTAAGTGAAGTGTGTAACCGTGTGTGTGTCTGAAATGTGTAACCGTGTGAGTGTGAGTGAAATGTGTAACCGTGTGAGTGTCTGAAATGTGTAACCTTGTGACAGTGTCTGAAATGTGTAACCGTGTGAGTGTCTGAAATGTGTAACCGTGTGTGTGAGTGAAATGTGCAACCGTGTGAGTGTGCGTTAAATGTGTAACCGTGTGTCACAGTGAGTGAAATGTGTCACTGTGTGGCACAGTGAGTGAAATGTGTAACCGTGTGACATAGTGAATGAAATGTGTAACCGTGTGGCACAGTGAGTGAAATGTGTAACCGTGTGGCACAGTGAGTGAAATGTGTAACCGTGTGGCACAGTGAGTGAAATGTGTAACAGTGTGACACAGTGAGTGAAATGTGTAAGCGTGTGACACTGAGTGAAATGCCTAACCATGTGACAGTGTCTGAAATGCTTCACCATGTGACAGTGTCTGAAATGTGTCACCCTGTGACAGTGCCTGAAATGCGTAACCGTGTTACAGCGTCTGAAATGTGTAACCGTGTGACAGCGTCTGAAATATGTCACCGTGTGAGAGCGTCTGAAATGTGTAACCGTGTGACAACGTCTGAAATGAGAGTGTCTGAAATGTGAAACCGTGTGACACAGTGAGTGAAATGTGTAACTGTGTGACAGTGTCTGAAATGTGTAACCGTGTGAGTGCTTGAAATCTGTAACCATGTGAGTGAGTGAAATGTGTAACCGTGGGAGTGTGACTGAAATGTGTAACCGTGTGTGTCTGAAATGTGTAACCGTGTGACACAGTGAGTGAAATGTGTAACCGTGTGAAACAGTGAGTGAAATGTGTAACCGTGTGAGTGTGCGTGAAATGTGTAAACGTGTGACACAGTGAGTGAAATGTGTAACCGTGTGGCACAGTGAGTGAAATGTGTAACCGTGTGGCACAGTGAGTGAAATGTGTAACCGTGTGGCACAGTGAGTGAAATGTGTAACCGTGTGGCACAGTGAATGAAATGTGTAAACGTGTGACATAGTGAGTGAAATGAGTAACCGTGTGGCACAATGAGTGAAATGTGAAACCGTGTGGCACAGTGAGTGAAATGTGTAACCGTGTGGCACAGTGAGTGAAATGCGTAACCGTGTGACACAGTGAATGAAATGTGTAACCGTGTGACACAGAGTGAAATGTGTAACCGTGTGACACAGTGAGTGAAATGTGTAACCGTGTGACACAGTGAGTGAAATGCCTAACTGTGTGAGTGTCTGAAATGCGTCACCATGTGACAGTGTCTGAAATGCGTCACCATGTGACAGTGTCTGAAATGTGTCACCCTGTGACAGTGTCTGAAATGTGTCACCGTGTGACTGTGTCTGAAATACGTCACCGTGCGACAGTGTCTGAAACGTGTCACCGTGTGACAGTGTCTGAAATGTGTAACCGTGTGACACACTGAGTTCAATGTGTCACCATGTGAGTGTCTGAAATGCGTAACCGTGTTACAGCGTCTGAAATGTGTAACCGTGTGACAGCGTCTGAAATATGTAACCGTGTGAGAGCGTCTGAAATGTGTAACCGTGTGACAGCGTCTGAAATGAGAGTGTCTGAAATGTGTAACCGTGTGACACAGTGAGTGAAATGTGTAACTGTGTGACAGTGTCTGAAATGTATAAACGTGTGAGTGCCTGAAATCTGTAACCATGTGAGTGAGTGAAATGTGTAACCGTGTGAGTGTGAGTGAAATGTGTAACCGTGTGAGTGTGACTGAAATGTGTAACCGTGTGTGTCTGAAATGTGTAACCGTGTTGAGTGTCTGAAATGTGTTACCGTGTGTGTGAGTGAAATGTGTAACCGTGTGTGTGAGTGAAGTGTGTAACCGTGTGAGTGAGAGTGATATGTGTAACCGTGTGACAGTGTCTGAAATGTCTAACCATGTGAGTGTCTGAAATGTGTAACCGTGAGTGTGAGTGAAATGTGTAACCGTGTGAGTGCCAGAAATGTGTAACCGTGTGACACAGTGAGTGAAATGTGTAACCGTGTGAGTGTGAGTGAAATGTGTAACCGTGTGTGTTTGAAATGTGTAACCGCGTGAGTGTCCGAAATGTGTAACCGTGTGTGTGAGTGAAGTGTGTAACCGTGTGAGTGAGAGTGAAATGTGTCATCGTGTGACACAGTGAGTGAAATGTGTAACCGTGTGACACAGTGAGTGAAATGTGCAACCGTGTTGCACAGTGAGTGAAATGTGTAACCGTGTGACACAGTGAATGAAATGTGTAACCGTGTGACAGTGTCTGAAATGTCTAACCATGTGAGTGTCTGAAATCTGTAACCGTGAGTGTGAGTGAAATGTGTAACCGTGTGAGTGCCTGAAATGTGTAACCGTGTGTGTGTCTGAAATGTGTAATCGTGTGTGTGAGTGAAATGTGTAACCGTGTGAGTGTGAGTGAAATGTGTAACCGTGTGACGCAGTGAGTGAAATGTGTAACCGTGTGAGTGTGCGTGAAATGTGTAACCGTGTGTGTCTGAAATGTGTAACCGTGTGAGTGTCTGAAATGTGTAACCGTGTGTGTGAGTGAAGTGTGTAACTGTGTGAGTGAGAGTGAAATGTGTAATCGTGTGACACAGTGAGTGAAATGTGTAACCGTGTGACACAGTGAGTGAAATGTGTAACCGTGTTACAGTGAGTGAAATGTGTAACCGTGTGACACAGTGAGTGAAATGTGTAACCGTGAGTGAAATGTGTAACCGTGTGTGTGTCTGAAATGTATAACCGTGTGAGTGTCTGAAATGTGTAACCGTGTGAGTTTCTGAAATGTGTAACGGTGTGTAAGTGAAATGTGTAACCGTGTGAGTGTGAGTGAAATGTGTAACTGTGTGACACAGTGAGTGAAATGTGTAACTGAGTGACAGTGTCTGAAATGTGTAACCGTGTGAGTGCCTGAAATCTGTAACCATGTGAGTGAGTGAAATTTGTAACCGTGTGAGTGTGACTGAAATGTGTAACCGTATGTGTCTGAAATGTGTTACCGTGTGTGTGAGTGAAATGTGTAACCGTGTGTGTGAGTGAAATGTGTAACCGTGTGTGTGAGTGAAGTGTGTAACCGTGTGAGTGAGAGTGAAATGTGTAACCGTGTTACACAGTGAGTGAAATGTGTAACCGTGTGACACAGTGAATGAAATGTGTAACTGTGTGCTGTGTGACAGTGTCTGAAATGTCAAACCGTGTGTGTGTCTGAAATCTGTAACCATGTGAGTGTGAGTGAAATGTGTAACCGTGTGAGTGCCTGAAATGTGTAACCGTGTGAGTGCCTGAAATGTGTAACCGTGTGAGTGTCTGAAATGTGTAACCGTGTGTGAGTGAAATGTGTAACCGTGTGAATTGTGTGAAATGTGTAACCGTGTGACGCAGTGAGTGAAATGTGTAACCGTGTGACGCAGTGAGTGAAGTGTGTAACCCTGTGACACAGTGAGTGAAATGTGTAACCGTGTGACACAGAGTGAAATGTGTAACCGTGTGAGTGTGAGTGAAATGTGTAACCGTGTGTGTCTGAAATGTGTAACCGTGTGAGTGTCTGAAATGTGTAACCGTGTGTGTGAGTGAAGTGTGTAACTGTGTGAGTGAGAGTGAAATGTGTAATCGTGTGACACAGTGAGTGAAATGTGTAACCGTGTGACACAGTGAGTGAAATGTGTAACCGTGTTACAGTGAGTGAAATGTGTAACCGTGTGACACAGTGAGTGAAATGTGTAACCGTGAGTGAAATGTGTAACCGTGTGTGTGTCTGAAATGTATAACCGTGTGAGTGTCTGAAATGTGTAACCGTGTGAGTTTCTGAAATGTGTAACGGTGTGTAAGTGAAATGTGTAACCGTGTGAGTGTGAGTGAAATGTGTAACTGTGTGACACAGTGAGTGAAATGTGTAACTGAGTGACAGTGTCTGAAATGTGTAACCGTGTGAGTGCCTGAAATCTGTAACCATGTGAGTGAGTGAAATTTGTAACCGTGTGAGTGTGACTGAAATGTGTAACCGTATGTGTCTGAAATGTGTTACCGTGTGTGTGAGTGAAATGTGTAACCGTGTGTGTGAGTGAAATGTGTAACCGTGTGTGTGAGTGAAGTGTGTAACCGTGTGAGTGAGAGTGAAATGTGTAACCGTGTTACACAGTGAGTGAAATGTGTAACCGTGTGACACAGTGAATGAAATGTGTAACTGTGTGCTGTGTGACAGTGTCTGAAATGTCAAACCGTGTGTGTGTCTGAAATCTGTAACCATGTGAGTGTGAGTGAAATGTGTAACCGTGTGAGTGCCTGAAATGTGTAACCGTGTGAGTGCCTGAAATGTGTAACCGTGTGAGTGTCTGAAATGTGTAACCGTGTGTGAGTGAAATGTGTAACCGTGTGAATTGTGTGAAATGTGTAACCGTGTGACGCAGTGAGTGAAATGTGTAACCGTGTGACGCAGTGAGTGAAGTGTGTAACCCTGTGACACAGTGAGTGAAATGTGTAACCGTGTGACACAGAGTGAAATGTGTAACCGTGTGAGTGTGAGTGAAATGTGTAACCGTGTGTGTCTGAAATGTGTAATCGTGAGTGTCTGAAATGTGTAACCGTGTGTGTGAGTGAAATGTGTAACCGTGTGTGTGAGTGAAGTGTGTAACCGTGTGAGTGAGAGTGAAATGTGTAATCGTGTGATACAGTGAGTGAAATGTGTAACCGTGTGACACAGTAATGTGTAATCGTGTGACACAGTGAGTGAAATGTGTAACCGTGTGACAGTGAGTGAAATGTGTAACGGTGTTACACAGTGAGTGAAATGTGTAACCGTGTGACACAGTGAGTGAAATGTGTAACCGTGTGACAGTGTCTGAAATGTGTAACCGTGTGAGTGTCTGAAAAGCGTAACCGCGTGAGTGTCTGAAATGTGTAACCGTGTGAGTGTCTGAAATGCGTAACCGTGTGACAGTGTCTGAAATGCCTAACTGTGTGACAGTGTCTGAAATGCCTAACTGTGTGACAGTGTTTGAAATGTGTAACCGTGTGAGTGTCTGAAATGTGTAACCGTGTGAGTGTCTGAAATGCGTAACCGTGTGACAGTGTCTGAAATGCCTAACTGTGTGACAGTGTCTGAAATGCCTAACTGTATGACAGTGTCTGAAATGTGTAACCGTGTGAGTGTCTGAAATGTGTAATCGTGTGAGTGTCTGAAATGTGTAACCGTGAGAGTGTAAGTGAAGTGTGTAACCGTGTGTGTGTCTGAAATGTGTAACCTTGTGACAGTGTCTGAAATGTGTAACCGTGTGAGTGTCTGAAATGTGTAACCGTGTGAGTGTCTGAAATGTGTAATCGTGTGTTTCTGAAATGTGTAACCGTGTGTGTGAGTGAAATGTGCAACCGTGTGAGTGTGCTTTAAATGTATAACCGTGTGACACAGTGAGTGAAATGTGTCACTGTGTGGCACAGTGAGTGAAATGTGTAACCGTGTGGCACAGTGAGTGAAATGTGTAACCGTGTGGCACAGTGAATGAAATGTGTAACCGTGTGGCACAGTGAGTGAAATGTGTAACCGTGTGGCACAGTGAGTGAAATGCATAACCGTGTGACACAGTGAATGAAATGTGTAACCGTGTGACACAGTGAGTGAAATGTTTAACCGTGTGACACAGAGTGAAATGTGTAACAGTGTGACACAGTGAGTGAAATGTGTAACCGTGTGACACTGAGTGAAATGCCTAACCGTGTGACAGTGTCTGAAATGCGTCACCATGTGACAGTGTCTGAAATGTGTCACCCTGTGACAGTGCCTGAAATGCGTAACCGTGTTACAGCGTCTGAAATGTGTAACCGTGTGACAGCGTCTGAAATATGTCACCGTGTGAGAGCGTCTGAAATGTGTAACCGTGTGACAACGTCTGAAATGAGAGTGTCTGAAATGTGAAACCGTGTGACACAGTGAGTGAAATGTGTAACTGTGTGACAGTGTCTGAAATGTGTAACCGTGTGAGTGCCTGAAATCTGTAACCATGTGAGTGAGTGAAATGTGTAACCGTGTGAGTGTGACTGAAATGTGTAACCGTGTGTGTCTGAAATGTGTAACCGTGTGACACAGTGAGTGAAATGTGTAACCGTGTGACACAGTGAGTGAAATGTGTAACCGTGTGAGTGTGCGTGAAATGTGTAAACGTGTGACACAGTGAGTGAAATGTGTAACCGTGTGGCACAGTGAGTGAAATGTGTAACCGTGTGGCACAGTGAGTGAAATGTGTAACTGTGTGACACAGTGAGTGAAATGTGTAACCGTGTGAGTGTGCGTGAAATGTGTAAACGTGTGACACAGTGAGTGAAATGTGTAACCGTGTGGCACAGTGAGTGAAATGTGTAACCGTGTGGCAGAGTGAGTGAAATGTGTAACCGTTTGGAACAGTGAGTGAAATGTGTAACCGTGTGGCACAGTGAGTGAAATGTGTAAACGTGTGACATAGTGAGTGAAATGAGTAACCGTGTGGCACAATGAGTGAAATGTGAAACCGTGTGGCACAGTGAGTGAAATGTGTAACCGTGTGGCACAGTGAGTGAAATGCGTAACCGTGTGACACAGTGAATGAAATGTGTAACCGTGTGACACAGAGTGAAATGTGTAACCGTGTGACACAGTGAGTGAAATGTGTAACCGTGTGACACAGTGAGTGAAATGCCTAACTGTGTGAGTGTCTGAAATGCGTCACCATGTGACAGTGTCTGAAATGCGTCACCATGTGACAGTGTCTGAAATGTGTCACCCTGTGACAGTGTCTGAAATGTGTCACAGTGTGACTGTGTCTGAAATACGTCACCGTGCAACAGTGTCTGAAACGTGTCACCGTGTGACAGTGTCTGAAATGTGTAACCGTGTGACACACTGAGTTCAATGTGTCACCATGTGAGTGTCTGAAATGCGTAACCGTGTTACAGCGTCTGAAATGTGTAACCGTGTGACAGCGTCTGAAATATGTAACCGTGTGAGAGCATCTGAAATGTGTAACCGTGTGACAGCGTCTGAAATGAGAGTGTCTGAAATGTGTAACTGTGTGACACAGTGAGTGAAATGTGTAACTGTGTGACAGTGTCTGAAATGTATAAACGTGTGAGTGCCTGAAATCTGTAACCATGTGAGTGAGTGAAATGTGTAACCGTGTGAGTGTGAGTGAAATGTGTAACCGTGAGAGTGTGACTGAAATGTGTAACCGTGTGTGTCTGAAATGTGTAACCGTGTTGAGTGTCTGAAATGTGTTACCGTGTGTGTGAGTGAAATGTGTAACCGTGTGTGTGAGTGAAGTGTGTAACCGTGTGAGTGAGAGTGAAATGTGTAACCGTGTGACAGTGTCTGAAATGTCTAACCATGTGAGTGTCTGAAATGTGTAACCGTGAGTGTGAGTGAAATGTGTAACCGTGTGAGTGCCAGAAATGTGTAACCGTGTGACACAGTGAGTGAAATGTGTAACCGTGTGAGTGTGAGTGAAATGTGTAACCGTGTGTGTCTGAAATGTGTAACCGTGTGAGTGTCCGAAATGTGTAACTGTGTGTGTGAGTGAAGTGTGTAACCGTGTGAGTGAGAGTGAAATGTGTCATCGTGTGACACAGTGAGTGAAATGTGTAACCGTGTGACACAGTGAGTGAAATGTGCGACCGTGTTGCACAGTGAGTGAAATGTGTAACCGTGTGACACAGTGAATGAAATGTGTAACCGTGTGACAGTGTCTGAAATGTCTAACCATGTGAGTGTCTGAAATCTGTAACCGTGAGTGTGAGTGAAATGTGTAACCGTGTGAGTGCCTGAAATGTGTAACCGTGTGTGTGTCTGAAATGTGTAACCGTGTGTGTGAGTGAAATGTGTAACCGTGTGAGTGTGAGTGAAATGTGTAACCGTGTGACGCAGTGAGTGAATTGTGTAACCGTGTGACACAGTGAGTGAAATGTGTAACCGTGTGAGTGTGAGTGAAATGTGTAACCGTGTGTGTCTGAAATGTGTAATCGTGAGTGTCTGAAATGTGTAACCGTGTGTGTGAGTGAAATGTGTAACCGTGTGTGTGAGTGAAGTGTGTAACCGTGTGAGTGAGAGTGAAATGTGTAATCGTGTGATACAGTGAGTGAAATGTGTAACCGTGTGACACAGTAATGTGTAATCGTGTGACACAGTGAGTGAAATGTGTAACCGTGTGACAGTGAGTGAAATGTGTAACGGTGTTACACAGTGAGTGAAATGTGTAACCGTGTGACACAGTGAGTGAAATGTGTAACCGTGTGACAGTGTCTGAAATGTGTAACCGTGTGAGTGTCTGAAAAGCGTAACCGCGTGAGTGTCTGAAATGTGTAACCGTGTGAGTGTCTGAAATGCGTAACCGTGTGACAGTGTCTGAAATGCCTAACTGTGTGACAGTGTCTGAAATGCCTAACTGTGTGACAGTGTTTGAAATGTGTAACCGTGTGAGTGTCTGAAATGTGTAACCGTGTGAGTGTCTGAAATGCGTAACCGTGTGACAGTGTCTGAAATGCCTAACTGTGTGACAGTGTCTGAAATGCCTAACTGTATGACAGTGTCTGAAATGTGTAACCGTGTGAGTGTCTGAAATGTGTAATCGTGTGAGTGTCTGAAATGTGTAACCGTGAGAGTGTAAGTGAAGTGTGTAACCGTGTGTGTGTCTGAAATGTGTAACCTTGTGACAGTGTCTGAAATGTGTAACCGTGTGAGTGTCTGAAATGTGTAACCGTGTGAGTGTCTGAAATGTGTAATCGTGTGTTTCTGAAATGTGTAACCGTGTGTGTGAGTGAAATGTGCAACCGTGTGAGTGTGCTTTAAATGTATAACCGTGTGACACAGTGAGTGAAATGTGTCACTGTGTGGCACAGTGAGTGAAATGTGTAACCGTGTGGCACAGTGAGTGAAATGTGTAACCGTGTGGCACAGTGAATGAAATGTGTAACCGTGTGGCACAGTGAGTGAAATGTGTAACCGTGTGGCACAGTGAGTGAAATGCATAACCGTGTGACACAGTGAATGAAATGTGTAACCGTGTGACACAGTGAGTGAAATGTTTAACCGTGTGACACAGAGTGAAATGTGTAACAGTGTGACACAGTGAGTGAAATGTGTAACCGTGTGACACTGAGTGAAATGCCTAACCGTGTGACAGTGTCTGAAATGCGTCACCATGTGACAGTGTCTGAAATGTGTCACCCTGTGACAGTGCCTGAAATGCGTAACCGTGTTACAGCGTCTGAAATGTGTAACCGTGTGACAGCGTCTGAAATATGTCACCGTGTGAGAGCGTCTGAAATGTGTAACCGTGTGACAACGTCTGAAATGAGAGTGTCTGAAATGTGAAACCGTGTGACACAGTGAGTGAAATGTGTAACTGTGTGACAGTGTCTGAAATGTGTAACCGTGTGAGTGCCTGAAATCTGTAACCATGTGAGTGAGTGAAATGTGTAACCGTGTGAGTGTGACTGAAATGTGTAACCGTGTGTGTCTGAAATGTGTAACCGTGTGACACAGTGAGTGAAATGTGTAACCGTGTGACACAGTGAGTGAAATGTGTAACCGTGTGAGTGTGCGTGAAATGTGTAAACGTGTGACACAGTGAGTGAAATGTGTAACCGTGTGGCACAGTGAGTGAAATGTGTAACCGTGTGGCACAGTGAGTGAAATGTGTAACTGTGTGACACAGTGAGTGAAATGTGTAACCGTGTGAGTGTGCGTGAAATGTGTAAACGTGTGACACAGTGAGTGAAATGTGTAACCGTGTGGCACAGTGAGTGAAATGTGTAACCGTGTGGCAGAGTGAGTGAAATGTGTAACCGTTTGGAACAGTGAGTGAAATGTGTAACCGTGTGGCACAGTGAGTGAAATGTGTAAACGTGTGACATAGTGAGTGAAATGAGTAACCGTGTGGCACAATGAGTGAAATGTGAAACCGTGTGGCACAGTGAGTGAAATGTGTAACCGTGTGGCACAGTGAGTGAAATGCGTAACCGTGTGACACAGTGAATGAAATGTGTAACCGTGTGACACAGAGTGAAATGTGTAACCGTGTGACACAGTGAGTGAAATGTGTAACCGTGTGACACAGTGAGTGAAATGCCTAACTGTGTGAGTGTCTGAAATGCGTCACCATGTGACAGTGTCTGAAATGCGTCACCATGTGACAGTGTCTGAAATGTGTCACCCTGTGACAGTGTCTGAAATGTGTCACAGTGTGACTGTGTCTGAAATACGTCACCGTGCAACAGTGTCTGAAACGTGTCACCGTGTGACAGTGTCTGAAATGTGTAACCGTGTGACACACTGAGTTCAATGTGTCACCATGTGAGTGTCTGAAATGCGTAACCGTGTTACAGCGTCTGAAATGTGTAACCGTGTGACAGCGTCTGAAATATGTAACCGTGTGAGAGCATCTGAAATGTGTAACCGTGTGACAGCGTCTGAAATGAGAGTGTCTGAAATGTGTAACTGTGTGACACAGTGAGTGAAATGTGTAACTGTGTGACAGTGTCTGAAATGTATAAACGTGTGAGTGCCTGAAATCTGTAACCATGTGAGTGAGTGAAATGTGTAACCGTGTGAGTGTGAGTGAAATGTGTAACCGTGAGAGTGTGACTGAAATGTGTAACCGTGTGTGTCTGAAATGTGTAACCGTGTTGAGTGTCTGAAATGTGTTACCGTGTGTGTGAGTGAAATGTGTAACCGTGTGTGTGAGTGAAGTGTGTAACCGTGTGAGTGAGAGTGAAATGTGTAACCGTGTGACAGTGTCTGAAATGTCTAACCATGTGAGTGTCTGAAATGTGTAACCGTGAGTGTGAGTGAAATGTGTAACCGTGTGAGTGCCAGAAATGTGTAACCGTGTGACACAGTGAGTGAAATGTGTAACCGTGTGAGTGTGAGTGAAATGTGTAACCGTGTGTGTCTGAAATGTGTAACCGTGTGAGTGTCCGAAATGTGTAACTGTGTGTGTGAGTGAAGTGTGTAACCGTGTGAGTGAGAGTGAAATGTGTCATCGTGTGACACAGTGAGTGAAATGTGTAACCGTGTGACACAGTGAGTGAAATGTGCGACCGTGTTGCACAGTGAGTGAAATGTGTAACCGTGTGACACAGTGAATGAAATGTGTAACCGTGTGACAGTGTCTGAAATGTCTAACCATGTGAGTGTCTGAAATCTGTAACCGTGAGTGTGAGTGAAATGTGTAACCGTGTGAGTGCCTGAAATGTGTAACCGTGTGTGTGTCTGAAATGTGTAACCGTGTGTGTGAGTGAAATGTGTAACCGTGTGAGTGTGAGTGAAATGTGTAACCGTGTGACGCAGTGAGTGAATTGTGTAACCGTGTGACACAGTGAGTGAAATGTGTAACCGTGTGAGTGTGCGTGAAATGTGTAACCGTGTGTGTCTGAAATGTGTAACCGTGTGAGTGTCTGAAATGTGTAACCGTGTGTGTGAGTGAAATGTGTAACTGTGTGAGTGAGAGTGAAATGTGTAATCGTGTGACACAGTGAGTGAAATGTGTAACCGTGTGACACAGTGAGTGAAATGTGTAACGGTGTGACAGTGTCTGAAATGTGTAACCATGTGAGTGCCTGAAATCTGTAACCATGTGAGTGAGTGAAATGTGTAACAGTGTGAGTGTGAGTGAAATGTGTAACCGTGTGAGTGTGACTGAAATGTGTAACCATGTGTGTCTGAAATGTGTAACCGTGTTGAGTGTCTGAAATGTGTTACCGTGTGTGTGAGTGAAATGTGTAACCGTGTGTGTGAGTGAAGTGTGTAACCGTGAGTGAGAGTGAAATGTGTCATCGTGTGACACAGTGAGTGAAATGTGTAACCTTGTTACACAGTGAGTGAAATGCGTAACCGTGTGACACAGTGAATGAAATGTGTAACTGTGTGACAGTGTCTGAAATATCTAACCATGTGAGTGTCTGAAATCTGTAACAGTCTGAGTGAAAAGTGTAACCGTGTGAGTGCCTGAAATGAGTAACCGTGAGTGTCTGAAATGTGTAACCGTGTGTGTGAGTGAAATGTGTAACCGTGTGAGTGTGAGTGAAATGTGTAACCGTGTGACACAGTGAGTGAAATGTGTAACCGTGTGACAGTGAGTGAAATGTGTAACCGTGTGAGTGTGAGTGAAATGTGTAACCGTGTGACACAGTGAGTGAAATGTGTAACCGTGTGACAGTGAGTGAAATGTGTAACCGTGTGACAGTGAGTGAAATGTGTAACCGTGTGACACAGTGAGTGAAATGTGTAACCGTGTGACACAGTGAGTGAAATGTGTAACCGTGTTACACAGTGAGTGAAATGTGTAACCGTGAGACACAGTGAGTGAAATGTGTAACTGTGTGACAGTGTCTGAAATGTGTAACCGTGTGAGTGTCTGAAATCTGTAACCGTGTGAGTGTCTGAATTGTGTAACCGTGTGAGTGTCTGAAATGTGTAACCATGTGAGTGTCTGAAATGTGTAACCGTGTGAGTGAAAGGTGTCACCGTGTGAGTGAAATGTGTAACCGTGTGACACAGTGAGTGAAATGTGTATCCGTGTGACACAGTGAGTGAAATGTGTAACCGTGTGGCACAGTGAGTGAAATGTGTAACCGTGTGACATAGTGAGTGAAATGTGTAACCGTGTGACACAGTGAGTGAAATGTGTAACCGTGTGGCACAGTGAGTGAAATGTGTAACTGTGTGACATAGTGAGTGAAATGTGTAACCGTGTGGCACAGAGTGAAATGTGCAACCGTGTGGCACAGTGAGTGAAATGTGCAACCGTGTGGCACAGTGAGTGAAATGTGTATCCGTGTGACATAGTGAGTGAAATGTGTAACCGTGTGGCACAGTGAGTGAAATGTGCAACCCTGTGGCACAGTGAGTGAAATGTGTAACCGTGTGACAGTGTCTGAAATGTGTGTGTCTAAAATTTGTAACCGTGTGACAGTGTCGGAAATGTGAGTGTCTGAAATGTGTAACCGTGTGACACAGTGAGTGAAATGTATAACTGTGTGACAGTGTCTGAACTGTGTAACCGTATGAGTGTCTGAAATGTGTAACCGTGTGAGTGCGAGTGAAATGTGCAGCCTTGTGAGTGAGTGGAATGTGTAACCATGTGGGTGAAATGTGTAACCGTGTGTGAATGAAATGTGTAACCGTGTGACAGCGTCTGAAATGTGTAACCGTGTGACAGCGTCTGAAATGTCAGTGTCTGAAATGTGTAAACGTGTAACACAGTGAGGGAAAGTGTAACCGTGTGACACGGTGAGTGAAATGTGTAACTGTTAGACAGAGTGAGTGAAATGTGTAACCGTGTGACACAGTGAGTGAAATGTGTAACCGTGTGACACAGTGAGTGAAATGTGTAACCGTGTGACACAGTGAGTGAAATGTGTCACCGTGTAACAGTGAGTGAAATGTGTCACCGTGTGACACAGTGAGTGAAATGTGTCACCGTGTGACACAGTGAGTGAAATGTGTAACCGTGTGACACAGTGAGTGAAATGTGGAACCGTGTGGCACAGTGAGTGAAATGTGTAAACGTGTGACACAGTGAGTGAAATGCGTAACCGTGTGACACTGTCTGAAATGCCTAACCGTGTGACAGTGTCTGAAATGTGTAACCGTGTGAGTGTCTGAAATGTGTATCTGTGTGAGTGTCTGAAATGTGTAATCGTGTGGGTGTCTGAAATGTGTAACCGTGAGTGTGAGTGAAATGTGTAACCGTGTGAGTGTGCGTGAAATGTGTAAACGTGTGACACAGTGAGTGAAATGTGTAAACGTGTGACATAGTGAGTGAAATGTGTAACCGTGTGGCACAGTGAGTGAAATGTGTAACCGTGTGGCACAATGAGTGAAATGTGAAACCGTGTGGCACAGTGAGTGAAATGTGTAACCGTGTGGCACAGTGAGTGAAAGGCGTAACCGTGTGACACAGTGAATGAAATGTGTAACCGTGTGACACAGAGTGAAATGTGTAACCGTGTGACACAGTGAGTGAAATGTGTAACCGTGTGACACTGAGTGAAATGCCTAACCGTGTGACAGTGTCTGAAATGCGTCACCATGTGACAGTGTCTGAAATGCGTCACCGTGTGACAGTGTCTGAAATACGTCACCGTGCGACAGTGTCTGAAACGTGTCACCGTGTGACAGTGTCTGAAATGTGTAACCGTGTGACTCACTGAGTTCAATGTGTCACCATGTGAGTGTCTGAAATGCGTAACCGTGTGACAGCGTCTGAAATGTGTAACCGTGTGAGAGCGTCTGAAATATGTAACCGTGTGAGAGCGTCTGAAATGTGTAACCGTGTGACAGCGTCTGAAATGAGAGTGTCTGAAATGTGTAACTGTGTGACACAGTGAGTGAAATGTGTAACAGTGTGACAGTGTCTGAAATGTGTAACCGTGTGAGTGCCTGAAATCTGTAACCATGTGAGTGAGTGAAATGTGTAACCGTGTGAGTGTGAGTGAAATGTGTAACCGTGTGAGTGTGACTGAAATGTGTAACCGTGTGTGTCTGAAATGTGTAACCGTGTTGAGTGTCTGAAATGTGTTACCGTGTGTGTGAGTGAAATGTGTAACTGTGTGTGTGAGTGAAGTGTGTAACCGTGTGAGTGAGAGTGAAATGTGTAACCGTGTGAGTGAGAGTGAAATGTGTCATCGTGTGACACAGTAAGTGAAATGTGTAACCGTGTTGAGTGTCTGAAATGTGTAACCGTGTGTGTTAGTGAAATGTGTAACCATGTGTGCGAGTGAAGTGTGTAACTGTGTGAGAGTGAAATGTGTAACCGTGTGACACAGTGAGTGAAATGTGTAACCGTGTGACACAGTGAGTGAAATGTGTAACCGTGTTACACAGTGAGTGAAATGTGTAACCGTGTGACACAGTGAGTGAAATGTGTAACCGTGTGACACAGTGAGTGAAATGTGTAACCGTGTGACAGCGTCTGAAATGTGTAACCGTGTGACAGCGTCTGAAATGTGTAACCGTGTGACAGAGTGAAATGTGTAACCTTGTGACAGCGTCTGAAATGTGTAACCGTGTGACAGCGTCTGAAATGTGTAACCGTGTGCGTCTGAAATGTGTAAACGTGTGACAGCGTCTGAAATGTGTAACCGTGTGACAGTGTCTGAAATGTGAGTGTCTGAAATGTGTAACCGTGTGACACAGTGAGTGAAATGTGACACCTTGTGAGGCTGAGTGAAATGTGTCACCATGTGCCTGAAATGGGTCACCATGTGAAAGTGTCTGAAATGAGTAACTGTGTAACAGTGAGTGAAATGTGTAACTGTGTGAGTGTCTGAAATGTGTAACCGTGTGTGTGTGAAATGTGTAACCGTGTGAGTGTGAGTGAAATGTGTAACCGTGTGAGTGTGAGTGAAATGTGTAACCGTGTGTCTGAAATGTCTAACCGTGTGTGTCTGAAATGTGTAACCGTGTGTCTGTGAAATGTGTAACCGTGTGTGTGTGAAATGTGTAACCGTGTGAGTGTCTGAAATGTGTAACCATGTGAGTGAGTGAAATGTGTAACCGTGTGACACAGTGAGTGAAATGTGTAACAGTGTGACAGTGAGTGAAATGTGTAACCGTGTGACACAGTGAGTGAAATGTGTAACTGTGTGACACAGTGTGTGAAATGTGTCACCATGTGAGTGTCTGAAATGTGTAACCATGTGTGACAATGTCTGAAATGCGTAACCGTGACAGCGTCCGAAATGCCTAACCTTGTGCCAGTGTCTGAAATGCGTAACCGTGTGAGTGTCTGAAATATGTAATCGTGTGAGTGTCTGAAATGTGTAACCTTGTGAGTGTGCGTGAAATGTGTAACCGTGTGAGTGTGAGAGAAATGCCTGACCGTGTGACAGTGTCTGAAATGCGTAACTGTGTGACGGCGTCTGAAATGCGTAACCGTGTCACAGCGTCTGAAATGTGAGTGTCTGAAATGTGTAACCGTGTGAAATACAGTGAAATATGTAACCGTGTGATGGCGTCTGAAATGCGTAACCGTGTGACAGCGTCTGAAATGCGTAACCGTGTCAGTGTCTGAAATGTGTATCTGTGAGACAGTGTCTGAATCGTGTAACTGTGTGAGTGTCTGAAATGTGTAATTGTGTGTCAGTGTCTGAAATGTGTAACCGTGACAGTGTCTGAAATGTGTATCTGTGTGACAGTGTCTAAATCGTGTATCTGTGTGTCAGTGTCTGAATCGTGTATCTGTGTGACAGTGTCTGAATCGTGCATCTGTGTGTGTCTGAAATGTGTAACCGTGTGACAGTGTCCGAATCCTGTATCTGTGTGACAGTGTCTGAATCGTGTATCTGTGTGACAGTGTCTGAATCGTGTATCTATGTGACAGTGTCTGAATCGTGTACCTGTGTGACAGTGTCTGAATCGTGTACCTGTGTGACTGTCTGAATCGTGTTTCTGTGTGAATGTCTGAAACATGTAACTGTGTGACAGTGACTGAAACGTCTATCTGTGTGACAGTGTCTGAAATGTGTAACTGTGTGACAGTGTCTGAAATGTGTAACCGTGAGTGTCTGAAATGTGTATCTGTGTGACAGTGTCTGAATCGTGTATCTGTGTGTCTGAAATGTGTAACCGTGACAGTGTCTGAAATGTGTATCTGTGTGACAGTGTCTGAATCATGTATCTGTGTGACAGTGTCTGAAATATGTAACTGTGTGACAGTGTCTGAATCGTGTAACTGTGTGACAGTGTCTGAATCGTGTATCTGTGTGACAGTGTCTGAAATGTGTAACCGTGTGTCTGAAACGTGGAACCGTGTGAGTGTGCGTGAAATCTGTAACCGTGTGAGTGTGCGTGAAATCTGTAACTGTGTGACACAGTGAGTGAAATGCCTAACTGTGTGACAGTGAGTGAAATGCCTAACCGTGTGACACAGTGAGTGAAATGCCAAACCGTGTGACAGTGTCTGCAATGTGCAACCGTGTGAGTGTCTGAAATCTGTAACCGTGTGACAGAGTGAAATGCTTAACTATGTGACAATGAGTGAAATGCCAAACCGTGTGACAGCGTCTGAAATGTGTCACCGTGTGACAGTGAATGAAATGTGTAACCGTGTGAAACAGTTAGTGAAATGCGTCACCGTGTGACAGTGTCTGAAATGTGTAACCGTGTGACAGTGTCTGAAATGCGTCACCGTGTGAGTGTCTGAAATGTGTAACCGTGTGACTGTCTGAAATGTGTAACCGTGCGTGTGATATGTGTAACCGTGTGAGTGTGAGTGAAATGTGTAACCGTGTGAGTGTGAGTGAAATGTGTAACCGTGTGACACAGTGAGTGAAATGTGTAACCCTGTTACACTGTGAGTGAAATGTGTAACCGTGTGTCTGAAATGTGTAACTGTGTGACAGCGTCTGAAATGTGTAACCGTGTGACAGCGTCTGAAATGTGTAACCATGTGACAGTGTCTGAAATGTGAGTGTCTGAAATGTGTAACCGTGTGACACAGTGAGTGAAATGTGTAACTGTGTGACAGCGTCTGAACTGTGTAACCGTATGAGCGTCTGAAATGTGTAACCATGTGACAGTGTCTGAAATGTGTAACCATGTGAGTGTCTCAAATGTGCAACCGTGTGCGTGTCTGAAATCTGTAACTGTGTGAGTATGTGAAATGTGTAACCGTGAGTGTGAGTGAAATGCATAACCGGGTGACACAGTGAGTGAAATGAGCAACCATGTGAGTGTCTGAAATGCTTAACCGAGTGACAGTGTCTGAAATGTGAGTGTCTGAAATGTGTAACCGTGTGACACAGTGAGTGAAATGTATAACTGTGTGACAGTGTCTGAACTGTGTAACCGTATGAGTGTCTGAAATGTGTAACCGTGTGAGTGCGAGTGAAATGTGCAGCCTTGTGAGTGAGTGAAATGTATAACCGTGTGAGTGAAATGTGTAACCGTGTATGAGTGAAATGGGTAACCGTGTGACAGCGTCTGAAATGTGTAACCGTGTGACAGCGTCTGAAATGTGAGTGTCTGAAATGTGTAACCATGTGACACATTGAGTTCAATGTGTCACCATGTGAGTGTCTGAAATGCGTAACCGTGTGACAGCGTCTGAAATGTGTAACCGTGTGACAGCGTCTGAAATATGTACCGTGTGAGAGCGTCTGAAATGTGTAACCGTGTGACAGCGTCTGAAATGAGAGTGTCTGAAATGTGTAACCGTGAGACACAGTGAGTGAAATGTGTAACGGTGTGACAGTGTCTGAAATGTGTAACCATGTGAGTGCCTGAAATCTGTAACCATGTGAGTGAGTGAAATGTGTAACAGTGTGAGTGTGAGTGAAATGTTTAACCGTGTGAGTGTGACTGAAATGTGTAACCATGTGTGTCTGAAATGTGTAACCGTGTTGAGTGTCTGAAATGTGTTACCGTGTGTGTGAGTGAAATGTGTAACCGTGTGTGTGAGTGAAGTGTGTAACCGTGAGTGAGAGTGAAATGTGTCATCGTGTGACACAGTGAGTGAAATGTGTAACCTTGTTACACAGTGAGTGAAATGCGTAACCGTGTGACACAGTGAATGAAATGTGTAACTGTGTGACAGTGTCTGAAATATCTAACCATGTGAGTGTCTGAAATCTGTAACCGTGTGAGTGAAAAGTGTAACCGTGTGAGTGCCTGAAATGAGTAACCGTGAGTGTCTGAAATGTGTAACCGTGTGTGTGTGAAATGTGTAACCGTGTGAGTGTGAGTGAAATGTGTAACCGTGTGACACAGTGAGTGAAATGTGTAACCGTGTGACAGTGAGTGAAATGTGTAACCGTGTGACAGTGAGTGAAATGTGTAACCGTGTGACACAGTGAGTGAAATGTGTAACCGTGTGACACAGTGAGTGAAATGTGTAACCGTGTTACACAGTGAGTGAAATGTGTAACCGTGAGACACAGTGAGTGAAATGTGTAACTGTGTGACAGTGTCTGAAATGTGTAACCGTGTGAGTGTCTGAAATCTGTAACCGTGTGAGTGTCTGAATTGTGTAACCGTGTGAGTGTCTGAAATGTGTAACCATGTGAGTGTCTGAAATGTGTAACCGTGTGAGTGAAATGTGTAACCGTGTGAGTGAAATGTGTAACCGTGTGACACAGTGAGTGAAATGTGTAACCGTGTGACACAGTGAGGGAAAGTGTAACCATGAGACACGGTGAGTGAAATGTGCAACCGTTCCACAGTGAGTGAAATGTGTAAACGTGTGACACAGTGAGTGAAATGTGTAACCGTGTGACACAGTGAGTGAAATGTGTAACCGTGTTACACAGTGAGTGAAATGTGTAACCGTGAGACACAGTGAGTGAAATGTGTAACTGTGTGACAGTGTCTGAAATGTGTAACCGTGTGAGTGTCTGAAATCTGTAACCGTGTGAGTGTCTGAATTGTGTAACCGTGTGAGTGTCTGAAATGTGTAACCATGTGAGTGTCTGAAATGTGTAACCGTGTGAGTGAAATGTGTAACCGTGTGAGTGAAATGTGTAACCGTGTGACACAGTGAGTGAAATGTGTAACCGTGTGACACAGTGAGGGAAAGTGTAACCATGAGACACGGTGAGTGAAATGTGCAACCGTTCCACAGTGAGTGAAATGTGTAAACGTGTGACACAGTGAGTGAAATGTGTAACCGTGTGACACAGTGAGTGAAATGTGTCACCGTGTGACTCAGTGAGTGAAATGTGTCACCGTGTGACACAGTGAGTGAAATGTGTATCCGTGTGACACAGTGAGTGAAATGTGTAACCATGTGGCACAGTGAGTGAAATGTGTAACCGTGTGACATAGTGAGTGAAATGTGTAACTGTGTGACATAGTGAGTGAAATGTGTAACCGTGTGGCACAGAGTGAAATGTGCAACCGTGTGGCACAGTGAGTGAAATGTGCAACCGTGTGGCACAGTGAGTGAAATGTGTAACCGTGTGACATAGTGAGTGAAATGTGTAACCGTGTGGCACAGTGAGTGAAATGTGCAACCCTGTGGCACAGTGAGTGAAATGTGTAACCGTGTGACAGTGTCTGAAATGTGTGTGACTAAAATTTGTAACCGTGTGACAGTGTCGGAAATGTGAGTGTCTGAAATGTGTAACCGTGTGCCACAGTGAGTGAAATGTATAACTGTGTGACAGTGTCTGAACTGTGTAACCGTATGAGTGTCTGAAATGTGTAACCGTGTGAGTGCGAGTGAAATGTGCAGCCTTGTGAGTGAGTGAAATGTGTAACCATGTGGGTGAAATGTTTAACCGTGTGTGAATGAAATGTGTAACCGTGTGACAGCGTCTGAAATGTGTAACCGTGTGACAGCGTCTGAAATGTCAGTGTCTGAAATGTGTAAACGTGTAACACAGTGAGGGAAAGTGTAACCGTGTGACACGGTGATTGAAATGTGTAACTGTTAGACACAGTGAGTGAAGTGTGTAACCGTGTGACACAGTGAGTGAAATGTGTAACCGTGTGACACAGTGAGTGAAATGTGTAACCGTGTGACACAGTGAGTGAAATGTGTCACCGTGTAACAGTGAGTGAAATGTGTCACCGTGTGACACAGTGAGTGAAATGTGTCACCGTGTGACACAGTGAGTGAAATGTGTCACCGTGTGACACAGTGAGTGAAATGTGGAACCGTGTGGCACAGTGAGTGAAATGTGTAAACGTGTGACACAGTGAGTGAAATGCGTAACCGTGTGACACTGTCTGAAATGCCTAACCGTGTGACAGTGTCTGAAATGCCTGTGTGACAGTGTCTGAAATGTGTAACCGTGTGAGTGTCTGAAATGTGTATCTGTGTGAGTGTCTGAAATGTGTAATCGTGTGGGTGTCTGAAATGTGTAACCGTGAGTGTGAGTGAAATGTGTAACCGTGTGAGTGTGCGTGAAATGTGTAAACGTGTGACACAGTGAGTGAAATGTGTAACCGTGTGGCACAGTGAGTGAAATGTGTAACCGTGTGGCACAGTGAGTGAAATGTGTAAACGTGTGACATAGTGAGTGAAATGTGTAACCGTGTGGCACAATGAGTGAAATGTGAAACCGTGTGGCACAGTGAGTGAAATGTGTAACCGTGTGGCACAGTGAGTGAAATGCGTAACCGTGTGACACAGTGAATGAAATGTGTAACCGTGTGACACAGAGTGAAATGTGTAACCATGTGACACAGTGAGTGAAATGTGTAACCGTGTGGCACAATGAGTGAAATGTGAAACCGTGTGGCACAGTGAGTGAAATGTGTAACCGTGTGGCACAGTGAGTGAAATGCGTAACCGTGTGACACAGTGAATGAAATGTGTAACCGTGTGACACAGAGTGAAATGTGTAACCATGTGACACAGTGAGTGAAATGTGTAACCGTGTGACACTGAGTGAAATGCCTAACCGTGTGACAGTGTCTGAAATGCGTCACCATGTGACAGTGTCTGAAATGCGTCACCGTGTGACAGTGTCTGAAATACGTCACCGTGCGACAGTGTCTGAAACGTGTCACCGTGTGACAGTGTCTGAAATGTGTAACCGTGTGACTCACTGAGTTCAATGTGTCACCATGTGAGTGTCTGAAATGCGTAACCGTGTTACAGCGTCTGAAATGTGTAACCGTGTGAGAGCGTCTGAAATATGTAACCGTGTGAGAGCGTCTGAAATGTGTAACCGTGTGACAGCGTCTGAAATGAGTGTCTGAAATGTGTAACCGTGTGACACAGTGAGTGAAATGTGTAACAGTGTGACAGTGTCTGAAATGTGTAACCGTGTGAGTGCCTGAAATCTGTAACCATGTGAGTGAGTGAAATGTGTAACCGTGTGAGTGTGAGTGAAATGTGTAACCGTGTGAGTGTGACTGAAATGTGTAACCGTGTGTGTCTGAAATGTGTAACCGTGTTGAGTGTCTGAAATGTGTTACCGTGTGTGTGAGTGAAATGTGTAACTGTGTGTGTGAGTGAAGTGTGTAACCGTGTGAGTGAGAGTGAAATGTGTAACCGTGTGAGTGAGAGTGAAATGTGTCATCGTGTGACACAGTAAGTGAAATGTGTAACCGTGTTGAGTGTCTGAAATGTGTAACCGTGTGTGTGAGTGAAATGTGTAACCATGTGTGCGAGTGAAGTGTGTAACTGTGTGAGAGTGAAATGTGTAACCGTGTGACACAGTGAGTGAAATGTGTAACCGTGTGACACAGTGAGTGAAATGTGTAACCGTGTTACACAGTGAGTGAAATGTGTAACCGTGTTACAGTGAGTGAAATGTGTAACCGTGTGACACAGTGAGTGAAATGTGTAACCGTGTGACAGCGTCTGAAATGTGTAACCGTGTGACAGCGTCTGAAATGTGTAACCGTGTGACAGAGTGAAATGTGTAACCTTGTGACAGCGTCTGAAATGTGTAACCGTGTGACAGCGTCTGAAATGTGTAACCGTGTGCGTCTGAAATGTGTAAACGTGTGACAGCGTCTGAAATGTGTAACCGTGTGACAGTGTCTGAAATGTGAGTGTCTGAAATGTGTAACCGTGTGACACAGTGAGTGAAATGTGTAACTGTGTGACAGTGTCTGAAATGTGTAACCGTGTGATGGTCTGAAATCTGTAACCGTGTGAGTGTGAGTGAAATGTATAACTGTGTGAGTGAAATGTATAACCGTGTGAGTGTCTGAAATGTGTAACCATGTGACTGTCTGAAATGTGTAACCGTGTGTGTGATATGTGTAACCGTGTGAGTGTGAGTGAAACGTGTAACCGTGTGAGTGTGAGTGAAATGTGTAACCGTGTGACACTGTGAGTGAAATGTGTAACCGTGTGTCTGAAATGTGTAACTGTGTGACAGCGTCTGAAATGTGTAACCGTGTGACAGCGTCTGAAATGTGTAACCATGTGACAGTGTCTGAAATGTGAGTGTCAGAAATGTGTAACCGTGTGACACAGTGAGTGAAATGTGTAACTGTGTGACAGCGTCTGAACTGTGTAACCGTATGAGTGTCTGAAATGTGTAACCATGTGACAGTGTCTGAAATGTGTAACCATGTGAGTGTCTCAAATGTGCAACCGTGTGCGTGTCTGAAATCTGTAACTGTGTGAGTATGTGAAATGTGTAACCGTGAGTGTGAGTGAAATGTATAACCGGGTGACACAGTGAGTGAAATGAGCAACCATGTGAGTGTCTGAAATGCGTAACCGAGTGCCAGAGTGAAATGTGTAACCTTGTGACAGCGTCTGAAGTGTGTAACCGTGTGACACTGTCTGAAATGTGTAACCGTGTGACAGCGTCTGAAATGTGTGTCTGAAATGTGTAACCGTGTGACAGTGTCTGAAATGTGAGTGTCTGAAATGTGTAACTGTGTGACACAGTGAGTGAAATGTATAACTGAGTGTCTGAAATGTGTAACCGTGTGAGTGCGAGTGAAATGTGCAGCCTTGTGAGTGAGTGAAATGTATAACCGTGTGAGTGAAATGTGTAACCGTGTATGAGTGAAATGGGTAACCGTGTGACAGCGTCTGAAATGTGTAACCGTGTGACAGCGTCTGAAATGTGAGTGTCTGAAATGTGTAACCATGTGACACATTGAGTTCAATGTGTCACCATGTGAGTGTCTGAAATGCGTAACCGTGTGACAGCGTCTGAAATGTGTAACCGTGTGACAGCGTCTGAAATATGTAACCGTGTGAGAGCGTCTGAAATGTGTAACCGTGTGACAGCGTCTGAAATGAGAGTGTCTGAAATGTGTAACCGTGAGACACAGTGAGTGAAATGTGTAACGGTGTGACAGTGTCTGAAATGTGTAACCATGTGAGTGCCTGAAATCAGTAACCATGTGAGTGAGTGAAATGTGTAACAGTGTGAGTGTGAGTGAAATGTTTAACCGTGTGAGTGTGACTGAAATGTGTAACCATGTGTGTCTGAAATGTGTAACCGTGTTGAGTGTGAGTGAAATGTGTAACCGTGTGACAGTGAGTGAAATGTGTAACCGTGTGACAGTGAGTGAAATGTGTAACCGTGTGACACAGTGAGTGAAATGTGTAACCGTGTGACACAGTGAGTGAAATGTGTAACCGTGTTACACAGTGAGTGAAATGTGTAACCGTGAGACACAGTGAGTGAAATGTGTAACTGTGTGACAGTGTCTGAAATGTGTAACCGTGTGAGTGTCTGAAATCTGTAACCGTGTGAGTGTCTGAATTGTGTAACCGTGTGAGTGTCTGAAATGTGTAACCATGTGAGTGTCTGAAATGTGTAACCGTGTGAGTGAAATGTGTAACCGTGTGAGTGAAATGTGTAACCGTGTGACACAGTGAGTGAAATGTGTAACCGTGTGACACAGTGAGGGAAAGTGTAACCATGAGACACGGTGAGTGAAATGTGCAACCGTTCCACAGTGAGTGAAATGTGTAAACGTGTGACACAGTGAGTGAAATGTGTAACCGTGTGACACAGTGAATGAAATGTGTCACCGTGTGACTCAGTGAGTGAAATGTGTCACCGTGTGACACAGTGAGTGAAATGTGTATCCGTGTGACACAGTGAGTGAAATGTGTAACCGTGTGGCACAGTGAGTGAAATGTGTAACCGTGTGACATAGTGAGTGAAATGTGTAACCGTGTGACACAGTGAATGAAATGTGTAACCGTGTGGCACAGTGAGTGAAATGTGTAACTGTGTGACATAGTGAGTGAAATGTGTAACCGTGTGGCACAGAGTGAAATGTGCAACCGTGTGGCACAGTGAGTGAAATGTGCAACCGTGTGGCACAGTGAGTGAAATGTGTAACCGTGTGACATAGTGAGTGAAATGTGTAACCGTGTGGCACAGTGAGTGAAATGTGCAACACTGTGACAGTGTCTGAAATGTGTGTGACTAAAATTTGTAACCGTGTGACAGTGTCGGAAATGTGAGTGTCTGAAATGTGTAACCGTGTGACACAGTGAGTGAAATGTATAACTGTGTGACAGTGTCTGAACTGTGTAACCGTATGAGTGTCTGAAATGTGTAACCGTGTGAGTGCGAGTGAAATGTGCAGCCTTGTGAGTGAGTGAAATGTGTAACCATGTGGGTGAAATGTGTAACCGTGTGTGAATGAAATGTGTAACCGTGTGACAGCGTCTGAAATGTGTAACCGTGTGACAGCGTCTGAAATGTCAGTGTCTGAAATGTGTAAACGTGTAACACAGTGAGGGAAAGTGTAACCGTGTGACACGGTGAGTGAAATGTGTAACTGTTAGACACAGTGAGTGAAATGTGTAACCGTGTGACACAGTGAGTGAAATGTGTAACCGTGTGACACAGTGAGTGAAATGTGTCACCGTGTAACAGTGAGTGAAATGTGTCACCGTGTGACACAGTGAGTGAAATGTGTCACCGTGTGACACAGTGAGTGAAATGTGTAACCGTGTGACACAGTGAGTGAAATGTAGAACCGTGTGGCACAGTGAGTGAAATGTGTAAACGTGTGACACAGTGAGTGATATGCGTAACCGTGTGACACTGTCTGAAATGCCTAACCGTGTGACAGTGTCTGAAATGCCTGTGTGACAGTGTCTGAAATGTGTAACCGTGTGAGTGTCTGAAATGTGTATCTGTGTGAGTGTCTGAAATGTGTAATCGTGTGGGTGTCTGAAATGTGTAACCGTGAGTGTGAGTGAAATGTGTAACCGTGTGAGTGTGCGTGAAATGTGTAAACGTGTGACACAGTGAGTGAAATGTGTAACCGTGTGGCACAGTGAGTGAAATGTGTAACCGTGTGGCACAGTGAGTGAAATGTGTAAACGTGTGACATAGTGAGTGAAATGTGTAACCGTGTGGCACAATGAGTGAAATGTGAAACCGTGTGGCACAGTGAGTGAAATGTGTAACCGTGTGGCACAGTGAGTGAAATGCGTAACCGTGTGACACAGAGTGAAATGTGTAACCATGTGACACAGTGAGTGAAATGTGTAACCGTGTGACACTGAGTGAAATGCCTAACCGTGTGACAGTGTCTGAAATGCGTCACCATGTGACAGTGTCTGAAATGCGTCACCGTGTGACAGTGTCTGAAATACGTCACCGTGCGACAGTGTCTGAAACGTGTCATCGTGTGACAGTGTCTGAAATGTGTAACCGTGTGACTCACTGAGTTCAATGTGTCACCATGTGAGTGTCTGAAATGCGTAACCGTGTTACAGCGTCTGAAATGTGTAACCGTGTGAGAGCGTCTGAAATATGTAACCGTGTGAGAGCGTCTGAAATGTGTAACCGTGTGACAGCGTCTGAAATGAGAGTGTCTGAAATGTGTAACCGTGTGACACAGTGAGTGAAATGTGTAACAGTGTGACAGTGTCTGAAATGTGTAACCGTGTGAGTGCCTGAAATCTGTAACCATGTGAGTGAGTGAAATGTGTAACCATGTGAGTGTGAGTGAAATGTGTAACCGTGTGAGTGTGACTGAAATGTGTAACCGTGTGTGTCTGAAATGTGTAACCGTGTTGAGTGTCTGAAATGTGTTACCGTGTGTGTGAGTGAAATGTGTAACTGTGTGTGTGAGTGAAGTGTGTAACCGTGTGAGTGAGAGTGAAATGTGTAACCGTGTGAGTGAGAGTGAAATGTGTCATCGTGTGACACAGTAAGTGAAATGTGTAACCGTGTTGAGTGTCTGAAATGTGTAACCGTGTGTGTGAGTGAAATGTGTAACCATGTGTGCGAGTGAAGTGTGTAACTGTGTGAGAGTGAAATGTGTAACCGTGTGACACAGTGAGTGAAATGTGTAACCGTGTGACACAGTGAGTGAAATGTGTAACCGTGTTACACAGTGAGTGAAATGTGTAACCGTGTTACAGTGAGTGAAATGTGTAACCGTGTGACACAGTGAGTGAAATGTGTAACCGTGTGACAGCGTCTGAAATGTGTCACCGTGTGACAGCGTCTGAAATGTGTAACCGTGTGACAGAGTGAAATGTGTAACCTTGTGACAGCGTCTGAAATGTGTAACCGTGTGACAGCGTCTGAAATGTGTAACCGTGTGCGTCTGAAATGTGTAAACGTGTGACAGCGTCTGAAATGTGTAACCGTGTGACAGTGTCTGAAATGTGAGTGTCTGAAATGTGTAACCGTGTGACACAGTGAGTGAAATGTGTAACTGTGTGACAGTGTCTGAAATGTGTAACCGTGTGATTGTCTGAAATCTGTAACCGTGTGAGTGTGAGTGAAATGTATAACTGTGTGAGTGAAATGTATAACCGTGTGAGTGTCTGAAATGTGTAACCATGTGACTGTCTGAAATGTGTAACCGTGTGTGTGATATGTGTAACCGTGTGAGTGTGAGTGAAATGTGTAACCGTGTGAGTGTGAGTGAAATGTGTAACCGTGTGACACTGTGAGTGAAATGTGTAACCGTGTGTCTGAAATGTGTAACTGTGTGACAGCGTCTGAAATGTGTAACCGTGTGACAGCGTCTGAAATGTGTAACCATGTGACAGTGTCTGAAATGTGAGTGTCAGAAATGTGTAACCGTGTGACACAGTGAGTGAAATGTGTAACTGTGTGACAGCATCTGAACTGTGTAACCGTATGAGTGTCTGAAATGTGTAACCATGTGACAGTGTCTGAAATGTGTAACCATGTGAGTGTCTCAAATGTGCAACCGTGTGCGTGTCTGAAATCTGTAACTGTGTGAGTATGTGAAATGTGTAACCGTGAGTGTGAGTGAAATGTATAACCGGGTGACACAGTGAGTGAAATGAGCAACCATGTGAGTGTCTGAAATGCGTAACCGAGTGCCAGAGTGAAATGTGTAACCTTGTGACAGCGTCTGAAGTGTGTAACCGTGTGACACTGTCTGAAATGTGCAACCGTGTGACAGCGTCTGAAATGTGTGTCTGAAATGTGTAACCGTGTGACAGTGTCTGAAATGTGAGTGTCTGAAATGTGTAACTGTGTGACACAGTGAGTGAAATGTATAACTGAGTGTCTGAAATGTGTAACCGTGTGAGTGCGAGTGAAATGTGCAGCCTTGTGAGTGAGTGAAATGTATAACCGTGTGAGTGAAATGTGTAACCGTGTATGAGTGAAATGGGTAACCGTGTGACAGCGTCTGAAATGTGTAACCGTGTGACAGCGTCTGAAATGTGAGTGTCTGAAATGTGTAACCATGTGACACATTGAGTTCAATGTGTCACCATGTGAGTGTCTGAAATGCGTAACCGTGTGACAGCGTCTGAAATGTGTAACCGTGTGACAGCGTCTGAAATATGTAACCGTGTGAGAGCGTCTGAAATGTGTAACCGTGTGACAGCGTCTGAAATGAGAGTGTCTGAAATGTGTAACCGTGAGACACAGTGAGTGAAATGTGTAACGGTGTGACAGTGTCTGAAATGTGTAACCATGTGAGTGCCTGAAATCTGTAACCATGTGAGTGAGTGAAATGTGTAACAGTGTGAGTGTGAGTGAAATGTTTAACCGTGTGAGTGTGACTGAAATGTGTAACCATGTGTGTCTGAAATGTGTAACCGTGTTGAGTGTCTGAAATGTGTTACCGTGTGTGTGAGTGAAATGTGTAACCGTGTGTGTGAGTGAAGTGTGTAACCGTGAGTGAGAGTGAAATGTGTCATCGTGTGACACAGTGAGTGAAATGTGTAACCTTGTTACACAGTGAGTGAAATGCGTAACCGTGTGACACAGTGAATGAAATGTGTAACTGTGTGACAGTGTCTGAAATATCTAACCATGTGAGTGTCTGAAATCTGTAACCGTGTGAGTGAAAAGTGTAACCGTGTGAGTGCCTGAAATGAGTAACCGTGAGTGTCTGAAATGTGTAACCGTGTGTGTGAGTGAAATGTGTAACCGTGTGAGTGTGAGTGAAATCTGTAACCGTGTGACACAGTGAGTGAAATGTGTAACCGTGTGACAGTGAGTGAAATGTGTAACCGTGTGACAGTGAGTGAAATGTGTAACCGTGTGACACAGTGAGTGAAATGTGTAACCGTGTGACACAATGAGTGAAATGTGTAACCGTGTTACACAGTGAGTGAAATGTGTAACCGTGTGACAGTGAGTGAAATGTGTAACCGTGTGACAGTGAGTGAAATGTGTAACCGTGTGACACAGTGAGTGAAATGTGTAACCGTGTGACACAGTGAGTGAAATGTGTAACCGTGTTACACAGTGAGTGAAATGTGTAACCGTGAGACACAGTGAGTGAAATGTGTAACTGTGTGACAGTGTCTGAAATGTGTAACCGTGTGAGTGTCTGAAATCTGTAACCGTGTGAGTGTCTGAATTGTGTAACCGTGTGAGTGTCTGAAATGTGTAACCATGTGAGTGTCTGAAATGTGTAACCGTGTGAGTGAAATGTGTAACCGTGTGAGTGAAATGTGTAACCGTGTGACACAGTGAGTGAAATGTGTAACCGTGTGACACAGTGAGGGAAAGTGTAACCATGAGACACGGTGAGTGAAATGTGCAACCGTTCCACAGTGAGTGAAATGTGTAAACGTGTGACACAGTGAGTGAAATGTGTAACCGTGTGACACAGTGAGTGAAATGTGTCACCGTGTGACTCAGTGAGTGAAATGTGTCACCGTGTGACACAGTGAGTGAAATGTGTATCCGTGTGACACAGTGAGTGAAATGTGTAACCGTGTGGCACAGTGAGTGAAATGTGTAACCGTGTGACATAGTGAGTGAAATGTGTAACCGTGTGACACAGTGAATGAAATGTGTAACCGTGTGGCACAGTGAGTGAAATGTGTAACTGTGTGACATAGTGAGTGAAATGTGTAACCGTGTGGCACAGAGTGAAATGTGCAACCGTGTGGCACAGTGAGTGAAATGTGCAACCGTGTGGCACAGTGAGTGAAATGTGTAACCATGTGACACAGTGAGTGAAATGTGTAACCGTGTGGCACAGTGAGTGAAATGTGCAACCGTGTGACAGTGAGTGAAATGTGTAACCGTGTGACAGTGTCTGAAATGTGTGTGACTAAAATTTGTAACCGTGTGACAGTGTCGGAAATGTGAGTGTCTGAAATGTGTAACCGTGTGACACAGTGAGTGAAATGTATAACTGTGTGACAGTGTCTGAACTGTGTAACCGTATGAGTGTCTGAAATGTGTAACCGTGTGAGTGCGAGTGAAATGTGCAGCCTTGTGAGTGAGTGAAATGTGTAACCATGTGGGTGAAATGTGTAACCGTGTGTGAATGAAATGTGTAACCGTGTGACAGCGTCTGAAATGTGTAACCGTGTGACAGCGTCTGAAATGTCAGTGTCTGAAATGTGTAAACGTGTAACACAGTGAGGGAAAGTGTAACCGTGTGATACGGTGATTGAAATGTGTAACTGTTAGACACAGTGAGTGAAATGTGTAACCGTGTGACACAGTGAGTGAAATGTGTAACCGTGTGACACAGTGAGTGAAATGTGTAACCGTGTGACACAGTGAGTGAAATGTGTCACCGTGTAACAGTGAGTGAAATGTGTCACCGTGTGACACAGTGAGTGAAATGTGTCACCGTGTGACACAGTGAGTGAAATGTGTAACCGTGTGACACAGTGAGTGAAATGTGGAACCGTGTGGCACAGTGAGTGAAATGTGTAAACGTGTGACACAGTGAGTGAAATGCGTAACCGTGTGACACTGTCTGAAATGCCTAACCGTGTGACAGTGTCTGAAATGTGTAACCGTGTGAGTGTCTGAAATGTGTATCTGTGTGAGTGTCTGAAATGTGTAATCGTGTGGGTGTCTGAAATGTGTAACCGTGAGTGTGAGTGAAATGTGTAACCGTGTGAGTGTGCGTGAAATGTGTAAATGTGTGACACAGTGAGTGAAATGTGTAACCGTGTGGCACAGTGAGTGAAATGTGTAACCGTGTGGCACAGTGAGTGAAATGTGTAAACGTGTGACATAGTGAGTGAAATGTGTAACCGTGTGGCACAATGAGTGAAATGTGAAACCGTGTGGCACAGTGAGTGAAATGTGTAACCGTGTGGCACAGTGAGTGAAATGCGTAACCGTGTGACACAGTGAATGAAATGTGTAACCGTGTGACACAGAGTGAAATGTGTAACCATGTGACACAGTGAGTGAAATGTGTAACCGTGTGACACTGAGTGAAATGCCTAACCGTGTGACAGTGTCTGAAATGTGTCACCATGTGACAGTGTCTGAAATGCGTCACCGTGTGACAGTGTCTGAAATACGTCACCGTGCGACAGTGTCTGAAACGTGTCACCGTGTGACAGTGTCTGAAATGTGTAACCGTGTGACTCACTGAGTTCAATGTGTCACCATGTGAGTGTCTGAAATGCGTAACCGTGTTACAGCGTCTGAAATGTGTAACCATGTGAGAGCATCTGAAATATGTAACCGTGTGAGAGCGTCTGAAATGTGTAACCGTGTGACAGCGTCTGAAATGAGAGTGTCTGAAATGTGTAACCGTGTGACACAGTGAGTGAAATGTGTAACAGTGTGACAGTGTCTGAAATGTGTAACCGTGTGAGTGCCTGAAATCTGTAACCATGTGAGTGAGTGAAATGTGTAACCGTGTGAGTGTGAGTGAAATGTGTAACCGTGTGAGTGTGACTGAAATGTGTAACCGTGTGTGTCTGAAATGTGTAACCGTGTTGAGTGTCTGAAATGTGTTACCGTGTGTGTGAGTGAAATGTGTAACTGTGTGTGTGAGTGAAGTGTGTAACCGTGTGAGAGTGAAATGTGTAACCGTGTGAGTGAGAGTGAAATGTGTCATCGTGTGACACAGTAAGTGAAATGTGTAACCGTGTTGAGTGTCTGAAATGTGTAACCGTGTGTGTGAGTGAAATGTGTAACCATGTGTGCGAGTGAAGTGTGTAACTGTGTGAGAGTGAAATGTGTAACCGTGTGACACAGTGAGTGAAATGTGTAACCGTGTGACACAGTGAGTGAAATGTGTAACCGTGTTACACAGTGAGTGAAATGTGTAACCGTGTTACAGTGAGTGAAATGTGTAACCGTGTGACACAGTGAGTGAAATGTGTAACCGTGTGACAGCGTCTGAAATGTGTAACCGTGTGACAGCGTCTGAAATGTGTAACCGTGTGACAGAGTGAAATGTGTAACCTTGTGACAGCGTCTGAAATGTGTAACCGTGTGACAGCGTCTGAAATGTGTAACCGTGTGCGTCTGAAATGTGTAAACGTGTGACAGCGTCTGAAATGTGTAACCGTGTGACAGTGTCTGAAATGTGAGTGTCTGAAATGTGTAACCGTGTGACACAGTGAGTGAAATGTGTAACTGTGTGACAGTGTCTGAAATGTGTAACCGTGTGATTGTCTGAAATCTGTAACCGTGTGAGTGTGAGTGAAATGTATAACTGTGTGAGTGAAATGTATAACCGTGTGAGTGTCTGAAATGTGTAACCATGTGACTGTCTGAAATGTGTAACCGTGTGTGTGATATGTGTAACCGTGTGAGTGTGAGTGAAATGTGTAACCGTGTGAGTGTGAGTGAAATGTGTAACCGTGTGACACTGTGAGTGAAATGTGTAACCGTGTGTCTGAAATGTGTAACTGTGTGACAGCGTCTGAAATGTGTAACCGTGTGACAGCGTCTGAAATGTGTAACCATGTGACAGTGTCTGAAATGTGAGTGTCAGAAATGTGTAACCGTGTGACACAGTGAGTGAAATGTGTAACTGTGTGACAGCGTCTGAACTGTGTAACCGTATGAGTGTCTGAAATGTGTAACCATGTGACAGTGTCTGAAATGTGTAACCATGTGAGTGTCTCAAATGTGCAACCGTGTGCGTGTCTGAAATCTGTAACTGTGTGAGTATGTGAAATGTGTAACCGTGAGTGTGAGTGAAAGGTATAACCGGGTGACACAGTGAGTGAAATGAGCAACCATGTGAGTGTCTGAAATGCGTAACCGAGTGACAGAGTGAAATGTGTAACCTTGTGACAGCGTCTGAAGTGTGTAACCGTGTGACACTGTCTGAAATGTGTAACCGTGTGACAGCGTCTGAAATGTGTGTCTGAAATGTGTAACCGTGTGACAGTGTCTGAAATGTGAGTGTCTGAAATGTGTAACTGTGTGACACAGTGAGTGAAATGAATAACTGAGTGTCTGAAATGTGTAACCGTGTGAGTGCAAGTGAAATGTGCAGCCTTGTGAGTGACTGAAATGTATAACCGTGTGAGTGAAATGTGTAACCGTGTATGAGTGAAATGGGTAACCGTGTGACAGCGTCTGAAATGTGTAACCGTGTGACAGCGTCTGAAATGTGAGTGTCTGAAATGTGTAACCATGTGACACATTGAGTTCAATGTGTCACCATGTGAGTGTCTGAAATGCGTAACCGTGTGACAGCGTCTGAAATGTGTAACCGTGTGACAGCGTCTGAAATATGTAACCGTGTGAGAGCGTCTGAAATGTGTAACCTACTGACAGCGTCTGAAATGAGAGTGTCTGAAATGTGTAACCGTGAGACACAGTGAGTGAAATGTGTAACGGTGTGACAGTGTCTGAAATGTGTAACCATGTGAGTGCCTGAAATCTGTAACCATGTGAGTGAGTGAAATGTGTAACAGTGTGAGTGTGAGTGAAATGTTTAACCGTGTGAGTGTGACTGAAATGTGTAACCATGTGTGTCTGAAATGTGTAACCGTGTTGAGTGTCTGAAATGTGTTACCGTGTGTGTGAGTGAAATGTGTAACCGTGTGTGTGTGAAGTGTGTAACCGTGAGTGAGAGTGAAATGTGTCATCGTGTGACACAGTGAGTGAAATGTGTAACCTTGTTACACAGTGAGTGAAATGCGTAACCGTGTGACACAGTGAATGAAATGTGTAACTGTGTGACAGTGTCTGAAATATCTAACCATGTGAGTGTCTGAAATCTGTAACCGTGTGAGTGAAAAGTGTAACCGTGTGAGTGCCTGAAATGAGTAACCGTGAGTGTCTGAAATGTGTAACCGTGTGTGTGAGTGAAATGTGTAACCGTGTGAGTGTGAGTGAAATGTGTAACCGTGTGACACAGTGAGTGAAATGTGTAACCGTGTGACAGTGAGTGAAATGTGTAACCGTGTGACAGTGAGTGAAATGTGTAACCGTGTGACACAGTAAGTGAAATGTGTAACCGTGTGACACAGTGAGTGAAATGTGTAACCGTGTTACACAGTGAGTGAAATATGTAACCGTGAGACACAGTGAGTGAAATGTGTAACTGTGTGACAGTGTCTGAAATGTGTAACCGTGTGAGTGTCTGAAATCTGTAACCGTGTGAGTGTCTGAATTGTGTAACCGTGTGAGTGTCTGAAATGTGTAACCATGTGAGTGTCTGAAATGTGTAACCGTGTGAGTGAAATGTGTAACCGTGTGAGTGAAATGTGTAACCGTGTGACACAGTGAGTGAAATGTGTAACCGTGTGACACAGTGAGGGAAAGTGTAACCGTGAGACACGGTGAGTGAAATGTGCAACCGTTCCACAGTGAGTGAAATGTGTAAACGTGTGACACAGTGAGTGAAATGTGTAACCGTGTGACACAGTGAGTGAAATGTGTCACCGTGTGACTCTGAGTGAAATGTGTCACCGTGTGACACAGTGAGTGAAATGTGTATCCGTGTGACACAGTGAGTGAAATGTGTAACCGTGTGGCACAGTGAGTGAAATGTGTAACCGTGTGACATAGTGAGTGAAATGTGTAACCGTGTGACACAGTGAGTGAAATGTGTAACCGTGTGGCACAGTGAGTGAAATGTGTAACCGTGTGACATAGTGAGTGAAATGTGTAACCGTGTGGCACAGAGTGAAATGTGCAACCGTGTGGCATAGTGAGTGAAATGTGCAACCGTGTGGCACAGTGAGTGAAATGTGTAACCGTGTGACATAGTGAGTGAAATGTGTAACCGTGTGGCACAGTGAGTGAAATGTGCAACACTGTGGCACAGTGAGTGAAATGTGTAACCGTGTGACAGTGTCTGAAATGAGTGTGTCTAAAATTTGTAACCGTGTGACAGTGTCGGAAATGTGAGTGTCTGAAATGTGTAACCGTGTGACACAGTGAGTGAAATGTATAACTGTGTGACAGTGTCTGAACTGTGTAACCGTATGAGTGTCTGAAATGTGTAACCGTGTGAGTGCGAGTGAAATGTGCAGCCTTGTGAGTGAGTGAAATGTGTAACCATGTGGGTGAAATGTTTAACCGTGTGTGAATGAAATGTGTAACCGTGTGACAGCGTCTGAAATGTGTAACCGTGTGACAGCGTCTGAAATGTCAGTGTCTGAAATGTGTAAACGTGTAACACAGTGAGGGAAAGTGTAACCGTGTGACACGGTGAGTGAAATGTGTAACTGTTAGACACAGTGAGAGTGAAATGTGTAACCGTGTGACACAGTGAGTGAAATGTGTAACCGTGTGACACAGTGAGTGAAATGTGTCACCGTGTAACAGTGAGTGAAATGTGTCACCGTGTGACACAGTGAGTGAAATGTGTCACCGTGTGACACAGTGAGTGAAATGTGTAACCGTGTGACACAGTGAGTGAAATGTGGAACCGTGTGGCACAGTGAGTGAAATGTGTAAACGTGTGACACAGTGAGTGAAATGCGTAACCGTGTGACACTGTCTGAAATGCCTAACCGTGTGACAGTGTCTGAAATGCCTGTGTGACAGTGTCTGAAATGTGTAACCGTGTGAGTGTCTGAAATGTGTATCTGTGTGAGTGTCTGAAATGTGTAATCGTGTGGGTGTCTGAAATGTGTAACCGTGAGTGTGAGTGAAATGTGTAACCGTGTGAGTGTGCGTGAAATGTGTAAACGTGTGACACAGTGAGTGAAATGTGTAACCGTGTGGCACAGTGAGTGAAATGTGTAACCGTGTGGCACAGTGAGTGAAATGTGTAAACGTGTGACATAGTGAGTGAAATGTGTAACCGTGTGGCACAATGAGTGAAATGTGAAACCGTGTGGCACAGTGAGTGAAATGTGTAACTGTGTGGCACAGTGAGTGAAATGCGTAACCGTGTGACACAGGGAATGAAATGTGTAACCGTGTGACACAGAGTGAAATGTGTAACCGTGTGACACAGTGAGTGAAATGTGTAACCGTGTGACACTGAGTGAAATGCCTAACCGTGTGACAGTGTCTGAAATGCGTCACCATGTGACAGTGTCTAAAATGCGTCACCGTGTGACAGTGTCTGAAATACGTCACTGTGCGACAGTGTCTGAAACGTGTCACCGTGTGACAGTGTCTGAAATGTGTAACCGTGTGACTCACTGAGTTCAATGTGCCATCATGAGAGTGTCTGAAATGCGTAACCGTGTTACAGCGTCTGAAATGTGTAACCGTGTGAGAGCGTCTGAAATATGTAACCGTGTGAGAGCGTCTGAAATGTGTAACCGTGTGACAGCATCTGAAATGAGAGTGTCTGAAATGTGTAACCGTGTGACACAGTGAGTGAAATGTGTAACAGTGTGACAGTGTCTGAAATGTGTAACCGTGTGAGTGCCTGAAATCTGTAACCATGTGAGTGAGTGACATGTGTAACCGTGTGAGTGTGAGTGAAATGTGTAACCGTGTGAGTGTGACTGAAATGTGTAACCGTGTGTGTCTGAAATGTGTAACCGTGTTGAGTGTCTGAAATGTGTTACCGTGTGTGTGAGTGAAATGTGTAACTGTGTGTGTGAGTGAAGTGTGTAACCGTGTGAGTGAGAGTGAAATGTGTAACCGTGTGAGTGAGAGTGAAATGTGTCATCGTGTGACACAGTAAGTGAAATGTGTAACCGTGTTGAGTGTCTGAAATGTGTAACCGTGTGTGTGAGTGAAATGTGTAACCATGTGTGCGAGTGAAGTGTGTAACTGTGTGAGAGTGAAATGTGTAACCGTGTGACACAGTGAGTGAAATGTGTAACCGTGTGACACAGTGAGTGAAATGTGTAACCGTGTTACACAGTGAGTGAAATGTGTAACCGTGTTACACAGTGAGTGAAATGTGTAACCGTGTGACACAGTGAGTGAAATGTGTAACCGTGTGACAGCGTCTGAAATGTGTAACCGTGTGACAGCGTCTGAAATGTGTAACCGTGTGACAGAGTGAAATGTGTAACCTTGTGACAGCGTCTGAAATGTGTAACCGTGTGACAGCGTCTGAAATGTGTAACCGTGTGCGTCTGAAATGTGTAAACGTGTGACAGCGTCTGAAATGTGTAACCGTGTGACAGTGTCTGAAATGTGAGTGTCTGAAATGTGTAACCGTGTGACACAGTGAGTGAAATGTGACACCTTGTGAGGCGGAGTGAAATGTGTCACCAGTTGTCTGAAATGGGTCACCATGTGAAAGTGTCTGAAATGAGTAACTGTGTAACAGTGAGTGAAATGTGTAACTGTGTGAGTGTCTGAAATGTGTAACCGTGTGTGTGTGAAATGTGTAACCGTGTGAGTGTGAGTGAAATGTGTAACCGTGTGAGTGTAAGTGAAATGTGTAACCGTGTGTCTGAAATGTCTAACCGTGTGTGTCTGAAATGTGTAACCGTGTGTCTGTGAAATGTGTAACCGTGTGTGTGTGAAATGTGTAACCGTGTGAGTGTCTGAAATGTGTAACCATGTGAGTGAAATGTGTAACCGTGTGACACAGTGAGTGAAATGGGTAACAGTGTGACAGTGAGTGAAATGTGTAACCGTGTGACACAGTGAGTGAAATGTGTAACTGTGTGACACAGTGTGTGAAATGTGTCACCATGTGAGTGTCTGAAATGTGTAACCATGTGTGACAGTGTCTGAAAGGCGTAACCGTGTGACAGTGTCTGAAATGCGTAACCGTGACAGCGTCCGAAATGCCTAACCTTGTGCCAGTGTCTGAAATGCGTAACCATGTGAGTGTCTGAAATATGTAATCGTGTGAGTGTCTGAAATGTGTAACCTTGTGAGTGTGCGTGAAATGTGTAACCGTGTGAGTGTGAGAGAAATGCCTGACCGTGTGACAGTGTCTGAAATGCGTAACTGTGTGACGGCGTCTGAAATGCGTAACCGTGTCACAGCGTCTGAAATGTGTGTCTGAAATGTGTAACCGTGTGAAATACAGTGAAATATGTAACCGTGTGATGGCGTCTGAAATGCGTAACCGTGTGACAGCGTCTGAAATGCGTAACCGTGTCAGTGTCTGAAATGTTTATCTGTGTGACAGTGTCTGAATCGTGTAACTGTGTGAGTGTCTGAAATGTGTAATTGTGTGTCAGTGTCTGAAATGTGTAACCGTGACAGTGTCTGAAATGTGTATCTGTGTGACAGTGTCTAAATCGTGTATCTGTGTGTCAGTGTCTGAATCATGTATCTGTGTGACAGTGTCTGAATCGTGCATCTGTGTGTGTCTGAAATGTGTAACCGTGTGACAGTGTCCGAATCCTGTATCTGTGTGACAGTGTCTGAATCGTGTATCTGTGTGACAGTGTCTGAATCGTGTATCTATGTGACAGTGTCTGAATCGTGTACCTGTGTGACAGTGTCTGAATCGTGTACCTGTGTGACAGTGTCTGAATCGTGTATCTGTGTGAATGTCTGAAACATGTAACTGTGTGACAGTGTCTGAAACGTGTATCTGTGTGACAGTGTCTGAAATGTGTAACTGTGTGACAGTGTCTGAAATGTGTAACCGTGAGTGTCTGAAATGTGTATCTGTGTGACAGTGTCTGAATCGTGTATCTGTGTGTCTGAAATGTGTAACCGTGACAGTGTCTGAAATGTGTATCTGTGTGACAGTGTCTGAATCGTGTATCTGTGTGACAGTGTCTGAAATATGTAACTGTGTGACAGTGTCTGAATCGTGTAACTGTGTGACAGTGTCTGAATCGTGTATCTGTGTGACAGTGTCTGAAATGTGTAACCGTGTGTCTGAAACGTGGAACCGTGTGAGTGTGCGTGAAATCTGTAACCGTGTGAGTGTGCGTGAAATCTGTAACTGTGTGACACAGTGAGTGAAATGCCTAACCGTGTGACAGTGAGTGAAATGCCTAACCATGTGACAATGAGTGAAATGCCAAACCGTGTGACAGCGTCTGAAATGTGTCACCGTGTGACAGTGAATGAAATGTGTAACCGTGTGAAACAGTTAGTGAAATGCGTCACCGTGTGACAGTGTCTGAAATGCGTCACCGTGTGAGTGTATGAAATGTGTAACCATGTGAGTGTCTGAAATGTGTAACCGTGTGAGTGTGAGTGAAATGTGTAACCGTGTGTGTGAAATGTGTGACCGTGTGAGTGTGGGTGAAATGTGTAACCGTGTGACAGAGTGAGTGAAATGTGTAACCCTGTTACACTGTGAGTGAAATGTGTAACCGTGTGACACAGTGAGTGAAATGTGTAACCGTGTGACACAGTGAGTGAAATGTGTAACCGTGTGACACAGTGAGTGAAATGCGTAACCGTGTGACACAGTGAGTGAAATGTGTAACCGTGTGGCACAGTGAGTGAAATGCGTAACCGTGTGGCACAGTGAGTGAAATGTGTAACCGTGTGATACAGTGAGTGAAATGTGTAACAATGTGACACAGTGAGTGAAATGTGTAACCGTGTGACACAGTGAGTGAAATGTGTAACCGTGTGACAAAGTGAGTGAAATGTGTAACTGTGTGACACAGAGAAATGAGTAACCATGTGACACTGAGTGAAATGTTTAACCGTGTGACAGTGAGTGAAATGTGTCACCGTGTGAGTGTCTGAAATGTGTAAACGTGTGACAGAGTGAAATGTGTAACCTTGTGACAGTGTCTGAAATGTGTAACCGTGTGACAGCGTCTGAAATGTGTAACTGTGTGACAGCATCTGAAATGTGTATCTGTATGACAGCGCCTGAAATGTGTAACGGTGTGAGTGTCTGAAATGTGTAACCGTGTGAGTGTGTGAAATGTGTCACCGTGTGAGTGTCTGAAATGTGCAACTGTGTGAGTGTCTGAAATGTGCAACCGTGTGAGTGCCTGAAATGTGCAACCGTGTGAGTGTCTGAAATGTGTAACCGTGTGAGTGCCTGAAATGTGCAACCGTGTGAGAGTGAGTGAAATGTGTAACCGTGAGTGTGAGTGAAATGTGTAACCATGTGACACAGTGAGTGAAATGAGTAACCATGTGACACTGAGTGAAATGTATAAACGTGTGACAGTGAGTGAAATGTGTCACCGTGTGAGTGTCTGAAATGCGTAACCATGTGACAGCGTCTGAAATGTGTAACCGTGTGACAGAGTGAAATGTGTAACCTTGTGACAGCGTCTGAAATGTGTAACCGTGTGACAGCGTCTGAAATGTGTAACCGTGTGACAGCGTCTGAAATGTGTAAACGTGTGACAGCGTCTGAAATGTGTGTGTCTGAAATGTGTAAACGTGTGACAGCGTCTGAAATGTGTGTGTCTGAAATGTGTAATCGTGTGACAGTGTCTGAAATGTGAGTGTCTGAAATGTGTAACAGTGTGACACAGTGAGTGAAATGTGACACCTTGTGAGGCTGAGTGAAATGTGTCACCATGTGTCTGAAATGGGTCACCATGTGAAAGTGTCTGAAATGAGTAACTGTGTAACAGTGAGTGAAATGTGTAACTGTGTGACAGTGTCTGAAATGTGTAACCGTGTGTGTGTGAAATGTGTAACCGTGTGAGTGAGTGAAATGTGTAACCGTGTGAGTGAGTGAAATGTGTAACCATGTGTCTGAAATGTGTAACCATGTGTGTGTGAAATGTGTAACCGTGTGAGTGTCTGAAATGTGTAACCATGTGAGTGAGTGAAATGTGTAACCGTGTGACACAGTGAGTGAAATGTGTAACAGTGTGACAGTGAGTGAAACGTGTAACCGTGTGACACAGTGAGTGAAATGTGTAACTGTGTGACACAGTGTGTGAAATGTGTCACCATGTGAGTGTCTGAAATGTGTAACCATGTGTGACAGTGTCTGAAATGCGTAACCGTGTGACAGTGTCTGAAATGCGTAACCGTGACAGCGTCTGAAATGCATAACCGTGTGAGTGTCTGAAATATGTAATCGTGTGAGTGTCTGAAATGTGTAACCTTGTGAGTGTGCGTGAAATGTGTAACCGTGTGAGTGTGAGAGAAATGCCTAACCGTGTGACAGTGTCTAAAATGCGTAACCGTGTGACGGCGTCTGAAATGCGTAACCGTGTCACAACGTCTGAAATATGAGTGTCTGAAATGTGTAACCGTGTGAAATACAGTGAAATATGTAACCGTGTGATGGCGTCTGAAATGCGTAACCGTGTGACAGCGTCTGAAATGCGTAACCGTGTCACAGTGTCTGAAATGTGTATCTGTGTGACAGTGTCTGAATCGTGTAACTGTGTGTGTCTGAAATGTGTAATTGTGTGTCAGTGTCTGAAATGTGTAACCGTGACAGTGTCTGAAATGTGTATCTGTGTGACAGTGTCTAAATCGTGTATCTGTGTGTCAGTGTCTGAAATGTGTATGTGTGACAGTGTCTGAATCGTGCATCTGTATGTGTCTGAAATGTGTAACTGTGTGACAGTGTCCGAATCCTGTATCTGTGTGACAGTGTCTGAATCGTGTTATCTGTGTGACAGTGTCTGAATCGTGTATCTGTGTGACAGTGTCTGAATCGTGTATCTATGTGGCAGTGTCTGAATCGTGTACCTGTGTGACAGTGTCTGAATCGTGTATCTGTGTGACAGTGTCTGAATCGTGTATCTGTGTGAATGTCTGAAACATGTAACTGTGTGACAGTGTCTGAATCGTGTATCTGTGTGACAGTGTCTGAATCGTGTATCTGTGTGACAGTGTCTGAAATATGTAACTGTGTGACAGTGTCTGAATCGTGTAACTGTGTGACAGTGTCTGAATCGTGTATCTGTGTGACAGTGTCTGAAATGTGTAACCGTGTGTCTGAAACGTGGAACCGTGTGAGTGTGCGTGAAATCTGTAACCGTGTGAGTGTGCGTGAAATCTGTAACTGTGTGACACAGTGAGTGAAATGCCAAACCGTGTGACAGTGTCTGAAATGTGTCACCGTGTGACAGTGTCTGCAATGTGCAACCGTGTGAGTGTCTGAAATCTGTAACCGTGTGACAGAGTGAAATGCTTAACCATGTGACAATGAGTGAAATGCCAAACCGTGTGACAGCGTCTGAAATGTGTCACCGTGTGACACAGTGAGTGAAATGTGTAACCATGTGAAACAGTTAGTGAAATGCCTAACCGTGTGACAGTGTCTGAAATGCGTCACTGTGTGACAGTGTCTGAAATATGTAACCGTGTGACAGTGTCTGAAATGCGTCACCGTGTGAGTGTCTGAAATGTGTAACCATGTGAGTGTCTGAAATGTGTAACCGTGTGAGTGTCTGAAACGTGTAACCGTGTGAGTGTGCGTGAAACGTGTAACCGTGTGACACAGTGAGTGAAATGTGTAACCGTGTGTGTGCGTGAAACGTGTAACCGTGTGACGCAGTGAGTGAAATGTGTAACTGTGTGACACTGAGTGAAATGTGTCACCTTGTGACAGTGTGTGAAATATGTCAACGTGTGACAGTCTCTGAAATGTGTCACCGTGTGACAGTGTCTGAAATGTGTAACATTATTAAACAGTGAGTGAAATGTGTCATTGTGTGACTCAGTCTGCAAAATGTGTAGCTGTGTGAAACTTCCATCGTTCTTGGCATGAAATAAAGAAGGATAGTGAATTGTAAATACAAAGTAGTTTAACTGAAATGCGGTTTAATTGCCTATTTCTAATAACAAGATTTTACAGTGTTGGCTCCGTCAGTGATTACAGCAGTAGATCCGTTCAAAATGCACAGAAACAAAACAGAAGAGAGTAAAACTGTAAAATTAAGGGCATATGGATTTAAGAGGAGGGTGACTTGCATCAATGAGCCTCAGCCCTCTGCACTCAGGGTGCTCCACAGTGTGCTTAACATGGTCCTGATCTCTGTTATTCTGCACAGTTTTGTTAAAACTGAGCATGGTCCTGTTCCCCATTATGAGACAGTCTCTGCAGCAGGCGAAAATAGTAGCCTTTTTGTTCCATTAATTTCTCATGTTTTCCCTCTTCCACCACCTTCCCATTGTCAATCACAATGATCTTATCAGCCTTTTCCACAGTCTTCAGGCGATGCGCAATGACCAGAATGGTTTGCCCCGTGTCCCTCGATAAGGTCTGCTGGATCTGGGGAGACAGCAGAACATGTCAGCAGCAGGGACACTGACAGTGTGGCATAACCCCAGAATCTCTCCACAAGCAAGGGCAATTTTAACTTCACTCACTCCGTCAAGCAGGCACTGACTGGGCTAGGTGTGGCACTGCATTCCACACCCTCACTCTGTGCTCAATTCACCAGGGGTGTGGGTAAAACTGGGGAATGCCCCAATCCTCAGTGACTCCATCATGTTTACAGTAAACAAAGTGCTTCAATTTAACACAATGAATGACATGCTGTAGGGACCACTTATCCAATCCTGATCTCCACGACAGCATATTAATGCTCTATTAGATCTACACTGTATGTCACAGTGTTATAGTCTGGTTGTATTAGTAATAAACCCTATCAATCTACACTCCATGTCACTGTGTTATAATGCCTGTTATATCAGTAATAAACCCTATCAATCTACACTCTGTGACACAGTGTTACATTCCTGTTATATCAGTAATAAACCCTATCAATCTACATTATGCCACTGTGTTATATTCTTGATATATCAGTAATAAATCCCATCAATCTACACTCTATGACATTGTTATATTGCTGTTATATCAGTAATAAACCCTATCAAACTATACTGTGTGTCACTGTGTTATATTCCTGTTATATCAGTAATAAACCCTACCAAACTTGACTCTATGACAGAGTTATAGTCCGGTTATAGCAATAATAAACCTTATCAATCTACATTCTATGACACTGTGTTACATTGTTATATCAGTAATAAACTTATCAATCTACAATCTAAGACACTGTTATATTCCTGTTATATCTGTAATAAACCCCATCAATCAACACTCTATTACACTGTTATATTCCTGTTATATCAGTAATAAGCCCTATCAATCTAAACTCTATGACACTGTTATATTCCTGTTATATCAGAAAAAAATCCCATCAATCTATACCCTATCACACTATGTTATATTCCTGTTATATCAGTAATAAAACCCCATCAATCTAAACTCTATGACACTGTTATATTCCTGTTATATCAGTAATATTTTTCCACCCACGGTCGTTGACAGGGCCTCAACCATGTCTGGCCCATCTCCTGCGCATCCGCCCTCACGCCTTCTCCTCCCTCCCTCCCAGGAACATAATAGGGTCCCCCTTGTCCTCACTTATCACCCCACCAGCCTCCGCATTCAAAGAATCATCCTCCGCCATTTCCGCCAACTCCAGCATGATGTCACCACCAAACACATCTTCCCTTCACCCCCCCGGTGGCATTCCGTAGGGATCGCTCCCTTCGGGACACCCTGGTCCACTCCTCCATTACCCCCTACTCCTCAACCCCCTCCTATGGCACCACCCCATGCCCACGCCAAAGATGCAATACCTGCCCCTTCATTTCCTCTCTCCTCACCGTCCAAGGGCCCAAACACTCCTTTCAAGTGAAGCAGCATTTCACTTGCATTTCCCCCAACTTAGTCTACTGCATTCGTTGCTCCCAATGTGGTCTCCTCTACATTGGAGAGACCAAACGTAAACTGGGCGACCGCTTTGCAGAACACCTGCGGTCTGTCCGCAAGAATGACCCAAACCTCCCTATCGCTTGCCATTTTAACACTCCACCCTGCTCTCTTGCCCTCATGTCTGTCCTTGGCTTGCTGCATTGTTCCAGTGAAGCCCAACGCAAACTGGAGGAACAGCACCTCATCTTCCGACTAGGCACCTTACAGCCTTCCGGTCTGAATATTGAATTCAACAACTTTAGGTCGTGAGCTCCCTCCCCCATCCCCACCCCCTTTCTATTTCCCCCTTCCTTTCTTTTCCAATAAATTATATAGATTTTTCTTTTCCCACCTATTTCCATTATTTTTAAATATTTTTAAATCTTTTATGCTCTCCCCAACCCCACTAGAGCTATACCTTGAGTGCCCTACCATCCATTCTTAATTAGCACATTCTTTTAGATAATATCACCAACTTTAACACCTATGTGTTCTTTTGTTCTATTGTTGTTGACATCTTTTGATGATCTGCTTCTCTCACTGCTTGTTTGTCCCTACAACCAAACCAACCCTCTCCACTTCTCTCTCTCTCTCTCTCTCTCTCCGCACCCCCCCCAACACACCTTAAACCAGCTTATATTTCAACTCTTTCTTGGACTCGAACTCAAGTTCTGTCGAAGGGTCATGAGGACTCGAAACGTCAACTCTTTTCTTCTCCACCGATGCTGCCAGACCTGCTGAGTTTTTCTAGGTAATTCTGTTTTTGTTTTGGATTTCCAGCATCCGCAGTTTTTTTGTTTTTATTTTTTGTTTTTATATCAGTAATATACCCTATCAATCTACACTCTATGACACTATGTTATATTCCTGTTATTCAGTAATAAAACCCCAACAATCTACACTCTATCACACTGTTATATTCCTGTTATATCAGTAATAAAACCGCACCGAACTTCAATCTATGACACTGTGTTATATTCCTGTTATATCAGCAATAAACCCTATCAAACTAAACTCTATGACACCGTGTTATATTCCTGATATATCAGTAATACACCCTATCAATCTACACTCTATGACACAATGTTATAGTCCGGTTATAGCTGTAATAAACCCCAACAATCAACACTCTACGTCACTGTGTTATATTCCTGTTGTATCAGTACAAACCCTAACAATCAACACTATGTCACAGTGTTCTAGTCCTGTTATATCAGTAATAAACCCCATCAAACTGCACTCTATGAAACCGTGTTATATTCCTGATATATCAGTAATACACCCTATCAATCTACACTCTATGACACAATGTTATAGTCCGGTTATAGCTGTAATAAATCCCATCAATCTACACTCTACGTCATGGTGTTGTATCCCTGTTATATCAGTAATAAGCCCTATCAATCTATACTCGATGTCACTATGTTACATTCCTGTTATAACAGTAATAAACCTTATCAATCTACACTATGTCACAGTGCTATATTCCTGTTATATCAGTAATAAATCGCATCAATCTACACTCAATGTCACTATGTTATATTCCTGTTATCAGTCATAAACCCTATCAATCTACTCTCTATGTCACTATACTATATTCCTGTTATATCAGTAATAAAACCGCATCAATCTACACTCTAAGAGACTGTGTTATATTTGTGTTTTATCAGTAATAAACCCTATCAATCTAAATTCTATGACACCGTGTTATATTCCTATCAGTAATAAAACACCATCAATCAACACTCTATGACTGTGTTATATTCATGTTCTATCAATAATAGACCCCATCAATCTACACTCTATGACACTGTGTTATATTCCTGTTATATCAGTAATGAACCCCAACAATCTACACTCTACGTCACGGTGTTGTATTTCTGTTATATCAATAATAAACCCTATCAATCTACACTCAATGTCACTGTGTTATATTCCTGTAATATCAGTAATAAAACGCATCAATCCACATTCTATGACACAGTGTTATAGTCCGGTTATTGCTGTAATAAACCCCACCAATCTACGCTCTATGACGCTGTGTTATATTCCTGTTATATCAGAAATAAACCCCATCAATCTACACTCCAAGAAACTATGTTATATACCTGTTATATCAGTAAAAAACCCCACCAAACTTCACTCTATGACACTGTGTTATAGTCCTGTTATATCAGTAATAATCCCCACCAATCTTCACTCTATGACACTGCTATAATCCTGTTATATCATGAATAAACACTGAGTCTACACTCTAAGTCACTGTGTTATATTCCTGTTATATCAGTAATAGACCCTATCAATCTACACTCTTTGTCACTGAGTTATAGTACTGTTATATCAATAATAAGGCCAATCAATCTACACTCTACGTCACTGTGTTATAGTCCTGCTATTTCAGTAATAAACCCTATCAATCTACACTCTATAACACTGTTATTGTCCTGTTATGTGAGTAATAAACCCCAACAATCTACACTCTATAACACAGTGTTACAGTCCTGTTATATGAATAATAAAACCCCATCAATCTAATTCTATGATACTGTGATACATTCCTGTTACATCAGTAATAAATCCGATCAATCTACACTCTTCGTCACTGTGTTATATTCCTGTTATTTCAGTAATAAACCCTATCAATCTACACTCTTCGTCACTGTGTTATATTCCTGTTATATCAGTAATAAACCCTATCAATCTACTCTCTATGTCACTTTCTTTTGGTGCAGTAATATCAGTAATAAACCCCATCAATCTACACTCTATGACACTGTGTTACATTCCTGTTATATCAGTAATAAACACCACCAATTTTCACTCTATGACACTGTTTTATCAGTAACAAATGCCATCAATCTACACTCTACGTCACTATGTTATATTCCTGTTATATGAATAATAAAACCCCATCAATCTACACTCTATGACATTGTGTTACATTGTTATATCAGTAATAAACCTAACAATCTAGACTCTATGACACTGTGTTATATTTCTGTTACATCAGTAATAAAACCCCATCAATCTACATTCTATGATACTGTGTTATATCCCTGTTATATCAGGAATAAACCCTATCATTCTAAACTCTACGTTACTGTGTTATATTCCTGTTATGTCAGTAATAAACCCCATCAATGTACATCCTATAACACTGTCTTATAGCCCTGTTACATCAGTAATAAACCCCATCAATCTATACTCTATGACACTGTGTTATATCAGTAGTAATTGTTTCTATGAATCAGGAAGCTGCTTACCGTGTGCTCACTCTCCACGTCCAGTGAGCTGGTGGCCTCGTCCAGCACGAGTATCTGTGGCTGTCGGATGAGGGCTCGGGCAATGGCTATTCTCTGCTTCTCTCCGGCAGAGAGCTGTCCACCTGCTTCTCCTAAATCTGAGCACAACCACAGATGTTTCAGTGATGGTTGAATACTATCGATGGTGGGACGCACATAACGCGGGGTGGGCAAGGGCAAAAGTTTAGTGATTATACCCTGGCTACTCTGCGAGGAAGGAGCAGGGTTTCCAATGGTTCATGTGCTGTCAGGCTGAACGGTGCTAACCTCTAGCACTGGGAACTAGCCAGAGTCATGCACGGTTAGTTTCACTGATTCAGGGCATGGCTTTCCATGACCCTGAAGCAGATACTCCCAGTGCTGGGGCCATGAGCAGTCAGTCCCGCTGCTGGCCTCGAAAGCGAGGGGTCACTCCGGCTGCTAGCCTAAAGAGAGAGAGGTACTCCCCTGCTGGTCTCACGAGCGAACAGTCACTTCCGCCGCTGGGCTCACAAGCGAGCTGATACTCCCTGTGCCACGTTCTCTCCTGGTGCTGGAATCATTAGTGGTCACTCCTTCTGCTGGGATCACTCCCAGTGCTGTCAGGGTCACTTCTGGTGCCGAGTTCACTTCTAGTGCTCCAGTCACTAGTCACCTCCAGTGCCAGGGTCACTCCTCGTGCTGTGCTCACTAGTGGTAACTCCCAATGTCAGGGTCAATCCCACCTGCCAGCGTCACTTCTGATGCCAGGGTCACTAGGGGTCATTCCTAATGCAGCACTCACTGGTGGTCACTCCCAGTGCCACAAAAACAGAAAATGTTGGAAAATCTCAGCAGGTCTGACAGCATCTGTGGAGAGAGAAAAACAAAGTTAACATTTCGAGTCTGTATGACCTTTCTTCAGGGGTCTAAAACGTTAACTTTGTTTCTCTCTCCACAGATGCTGTCAGACCTGCTGAGCTTTTCCAGCATTTTCTGTTTTTGTTTCAGATATCCAGCATCCGCAGTACTTTGCTTTTATCACTCCCAATGCCGCTACGGTCACTCGAACGTACGAACTGAGGGCAGGAGTAGGCCACGTGGCTCCTTGAGCCTGCTCCACCATTCCCTAAGACCTTGGCTGATCTGATTATAACCTCCTGCCCACCCCTGATAACCTTCCACCCCCTTGTTTATCAAGAATCTACCTCTACCTTAAAAGTAATCAGAGCCTGTGAAGTCCCAGTGGGTTTATGCTGCGGTGTGTGTTGATACCTGTGTTGTATCCATGCTCCAGTCTCTTGATGAATACATCAGCATTGGCTCTTTGAGCTGCTGCAATGACGGAACTCATTGGGCAGTTTGGGAGGCTGTAGCAGATATTCTCCTGGACCGAGAGGGCAAACAGTACAGGTTCCTGTCCCACGAGACCCAACTGCGAAATGAGGGGCAAAAATACACCAGCTTAGTTCCAAATCACCAGCAAATACACCGCTCTGTAACCACACTGTATTCTGTGTTTCTGGGAGCGTACCAGGGCAGAAGGCTGAGTCCTGAAAAAGACTGTTCTCCAGTAGGCTGGGAGTCAGAGAGACAGAGACTGGGGAGTGGATAGACAGAAAGGAACAACATCTTTCAGGATGTCCCAAACCACGATAAGATCAATGAAGTACTTTTTAAAGTGTCGTGAGTGTTGTAATGTAGGGAAATAAGGCAGCCTATTTATACATAGTAATATTAAGGGTCAATAGGAATGGTCAATTAATGCTGCTCTTGTCCGCAACACCCAGCTCCCGTTAACAAGCATTAAAATACTCCGATAAACAGCAATGTCCTGCTGACCAGATAATGTTTCTTTGTGATGTTGATTGAGGGGTAAATATTGGCCAGGGACATACGAGATAACTCCTCTGCTCTTCTCCAAAACAGTACCATCACTGTTTCATTTAACCTCCATCAGAGTGATCAGGCATTTAGCATCTGCCCTGGGAGACTGGGCGGAGCAGGAGAGATTTGCTGAGCTGATCCGGGGGTGAGAGGCTTTAGTTAGGAGCTGAAACTACAAAAACAAAGGCTCTCTTCATCATAACACTGAAGATCTGACACGGGCTTTTGCTCCACAATTATTAAGGGTCTTGATCTGATAAGAGTGTTAGAAATAATTTCCCAATCTATGAGGGAGCAACTTGGGGGAGTTAAATAAGAGGGCAGTGGTTGAGTGGAAATCTAAAACTCTCATTCGCTGTTGAGCATGAAGGTCAAGTGAAAATTTAAGCACTGGGATTGTAGGATTTTTGTTTATCGAAGGTATTAAGGGTGACGGATCCATGGTGTGTAGATAGGGTTAAGATACAGATCAGATGTGATGGAATTTAACAGTGGACCATGGTCAATGGGCTGAATGGCCTTCTCCTAATGGAGAGAGGCTGAGATTGAGGGGAGATTTCTTCCAGAGAGTGAGGGGGTGGGGGATAGACTGAAATCCACGCACTGGGGCAATATGATACTGTTACCTTTCCTGTATATTAGCAATATTGTTACTCTGCAGTACCTTATTCTGTTAACTACTGCGTTACACCCTCTCGCCGCCCCCGTGCACGCTGCACTCTCGCCGCCCCCGTGCACGCTGCTCCTTCTCGCCGCCCCCGTGCACGCAGCTCCCTCTCGCCGCCCCCGTGCACGCTGCTCCCCCTCGCCGCCCCCGTGCACGCAGCTCCCTCTCGCCGCCCCCGTGCACGCTGCACTCTCGCCGCCCCCGTGCACGCTGCTCCCTCTCGCCGCCCCCGTGCACGCTGCTCCCTCTCGCCGCCCCCGTGCACGCTGCTCCCTCTCGCCGCCCCCGTGCACGCTGCTCCCTCTCGCCGCCCCCGTGCACGCTGCTCCCTCTCGCCGCCCCCGTGCACGCTGCTCCCTCTCGCCGCCCCCGTGCACCCTGCACTCTCGCCGCCCCCGTGCACCCTGCACTCTCGCCGCCCCCGTGCACCCTGCACTCTCGCCGCCCCCGTGCACCCTGCACTCTCGCCGCCCCCGTGCACGCTGCACTCTCGCCGCTCCCGTGCACGCTGCACTCTCGCCGCCTCCGTGCACATTGCACTCTCGCTGCCCCCTTGCACCCTGCACTCTCGCCGCCCCGTGCACATTGCACCCTCTCACCGCCCCCGTGCACGCTGCACTCTCACCGCCCCCGTGCACGCTGCACTCTCGCCGCCCCCGTGCACCCTGCACTCTCGCCGCCCCCGTGCACCCTGCACTCTCGCCGCCCCCGTGCACCCTGCACTCTCGCCGCCCCCGTGCACCCTGCACTCTCGCCGCCCCCGTGCACCCTGCACTCTCGCCGCCCCCGTGCACCCTGCACTCTCGCCGCCCCCGTGCACCCTGCACTCTCGCCGCCCCCGTGCACGCTGCACTCTCGCCGCCCCCATGCACCCTGCACTCTCGCCGCCCCCCGTGCACCCTGCACTCTTGCCGCCCCCGTGCACCCTGCACTCTCGCCGCCCCCGTGCACATTGCACCCTCTCACCGCCCCCGTGCACATTGCACCCTCTCACCGCCCCCGTGCACATTGCACCCTCTCACCGCCCCCGTGCACATTGCACCCTCTCACCGTCCCCGTGCACATTGCACCCTCTCACCGCCCCCGTGCACATTGCACCCTCTCACCGCCCCCGTGCACATTGCACCCTCTCACCGTCCCCGTGCACATTGCACCCTCTCACCGTCCCCGTGCACACTGCACCCTCTCACCGCCCCCGTGCACACTGCACCCTCTCACCGCCCCCGTGCACGCTGCACTCTCACCGTCCCTCTGTATAATACACTGTGTCACTGTCCCTGTGTGTGTTACACTCTCCTTCTAGTCCTGTGTATGTTACACTGTCCCTCTGGCCCTGTGTATATTGTTAGGGGGGAGCATCGGGGTACAGTAAGAACTTATTGAAAGGGAATGAATTACTTAAAATCTCCAGGTAGCCAGGTCTACCAAGCACATGGGCAGTTAAAGGTTACCAGATGAACCTTGCACAGCCTTAGGGCCTGCAAACAGCAGAAAGGCCTTGGGAGCCGGACTGGAGTCAGAGGATGGCAATAACAGCTAAGATTAAGTGTGCTCTTCAACAGATAGGGGAAGAACAGATGGTCCGAGCTTAGGCAGGAGTGAAGGTCTCTGCCTGGTTGAAAACAAATAGGAACATATAGTGTGTGTACCTGTTACTAGAGATGTCTGTTTAATGTAAACCTATATGCTGACGAGATCAGAATCTAGAAACTGTTCTCGTACGTGACCAATAATGTATAAATATGTTGAACACTTGTGATTTAGCAGAGTGCTATCTCAAGCAGCATTCCTTGCAATTGCTCGAATAAACGATCGTGACCTGTACCTGAGACTCCTGTGGTCCGTTTGTCAACGTGACCACAACAGTTTGGCGTAGTCGGCAGGATACTCGGTTCGGATCCTTGGGACGGCTCTGCAAAGTGGGTGAGTGTATTTACCATCCGTAGTTAGTGCAGTAAGCTTACCCAAGAACGGTCCGGTCAAGTATCAAAGAAGGACTCAGGACAGGAGATAGGAGGCACCAGGGGTAAGAGGCGAAGTCGTGAAGGTGGGCTAGCGGTGCCAAAGCCACGCAGGGAGGGCCGGGTCATTACCAGAGATAGGTTTGAAATATAACCATAACCAAAGCCGCGCAGGAAGGCCAGACCCCTGTGCAATAAGTGAAACTGCACATACCGCAAGTAACTAAGTTGTTAGGGTCGTGCGAACGCACCATGCAGAGATAGAGGGGAATAAGAACAGAATGCTGTTAGGGAAACAGAATAGCACTATGGAACTCGACTGGGGAACCGCGGACTCCATCACTCCATCATAGCGGAACAACAGTCAAGCTTAATCACAAAAATGCAGAAAGTGTGGGGGTGGGGGTGGAATCCACAGGGAACCCCCGGAGAACAACAGCAGTGGTGGACAGAGCAGAAAAAGGATAAGGAAAAGAAAGGGGTGATGGTTATTATCACACTGTACCTGCAGTTGTGCAGATGGGTTAATACTAAGTTCCAGTCGATTAGAGACAGAGAAACAAAAGTCAGATCCAGGACAGATTAGAGCAGTGGCGGCAGCTTGTAGTGATACTGACTGTGGGAGAATAAAATACATCTACAGAATAACAAAGGGTTAAGTGGTTAAACCATAATGGAATACTACAACGAAGTCTCCTTGCACCAGTAGCAGATGAACCTGCGCTGTCAGCTATTGTGAAGGAAGAAAAACAAGTATCATAAACAAACTACCAAGAGTCCTTGAAACAAAGTTAGGATGTCTGTTATCAGCACATGAGACAGGGCCTAGTCATGCTATCTGTTGTCTGTCCAGGTGACTAGTCGCCAGATGGGCTACTCAAGGTTTTGTGTAACTACTCAAGGTTTCTGCGTAATTATAAACTCTAAATTGTATGCATGCCAAAGATAAAATTTCAATGTTATTAATTACTAAGGGTCAAGCAGCTTTTGTAATTTGCATGACCTCTGTTACGTATGCTTTTACTATAACTATGTGTGTACTCTGATGCTTCCTCAGAGTGCCGGCTAGCTCCGTTGTGTATGCTGCTGGGCTCTCCATGATATCATGATTCAATAAAGGCTTCTGAGACAAACCTCCTGGGTCTGAGTGTTCACTCCGCTTTCCGCGACACCGATCAAGAGGAAAGCTCTGAAGGAGATACCTGCCGTCATAAGAACCAGCCACCCTACTGTGCCCGTTGAATCCCATGGCCCCTGTGGCAGTAACTGTTAGGAAAAGTAAAGTCAGGAAAGGCAAATTAAAAACTGAAGGGAGAAAGGGGGCTGAGAAATAGGGGGAGGGTGAGGAAATTATAGAGAAAGTAAAGCAGGTACGATTCAGTCCGGGGGAGAAGTAGGTTTTGCTTAAAGAACTGCTGAAACTTAAAACTCGGCATAATAACCCAGAGTTTTGGACCAAGCTGCTGGAAATGCAAGGTTTCCATGCAATGCACCCCCTTGATACCCACATACTGGTGAAGGCGAAGTGCCCAGGGGATATTTGTGGAAGATTGCCCCTACAGATTAGAAGTGATGACTGGGTGAAACTTGGGGACTTCCCAGATCGAGAGAAGGCGACAGCCCTGCACAGGGACCTTGAAGAGGCAGTTAAGGAAGCCTTGGGGGAGGGAGAAATGAATTGGGGGTGTATAAAGTCCAGTGCAGGTGACAAGATTTTCCTGAAAATGTGGAAAGATGATTGGGACCCGAAAGGTCCGCTACGGAATTTTCTGTAACTTAAAAAATGAATTGATCTAAGTTACAAGAGCTGCTTGTGCTGAAGAGAGAGAGGGGGAAAGAGAGAAAGGGGGGGTTAACAAGCACTGACAGACAGGAGCTGGCAAAATGTGAGCTTTCGTCAGTTTGACGGTCCCTATACGTGGAGCCTTCAAGATCCCTTTATTTCCCCCACTGCTATTTGAAGTTTTGGTTAGAATATGAGAGTTTTAAGTCGTTAAGTTAAGGATACAGGAATATAAATACATACTTCTAAATGTATGTTTGTGTGCAAGGAAGCATTTGTATGTGAGCTTTAATGTGTTTTCTTCTGTAAATTGTTACTTGTGTATGCAGTTCAGCACTTTAGGGTTGAAAGCCCCATGTTAGATTAAAGGGAAAATATACTAAAACATTCCAAAGTTTTGAGTATGAGGTTTGAGTTGAGATTTCTGGCAAAAAGGGTCACAAAATTGAAGGTGTCATAAAGCTGGATTAGATGAACCAACCTTTGTACCACTCCCTTGCAGACTAGCATCACCAGCTTCCAAGCTGATTGGGATGGATACATACGAGTTACATTAACTCATATGAGTTAGTATTCCAAAATTCTGAAGGCAAAAAATTACCTGAAGTTCAAGGGATTCTAGGAAAACCAAAAGACATAAACACACGGTCTAAGTGGTTCCAATGGATAAAAAGGGGTTTCTTTTGAAGAGATGAACTAAATATGAAAGGAAATTTGCATCCCAACAGCACTGTAATTTGAATTTGAGGCTTGAGATGTAAAGTGCAGTGTAATTTAACAGGTTACTTTTGAATCACTGGGATGCTTTCTAAGATAAAGAATGTGTGGATAAACATACGGGAATTATAACTTGGATACAAATCAATACAGATAAGAAAGAGGTTGTTTTAATTTTGACAGTGTAAATTATATTTCTTCCAAAGTTTAAAATTTGAGGTTTGGTTCTTGATAAAGTTCTCAAAAGGAAATTTTAATTTTAAAAGGTCTGTCAACAATTGGCACTAATTCAAATGCTGCAAGCTTTTGTGTTTGTAAGTCTGTTCCCAAAATATGAAGCTAAGCTCAAGACCTTTACAAAGTTTGGCAGAATCCAATTTTTGGCCGAGTTAATAAATCTTGGATAATTCTAAAAGAAACGGGTCAGACACAATTTAGTGGGTTACTTTTAAGACAATAAAATGTTGTTTGAGAAGAAGATAAGGAACATGTCTGATTTCTGTTTTTAAAACTGTTATGAGAATATTTTATTTATTTTAAAGTCTCTCCAGGCAACCTGAGCAAGATAAGATGGTAGCTGTTGCATGTGTAAAATGGTATGAGGCAAGTAGGAGAAAGAGTTAGGGAAAAAGGACATAATATACAAACTGTTTTAAGGGAAGTGAATTTGATAATCTGGCCATCAACTGAGGCACTGGAAACACACAGGGGGAGATAAGCAAAGATCTAGAGACAGAGATCCTCGTTGACAATAGAGAAACTGAACTCAAGAGAATCTTAGGATGATCATGGTCAGGAAAGAAAACTTAGAGGTGATACCATATGGAATCTATAGTTCAGGCAATTGAAATGTAAAGAGAAATAATACTTAACAACAATTTACCACAAGATGGATACAGGTAAAGGGAAAGCTGGAGAAAGGCTAAATAGATGTATTATTGATTGTATTAATGTGCCTGTGAGGTATAAAAAGTAAGCCCACAGGATTAACACTACGATGACAGACAGAGTTAAGCGGCTCCCAGGGAGAACCTTCACTGGAAATGAAGATACTGAGTCATTGAAAGATAGGATAAGAAGGTACATTGTAGAGTTGTGTTGGCAGTTTAAGGAATTGAGGTCCGACATGGGGCAGCAGCAGGAGACAGTAGGCTGGAAGGAGTGGAGGGGACTTATCCAAATGGATTCAGATCAGGGAACTCATTTCACAGGAAGAGTCATTAAAGAAATGTATAAATTTAAATATAAACAAACTCCACATTCCCTACCAGCCAAAGAGCTCGGGGATAGTGGAAAGGATGAAATGAACTTAAAAAAAAAAGCATCAATCATAAAAGCAATTCAAGAGACAAGGAATAGCCCAATATTCTAATGCGCCTTAGGGGCTACCCCAAGCAGGAGCGCCAGGTTCACCCTTTGAAATAATGACAAGGAGAGAAATGCAGTTTCCCAAGGGAATCATGGTAGGAATGGGAAATGTAGGACCACTAAAAGGAAGGATGTGAGACTATGTGAGGGAAGTAAGCAATTGCATGAGTTAAGGAAGGAAGTCAGAGACCGACAGGTGATTAAGGATTTGGAAACAGGCAAAACCAAAAAGCAACAATGGACCCCCACCGCCCCAAATGGGGAATAAGGTGATGGTCAAGGTGAGCCCAGAGCGAACAGGCATGGACCATACGAGGTAATTATGAAAGGTGGCACATGCGCACTTGTATATATGAGAACGGGAAGTAAATGGAGGCATTACACACAGTTAAAGATACATGACAATTGACCAAGCGGTAACCCAGAGAATGGGAGCTGATGTTAATGTCTCCACAGATCTATGACCTGGTCATGGGCCTAACAGGACTGGCAACAAGATCGGGGATCATCACTGCTCATCCCACACTGCAGGAGGAACTTTGGTACAGCACGGACAGTGCTGAATGCGACACGCAACAGGGAATGATAAATGTAACAGTAGGAGAACAAGTGCTTTCAAATTGTAGTAAGCGTTTGTTTCAGATCGGATGTGGGAGGTCTGCCACTATCCAGCCACCTTCCACATTTACTTCCACAGTCTGAGTAGAGATAATTGAAGCCTTTCAAACCACACCAACTGATCCACCTTGACCGACTATGCACCCAGGACCGACGTATGGTTTGGTACTGATTAATCAGGAGTTTTGTATGATAAGTTACACTACGAGCTGGTACCCGTAGTCTCGAACATATCCAGAATTGCCCCGCCCCAGTGTTGCTCAAACCATATTCGAGCATTATATACAGCTCGAATGGGCCAGCTGATGAGTGAAGCATCTCAGTTCAACGGCGAGATGTGATCAGGCTTGGGAGGGAACCGCGCTAAGCGCAGCCTGATAAATGATGTCGCTATGATATTTAATATAGGGATATCAGTGGTTAATTCAGAACCTGGCAACTGGTGACCAGAAGGTCCATACCCTGAGCTTTAAGCTTAAGAAGATTCTAGAGCGGGGACAGGGAATTCATAACACCCAATTAAATACAGACCAGGACATGACACAGTTAATCCAAAGCCTGGCTACCGTGCTCGAAAGTCATGCAGGGACTATCAACAAATTAATTAACAGAGGGGAAAATATTTCAGATGAAGTGAGCAGAAATGATGTTTGCAGCACATACGGATCTTGGGCACTGGAACAATCCTAGAGAATTTAAGACAGATTAATGAAGGGATAGTTTCCTTATGGGTAACTAATGAACATTTATTGAATCTTTCACGACACAGGAGTCATGATTTGACCGGTTGCCAGCTCAGAGGTTTAACACTTGTATATAGAATGAATGTTGAATGTATTGTGAATAGTAATATGCTAATAGGCATTGTATTAGCAATACCTGTCATAACTATGTTAACACCAGCAGGACAGTATATAGAGTAGAAAATATTGGGGTTATACGGGAGGATTACTATATTAGGTATCATGACATTCCACTATATGCAGTAGACATAGAAGGAAGTATAGTTAGCACCACATTAGAGGGGTGTACTGTAGAGACTACTGCACTAGTATGTGCACACCCAATATATGAGATGGAGGAAGTGAAGTGTGGATTTAAAGCAGCAGTAAACTGTACAATGGAAACTATGTGGGCTGCAAAAGACCTGACCCATGTTGCATATACAGGAAATGGGAGATATTGTATCACCCGCGATAGCAGAAGATCCAATAAGAGAACAGCTGGATATGCCCCATCCATAATCATTCAGTGTGCTACATCTACAGGCGCCAGCAAGGGTAGGGAAAGTGGAACTGGTTGAAATATTCAAGAGAGGAACAACTACTATTCAGGTCAAGGAAAGCCTTAAGGATAACCTGACAGTATTTGAACCAGTTCTCCAATGAAATCCCCCTATTGCCAGAGCACCTAACCCTGATTCGGGAACACGCTCAGCAGATATACAGTACTATACACTGCAGCAACAGGTTGGAGCATTAAAGACGGATATTGAACAAATAGATTCTTCCACATGGTGGGAGGTTCTGTGGAATTGGGGATCGAACGTACACATACACCCCTGGATTCGAATTATCTCCCATGCCCTAGTCATACTTCAGCTGATATTGATTATTTATCTAACATAATTGATTCATCACATCCGGAAGTCACAAAAAAGTGGCGCTGGGGGAGTTTTAGCAGGTGGAGTAGGAATTTAGAAAGCCTGAGGCCTGAATTGAAGGGCCAGATGAAAAAGATGGCCTGATGATACCCTTTACAACCCAAAACTGGATGACTGGACAGCATCAATAGGCAGCGGTGCGTAAAGGGAAGGACTATAGTTGGCTACCTTGGGCTAGGCCAAGGACCAAAAGGGGGGACTGTTAGGGGGGAACATAGGGATACAGCAATAACTTATTGAAAGGGAATGAATTACTTAAAATCTCCAGGTAGCCAGGTCTACCAAGCACATTGGCAGTTAAAGGTTACCAGATGAACCTTGCACAGCCTTAGGGCCTGCAAACAGCAGAAAGGCCTTGGGAGCCGGACTGGAGTCAGAGGATGGCAATAACAGCTAAGATTAAGTGTGCTCTTCAACAGATAGGGGAAGAACAGATGGTCCAAGCTTAGGCAGGAGTGAAGGTCTCTGCCTGGTTGAAAACAAATAGGGACATATAGTGCGTGTACGTGTTACCAGAGATGTCTGTTTAATGTAAACCTATATGTTGACGAGATCAGAATCTGGAAACTGTTCTTATACGTGACCAATAATGTATAAATATGTTGAACACTTGTAATTTAGCAGCGTACTATCTCAAGCTGCATTGGGATGGTTTTTTCCTTGCAATTGCTCGAATAGACGATCGTGACCTGTACCTGAGATCCGTTTATCAAAGACACCACAACAATATTACACTCTCTCCTGCTATCCCTGCATCCATTACACTCTCTCGCTGTCCCTGCGTATATTACACTCTCTCGCTGTCCCTGCATCCATTACACTCTCTCGCTGTCCCTGCATCCATTACACTCTCTCGCTGTCCCTGCGTATATTACACTCTCTCGCTGTCCCTGCGTATATTACACTCTCTCGCTGTCCCTGCGTCCATTACACTCTCTCCTGCTGTCCCTGCGTCCATGACACTCTCTCGCTGTCCCTGCGTCCATTACACTCTCTCGCTGTCCCTGCGTATATTACACTCTCTCGCTGTCCCTGCGTATATTACACTTTCTCGCTGTCCCTGCGTCCATTACACTCTCTCCTGCTGTCCCTGCGTCCATTACACTCTCTCCTGCTGTCCCTGCGTCCATTACACTCTCTCCTGCTGTCCCTGCGTCCATTACACTCTGTCCTGCTGTCCCTGCGTCCATTACACTCTCTCCTGCTGTCCCTGCGTCCATTACACTCTCTCCTGCTGTCCCTGCGTCCATTACACTCTCTCCTGCTGTCCCTGCGTCCATTACACTCTCTCCTGCTGTCCCTGAGTCCATTACACTCTCTCCTGCTGTCCCTGCGTCCATGACACTCTCTCGCTGTCCCTGCGTATATGACACTCTCTCGCTGTCCCTGCGTATATGACACTCTCTCGCTGTCCCTGCGTATATGACACTCTCTCGCTGTCACTGCGTATATGACACTCTCTCGCTGTCACTGCGTATATGACACTCTCTCGCTGTCCCTGCGTATATGACACTCTCTCGCTGTCCCTGCGAATATTACACTCTCTCGCTGTCCCTGCGTATATGACACTCTCTCGCTGTCCCTGCGAATATTACACTCTCTCGCTGTCCCTGCGAATATTACACTCTCTCGCTGTCCCTGCGAATATTACACTCCCTCGCTGTCCCTGCGAATATTACACTCTCTCGCTGTCCCTGCGTATATTACACTCTCTCGCTGTCCCTGTGTATATTACGTACTCACCTTGTTATGATAATATTTGTGTTCATATTCCTCAATTGGTATCCCATCCAGCAGAATCGCTCCAGACTGTGGTTGATAAAATCGCTCCAGCAGAGCCACACAGGTAGTCTTCCCCCCACCAGAGGGACCCACCAGGGCTGTGATCTCTCCACGCTTCAGCTCAAAGGACACATTCTGAAAACACAAATACAATAGTCACAAGTAGCAGATCAACTTGGAGCAATGCTGGAGACAGCAAACGTGGTCTGGAATTGGCAAAATAGGTCAAATTATTAGTACCCACTCAGGCCTGAATCCATCCCCTTTGAAACAGTCTGAACACTGGTACAAAAGGATGGGGATCCAGGTTTGTTCCTCATACCAAGCTAGAAAGTGAGGAACAAGATAAGAGACTAGAGAAGGATAGAAACAGGAGAAGAGAAGAGGCTGACAAGTGGCCAACAACAGTTTAACACTCAAAACTGAGGAGACTGGTTTTGGACATAAAGAGCACAGAGTGGAAGTAGAACTAAGAGGGTGAACGTATCAATGAGGTGAAACCGGTGGAAGTAAAACAAGCCTTTCAGAGCTCGTTCTAACATCAACCTCAATACGTGATCTCAGATCTCATTGCGATCCACTCTAACATGACCTTTAACACCTGATCTCAGATCACGCTGGGATCCAATGTAACATTCAGTACCTGATTTAAGATCTCATTGAAATCCACTGTAACACTACCATCAAATTCTGATCTCAGGTCTTAGTGGAATCCACTGTATCATCCACTGCTAGATTCTGTAACCTCATGGCCCAGCATATCCTTCACTCGATCATTACCATCAAGCTAGGGGATCAACCTTAGTTCAATGAAGAGTGCAGGAGGGCATGCCAGGAGCAGCACCAGGCATACCTCAAAATGAGGTGTCAACTTGGTGAAGCTGCAACATAATACTACTTGTGTACCAAACAGAATAAGCAGCAAGTGATAGACAGAGCTAAGCTATCCCACAACCAATAGATCAGAACTCAGCTCTATAGTCTTGCTACATCCAGTTGTGAATGGATGGTGATGGACAGTTCAACAACTCACTGGAGAAGGAGGCTCCACAAATATTACCAACTCAATGGAGAAGCCCAGCACATCGGTGCAAAAGATAAGGATAAAGCATTTGCTACAATCTTCAGCCAGAAGTGCCGAGTGGATGATCCATCTCAGCCTCCTCCAGAGGTCCCCAGCATCACAGATGCCAGTTTTCAGCCAATTCGATTCACTCCACGTGATATCAAGAAACGGCTGAAGGCACTGGATACTGCAAAGGCTACGGGCCCTGATAATAATCTGCCAAAAGTACTGAAGATTTGTGCTCCAGAACTTGCCGTGCCCCTAGCAAAGCTGTTCCAGTACAGCTACAACACTGGCATCTACCTGGCTATGTGGAATATTACCCAGGGTGTCCTGTACACAAAAAGCAGGACAAATCCAACCCGGCCAATTACCACCCCAACAGTCTACCTCGATCATCAGTAAATGGAAGGGGTCATCAACAGGGCTATCAAGTGGCCCTTGCTTAGCAATAACCTGCTCAGTGATGCTCAGTTTAGGTTCATCCAGGGTCACTCAGCTCCTGACCTCATAACAGTCTTGGTTCAAACAAGGACAAAAGAGCTGAACTCCCGAGGTGAGGTGACAGTGAGTGCCCTTGACATCAAGGCAGCATTTGACTGAGTGTGGCATCAAGGAGCCCTAGCAAAACTGGAGTCAATGAGAATCAGGGGGAAAATTCTCCACTGGTTTGTGTCATACCTAGCATAAAGGAAGATGGTTGTGGCTGTTGGAGGTCAGTCATCTCAGCTCCAGGACATCACTGCAGGAGTTCCTCAGGGTAGTGTCCTCAGCCCAACCATCTTTAGTTGCTTTATCAATGACCTTTTTCCATCATAAGGTCAGAAGTGATGATTGCACAATATTCAGCACCATTCACTTCTCCTCAGATACTGAATCAGTCCATGTTCAAATACAGCAAGACCTGTTCAATATCCAGACTTGGGCTGACAAGTGGCAAGTAACATTTGCGCCACACAAGTGTCAGGCAATGACCGTCTCCAACAAGAGAGAATCTAACCATTGCCCCTTGACATTCAATGGCACTACCATAACTGAATCCTCCACTATCAACATCCTGGGGGTTACCATTGACCAGAAACTGAACTGGCCTAGACATATAAATACTGTGGCTGCAGTATGGTGATTTCAATGTATTATAATCTTACCTTTAAGACCTGGATGTCAGGTCTTGTTGGGTAGGAGAAGGACACGTTCTGGAATTTCACATGTCCTTTCAGTTTCTCGACTACGAGTTTCCCATCAGTCGGAACACTGGACTTCCGATCTAGATATTCAAAGACTTTCTCTGCTGCTCCCACTGAATGAATCATCTCGGAGTACATGTGAACCAAGGTCTGATCAAATTGAGAGAGATCAGCATTACTCTGAATGTATCCATGCACTTGCTCACAAGGAAGACTGGAACACAGACACACACAGACACACACACACACACACACACAGACACAAACATTCCAGAAACACATGGCAGAAGTGGATGTAACATTCGTACCACACAAGTGCCAGGCAATGACCATCTCCAACAAAAGAGAATCCAACCATCGCCCTTTGACAATCAATGGTATTACCATCACTGAATCTCCCACTACAACATCCTTGGGGTGGGGGGGGTTAATCATTGACCAGAAACTGAACGGGAGTGGCCATATAAATACTGTAGCTACAAGAGCAGGCCAGAGGCTAGGAATTGTCTGAAAAGTAACTCGCCTCCTGACTCCCCGAACCCTGTTCACCACCTACAAGGCACAAGTCAGGTTATGAAGGAGCACTTACTTGGATGAGTGCGGCTCTAACAGCAGGGTAATGGACGTGTATAGGATGAGAAGGCACAGGGAATGCAATGCAATGGGAATTTAAATGGATGAGTTGGGAATGTGGAGGGATGGAAGAGCAATGTACAGGGACTGGATAGGAACGTGGGAAACTCCGACATGAATTAGACAGAAATCTACAGAGAACAGATGGGAATATACAGTAATGGGCAGCAATGAGCTGAGATGCCACAATATAAATCTCCCAACTTTCATTTCCTTCCAACTCATATTAAAGCCTTCAGCCAAAACTGTGGACTGGAGTAATTCAGGATTCACTGGTCCATGCTGGACATCCTGGGACTGAGAGAAGAGAATGGAAAAGACTGTGGAACCACCAAGAGACCTCAGCAGCAAACTAACACTTCAATCAGGAGACCAGCAGGGACTGGAGTTAAACTTACCCGCACATAAACTCCAAAATCCGTTTGGTATATTATAAAAGCGACAAGATTCCCACTGCTGATCTGTCCTCTGTGTATCAGGTACTGTCCACAGTACAACATGATCAGCTGCATGGCAAGCTGTACGTGCTAGATAAACACAGAAACAAAAAATAATCAAGGAGTGGGCAGAGTGAGAGAGACAGAACTACAGACTGGGCGACCGCTTTGTGGAACACCTTCGGTCTGTCCGCAAGCATGACCCAGACCTCCCTGTCGCTTGCCACTTCGACACACCACCCTGTTCTCATGCCCACATGTCCTGTCCGTCCTTGGCCTACTGCAATGTTCCAGTGAAGCTCAACGCAAACTGGAGGAACAGCACCTCATTTTCTGACTAGGCACCTTACAGCCTTCCAGACTGAATATTATATTCAACAACTTTAGACCATGAATTCTTTCCTCCATCCCAACCCATTGTTGCTATATTCATTATTTATTTATTTATTTCCCCAACTTATTTTCATTATTATTTTTTAAATTTATTTCCATTTTTATTCATTGTTTTACCCCCAGCTTTTAATCTATTTCCCACCACTGTCCTTCCCCTCACACCACCCCTAGGAGGGCCATCTGTCACTTTCCAGAGTGCTCACCCTGGTCCAGTCATTATCACAGTCAGCTTTCCATTCTTAACGTCACCATTAGCACCTCCTTTAGCCAATACCACTACGATTAACAACCCTTTGACCTTTTGTTATTGACATCTTTTGCAATTTCTACTTTGATTGCACCAATCAGGGGCCTTCTTTCAAGCTTCATCTGTTCCACCCCTCTTAAACAGTATCAATTTAATCACATTTTTATTTCCCTTTAGCTCTGAAGAAAAGTCATATGGATTCGAAATGTTAACACTGTTTTTCTCTCCACAGATGCTGTCAGACCTGCTGTGTTTTTCCAGCATCTTCTGTTTTTGTTTCAGTCACAGAACTAATCCTGTACATAGAGAGCGCAGGGGGGGAGAGACAGGGCGCAGGGGGGGAGAGACAGGGCGCGAGAGCGCGCGCGAGACAGGGTGCGAGAGCGGCGCGCGCGAGGCAGGGCGCGAGAGAGACAGGGCGCGAGAGCGCGCGCGAGAGAGACAGGGCGCGAGAGAGACAGGGCGCGCGAGGCAGGGCGCGAGAGCACGCGCGAGGCAGGGCGCGAGAGCGCGCGCGCGCGAGGCAGGGCGCGAGAGCGCGCTGGGCGCGAGACAGGGCGCGAGAGCGCGCGGCGCGCGAGACAGGGCGCGAGAGCGCGCGCGCGCGCGAGACAGGGCGCGAGACCGCGCGCGGCGCGAGACAGGGCGCGAGACCGCGCGCGAGAGAGACAGGGCGCAAGAGCGCGCGGCGCGCGAGACAGGGCGCGAGAGCCCGCGCGAGAGAGACAGGGCGCGAGAGAGACAGGATGCGCGCACGAGGCAGGGCGCGAGAGCGCGCGCGAGGCAGGGCGCGAGAGCGCGCGCGAGGCAAGGCGCAGAGCGCGAGACAGGGCGCAGAGCGCGAAACAGGGCGCAGAGCGCGAGACAGGGCGCTCGCGCGCGAGAGACAGGGCGCGAGAGCGCGCGCGCGAGACAGGGCGCGAGAGCGCGCGCGAGAGAGACAGGGCGCGAGAGCGCACGCGAGAGAGACAGGGCGCGAGAGCGCGCGCGCGAGAGACAGGGTGCGAGAGACAGGGCGCGAGAGAGACAGGGCGCGAGAGAGACAGGGCGCGAGAGAGACAGGGCGCGAGAGCGCGCGCGAGAGAGACAGGGCGCGAGAGCGTGCGCGCGAGAGACAGGGAGCGAGAGCGCGCGCGCGAGACAGGGCGCGAGAGAGACAGGGCGCGAGAGCGCGCGCGAGAGAGACAGGGCGCGAGAGCGCGCGCGCGAGAGACAGGGCGCGAGAGAGACAGGGCGCGAGAGAGACAGGGCGCGAGAGCGCGCGCGAGAGAGACAGGGCGCGAGAGCGTGCGCGCGAGAGACAGGGCGCGAGAGCGCGCGCGAGGCAGGGCGCGAGAGCGCGCGCGAGACAGGGCGCAGAGCGCGAGAGAGGGCGCGAGAGCGCGCGCGCGCGAGACAGGGCGCGAGACCGCGCGCGAGAGAGACAGGGCGCAAGAGCGCGCGCGCACGAGACAGGGCGCGAGAGCCCGCGCGAGAGAGACAGGGCGCGAGAACGCGCGCGAGAGAGACAGGGCGCGAGAACGCGCGCGAGAGAGACAGGGCGCGAGAGAGACAGGATGCGCGCACGAGGCAGGGCGCGAGAGCGCGCGCGAGGCAGGGCGCGAGAGCGCGCGCGAGGCAAGGCGCAGAGCGCGAAACAGGGCGCAGAGCGCGAGACAGGGCGCGCGCGCGAGACAGGGCGCGCGCGCGAGAGACAGGGCGCGAGAGCGCGCGCGCGAGACAGGGCGCGAGAGCGCGCGCGAGAGAGACAGGGCGCGAGAGCGCACGCGCGAGAGACAGGGCGCGAGAGAGACAGGGCGCGAGAGAGACAGGGCGCGAGAGCGCGCGCGAGAGAGACAGGGCGCGAGAGCGTGCGCGCGAGAGACAGGGCGCGAGAGCGTGCGCGAGGCAGGGCGCGAGAGCGCGCGCGAGACAGGGCGCAGAGCGCGAGACAGGGCGCAGAGCGCGCGCGCGCGCGAGACAGGGCCAGAGAGCGCGCGCGCGCGCGAGACAGGGCCAGAGAGCGCGCGCGCGCGCGAGACAGGGCCAGAGAGCCGCGCGCGCGCGCGAGACAGGGCCAGAGAGCGCGCGCGCGCGCGAGACAGGGCCAGAGAGCGCGCGCGCGCGCGAGACAGGGCCAGAGAGCGCGCGCGCGCGCGAGACAGGGCCAGAGAGCGCGCGCAGCGCGCGAGACAGGGCCAGAGAGCGCGCGCGCGCGCGAGACAGGGCCAGAGAGCGCGCGCGCGCGCGAGAGACAGGGCCAGAGAGCGCGCGCGCGAGAGAGAGACAGGGCCAGAGAGCGCGCGCGCGCGAGAGACAGGGCCAGAGAGCGCGCGCGCGAGACAGGGCCAGAGAGCGCGCGCACGCGCGAAAGACAGGGCCAGAGAGCGCGCGCGCGCGCGAGACAGGGCCAGAGAGCGCGCGCGCGCGCGCAGCGCGAAATACAGGGCCAGAGAGCGCGCGCGCGCGCGAGACAGGGCCAGAGAGCGCGCCGCTGCGCGCGTAAGACAGGGCCAGAGAGCGCGCGCGCGCGCGCGCGCAATAGACAGGGCCAGAGAGCGCGCGCACGCGCGCGAGACAGGGCCAGAGAGCGCGGGGCGGCGCGCGAGACAGGGCCAGAGAGCGCGCGCGCGAGAGACAAGGCCAGAGAGCGCGAGACAGCGACAGAGAGAGCGCGAGACAGAGACAGAGAGAGCGCGAGACAGAGACAGAGAGAGCGCGAGACAGAGACAGAGAGAGCGCGAGACAGAGACAGAGAGCGCGCGAGACAGAGAGCGCGCGAGACAGAGAGCGCGCGAGACAGAGAGCGCGCGAGACAGAGAGCGCGCGAGACAGAGAGCGCGCGAGACAGAGAGCGCGCGAGACAGCGACAGAGAGCGCGCGAGACAGCGACAGAGAGCGCGCGAGACAGCGACAGAGAGCTCGCGAGACAGCGACAGAGAGCGCGCGAGACAGCGACAGAGAGAGCGCGAGACAGCGACAGAGAGAGCGCGAGACAGCGACAGAGAGAGCGCGAGACAGAGACAGAGAGAGCGCGAGGCAGAGACAGAGAGAGCGCGAGACAGAGACACAGAGAGCGCGAGACAGAGACACAGAGAGCGCGAGACAGAGACACAGAGAGCGCGAGACAGAGAGCGCGCGAGACAGAGACAGAAAGAGCGCGAGACAGAGACAGCGCGAGACAGAGACAGAGAGAGACAGAGACAGGGCGCAGAGCGCGAGACAGGGCGCAGAGCGCGAAACAGGGCGCAGAGCGCGAGACAGGGCGCAGAGCGCGAGACAGGGCTGCGCGCGAGAGAGACAGGGCGCGAGAGCGCGCGCGCGAGACAGGGCGCGAGAGCGCGCGCGCGAGAGACAGGGCGCGAGAGCGCGCGCGCGAGAGACAGGGCACGAGAGAGACAGGGCGCGAGAGAGACAGGGCGCGAGAGAGACAGGGCGCGAGAGAGACAGGGCGCGAGAGCGCGCGCGAGAGAGACAGGGCGCGAGAGCGCGCGCGCGAGAGACAGGGCTCGAGAGCGTGCGCGAGGCAGGGCGCGAGAGCGCGTGCGAGACAGGGCGCAGAGCGCGAGACAGGGCGCGAGAGCGCGCGCGCGAGAGACAGGGCGCGAGAGCGCACGCGCGAGAGACAGGGCGCGCGAGAGACAGAGCGCGAGAGCGCGCCGAGAGAGAGAGGGCGCGAGAGCGCGCGCGCGAGAGAGACAGGGCCAGAGAGCGCGCGCGCGCGCGCGAAAGACAGGGCCAGAGAGCGCGCGCGCGGGGCGAGACAGGGCCAGAGAGCGCGCGCGTGACAGGGCCAGAGAGCGCGCGCGCGCGCGCGAGACAGGGCCAGAGAGCGCGCGCGAGACAGGGCCAGAGAGCGCGCGCGCGCGCGAGACAGGCCCAGAGAGCGCGCTGCGCGCGCGCGCGAGACAGGCCCAGAGAGCGCTGCAGCGCGCGCGCGAGACAGGCCCAGAGAGCGCGCGCGCGGCGCGAGACAGGGCCAGAGAGCGCGCGCGCGAGAGAGACAGGGCCAGAGAGCGCGCGCGCGAGAGAGACAGGGCCAGAGAGCGCGCGCTGCGCGCGAGAGACAGGGCCAGAGAGCGCGCGCGCGAGAGAGAGACAGGGCCAGAGAGCGCGCCGCGCGCGAGAGACAGGGCCAGAGAGCGCGCGCACGCGCGCGAGACAGGGCCAGAGAGCGCGCGCCGCGCGCGAGACAGGGCCAGAGAGCGCGCGCGCGAGAGACAAGGCCAGAGAGCGCGAGACAGCGACAGAGAGAGCGCGAGACAGAGACAGAGAGAGCGCGAGACAGAGACAGAGAGAGCGCGAGACAGAGACAGAGAGCGCGCGAGACAGAGACAGAGAGCGCGCGAGACAGAGACAGAGAGCGCGCGAGACAGAGAGCGCGCGAGACAGAGAGCGCGCGAGACAGAGAGCGCGCGAGACAGAGAGCGCGCGAGACAGAGAGCGCGCGAGACAGCGACAGAGAGCGCGCGAGATTGCGACAGAGAGCGCGCGAGACAGCGACAGAGAGCGCGCGAGACAGCGACAGAGAGCGCGCGAGACAGCGACAGAGAGAGCGCGAGACAGAGACAGAGAGAGCGCGAGGCAGAGACAGAGAGAGCGCGAGACAGAGACACAGAGAGCGCGAGACAGAGACACAGAGAGCGCGAGACAGAGACACAGAGAGCGCGAGACAGAGAGCGCGCGAGACAGAGACAGAAAGAGCGCGAGACAGAGACAGCGCGAGACAGAGACAGAGAGAGACAGAGACAGAGAGAGACAGAGACAGAGAGAGACAGAGACAGGGCGCAGAGCGCGAGACAGGGCGCAGAGCGCGAGACAGGGCGCGCGCGCGAGAGACAGGGCGCGAGAGCGCACGCGCGAGACAGGGCGCGAGAGCGCGCGCGCGAGAGACAGGGCGCGAGAGCGCGCGCGCGAGAGACAGGGCGCGAGAGAGACAGGGCGCGAGAGAGACAGGGCGCGAGAGCGCGCGCGAGAGAGACAGGGCGCGAGAGCGCGCGCGCGCGAGACACAGGGCTCGAGAGCGCGCGCGCGAGACACAGGGCTCGAGAGCGCGCGCGAGGCAGGGCGCGAGAGCGCGCGCGAGACAGGGCGCAGAGCGCGCGCGAGACAGGGCGCAGAGCGCGAGAGCGCGCGCGCGCGAGAGACAGGGCGCGAGAGCGCACGCGCGAGAGACAGGGCGCGCGAGAGACAGGGCGCGCGAGAGACAGGGCGCGAGAGCGCGCCGAGAGAGAGAGGGCGCGAGAGCGCGCGCGTGAGAGAGACAGGGCCAGAGAGCGCGCACAGCGCGCGAAAGACAGGGCCAGAGAGCGCGCGCGCGCTGCGCGAAAGACAGGGCCAGAGAGCGCGCGCGAGACAGGGCCAGAGAGCGCGCGCGTGACAGGGCCAGAGAGCGCGCGCGCGCGCGCGAGACAGGGCCAGAGAGCGCGCGGGCTGCGCGCGAAAGACAGGGCCAGAGAGCGCGCGCGCGCGCGCGAAAGACAGGGCCAGAGAGCGCGCCCCGCGCGAGAGACAGGGCCAGAGAGCGCGCGCGCGCGAGAGAGACAGGGCCAGAGAGCGCGCGCGCGCGCGCGCGCGAGACAGGGCCAGAGAGCGCGCTGCTGCGCGCGCGAGACAGGGCCAGAGAGCGCGGTGCGCGCGCGAGACAGGGCCAGAGAGCGCGCGCGCGAGAGACAAGGCCAGAGAGCGCGAGACAGCGACAGAGAGAGCGCGAGACAGAGACAGAGAGAGCGCGAGACAGAGACAGAGAGAGCGCGAGACAGAGACAGAGAGAGCGCGAGACAGAGACAGAGAGAGCGCGAGACAGAGACAGAGAGAGCGCGAGACAGAGAGCGCGCGAGACAGCGACAGAGAGCGCGCGAGACAGCGACAGAGAGCGCGCGAGACAGCGACAGAGAGCGCGCGAGACAGCGACAGAGAGAGCGCGAGACAGCGACAGAGAGAGCGCGAGGCAGAGACAGAGAGAGTGCGAGACAGAGACACAGAGAGCGCGAGACAGACACAGAGACCGCGAGACAGAGACACAGAGAGCGCGAGACAGAGAGCGCGCGAGACAGAGACAGAAAGAGCGCGAGACAGAGACAGCGCGAGACAGAGACAGAGAGAGCGCGAGACAGAGAGCGAGACGGGCAGCGAGGGTGAAAGACGCAGAACAACACAGTACAGGGAGAGAGAGAGAGACACACACACAGACCTACTGCACTGTACAGTGTAAGAAAAACAGAATTATCCTCCTGTACACAGAGAGAGAGAGATACAGAACTAACCCACTGTACAGTGTGAGACATACACAGAACTACACCCCCGTACACAGAGTGAGAGACACTGAACTACAGCCCTGTACACAGAGACTGAGAGATACTGAACTACACCCCCTGTACACAGAGACTGGGAGACACAGAACTACACCCCCAGTACACAACGAGGGAGAGACACAGAACTACAACACTGATAGAGGGAGTGAGAGTGATAGGGACAGAACTACAACACTGTAGAGGGAGTGAGAGACACAGAACAACACCCCTTGTACCGACAGAGTGAGAAACAGAGAACTTCGCCCTGGTAGAGAGAGAGACACACAGAACTACACCCCTGTAGAGAGAGTGAGAGATACAGAACTACACCTCCTGTTTAGACAGTGAAAGACACAGAACTACAGCCCCTGAGGAAAGAGTGAGAGACATTGAACTACACTCCCCGTACAAAGAGAGTCAGATACACAGAACTACAGCCCTGTACCAAGATTGAGAGACCCATAACTACACCCACTACACACAGACAGCGAGAGACACTGAACTACACACCTGTACCCAGAGTGAGAGACACAGAACTACGCCCTTGTAGAGAGAGAGACACACACACAGAACTACACCCCTGTACACAGAGTGAGAGACACAGAACTACACCCCTGTTCAGAGAGTGAGAGACACTCAACTACACCCCTGTACAGAGAGTGAGAGACACTGAACTACACCCCTTGTACCCACTGAGGGAGAGACACAGAACTACGCCCCTGTAGAGAAAGAGACACAGAACTACACCCACTGTACACAGAGTGAGAGACACTGAATTATACCCCCTGTACCGACAGAGTGAGGGACACAGAACTACACCCCCTGTACAGAGTGAGAGACACAGATCTACACCCTCTGTACAGAGAATGAGAGACACAGAACTACACCCCAGTACACAGACAGTGAGAGACACAGAACCAGACCCACTACACACTGACAGTGAGGACACTGAACTACACCCCCTGTACCCACAGAGTGAGAGACACAGAACTAAACCCCTGTAGAGAGAGAGAGAGAGAGAAAGAAAGACAAACAGAACTACATCCCCTGTACAGAGAGAGAGTGAGAGACACAAAACTACACCAACTGTAGAGACAGTGGGAGACACAGAACTACAACCCCTGTACAAAGAAAGTGTGGGACACTCAACTATACCCCCTGCACACAGAGAGTGAAAGACACTAAACTACATACCCTGTAGAGAGAGAGAGAGGGACACAGAATTACACCCCTGTACACAGAGAGTGAGAGACACTAAACTACATACCCTGTAGAGAGAGAGAGGGACACAGAATTACACCCCTGTACAGAGTGCGAGACACGTAACTACAACCCCTACGCACAGACAGTGAGAAAGACACTGCACTACACCCACTGTACACAGAGATTGACAGACACTGAACTACACCCCCTGTACCCACAGAGTGAGACAGACAGAACTACGCCCCTGGAGAGAGAATGAGAGATACAGAACTACACCCCCTGTACACAGAGTGAGAGACAAAGAACTACAGCTCCTGTACACAGAGAGTGAGAGATACTGAACTACAACCCCCGTAGAGAGAGTGGGAGACACAGAACTACACCCCCAGTACACAACGAGGGAGAGACACAGAACTACAATCCCTGTACAGAGAGTGAGAGGCACAGAGCTACTCCCCCTTTACACAGAGAGTGAGAGACACTGAACTACACCCACTGTACAAAGAGTGAGAGGCACAGAGCTACTCCCACTGCACAGAGTGAGAGACACTCAACTAACCCCCCTGTAAGAGAGAGAATGAAAGACACAGAAGAACACCCCTGTATCAACAGTGAGAGACACATAACTACACCACCTACACACAGACAGTGAGAGACACTGAACTACACACCCTGTAGAGAGAGTGAGAGATACAGAACTATACCCTCTGTAGAGAGAGTGAGACACACAGAACTACACCCCATGTAGAGAGAGTGAGAGACACAGAACTACACCCCTTGTGCAGACAGTGAGACACACAGACCTACAGCCCCTGTAGAGAGAGTGAGACACTCAGAAATACACCCACTGTAGAGACAGTGAGAAATACTGAACCACACCCCCTACAGAGAGAAAGACATAGAATTACACTCCTGTACACGAAGAATGAGAGACAAAGAACTACACCCCTGTAGAGAGAGTGGGAGACACAGAACTACACCCCCAGTACACAGAGAGAGAGAGAGACCCAGAATAACACCCACTGTGCACAGAGAGTGAGACACACAGAAATACACTTCTGTAGAGAGAGAGTGAGCAACACTGAACTACACCCCCAGTACAAAGAGTGAGAGACACTGAACTACACCCTCTGTACAGAGAGTGAGAGACACTGAACTACACCTCCTGTACACAGAGAGAGAGAGACACTGAACTACAGACCCTGTACAGAGAGAGAGAGAGAGACACAGAACTACAACCCTATACACAGAGAGTGAGAGACACAGAACTACAACCCTGTAGAGAGAGTGAGAGATACAGAACTACACTCCCTGTACAGAGAATGGGAGATACAAACTTACACCCCCTGTACAGAGAGAGTGAGAGATACAGAACTACACTCCCTGTACAGAGAGTGGGAGATACAAAATTACATCCGCTGTACAGAGAGTGAGAGAGACAGAACTATACCCCTGTACAGAGAGTGAGAAACACAGAATTACACCCCCTACACACAGTGAGAGACACTGAACTAAACCCCCAGTACCCACAGAGTGAGAGACACAGAAGTACACCCCCTGTACACAGACAGTGAGAGACACTGAACAACACACCCTGTAGAGAGAGACACAGAATTACACCTCTGTACACAGAGTGAGAGACACTTAACTACACCCTGTGTACAGAGACAGTGAGAGACACTGAACTACACACCCTGTAGAGAGAGAGAGACACACAGAATTACACCTCTGTACACAGAGAGTGAGACACAGAACTACAACCCTGTACAAAGAGAGTGAGAGAAACTGAACTACACCCCGTGTACAGAGAGTGAGACAGCGAGCTACTCCCCCTGTACACAGAGTGTGAGACACTGAAGTACAACCCCTGCACACAGAGAGAGAGAGACACTGAACTACAACCCTGTAGAGAGAGTGAGAGATACAGAACTACACTCCCTGTACAGAGAGTGGGAGATACAAAATTACATCCCCTGTACAGAGAGAGTGAGAGACACAGAACTATACCCCTGTACAGAGAGTGAGAAACACAGAACTACACCCCCTACACACAGACAGTGAGAGACACTGAACTAAACCCCCAGTACCCACAGAGTGAGGGACACAGAAGTACACCCCCTGTACACAGACAGTGAGAGACACTGAACAACACACCCTGTAGAGAGAGACACAGAATTACACCTCTGTACACAGAGAGTGAGAGACACTGAACTACACCCCCTGGACAGAGAGTGGGAGACACAGAACTACACCCTCTGTACAGAGAGAGCGAGAGACACTGAACTACACCCCCTGTACACAGAGAGTGAGAGACACAGAACTACACCCTCTGCAGACAGTGTGGGAGACACAGAACTACAAACCCTGTACAAAGAAAGTGTGGGACACTCAACTACACCCCCTGTACACAGAGAGTGAGAGACACTAAACTACATACCCTGTAGAGAGAGAGGGACACAGAATTACACCCCTGTACACAGACAGTGAGAGACACTGAAGTACACCACCTGTACACTGAGAATGAGAGACACTGAACTACGCCCCCTGTACACAGAGTGAGAGACACAGACCTACACCCCTTTACCGAGTGCGAGACACATAACTACAACCCCTATGCACAGTGAGAGAGACACTGCACTACACCCCCTGTACTGAAATTGAAAGATCCATAACTACACCCACTACACATAGTGAGAGATACTGAACTACACCCCCTGTACCCACAGAGTGAGACACACAGAACTACGCCCCTGTAGATAGAGAGAGACACAGAACTACACCCCTGTACACAGAAAGTGATAGGGACAGAACTACAACACTGTAGAGAAAGTGAGAGACACAGAACAACACCCCCTGTACCGACAGAGTGAGAGACACAGAACTATGCCCTGGTAGAGAGAGTGAGAGATACAGAACTACACCTCCTGTTTAGACAGTGAGAGACACAGAACTATAGCCCCTGAGGAAAGAGTGAGAGACATTGAACTACACCCCCCGTACACAGAGAGTCAGGTACACAGAACTACAGCCCTGTACCAAGATTGAGAGACCCATAACTACACCCACTACACACAGACAGTGAGAGACACTGAACTACAGCCCCTGTACCCACAGAGTGAGAGACACAGAACTACGCCACTGTAAACAGAGGGAGAGAGAGAGACACACATAACTACACCCTTGTACACAGAGAGTGAGAGACACTGAACTTCACCCCCTGTATCCACAGAACGAGAGACACAGAACTATGCCCCTGTAGAGAGAGAGTGACAGAGAACTAAACCTCTGTATGGAGTGTGAGAGATACAGAAACACAACCCCTGTTCAGAGAGTGAGAGACACAGAACTACACCCCTGTACACAGAGTGAGAGACACTGAACTACACAACCTATATAGAGAAAGAGACACAGAACTACACCGCCAGTACACAGATAGTGAGAGACACTCAACTACACCCCTTGTACCGAGAGTGAGAGACACAGAACTACACCGCCTGTACACAGAGAGTGAGAGACACTGAACTACGGCCCTGTAGAGAGAGTGGGAGACATAGAACTACACCACTGTAAGGAGAGAGTGAGAGACACTGAACTACACACCCTGTAGAGAGAGAGAGACACAGAATTACACCTCTGTACAAAGAGAGTGAGAGACACAAAACTACACCCCGTGTACAGAGAGTGAGACAGCGAGCTACTCCCCCTGTACACAGAGTGTGAGACACTGAAGTACACCCACTGTACACAGAGAGAGAAAGGGACAATCAACTACACCCTCTGTACCCACAGAGTGAGACACACAGAACTACACCCACTCTGCACAGTGAGAGATACAGAACTACATCCCTGTACCGAGAGTGAGAGACACATAACTACACCCCTACACACAGACAGTGAGAGACACTGAACTAAACCCCCTGTACACAGAGTGAGAGACATTGAACTACACCCACTGTACACAGAGAGTGCGAGACACAGAACTACACACCCGGTACACAGAGAGTGAGATACACAGAACTACACACCCTGTAGAGATAGAGGGAGACACAGAAGTACACACACTGTACCCACAGAGTGAGAGACACAGAAGTACACCGCCTGTACACTAAGAGTGACAGACACAGAACTACGCCCCTGTAGAGAAAGTAAGAGACACAGAACTATACCCCTGTACAGAGAGTGAGGGACATTGAACTAAACCCCCAGTACCCACTGAGTGAGAGACACAGAACTACACCACCAGTACACAGAAAGTGAAAGACATTCAACTACACCCCCTGTACACAGAGACTGAGAGAGACAGAACAATAACCCTGTACAAAGAGAGAGTGAGAGACACAGAACTACACTCCTGTAGAGAGAGTGAGAGACACAGAACTACACCCACTGTACCCACAGAGTGAGAGACACTGAACCACACCCCTGTAGAGAGAGTGAGACACACTGAACTACAGCCCCTGTACACAGAAAGTGAGAGACACTGAACTATACCTGCTGTACACTAAGAGTGAGAGACACAGAACTACGCCCCTGTAGAGAGAGAGAGTGAGAGACACAGAACTACACCCATGTAGAGAGAGTGAGATAAAGAACTACACACCCTGTAGAGAGAGTGAGAGACACAGAACTATACCCCTGTACAGAGAGTGAGAGACATTGAACTAAACCCCCAGTACCCACTGAGTGAGAGACACAGAACTACACCACCAGTACACAGAAAGTGAAAGACACTCAACTACACCCCCTGTACACAGACTGAGAGACACAGAACTACACACCTGTACACAGAGAGTGAGAGACACTGAACTATCCCCCTGTACACAGAGAGTGAGAGACACAGAACTACACCCCTGTAGAGAGAGTGAGAGACTCTGAACTACAGCACCTGTACCGAGAGTGAGAGACACATAACTATGCCCCCTACACACAAAGAGTGAGACGCACTGAACTACACCCCCTGTACCCACAGACTGAGAGACACAGAACTCCGCCCCCAGAAGAGAGAGAGAGACACAGAACTACAACCCTGTACACAGAGTGAGAGACACTGAACTAACCCCCTGTACCCATAGAGCGAGAGACACTGAACTACGCCCCTGTAGAGAAAGAGAGACACAGATCTACACCCCCTGTACACAGAGAGTGAGAGACACTGAATTATACCCCCTGTACCAACAGAGTGAGAGACACAGAACTACACCTCCTGTACACAGAGAGTGAGAGACACTGAATTATACCCCCTGTACCAACAGAGTGAGAGACACAGAACTACACCTCCCCTGTACACAGAGAGTGAGAGACACAGAACACACCCTGTAGAGAGAGACACAGAATTACACCTCTGTACACAGAGAGGGAGAGACACAGAACTACACCCCCTGTACCGAGATTGAGAGACCCATAACTACAACCACTACACACAGACAGTGAAGAGACACTGAACTACACCCCCTGTACCCACAGAGTGAGACACACAGAACTACGCCCCTGCAGAGAGAGTGAGAGATACAGAACTACACCCCCTGTACAGAGAGTGGGAGAGACACTGAACTACACCCCCTGTACAGAGAGTGAGATACACAGAACTACACCCTCTATACACAGTGAGAAACACTGAACTACACACCCTGTAGAGAGAGACACACAGAATTACACCTCTGTACACAGAGTGAGAGACACAGACCTACAACCCTGTACAAAGAGAGTGAGAGACACTGAACTAAACCCCCTGAACCCACTGAGTGAGAAACACAGAACTACACCACCTGAACACAGAGTGTGAGACACTGAAGTACACCCACTGTACACAGAAAGTCAGAGACACTGAACTACACCCCCTGTACACAGAGAGAGAGAGAGACACTGAACTACACCCCCTGTACACAGGGAGTGAGAGATACAGAACTACACCCCAGTAGAGAGAGTGAGAGACACAGAACTACAGCCCCTGTAGAGAGCGTGGCAGACACAGAACTACACACCCAGTACACAATGAGTGAGAGACACAGAACTACACATCCTGTACACCGAGAGTGCGAGACATTGAACTACCCCCAACCCCTTGTAGAGAGAGACACAGAACTACACACCCTAGTCACAGAAAGTGAGAGACACTAAACTGCACCCCCTGTACACAGAGTGAGAGGCACTGAACTACAGCCCTGTACCGAGAGTGAGACCCATAACTACACCCACTACACACAGACAGTGAGAGACACAGAACTACACCCCCTGTACACAGAGAGTGAGACACACAGATCTACACCCACTGCAGAGAGCATGGGAGACACAGAAATACAACTCCTCTACAGAGAGAGTTAGACACAAAACTACACCAGCCGTAGAGAGTGGGAGACACAGAAATACAACCCCTGTACAAAGAAAGCGAGGGACACTCAACTACACCTCCTGTACACAAAGAGTGAGAGACACAGAACTACACCCCTGTACCGACAGTGAGATACACAGAACTACGCCCCTGTAGAGAGAGTGGGAGACATAGAACTACACCCCTGTAAAGAGAGAGTGAGAGACACTGAACTACACACCCTATAGAGAGAGAGACACACAGAATTACAACTCTGTACAAAGAGAGTGAGAGACACAGAACTACACCCCGTGTACAGAGAGTGAGACAGCGAGCTACTCCCCCTGTACACAGAGAGAGAGAGAGACACTGAACTACACCCCCTGTACACAGAGAGAGAGAGAGACACAAGCAACTACACCCCCTGTACCCACAGAGTGAGAGACACAGAACTACGCCCCTGTAGAGAGAGTGAGACACAGAACTACACCCCTTGGACACAGAGAGTGAGAGACACAGAACTACATCCCTGTACAGAGAGTGAGACACAATGAACTATACCCCCTGTCGAGAGCGTGGGAGACCCCAGTACACAGAGAGTGAGACACACAGAATTACACCCCCTGTACAGAGTCAGAGACACAGAACTACACCCACTCTGCACAGTGAGAGATACAGAACTACACCCCTGTACCGAGAGTGAGAGACACATAACTACACCCCTACACACAGACAGTGAGAGAGAGTGAACTAAACCCCCTGTACACTGAGAGTGAGAGACATTGAACTACACCCCCTGTACACAGAGAGTGAGATACACAGAACTACACGCCCTGTAGAGAGTGAGAGACACAGAACTACATCCCTGTACACAGAGTGAGACACAGAACTACACCCTCTGTACAGAATGAGACACACACAACTACACCCCCTGTACAGAGTCAGAGACACAGAACAACACCCACATTACACAGAGTGAGGTACACAGAACTACACGCCCTGTAGAGAGAGTGGGAGACACAGAAATACAACCCCTTTACAAAGAAAGTGAGGGACACTCAACTACACCCCATGTACTGACAGTAAGAGACACAGAACTACGCCCCTGTAGAGAGAGTGGGAGACATAGAACTACACCCCTGTAAAGAGAGAGTGAGAGACACTGAAATACACCCCTTTGAGAGAGAGAGACACAGAATTACACCTCTGTACACAGAGAGTGAGAGACACAGAACTACAACCCAGTACAAAGAGAGTGAGAGACACAGAACTACACCCCGTGTACAGAGAGTGAGACAGCGAGCTACTCCGCCTGTACAGAGTGTGAGACACTGAACTACACCCCCTGTACCCACAGAGTGAGAGACACAGAACTACGCCCCTGTAGAGAGAGTGAGAGATACGGAACTACACCCTCTGGACAGAGAGTGAGACACACAGAACTGCACGCCCTGTAGAGAGTGAGACACATAGAACTACACCCCTTGTACACAGAGAGTGAGAGACACAGAACTACAACCCAGTACACAGAGAGTGAGAGACACTCAACTACACCCCTGTACAGAGAATGACAGACACAGAGCTACTCTGCCTGTGGAGTGAGACACAGAACCACACCCACATTATACAGAGAGTGAGACACACAGAACTACACCCCGTGTACACAGTGAGACACACAGAACTACACCCACATTACACAGAGTGAGACACACAGAACTACACCCCCTGTACAGAGTCAGAGACACAGAACTACACCCACATTACACAGAGAGTGAGACACACAGAATTACACCCCCTGTACAGAGTCAGAGACACAGAACTACACCCACATTACACAGAGAGTGAGACACACAGAACTACACCCTCTGTACAGAGTCAGAGACACAGAACAACACTCCTGTACAGAGTGAGACACACAGAACTACACCCCCTATACAGAGTCAGAGACACAGAACAACACCCACATTACACAGAGAGTGAGAGACACAGAACTACACCCGCTCTGCACAGTGAGAGATACAGAACTACATCCCTGTACCGAGAGTGAGAGACACATAACTACACCCCTACACACAGACTGTGAGAGCCTTCGAACTACACCCCCTGTACACAGAGAGTGAGATACACAGAACTACACCCCCTGTACAGAGAATGGGAGACACAGAATTACACCCCCTGTACCCACAGAGTGAGAGACACAGAACTATGCCCCTGTAGGGAGAGAGAGAGGGAGAGAGAGACAGACACAGCCACAGAACTACACCCCCTGTACATAGAGAGTGAGATACACAGAACCACACGCCCTGTAGAGAGAGTGCAAGACACAGAACTACACCCCTGTAGAGACAGTGAGAGACTCTGAACTACACCCCCCCGTACCCACAGAGAGAGAGACACAGAACTCCGCCCCTGGAAGAGAGAGAGAGACACAGAACTACACCCCTGTACACAGAGAGTGAGAGACAAAGAACTACCCCACTGTACGCAGTGAGTGAGAGACACAGAACTACACCCCTGTACTGAGAGTGAGAGACACAGAACTACACCTGCTGTTGAGAGAGTGAGAGACACTGAACTACACACCCTGTACACAGAAAGTGAGAGATACTGAACTACACCCCCTGTACCCACAGAGTGAGACACACAGAACTACACCCCCTGTACATAGAAGAGAGAAACACAGAACTACACCCACTGTAGAGAGAGAGACAAACAGAATTACACCCCTGTACACAGAGAGTGAGAGACCCTGAACTACACCCCCTGTACCCACAGAGTGAGAGACACAGAACTATGCCCCTGTAGGGAGAGAGAGACAGACACAGGCACAGAACTACACCCCCTGTACACAGAGAGTGAGATACACAGAACTACACCCCCAGTACACAGAGAGTGAGAGACACAGAACTACACCCCCAGTACACAGGAGTGAGAGACACAGAACTACACCCCCTGTACATAGAAGAGAGAAACACAGAACTACACCCACTGTAGAGAGAGAGACAAACAGAATTACACCACTGTACACAGAGAGTGAGAGACACAGAACTACGACCCTGTACACAGAGAGTGAGAGAGACCCTGAACTACACCTTCTGTACCCACAGAGTGAGAGACACAGAACTATGCCCCTGTAGGGAGAGAGAAACAGACACAGGCACAGAACTACACCCCCTGTGCACAGAGAGTGAGATACACAGAACTACACGCCCTGTAGAGAGAGTGCGAGACACAGAACTATACCCCTGTAGACACAGTGAGAGACTCTGAACTACACTCCCCATACCCACAGAGTGAGAGACACAGAACTCCGCCCCCGGGAGAGAGAGAGACACAGAACTACACCCCTGTACACAGAGAGTGAGAGACAAAGAACTACCCCACTGTACACAGTGAGTGAGAGACACAGAACTACACCCCTGTACTGAGAGTGAGAGACACAGAACTACACCTGCTGTTCAGAGAGTGAGAGACACTGAACTACACCCCCTGTACCCACAGAGTGAGACACACAGAACTACACCCCCTGTACATAGGAGAGAGAAACACAGAACTACACCCACTGTAGAGAGAGAGACAAACAGAATTACACCCCTGTACACAGAGAGTGAGAGACACAGAACTACAACCCTGTACACAGAGAGTGAGAGACCCTGAACTACACCCCCTGTACCCACAGAGTGAGAGACACAGAACTATGCCCCTGTAGGGAGAGAGAGACAGACACAGGCACAGAACTACACCCCCTGTACACAGAGAGTGAGATACACAGAACTACACCCCCAGTACACAGAGAGTGAGAGACACAGAACTACACCCCCAGTACACAGGAATGAGAGACACAGAACGACACCCCTGTAGAGACAGTGAGAGACACAGAACTCCACCCTCGGAAGAGAGAGATAGACACACACAGAACTACACCCCTGTACATAGAGAGTGAGAGACACAGAACTACACCCCTGTACTGAGAGTGAGAGACACAGAACTACACCCCTGTACTGAGAGTGAGAGACACAGAACTACACCTGCTGTTGAGAGAGTGAGAGATACCGAACTACACACCCTGTACACAGAAAGTGAGAGACACTGAACTACACCCCCTGTACCCACAGAGTGAGACACACAGAACTACACCCCCTGTACATAGAAGAGAGAAACACAGAACTACACCCACTGTAGAGAGAGAGACAAACAGAATTACACCACTGTACGCAGAGAGTGAGAGACACAGAACTACGACCCTGTACACAGAGAGTGAGAGACACTGAACTACACCCTCTGTACCCACAGAGTGAGAGACACAGAACTATGCCCCTGTAGGGAGAGAGAGACAGACACAGGCACAGAACTACACCCCCTGTACACAGAGAGTGAGATACACAGAACTACACGCCCTGTAGACAGAGTGCGAGACACAGAACTACACCCCTGTAGAGACAGTGAGAGACTCTGAACTACACTCCCCGTACCCACAGAGTGAGAGACAAGGAACTCCGCCCCCGGAAGAGAGAGAGAGACACAGAACTACACCCCCAGTACACAGGAGTGACAGACACAGAACTACACCCCTGTAGAGAGAGTGAGAGAGACACAGAACTACACCCCCTGTACAGAGAGTGAGAGACACAGAGCTACTCCGCCTGTACACAGAGTGAGAGACACTGAACTACACCCCTGTACAGAGCGTGAGAGCCATAGAACTACAAACCCTACACACAGACATGAGACAAACTGAATTACACCCCCTGTACCCACTGAGTGAGAAACACAGAACTACTGACACTGTACACAGAAAGTGAGACACTCAACTACACCCCCTGTACACAGAGAGTGAGAGACACAGAACTACACCCCTATACCGAGAGTGAGAGACACTGAACTATCCCCCTGTACACAGAGAGTGAGAGACAAAGAACTACACCCCTATACCGAGAGTGAGAGACACTGAACTACGCCACTGTACACAGAGAGTGAGAGACAAAGAACTACAACCCTGTTCGGAGAGAGAGAGACACAGAACTACACCCCCTGTAGAAAAAGTGAGAGTCACTGAACTAGAGCCCCTGTACACAGTAAGTGAGAGACACTGAACTACACCCCCTGTACACAGAAAGTGAGACACACTCAACTGCGCCTCTGTACAGAGTGAGAGACACAGAACTACACACCTGTACACAGAGTGAGACACACAGAACTACACCCCTGTACTGAGAGTGAAAGACACTGAACTATCCCCCTGTATCGAGAGTGAGAGACACTGAACTGACACCCTGTACACAGAAAGTGAGACACACAGAACTACACCCCTGTACAGTGAGAGCCAAAGAACTACACCCCTACACACAGACATGAGAGACACTGAACTACACCCCATGTACACAGAGAGTGAGATACACTGAACTACAATCCCTGTACACAGAGTGAGTCACTCAGAACTACACTCCCTGTACCCACAGAAGAGAGAGAGACAGAACTACACCCCTTGTACATAGAAGAGAGAAACACAGAACTATACCCACTGTAGAGAAAGAGACAAACAGAATTACACCCCTGTACACAGAGTGAGAGACACTGAACTACACCCCCTGTACCCACAGAGTGAGACACACAGAACTACCCCCTGTACCGAGAGTGAGAGACACTGAACTACACCCCTGTACCCACAGAGTGAGAGACGCAGAACTACACCCCCTGCACATAGAAGAGAGAAACACAGAACTACACCCACTGTAGAGTGAGAGACAAACAGAATTACACCCCTGTACACAGAGAGTGAGAGACACAGAACTACGACACTGTACACAGAGAGTGAGAGACACAGAACTACGACCCTGTACAGAGAGTGAGAGACACAGAACTACGACCCTGTACACAGAGAGTGAGACACTGAACTACACCCCCAGTACACAGGAGTGAGAGACACAGAACTACACACCCTGTACACAGAAAGTGAGACACTCAACTACACCCACTGTACACAAAGAGTGAGTGACACAGAATCACAACCCTGTACACAGAGAGTGAGTGACACAGAATCACAATCCTGTACACAGAGTGAGACACTGAACTACACCCCCTGTACACAGAAAGTGGGACACTGAACTACACCCCCTGTACACAGGAGTGAGAGACACTGAACTACACGCCGTGTACCCACAGAGTGAGAGAAACAGAACTACACCCCTGGAGAGAGAGACACACACAGAACTACACACCTGTACAGAGAATGACAGGCACAGAACTACACCCCTGTAGAGAGAGTGAGAGATTCAGAACTACAGCCCTTGTAGAGAGAGTGAGAGACACAGAACTACACCCCCTGTAGAGAGTGTGGGAGACACAGAACTACACCGCCAGTACACAGAGAGTGAGAGACACAGAACTACACCCCTGTGCACAGACAGTGAGAGGCACGGAACTACAACCCCTGTACACAGAGAGTGAGTCACTCAGAACTACACCCCCTGTACCCACAGAAGAGAGAGGCACAGAACTGCACCCCCTGTAGAGAAAGATAGACACAGAACTACACACCTGTACACAGAGAATGAGAGACACAGAACGACACCGCCAGTACAGAAAGTGAGAGACACAGAGCTACTCCGCCTGTACACAGAGTGAGAGACACTGAACTCCACCGCTGTACACAGAAAGTGAGATACACTGAACTACACGCCGTGCACCCACAGAGTGAGAGACACAGAACTAAACCCCTGTAGACAGAGACACACACAGAACTACATACCTGTACAGAGAATGAGAGACACAGAACTACACCCCTGTAGAGAGAGTGAGAGATTCAGAGCTACAGCCCTTGTAGAGAGGGTGAGAAGCACAAAACTACACCCCCTGTGCACAGACCGTGAGAGGCACAGAACTACACCCCTGTACAGAGAATGAGACACACTGAACTACACACCCTATAGAGAGAGAGAGAGAGAGAGAGACACTGAACTGCACCCCCTGTACAGAGAGAGTGAGACACACAGAACTAGACCCCTGTACCGAGAGTGAGAGACACTGAACTACCCCCCTGTACCGAGAGTGAGAGACACAGAACTACACACCCTGTACCCAGAGTGAGAGACACAGAACTACACCCCCTGCACCCACAGAGTGAGAGACACAGAACTACACCCCTGTAGAGAGAGTGAGAGACACTGAATTACAGCCCCTGTACAGAGAGTGAGAGACACAGAACTACACCCACTACACACAGACATGAGAGACACCGAACTACACACCGTGTACACAGAAAGTGAGACACTCAACTACACCCACTGTACACAGAGTGAGTGACACAGAACTCCATCCCCTGTACACAGAGAGTGAGTGACACAGAACTACACACCCTGTACCCACAGAGAGTGAGACACTGAAGTACAAACAGAATTACACACCTGTACTCAGAGACTGAGAGACACAGAACCACAACCCTGTACACAGAGAGTGAGACACTAAACTACACCCCCTGTACACAGAAAGTGGGACACTGAACTACACCCCCTGTACACAGGAGTGAGAGACACTGAACTACACGCCGTGTACCCACAGAGTGAGAGAAACAGAACTACACCCCTGTAGAGAGAGTGAGAGATTCAGAACTACAGCCCTTGTAGAGAGAGTGAGAGACACAGAACTACACCCCCTGTAGAGAGTGTGGGAGACACAGAACTACACCGCCAGTACACAGAGAGTGAGAGACACAGAACTACACCCCTGTGCACAGACAGTGAGAGGCACAGAACTACACCCCTGTAGAGAGAGTGAGAGATTCAGAACTACAGCCCTTGTAGAGAGAGTGAGAGACACAGAACTACACCCCCTGTAGAGAGTGTGGGAGACACAGAACTACACCGCCAGTACACAGAGAGTGAGAGACACAGAACTACACCCCTGTGCACAGACAGTGAGAGGCACGGAACTACAACCCCTGTACACAGAGAGTGAGTCACTCCGAACTACACCCCCTGTACCCACAGAAGAGAGAGGCACAGAACTGCACCCCCTGTAGAGAAAGATAGACACAGAACTACACACCTGTACACAGAGAATGAGAGACACAGAACGACACCGCCAGTACAGAAAGTGAGAGACACAGAGCTACTCCGCCTGTACACAGAGTGAGAGACACTGAACTCCACCGCTGTACACAGAAAGTGAGATACACTGAACTACACGCCGTGCACCCACAGAGTGAGAGACACAGAACTAAACCCCTGTAGACAGAGACACACACAGAACTACATACCTGTACAGAGAATGAGAGACACAGAACTACACCCCTGTAGAGAGAGTGAGAGATTCAGAGCTACAGCCCTTGTAGAGAGGGTGAGAAGCACAAAACTACACCCCCTGTGCACAGACCGTGAGAGGCACAGAACTACACCCCTGTACAGAGAATGAGACACACTGAACTACACACCCTATAGAGAGAGAGAGAGAGAGAGAGACACTGAACTGCACCCCCTGTACAGAGAGAGTGAGACACACAGAACTAGACCCCTGTACCGAGAGTGAGAGACACTGAACTACCCCCCTGTACCGAGAGTGAGAGACACAGAACTACACACCCTGTACCCAGAGTGAGAGACACAGAACTACACCCCCTGCACCCACAGAGTGAGAGACACAGAACTACACCCCTGTAGAGAGAGTGAGAGACACTGAATTACAGCCCCTGTACAGAGAGTGAGAGACACAGAACTACACCCACTACACACAGACATGAGAGACACCGAACTACACACCGTGTACACAGAAAGTGAGACACTCAACTACACCCACTGTACACAGAGTGAGTGACACAGAACTCCATCCCCTGTACACAGAGAGTGAGTGACACAGAACTACACACCCTGTACCCACAGAGAGTGAGACACTGAAGTACAAACAGAATTACACACCTGTACTCAGAGACTGAGAGACACAGAACCACAACCCTGTACACAGAGAGTGAGACACTAAACTACACCCCCTGTACACAGAAAGTGGGACACTGAACTACACCCCCTGTACACAGGAGTGAGAGACACTGAACTACACGCCGTGTACCCACAGAGTGAGAGAAACAGAACTACACCCCTGTGGAGAGAGACACACACAGAACTACACACCTGTACAGAGAATGAGAGACACAGAACTATACCCCTGTAGAGAGAGTGAGAGATTCAGAACTACAGCCCTTGTAGAGAGAGTGAGAGACACAGAACCAAACCCCCTGTAGAGAGCGTGGGAGACAGAGAACTACACCGCAAGTACACAGAGAGTGAGAGACACAGAACTACACCCCTGAGCACAGACAGTGAGAGGCACAGAACTACACCCCTGTAGCCATTGAGTGAGAGGCACAGACTACACACCCTGTACACGGAAAGTGAAACAAACAACTCCACCCCCTGTACACAGAGAGTGAGAGACACTGAACTACACCCCGGGTACCCACAGAGTGAGACACACAGAACTACACCCCCTGTACCGAGAGTGAGAGACACAGAACTATACCCCTGTACACAGAAGAGAAAAACACAGAACTACACCCCTGTACACAGAGAGTGAGAGACACAGAACTATGACCCTGTACACAGAGAGTGAGAGACACAGAACTATGACCCTGTACACAGAGAGTGAGAGACACAGAACTATGACCCTGTACACAGAGAGTGAGACACTGAACTACACCCACTGTACACAGGAGTGAGACACACAGAACTACACCCCTGTACCGAGAGTGAGAGGCACAGAACTATCCCCCTGTACCGACAGTGAGAGGAACATAACTATCCCCCTGTACCGAGAGTGAGAGACACTGAACTACACACCCTGTACCCACAGAGTGAGAGACACAAAACTGCACTCCTGTAGAGAGAGTGAGAGACACTGAATTACAGCCCCTGTACACAGAAAGTGAGAGACACTCAACTACGCCCCTGCACAGAGAATGAGAGACACAGAACTACACTCCCTGTGGAGAGAGACACACAGAACTACACACCTGTACACAGAGAGTGAGAGACACAGAACTACACACCTGTACCGAGAGTGAGAGACACATAACTACGCCTGCTGTTGAGAGAGTGAGACACACTGAACTACACACCCTGTACACAGAAAGTGAGAGATACTGAACTACACCCCCTGTACCCACAGAGTGAGACACACAGAACTACACCCCCTGTACATAGAAGAGAGAAACACAGAACTACACCCACTGTAGAGAGAGAGACAAACAGAATTACACCCCTGTACACAGAGAGTGAGAGACCCTGAACTACACCCCCTGTACCCACAGAGTGAGAGACACAGAACTATGCCCCTGTATACAGAGAGTGAGAGACACATAACTACGCCCCCTACACAGACAGTGAGAGACACTGAATTACACCCCATGTACCCACAGAGTGAGAGACACAGAACTCCGCCCCTGTAGAGAGAGAGACACTGAACTACTCCCCCTGTACAGAGAGTGAGAGACACAGAACTACACCGCTGTGCAGAGAGAGACACTGAACTATCCTACTGTACCGAGAGTGAGAGACACTGAACTATCCCCCTGTACACAGAGAGTGAGAGACACTGAACTATCCCCTTGTACCGAGAGTGAGAGACACTGAACTATCCCCCTGTACCGAGAGTGAGAGACACTGAACTATCCCACTGTACCGAGAGTGAGAGACACTGAACTATCCCCTGTACTGAGAGAGACAGACACAGAACTACACCCCCTGTACACATAGAGTGAGAGACACTGAACTACAGCCCCTGTACACAGAGAGTGAGAGACACTCAACTACACACCTGTACACAAAGAGTGAGAGACACTCAACTACACCCCCTGTACACAGAGAGTGAGAGACACAGAACTACACCTCTGTACCAAGAGTGAGAGACACAGAACTATCACCCTGTATACAGAGAGTGAGAGACACATAACTACGTCCCCTACACACAGACAGTGAGAGACACTAAACTACACTCCCTGTACCCACAGAGCGAGAGGCACAGAACTCCGCCCCTGTACAGAGAGTTAGAGACACTGAACTACACCCCCTGTAGAGAGATTGAGAGACACTGAACTACACCCCCTGTACAGAGAGTGAGAGACACTGAACTACACTCCGTGGAAAGAGTGAGAGACACTGAACTACACCCCCTGTACAGAACGTGAGAGACACAGAACTACAGCCCCTGTGGAGAGAGTGAGAGACAAAGAACTACACCCCCTGTACACAGAGAGTGAGAGACACAGAACTACACCCCCTGTACAGAGAGTGAGAGACATAGAACTACACCCCCTGTTCAGAGAGAGTGAGAGACACAGAACTACACCCCCTGTACACAGAGAGTGAGACACACAGAACTACACCCCCTGTACAGAGAGTGAGAGACACAGAACTACACCCCCTGTAAAGAGAGTGAGAGACACAGAACTACACCCCCTGTAAAGAGAGTGAGAGACACAGAACTACACCCCCTGTAAAGAGAGTGAGAGAGACAGGTGAGAGACACAGAGGGGGATGGACACAGAACTACCCTCCCCTGTACACAGAGGGAAGAATTTTCCCCCCATTGGGGGGGAATTGCAGGAGTGGGTGCGTGCAGACGCACTGCCGATTGGTGCCCCCAATTGGGGGCGTGCCGCCATTTTAAGTGGGCGGGCCAATTAACATCTGCTAGGAAGCACTGTGCGTTCCTTGTGCAGGCAGTGGGGGGGGATTCCCTCAGCCGGGAGTGTGCTCTTTCACACATGCGCATGAAAGAGTGCACTCATCTCCCTGAGGCTAAGTGCTGCCTCAAGGAGATTGGCTTCAACTGTAAAAATGGTCAAGGTACAAAATCAAAATTTCCCTAACACTGTCACAGGAGTTGGGACATGTCCATTACTTTAAATCAAATATTTATTAAATTTTTAAAAACCCTCATGGAAAGGATGAGGTTTCATGCTTCTTCTGTAGCCTGCCAGGGCTCCCAGCCTGCCTGCTAGCCCCAAGGTTGGACGGGCAGGTCCATTAAGGAGGTGATTCGGCTGCACCCCCGCCAACCTGGAAATGGAAATGACGCGGGGTGAGGTCGGGCGTTCCACCCAACGTCATCCCGCATCATTTTACACATCGGTGAGCGGGCCCTGCCACCCCGCTCGCCGACCTAAAGATCCTGGCCAGAGAGTGGCAAACACTGAACTACCCCACCCTATAAACATTTCAGACGGCCGCGCGTCTGAGTTTTCAAGCCGAACTTGTGGATTCACACGCTGTCTGAAAGAGTTGGCATTATGAAGAGGTGGATCGGTGCTTAGGGTAGAGGGTGACCATTAGCTGAGTGAAGCAGTCCCAATGCTGGGATATACACAGGGAGCAGATTGCCCTGTCCACTTACCCTGAGACACACTACATACAACGCTCTAACAATATCCCGTTTGGTCTTAAGTTGGTGTGTTGCCTGGAGCTTCTCCTCGAACAGTTCCGACTCTTCGTGCTCAGTAGCGAAACTCCTGACTGTTCTTATCCCTGAAACGATCTCTCCGGCCAGTTGGTTTGACTTAGCGATGGAATCCTGCACCTCTTGGACCAGCGTCTGCCCCCAGAACAAAACACAACGTTCAGACCCAATACAACTCTTGGGGACCCTGACGTATCACTGGCTGTGTGATAGAGGATGAATTTCAACATAAGTATAAGGTGTTAACATTTTAGCAGGGATCTGGAACTACCACTTACAACGTTGCAATGCACATTAATAAAGCCATAAGGAACAAAAAGCAAACCAAGCAGTGGGTTCATTTCTACAGGGATGAATTGAAAAGGGGTTTTGTTAAATTTGAACTTAAACCTTAATTATATCACACTTGGAATACTGTGCGCATTTGTGGTGTCCCTATGATAAGAGGAGGGTATTGAGGCACTGGAGAAGGTGTAAAAGAAGCGATCAATTAGATTTTTAGCAAGACCAAGAGGTTACACCTTAGGATAGACCGAGCAGGCTGGGGTACTTTACACTAGAAAGAAACAACAGTGGGATGAGCAAATAGGGTCTTTAAGATTCTGAAAGTATGTGAGAGAGTAGACATAGAGGTGTTCACATCAGAGTCTAAAACTAGAGGTCATAAATATGAGATAGTCACTAATCTAACTTCACTGGGTAAGTGGTCAGAGTGAAGAACTTGCCAGCACAAGTAGCTGTTTAAATGAAAAACATGGATAGATTTCAGGGGAAGTTGATAACACATAAGGGAGAAAGCAATAGCTGTATTACATTGATAGGCTTAAAAGATTTAGGGAGAGAAGAGTTTGTATGGAGCACAAACACCAACATAGACCAGTTGGACTGAACGACCTGTTTCTGTGATATACATTCTATCTAAGTATTGATAAAGAATTGTAGTGGATGCTGTGTATATGGATATGGAGTATTGTAAAGAATGATGTCCCTCAGGGTCAGTGCTGGGACAACTGGTGCATCGCATTCTGGACTTGGGTACAGAGGGGGTTATCATTTCAAAATATACAGTCATACAAATAGCATGTGGTTGCTGCAGGGAACTACCAGTGACTTCTCACACACACAGAGACACACACTGACACACACACACACACTCACAAACACAGAGACATATACACACAGTCATAGATATCAGTACATAGATATCAGATGATATTTGATAGGGTGAAATGTGAAGCGATATCTTTTGGGGGAATAAATGAAGAGATTAAATATATACTCTATGGTAAAAATTGTAAAGGAACTTAGTAACTGGGTTCCACATACACCAATCTTTAAAAGTGGAGTCAAATTGACAGAGGCACAAAGAAACTATCTGGAACAACTGCAACCTGTTGTATTGCTGGATGTGTACCTACCATGTGATACTTATTATAGAGCTTCTGAATGATTATGGTGAGGGGAGACTCTATAAACATTAGCAAGGTGAGTTGCCACGAGAGGAAGAACATGAAGAAAAGGATCCCGACTGTCTTCACCAAACTACGCAGTAAGATATTCACATTGGCTGCGATGGAACGACTCATGAGTGTGGTGTCAGTGGAGAGGCGCGAGGTGATGTTACCTGTCGGATAAAACACAATACACATACAGGCAATCGTGTGTGTGTTACGATATTGACAGTAATAGTAATACAACAGCTATACAAGAATGTTACTAACCATAATATTACAGACTATTCGTTATGAACAGTCATATTACAGTGCGTTCATTATGAACAGCAATATTAGTGTATTCATTACGAACAATAATATTATAGTATGTTCATGATAAACAGTAAGATTACATTGTAACCATTATGAACAGTAATATTAGTGTGTTCATCACAAACAATAATGGTACAGTGTATTCATTACAAACAGTAATATTAGTGTGCATTTTGTTATGCTAAGCTGCTCAAATCCAAAGGGAAACTTGAAACAACTGCCGCAACTGTTTTGTAATTTGTATATTTATTCCGAGATGTGTGCCTTGAATTCAATAGAAATAAGACTACCGAGTCTTATTGCTTTTTTCCCCACAAAACTAAATTAAACATTTATTGATAAAAGAAATGATTTTAAGCACATACATAGGTCAACAAATTAATATTATGATAACTCCCAGCTCCCCTGATTAACCTAACTCCCAGTTACACCGCCATCAAGGCAACAGCAAAAACAAAGAGATTTTAACAGACCCAAGCAAGACGATACCCTGAACAGTCAAATTCAAAGTGAGTTTTCTTAACTTCAGTTCTTGCAGACAGCAATTTGGGCAAGAGGCTGGAAGCTTTTCACACTTGTTAGATCTTAGAATGCCCCCTTACACACAGCCTTCTCTCCTTTATACATATTTTCCCCTTTGAATGCAAATTCCCATTGTTTCACAACGTCTTTGGACTTTACCTCTCTAATAATAAAAATCAATCACAATACTAATTTTACCAGTGATCTTTGGGAAAAATATACACACTGGGCTGGATTTTACCATCGGCGAGTGGGGGGGGGGGGGGGGGGGAGGGGGGGCCCGCTCGCCAACTCATAAAATGATGTGTGGTGACATCGGGTGGAACTCACGACGTCACCGCACCCCATTTACATTTTCAGGAAGGCGGGAGCACAGGAAAATCAGCTGCACGCCCGCTGACCTGTCAATGGCCAATTGAGGCCATTGACAGAGTAATTAAAGTAATTCGTGGACCTGCCCATCCAACCTTAAGGTTGGCAGGCAGGCCGGGAGCCCTGGCACGAACTAGAAAAAACATGAAACCTCATCCATGGGCGGGATGAGGTTTCATGTAGGGTTTAAAAATTTTAATAAAGTTTTTTTGGGAAATCATGAACATGTCCCAACCCATTGTCACATGAGGGGGCATGTTAGAGAAATTTTATTTTTTTATTTTTAGCTTTTTCACATTTAGAGCCGATATCCCTGAAGCTGCACTTAGCCTCAGGGAGATGAGTGCGTTCTTTCGTGCACATGCGCAAAAGAGCGCACTCTCGATTTTAGGAATCCCCCCCCCCACCCAGACTGCACAGGGAGCGTACAGTGCTTCCCTACGGACATCACATTGGGTGGGCTTTAATTGGTCCGCCCACAAAAAATGGCGCCGCACCTCCGATTGGGAGCACCAGTCGGAAGCGCGCCCGCATGCGCTCGCCCATCAACTTCCCCCCTCTTACGGGGGGAAAATTCAGCCCACTGCTTCTTAACTTCTTCTGGCTAGATGTAACATTTTAACCCCTCTTTTGAATTAAAGCTAACCTTGTTTATTTTAAAATGCAAATGCTCCCTTTACACCTCACATTCCAAAACTTCACCCATGTTTACCTACTTAGCATTTCAAATCTAGCTTCTCTTCTTACAGCAAAGCCTTCAGACCAGCTGTCTATAATTCAATTAAGTCACACACACACACCCACAGACCCCACTATTACTCTACTTCACGAGAAATTCCAATAACATTGTGAAAATTATCTTCCTGACATCATAACAAACAGTAATATTACAGTGTGTTGATTACAAGTGCACTAATAGCCACCACCCAAGGTAACGTTAGAACATGTCTCTTACTAACAGGAATGTTTCTAACAGCACGGGGATTTCATTCTGAACAGCTGCATGAATATATAAGAGCTGTTTTCGTCCTTACCAGTCCGAGTTGCCTCAAAGAAGCCAATTTCCTGCTGTACCAGGGAAGAGAAGAGCTGATTTCGAACCCGTTTGTTGAGCCTGTACATGGTGAACATGAAGAGCCCTCCCCGGAGACCTGCTGAAATGGAGCTGGAAGAACAGTTCCTTCAGTCAGAAAGGCTGCATAGGAGATCCTGTGCTAGACCCTGAGACTCACACAGCTCTGGCCTGAGTTGATCTTTATCACTGTCAGCATCTTCTGATAGTGACAGTCTAAGCAGCTCACCACTCTAGAACAGGGTGACCATGAGCTCACCTGAAACCCACCAAACTTCCCCACTACCTTAACCCTGACCACCTACCCTCTACCATACACCAATCGTCAAGATGGACACCATCCCAAACTCACCCTGCCACCACCCCCCAAACTCACCCTGCCACTCCCCTCACACTCACCCTGCCACTCCCCCAAACTCACCCTGGCACTCCCCCAAACTAACCCTGCCACCCCTTCCAAACTAACCCTGCCACTCCCCCACACTCACCCTGCCACCCCTCCCAAACTAACCCTGCCACTCCCCCACACTCACCCTGCCACCCCCCCAAAACTAACCCTGCCACCTCCCCCACACTCACCCTGCCACCCCCCAACTCACCCTGCCACCCTCCCTACACACCCTGCCACCCTCCCCACACTCACCCTGCCACCTCCCAACTCATCCTGCCACCCCCCCAAGTCACCTGCCACCCCCCCAAGTCATCCAGCCACCCCCCCAAACTCACCCTGCCACCCCCCCAAGTCACCTGCCACCCACCAAACACACCCTGCCACCCTCCCCACACTCACCTTGCCACCCCTCCCTACACTCACCCTGCCACCCCTCCCTACACTCACCCTGCCACCCCTCCCTACACTCACCCTGCCACCTCCCAATCATCCTGCCACCCCCCCAAACTCACGTTGCCAACCCCCAAACTCACCATGCCACCCCCCCCAAACTCACCCTGCCACCCCCCGACTCATTCTGTCACCTCCCCAAACTCACCCTGACGCCCCCCAAACTCACCCTGTCACCCCTCCCACTCACCCTGCCACCCCCCCCACTCATCCTGCCACCCCCCCCAAACTCACCATGACGCCCCCCAAACTCACACTGCCGCCCCCCCCAAACTCACCCTGCCACCCCCCAAACTCACCCTGTCACCCCCCCAAACTCACCCTGCCACCCCCTACTCACCCTGCCACCCCCCCAAACTCACCCTGCCACCCCCCCACTCACCCTGCCACCCCCCACTCACCCTGCCACCCCCCCCAAACTCACACTGCCACCCTCCCCACTCACCCTGCCACACCCCCAAACTCACCTGCCACCCCCCCAAACTCACCCTGCCACCCCCCCCAAACTCACACTGCCACCCCCCCAAACTCACACTGCCACCCCCCCAAACTCACACTGCCACCCCCCAAACTCACCCTGCCACCCCCCACACTCACCCTGCCACCCCCCACACTCACACTGCCACCCCCCACACTCACACTGCCACCCCCCCAAACTCACCCTGCCACCCCCCACACTCACACTTCCACCCCCCAAACTCACCCTGCCACCCCCCCACACTCACCCTGCCACCCCCCCACACTCACCTTGCCACCCCCCAAACTCACCATGCCACCCCCCCCAACATTCACCCTGCCACCCCCCAAACTCACCCTGCTACCTCCCCCCGACCACACCATAACCCCATTCCAACTACAACATAAACCCACCCCACTCCCCCACATGAATACCTCCCCCAACCTGCCCTCCACAAGCCACCTTTACCCCGTGAGAATCAATTGCATCCAATCATCACACCCACCCCACTCCGCTCCAACACTCCTCCTCCTCCACCACCCTCCCCTGATCCCGACCTCTGATAGAGGGGGACACTCTCTCCACAGGAACACACACCCGGTGGGGGCGGGGGGGGGCGGGGACTGAGGGGCAGGATTCTCAGGAATGGACAGTTATTGTCTTCAATAATTCTCACCCTCCCATGGACGTCATAAACATGAAGAAAATGGCGATGAGGAAGGCTCGATGGTCATAGCGAGAGCTCAGCAAATCAATCACTTTCCCCGTGTAATAGGGAATAAACATCTCCCCTGCAATCAAACACAGAGATGTTATGTCAAAACCAGCAGGGTTGGGGGGGGGGGGGGGGTTGCGCACAGAGGTAGGGGGTTGAGGGAGGTGAAAGGGAAAAGGGTAAGTGAGTGAAATGGGAAAAGAGGGAAGGTAAATGGGAGGTAAAGAAGGAGGTATTTAGGGGAAAGAGAGATTCTGAAAGAGGGAGTGACAAATGGCGAAAAAAGGAAGAAGGAAAGGAGGAATCCATCATTACTCCACCTCTGGAAACCCTCACTCTCCCTTCACTCCAGATTCCCCCTCACACCCCACTCATTTCAGATTCTTCCTCACTACCTCTCCCCTCTGGATCTCCCCCTCACTCACCCATTCGTTCCAAATTCCCCACACTTCCCTTTACTCCGGTCCCCTCATTCCGGATGCATATCATTCCCCCTTCAATCTGGATCCCCACTCTTCTCCATCATTCAGGATCCCCCTCTCACTCCCCCTTCATTGTGGATAACCCTTTACTCCTGGATCCCCCTTAACTCCAGCTCCCTCTTCATTCCGGATCCCCAATCTCTGCTCCATCACTCTGGATTCCATCTCTCCGGATCCCCATCACTCCTACTTCACACCGGATCCTCCTTCACTCCCCTTCACTCCAGATCCCCCTTCATTCTGGATCCCCTTTCACACCCTGTTCACCCCGGTTCCCCTTTCATTCTGGTTTCCCCCCTCACTCCAGATCCCCCTTCACTCTGGACTCGCTGTCACTCGCACTTCACTCTGGATCCACACCACCCACCCCCCCCCCACCTCCTGCTACACCACTTCACTATGGAATCCCCATACTCCAGATCCCTCTCACTCTGTCTCCACTTCAGAATCCCCCTTCACCGGCTTCCGCCTCACACCCTTTTCACTCTGGATTTCCCCTAGCACCAGATCCCCACTCACCATAGATGCCCGTTCAATCCCTCTTCAAGCCGGATCTCCCTTTCACTCCGGATTCCCCTCACTCCTCCTTCACTCTAGAATCCCCCCCACTCCAGATCTCCCCTCACTCCCTCTTCATTCTGGATCCTCTCACTCCCTCTTCATCCTGGGTATCCCTTCACTCTCTTCACTCCGGATCCCCCCTCATTCTCCCTTTACTCCACAGTCTCCCTCACTCCAGATCTCCCCTCACTCCCTCTTCACTTCGGTTTCTCCCTGACTGACGATTCCCCTTCACTCTCCCTCTTCATTTCAGACCTCCCTCCCTCCACTCTGAATCCATCCTTACCCACCCCCCCTTCATTCCGGAAACCCCCTGACTCCAGGTCTCCCCTCATTCTCTCCACTCCGGACCCATCCAATCCCTCTTCAGTCCAGATCCCCCTTCCCTCCAGATCTCCCCTTAATCCCTCTTCACTCTGGAAGCCCCCTCACCCCCCCTTCGCTCCAGAATTCCCCTCACACCGGATCTCCCCTCACTCCCTCTACACTCCAGGTCCCTCCTCACTCCAGGTTCCCCCTACTCCATCTTCACCCCAGATTCCCCTCACTCCGGATCCCCTCTCACTCCACCTTTGCTCCTGAATCTCCCTCACTCTAGACATTCCTCACTCCCTCTTCACTCCGGACTCCCTCTCACTCCCTCTTCACTCCAGACCCCCTCACTCCAGATTCACTCACTCCCCCTTCATTCTGGATGTCCCCTCACTTCAGATTCCCCTCACTCACACTTAAATCTGTATCCCCACTTCACTCTGCATCCCCCCCTCACACCCTCTTCACTCTGGTTCACTCCTCACTCCCTCTTCACTCCATCTTCACTCCGGAACCCCCATCACCCTCTCTTCACTCCGGAACCGCCCTCACCCCCTCTTCACTCCGGAACCCCCTCACCCCCTCTTCATTGCGGATACCCTCTCACCCCCTCTTCACTCCAGATCCCCCTCTCCATTCCGGATTCCCCTCACTCCCTCTCTACTCCGGATCCCCCTCACTCCCTCTCCACTCCGGATCCCCCTCTTCACTCCGGAACCCCCCTCACCCCCTCTTCACTCTGGAACCCCCCTCATCCCCTCTTCACTCCGGATGCACCCTCACCCCCTCTTCACTCCAGAATCCCTCTCACCCCCTCTTCACTCCAGAATCCCTCTCACCCCCTCTTCACTCCGGAAACCCCTCACCCCCCTCTTCACTCTGGATCCCCCTCACTCCCTCTTCATTCCAGATCCCCACTCAGCCCCTCTTCCCTCCAGAATCCCCCTCACTCTCTCTTCACTCCGGAACCCCTCTCACCCCCCTCTTCACTCCGGATCCCCCCTCACCCCCTCTTCACTCCAGAATCCCTCTCACCCCCTCTTCACTCCAGAATCCCTCCTCACCGCCTCTTGACTCCGGAACCCTTCACTCCCTCTTCACTCCGGATTCCCTCTTCACTCCGAATCCGCCCTCACTCCCTCTTCACTCCGGATACCCCCCTTGACTACGGTTGCCCCCAACCCCTCTTCACTCTGGATCCGCCCTCACTCTCTCTTCACTCCTGATCCCCCCTCACTCTCTCTTCACTCCGGATCCACCCTCACTCTCTTCACTCCGGATCCCCCTTCACCTCCTCTTCACTCCGGATCCGCCCTCACTCCCTCTTCATTCCTGATCCCCCTCATTCTCTCTTCACTCCGGATCCCCCTTCACCGCCTCTTCAGTCCAGATCCTCCCTCACTCCCTCTTCACTCCGGATCCGCCCTCACTCCCTCTTGACACCGGATCCGCCGTCACTCCCTCTTCACTCTCGATCCCCCCTCACTCCCTCTTCACTTCGGATCTGCCCTCACCCCCTCTTCACTCCGGAATCCACCTCACTCTCTCTTCACTCCGGAACCCCGCTCACCACCTCTTCACTCCGGAACCCCTCTCACCCCCTCTTCACTCCGGAATCCCCCTCACTCCCTCTTCACTCCGGAACCCCCCCTTACACACTCTTGACTCCGGAACACCTCACCCCCCTCTTCACTCCAGATCTCCTCTCATCCCCTCTTCACTCCAGAAGCCCCCTCACCCCCTCTTCACTCCGGGTCCCCCCTCTTGACTCCGGAACCTTCACTCCCTCTTCACTCCGGATCCCCCCTCACCTCCTCTTCACTCCGCATCTGACCTCACTCCATCTTCACTCCGGATCCGCCCTCAACACCTCCTTACTCCGGATCCGCCCTCACCCCATCTTCAATCCGGATCCGCCCACACTCCCTCTTCAGTCCGGATCCACCCTCACTCCCTCTTCACTCCGGATCTGCCCTCACTCGCTCTTCACTCCGGATCCGTCCTCACTGCCTCTTCACTCCGGATCCCCCCTCACTCTCCCCTAAATCCGGATCCCGCCTCATTCCCTCTTCACTCCGGATCCACCCTCACCCTCACTTCACTCCGGATCCGCCCTCACCACCTCTTCACTGCGGATCCGCCCTCATCTCCTCTTCATTCCGGATCCACCCTCACCCCCTCTTCACTCGGGATCCGCCCTCACTCCCTCTTCACTCCGGATCCGCCCTCACTCCCTCTTCACTCCAGATCTGCCCTCACTCCCTCTTCACTCCAGATCCGCCTTCACGCCCTCTTCACTCTGGATCCGCCCTCACCCCCTGTTCATTCCAGATCCACCCTCACCCCCTCTTCACTCCGGATCCGCCCTCACTCCCTCTTCACTCCAGATCCGCCCTCACTCCCTCTTCACTCCAGATCCGCCCTCACGCCCTCTTCACTCCGGATCCGCCCTCACCCCCTCTTCACTCCGGATCCGCCCTCACTCCCTCTTCATTCCAGATTCGCCCTCACTCCCTCTTCACTCTGGATCCGCCCTCACTCACTCTTCACTCCAATCTGCCCTGACTCCCTCTTCACCGGCTCCGCCCTCACCCCCTCTTCACTCCGGATCCGCCCTCACTCCCTCTTCACTCCGGATCCACCCTCACCCTTTCCTCACTCCGGATCCGCCCTCACTCCCTCTTCACTCCGGAACCCCCTCTCTCCCTCTTCACTCAGGAACCCTCTTACTCCCTCTTCACTCCGGATCCGCGCTCACTCCCTCTTCACTCCGGAACCCCCTCACTTCCTCTTCACTCCGGATCCGCCCTCACTCCCTCTACACTCCGGATCCCAACTCACTTCCTCTTCACTCCGGATCGCCCCTCACTCCCTCTTCACTCAGGATCCCCGCTCACCCCCTCTTCACTCAGGATCCCCCCTCACCCCCTCTTCACTCCAGATCCCCTTTCACCCCCTCTTCACTCCAGAAACCCCCTCACCCCCTCTTCACTCCGGATCCCCTCTCACTGCCTCTTCACTCCAGAATCCGCCTCACCACATCTTCACTCCGGATCCCCCTTCACCCCCTCTTCAGTACGGATATTCCCTCACCCCCTCTTCACTCCAGAATCCCCCTCACCCCCTCTTCACTCTGGATCCCCCTCATTCCCTCTTCATTCCAGATCCCCACTCAGCCCCTCTTCCCTCCAGAATCCCCCTCACTCTCTCTTCACTCCGGAACCCCTCTCACCCCCCTCTTCACTCCGGATACCCCCTCATCCCCTCTTCACTCCAGAATCCCTCTCACCCCCTCTTCACTCCAGAATCCCTCCTCACCACCTCTTGACTCCGGAACCCTTCACTCCCTCTTCACTCCAGATCCCCTCTCATTCCCTCTTCACTCCGAATCCGCCCTCACTCCCTCTTCACTCCGGATACCCCCCCCCCCCACCTTCACTACGGTTGCCCCCAACCCCTCTTCACTCTGGATCCGCCCTCACTCTCTCTTCACTCCTGATCCCCCCTCACTCTCTCTTCACTCCGGATCCCCCTTCACCTCCTCTTCACTCCGGATCCGCCCTCACTCCCTCTTCACTCCGGATCCGCCCTCACTCACTCTTGACACTGGATCCGCCGTCACTCCCTCTTCACTCCAGATCCCCCCTCACTCCCTCTTCACTTCGGATCTGCCCTCACCCCCTCTTCACTCCGGATCCCCACTCAGCTCCTCTTAACTCCAGAATGCACCTCACACTCTTCACTCCGGATCCCCCTTCACCCCTTCTTCACTCCAGAGCTGTCCTCACTCCCTCTTCATTCCACAGCCCCCCTCACTCCCTCTTCACTCCGGAGCCCCCCTCACTCCCTCTTCACTCCGGATCCCCATCACTCCCTCTTCACTCCGGATCCCCCCTCACCCCCTCTTCACTCCGGAATCTGCCTCACTCTCTCTTCACTCCGGAACCCCTCTCACCCCCTCTTCACTCCGGAATCCTCCTAACTCTCTCTTCACTCCGGAACCCCTCTCACCTCCTCTTCACTCTGGAACCCCTCTCACCCCCTCTTCACTCCAGAATCCCCCTCACTCACTCTTCACTCCGGAACCCCCATTACCCACTCTTGACTCCGGAACAACTCACCCCCTCTTCACTCCAGATCCCCTCTCATCCCCTCTTCACTCCAGAAGCCCCCTCAACCCCCTTCACTCCGGATCCCCCCTCTTGACTCCGGAACACCTCACTCCCTCTTCACTCCGGACCCCCCCTCATCTCCTCTTCACTCCGGATCCGACCTCACTCAATCTTCACTTCGGATTCGCCCTCAACACCTCTTCACTCCAGATCCGCCCTCACCCCATCTTCAATCCGGATGCGCCCTCACTCCCTCTTCACTCCGGATCCCCCCTCACTCTCCCTTAAATCCGGATCCCCCCTCATTCCCTCTTCACTCCGGATCCGCCCTCACCCACACTTCACTCCGGATCCGCCTTCACCACCTCTTCATTCCGGATCCACCCTCACCCTCTCTTCACTCCAGATCCGCCCTCACTCCCTCTTCACTCCAGATCCGCCCTCACGCCCTCTTCACTCCGGATCCGCCCTCACCCCCTCTTCACTCCGGATCCGCCCTCACTCCCTCTTCATTCCAGATTCGCCCTCACTCCCTGTTCACTCCGGATCCGCCCTCACTCACTCTTCACTCCAATCTGCCCTCACTCGCTCTTCACCGGCTCCGCCCTCACCCACTCTTCACTCCGGATCCGCCCTCACTCCCTCTTCACTCCGGATCCACCCTCACCCTTTCCTCACTCCGGATCCGCCCTCACTCCCTCTTCACTCCGGAACCCCCTCTCTCCCTCTTCACTCAGGAACCCTCTCACTCCCTCTTCACTCTGGATCCGCGCTCACTCCCTCTTCACTCCGGAACCCCCTCACTTCCTCTTCACTCCGGATCCGCCCTCACTCCCTCTACACTCCGGATCCGCCCTCACTCCCTCTTCACTCCGGATCTGCCCTCACTCCCTCTTCACTCCGGATCCGCCCTCACCCCCTCTTCACTCCAGATCTATCCTCACTCACTCTTCACTACGGATCCGCCCTCACTCTCTGTTCACTCCGGATCTGCTCTCACTCCCTCTTCACTCCGATCCGCCCTCACTCCCTCCTAACCTGCTCCGCCCTCACCCCCTCTTCACTCCGGATCCGCCCTCACTCCCTCTTCACTCCGGATCCGCCCTCACCCCCTCCTCACTCCGGATCCGCCCTCACTCCCTCTTCACTCCAGAACGCCCTCTCTCTCTCTTCACTCAGGAACCCCCTCACTCCTGCTTCACTCTGGATCCGCCCTCACTCCCTCTTCACTCCGGAACCCCCTCACTTCCTCTTCACACCGGATCCACCCTCACTCCCTCTTCACTCTGGATCCCCCCTCACTCCCTCTTCACTCCTGATCACCCCTCACCCCCTCTTCACTCCAGATCCCCTCTCAGCACGTCTTCACTCCAGAAACCCCCTCACCCCCTCTTCACTCCGGATCCCCTCTCACTGCCTCTTCACTCCAGAATCCGCCTCACCACATCTTCACTCCGGATCCCCCTTCACCCCCTCTTCAGTACGGATCCGCCCTCACTCCCTCTTCACTCTGGATCACCCCTCACCCCCTCTTCACTCCAGATCCTCCCTCACCTCCTCTTGACCCCAGATGCGCCCTCACTCCCTCTTCACTCCGGATCAGCACTCACTCCCTCTTCACTCCGGATCCACCCTCACCCCCTCTTCACTCCGGATCCGCCCTCACTCTCTCTTAAATCCGGAACCGCCCTTATTCCCTCTTCACTCCGGATCCGCCCTCACCCCCTCTTCACTCCGGATACGTCCTTACCCCCTCTTCACTCCGGATCCGCCCTCACCCCCTCTTCACTCCGGATGTGCCCTCACCCACTCTTCACTCCGGATCCGCCCTCACTCACTCTTCACTCCGGCTCTGCCCTCTTCACTCTGGATCCGCCCTCACTCCCTCTTTACTCCTGATCCGCCCTCACTCCCTCTTCACTCCGGATCCGTCCTCACTCACTCTTCACTCCGGATCCGCCCTCACCCCCTCTTCACTCCAGATCAGCCCTCACTCCCTCTTCACTCCGGATCCGCCCTCACTCCCTCTTCACTCCAGATCCGCCCTCACTCCCTCTTCACTCCAGATCCGCCCTCACTCCCTCTTCACTCCGGATCCGCCCTCACTCCCTCTACACTCCGGATCCCAACTCACTTCCTCTTCACTCCGGATCGCCCCTCACTCCCTCTTCACTCAGGATCCCCGCTCACCCCCTCTTCACTCAGGATCCCCCCTCACCCCCTCTTCACTCCAGATCCCCTTTCACCCCCTCTTCACTCCAGAAACCCCCTCACCCCCTCTTCACTCCGGATCCCCTCTCACTGCCTCTTCACTCCAGAATCCGCCTCACCACATCTTCACTCCGGATCCCCCTTCACCCCCTCTTCAGTACGGATATTCCCTCACCCCCTCTTCACTCCAGAATCCCCCTCACCCCCTCTTCACTCTGGATCCCCCTCATTCCCTCTTCATTCCAGATCCCCACTCAGCCCCTCTTCCCTCCAGAATCCCCCTCACTCTCTCTTCACTCCGGAACCCCTCTCACCCCCCTCTTCACTCCGGATACCCCCTCATCCCCTCTTCACTCCAGAATCCCTCTCACCCCCTCTTCACTCCAGAATCCCTCCTCACCACCTCTTGACTCCGGAACCCTTCACTCCCTCTTCACTCCAGATCCCCTCTCATTCCCTCTTCACTCCGAATCCGCCCTCACTCCCTCTTCACTCCGGATACCCCCCCCCCCCCCCTTCACTACGGTTGCCCCCAACCCCTCTTCACTCTGGATCCGCCCTCACTCTCTCTTCACTCCTGATCCCCCCTCACTCTCTCTTCACTCCGGATCCCCCTTCACCTCCTCTTCACTCCGGATCCGCCCTCACTCCCTCTTCACTCCGGATCCGCCCTCACTCACTCTTGACACTGGATCCGCCGTCACTCCCTCTTCACTCCAGATCCCCCCTCACTCCCTCTTCACTTCGGATCTGCCCTCACCCCCTCTTCACTCCGGATCCCCACTCAGCTCCTCTTAACTCCAGAATGCACCTCACACTCTTCACTCCGGATCCCCCTTCACCCCTTCTTCACTCCAGAGCTGTCCTCACTCCCTCTTCATTCCACAGCCCCCCTCACTCCCTCTTCACTCCGGAGCCCCCCTCACTCCCTCTTCACTCCGGATCCCCATCACTCCCTCTTCACTCCGGATCCCCCCTCACCCCCTCTTCACTCCGGAATCTGCCTCACTCTCTCTTCACTCCGGAACCCCTCTCACCCCCTCTTCACTCCGGAATCCTCCTAACTCTCTCTTCACTCCGGAACCCCTCTCACCTCCTCTTCACTCTGGAACCCCTCTCACCCCCTCTTCACTCCAGAATCCCCCTCACTCACTCTTCACTCCGGAACCCCCATTACCCACTCTTGACTCCGGAACAACTCACCCCCTCTTCACTCCAGATCCCCTCTCATCCCCTCTTCACTCCAGAAGCCCCCTCAACCCCCTTCACTCCGGATCCCCCCTCTTGACTCCGGAACACCTCACTCCCTCTTCACTCCGGACCCCCCCTCATCTCCTCTTCACTCCGGATCCGACCTCACTCAATCTTCACTTCGGATTCGCCCTCAACACCTCTTCACTCCAGATCCGCCCTCACCCCATCTTCAATCCGGATGCGCCCTCACTCCCTCTTCACTCCGGATCCCCCCTCACTCTCCCTTAAATCCGGATCCCCCCTCATTCCCTCTTCACTCCAGATCCGCCCTCACCCACACTTCACTCCGGATCCGCCTTCACCACCTCTTCATTCCGGATCCACCCTCACCCTCTCTTCACTCCAGATCCGCCCTCACTCCCTCTTCACTCCAGATCCGCCCTCACGCCCTCTTCACTCCGGATCCGCCCTCACCCCCTCTTCACTCCGGATCCGCCCTCACTCCCTCTTCATTCCAGATTCGCCCTCACTCCCTGTTCACTCCGGATCCGCCCTCACTCACTCTTCACTCCAATCTGCCCTCACTCGCTCTTCACCGGCTCCGCCCTCACCCACTCTTCACTCCGGATCCGCCCTCACTCCCTCTTCACTCCGGATCCACCCTCACCCTTTCCTCACTCCGGATCCGCCCTCACTCCCTCTTCACTCCGGAACCCCCTCTCTCCCTCTTCACTCAGGAACCCTCTCACTCCCTCTTCACTCTGGATCCGCGCTCACTCCCTCTTCACTCCGGAACCCCCTCACTTCCTCTTCACTCCGGATCCGCCCTCACTCCCTCTACACTCCGGATCCGCCCTCACTCCCTCTTCACTCCGGATCTGCCCTCACTCCCTCTTCACTCCGGATCCGCCCTCACCCCCTCTTCACTCCAGATCTATCCTCACTCACTCTTCACTACGGATCCGCCCTCACTCTCTGTTCACTCCGGATCTGCTCTCACTCCCTCTTCACTCCGATCCGCCCTCACTCCCTCCTAACCGGCTCCGCCCTCACCCCCTCTTCACTCCGGATCCGCCCTCACTCCCTCTTCACTCCGGATCCGCCCTCACCCCCTCCTCACTCCGGATCCGCCCTCACTCCCTCTTCACTCCAGAACGCCCTCTCTCCCTCTTCACTCAGGAACCCCCTCACTCCTGCTTCACTCTGGATCCGCCCTCACTCCCTCTTCACTCCGGAACCCCCTCACTTCCTCTTCACACCGGATCCACCCTCACTCCCTCTTCACTGTGGATCCCCCCTCACTCCCTCTTCACTCCTGATCACCCCTCACCCCCTCTTCACTCCAGATCCCCTCTCAGCACGTCTTCACTCCAGAAACCCCCTCACCCCCTCTTCACTCCGGATCCCCTCTCACTGCCTCTTCACTCCAGAATCCGCCTCACCACATCTTCACTCCGGATCCCCCTTCACCCCCTCTTCAGTACGGATCCGCCCTCACTCCCTCTTCACTCTGGATCACCCCTCACCCCCTCTTCACTCCAGATCCTCCCTCACCTCCTCTTGACCCCAGATGCGCCCTCACTCCCTCTTCACTCCGGATCAGCACTCACTCCCTCTTCACTCCGGATCCACCCTCACCCCCTCTTCACTCCGGATCCGCCCTCACTCTCTCTTAAATCCGGAACCGCCCTTATTCCCTCTTCACTCCGGATCCGCCCTCACCCCCTCTTCACTCCGGATACGTCCTTACCCCCTCTTCACTCCGGATCCGCCCTCACCCCCTCTTCACTCCGGATGTGCCCTCACCCACTCTTCACTCCGGATCCGCCCTCACTCACTCTTCACTCCGGCTCTGCCCTCTTCACTCTGGATCCGCCCTCACTCCCTCTTTACTCCTGATCCGCCCTCACTCCCTCTTCACTCCGGATCCGTCCTCACTCACTCTTCACTCCGGATCCGCCCTCACCCCCCTCTTCACTCCAGATCAGCCCTCACTCCCTCTTCACTCCGGATCCGCCCTCACTCCCTCTTCACTCCGGATCCCCCCTCACTCTCCCTTAAATCCGGATCCCCCCTCATTCCCTCTTCACTCCAGATCCGCCCTCACCCACACTTCACTCCGGATCCGCCTTCACCACCTCTTCATTCCGGATCCACCCTCACCCTCTCTTCACTCCAGATCCGCCCTCACTCCCTCTTCACTCCAGATCCGCCCTCACGCCCTCTTCACTCCGGATCCGCCCTCACCCCCTCTTCACTCCGGATCCGCCCTCACTCCCTCTTCATTCCAGATTCGCCCTCACTCCCTGTTCACTCCGGATCCGCCCTCACTCACTCTTCACTCCAATCTGCCCTCACTCGCTCTTCACCGGCTCCGCCCTCACCCACTCTTCACTCCGGATCCGCCCTCACTCCCTCTTCACTCCGGATCCACCCTCACCCTTTCCTCACTCCGGATCCGCCCTCACTCCCTCTTCACTCCGGAACCCCCTCTCTCCCTCTTCACTCAGGAACCCTCTCACTCCCTCTTCACTCTGGATCCGCGCTCACTCCCTCTTCACTCCGGAACCCCCTCACTTCCTCTTCACTCCGGATCCGCCCTCACTCCCTCTACACTCCGGATCCGCCCTCACTCCCTCTTCACTCCGGATCTGCCCTCACTCCCTCTTCACTCCGGATCCGCCCTCACCCCCTCTTCACTCCAGATCTATCCTCACTCACTCTTCACTACGGATCCGCCCTCACTCTCTGTTCACTCCGGATCTGCTCTCACTCCCTCTTCACTCCGATCCGCCCTCACTCCCTCCTAACCGGCTCCGCCCTCACCCCCTCTTCACTCCGGATCCGCCCTCACTCCCTCTTCACTCCGGATCCGCCCTCACCCCCTCCTCACTCCGGATCCGCCCTCACTCCCTCTTCACTCCAGAACGCCCTCTCTCCCTCTTCACTCAGGAACCCCCTCACTCCTGCTTCACTCTGGATCCGCCCTCACTCCCTCTTCACTCCGGAACCCCCTCACTTCCTCTTCACACCGGATCCACCCTCACTCCCTCTTCACTGTGGATCCCCCCTCACTCCCTCTTCACTCCTGATCACCCCTCACCCCCTCTTCACTCCAGATCCCCTCTCAGCACGTCTTCACTCCAGAAACCCCCTCACCCCCTCTTCACTCCGGATCCCCTCTCACTGCCTCTTCACTCCAGAATCCGCCTCACCACATCTTCACTCCGGATCCCCCTTCACCCCCTCTTCAGTACGGATCCGCCCTCACTCCCTCTTCACTCTGGATCACCCCTCACCCCCTCTTCACTCCAGATCCTCCCTCACCTCCTCTTGACCCCAGATGCGCCCTCACTCCCTCTTCACTCCGGATCAGCACTCACTCCCTCTTCACTCCGGATCCACCCTCACCCCCTCTTCACTCCGGATCCGCCCTCACTCTCTCTTAAATCCGGAACCGCCCTTATTCCCTCTTCACTCCGGATCCGCCCTCACCCCCTCTTCACTCCGGATACGTCCTTACCCCCTCTTCACTCCGGATCCGCCCTCACCCCCTCTTCACTCCGGATGTGCCCTCACCCACTCTTCACTCCGGATCCGCCCTCACTCACTCTTCACTCCGGCTCTGCCCTCTTCACTCTGGATCCGCCCTCACTCCCTCTTTACTCCTGATCCGCCCTCACTCCCTCTTCACTCCGGATCCGTCCTCACTCACTCTTCACTCCGGATCCGCCCTCACCCCCCTCTTCACTCCAGATCAGCCCTCACTCCCTCTTCACTCCGGATCCGCCCTCACTCCCTCTTCACTCCAGATCCGCCCTCACTCCCTCTTCACTCCAGATCCGCCCTCACTCCCTCTTCACTCCGGATCCGCCCTCACTCCCTCTTCACTCCGGATCCGCCCTCACCCCCTCTTCACACCGGACCCGCCCTCACGCCCTCTTCACTCCAGATTCGCCCTCACCCCCTCTTCACTCCAGATCTATCCACACTCACTCTTCACTACGGATCCGCCCTCACTCCCTGTTCACTCCGGATCCGCCCTCACTCCCTCTTCACTCCAATCTGCCCTCACTACCTCTTCACCGGCTCCGCCCTCACCCCTTCTTCACTCCGGATCCACCCTCACCCTTTCCTCACTCCGGATCCGCCCTCACTCCCCCTTCACTCCGGAACCCCCTCTCTCCCTCTTCACTCAGGAACCCTCTCACTCCCTCTTCACTCTGGATCCGCCCTCACTCCCTCTTCACTCCGGAACCCCCTCACTTCCTCTTCACTCCGGACACGCCCTCGCTCCCTCTTCACTCCGGATCCCAACTCACTTCCTCTTCACTCCGGATCGCCCCTCACTCCCTCTTCACTCACGATCCCCCCCTCACCCCCTCTTCACACAGGATCCCCCCTCACCCCCGCTTCACTCCAGATCCCCTTTCACCCCCTCTTCACTCCAGAAACCCCCTCACCCCTCTTCACTCCGGATCCCCTCTCACTGCCTCTTCACTCCAGAATCCGCCTCACCACATCTTCACTCCGGATCCCCCTTCACCCCCTCTTCAGTATGGATCTTCACTCACCCCCTCTTCACTCCAGAATCCCCCTCACCCCCTCTTCACTCCAGATCCTCCCTCACCTCCTCTTGACTCCGGATCCGCCCTCACTCCCTCTTCACTCCGGATCAGCCCTCACTCCCTCTTCACTCCGGATCCACCCTCACCCCCTCTTCACTCCGAATCCGCCCTCACTCCCTCCTTACTCCGGATCCGCCCTCATCCCCTCTTCACTCCGGATCCGCCCCCACTCACTCATCACTCCGGATCCGCCCTCACTCCCTCTTCACTCCGGATCCGCCCTCACTCCCTCTTCACTCCGGATCCCCTCTCACTCCCTCTTCACTCCGGAGCCCCCCTCACTCTCTCTTCACTCCGAATTCCCCCTCACTCCCTCTTCACTCCGGATACGCCCTTGCTCCCTCTTCACTCCGGATCCCAACTCACTTCCTCTTCACTCCGGATCGCCCCTCACTCCCTCTTCACTCACAAACCCCCCCTCACCCCCTCTTCACACAGGATCCCCCCCTCACCCCCGCTTCACTCCAGATCCCCTTTCACCCCCTCTTCACTCCAGATACCCCCTCACCCCTCTTCACTCCGGATCCCCTCTCACTGCCTCTTCACTCCAGAATCCGCCTCACCACATCTTCACTCCGGATCCCCCTTCACCCCCTCTTCTGTATGGATCTTCATTCACCCCCTCTTCACTCCAGAATCCCCCTCACCCCCTCTTCACTCCAGATCCTCCCTCACCTCCTCTTGACTCCGGATCCGCCCTCACTCCCTCTTCACTCCGGATCAGCCCTCACTCCCTCTTCACTCCGGATCCACCCTCACCCCCTCTTCACTCCGAATCCGCCCTCACACCCTCTTCACTCCGGATCCGCCCTCACTCCCTCTTCACTCCGGATCCGCCATCACTCCCTCTACACTCCGGATCAGCCATCACTGCCTCTTCACTCCGGATCCGCCCTCACTCTCTCTTAAATCCGGATCCGCCCTCATTCCCTCTTCACTCCGGATCCGCCATCACCCCCTCTTCACTCAGGATACGCCCTCACCCCCTCTTCACTCCGGATCCGCCCTCACCCCCTCTTCACTCCGGATACGCCCTCACCCCCTCTTCACTCCGGATCCGCCCTCACCCCCTCTTCACTCCGGATCTGCCTTCACCCACTCTTCACTCCGGATCCGCCCTCACTGCCTCTTCACTCCGGATCCGCCATCACCCACTCTTCACTCCAGATCCGCCCTCACTCACTCTTCACTCCGGATCTGCCCTCTTCACTCCGGATCCGCCCTCACTCCCTCTTTACTCCGGATCCGCCCTCACTCCCTCTTCACTCCGGATCCGTCCTCACTCCCTCTTCACTCCGGATCCGCCCTCACTCCCTCCTCACTCCGGATCCGCCCTCATCCCCTCTTCACTCCGGATCCGCCCCCACTCACTCATCACTCCGGATCCGCCCTCACTCCCTCTTCACTCCGGATCCGCCCTCACTCCCTCTTCACTCCGGATCCCCTCTCACTCCCTCTTCACTCCGGAGCCCCCCTCACTCCCTCTTCACTCCGGAGCCCCCCTCACTCCCTCTTCACTCCGGATCCCCCCTCACTCCCTCTTCACTCCGGAACCCCCTCACTTCCTCTTCACACCAGATCCGCCCTCACTCCCTCTTCTCTCTGGATCCCCCCTCACTCCCTCTTCACTCCTGATCACCCCTTCCCCCTCTCCACTCCAGATCCCCTCTCAGCCGCTCTTCACTCCAGAAACCCCCTCACCCCCTCTTCACTCCGGATCCCCTCTCACTGCCTCTTCACTCCAGATCCCCTTTCACCCCCTCTTCACTCCAGAAACCCCCATACCCCCTCTTCACTCCGGATCCCCTCTCACTGCCTCTTCACTCCAGAATCCGCCTCACCACATTTTCACTCCGGATCCCCCTTCACCCCCTGTTCAGTACGGATCTTCCCTCACCCCCTCTTCACTCCAGAATCCCCCTCACCCACTCTTCACTCCAGATCCTCCCTCAGCTCCTCTTGACTCCAGATCCGCCTTCACTCCCTCTTCACTCCGGATCAGCCCTCAATCCCTCTTCACTCCAGATCCACCCTCACCCCCTCTTCACTCCGAATCCGCCCTCACTCCCTCTTCACTCCGGATCTGCCCTCACTCCCTCTTCACTCTGGATCCGCCCTCACTCCCTCTTCACTCCGGATCAGCCATCACTGCCTCTTCACTCCGGATCCGCCCTCACTCTCTCTTAAATCCGGATCCGCCCTCATTCCCTCTTCACTCCGGATCCGCCCTCACCCCCTCTTAACTCCGGATCCGCCCTCACCCCCTCTTCACTCCGGATCCGCCCTCACCCCCTCTTCACTCCGGATCTGCCCTCACCCCCTCTTCACTCCGGATACGCCCTAACCCACTCTTCACTCCAGATCTGCCTCCACCCACTCTTCACTCCAGATCCGCCCTCACTGCCTCTTCACTCCGGATCCGCCATTACCCACTCTTCACTCCGGATCTGCCCTCTTCACTCCGGGTCCGCCCTCACTCCCTCTTTACTCCGGATCCGCCTCACTCCCTCTTCACTCCGGAACCGTCCTCACTCCCTCTTCACTCCGGATCCGCCCTCACTCCCTCTTCACTCCGGATCTGCCCTCTTCACTCCGGATCCACCCTCACTCCCTCTTTACTCCGGATCCGCCCTCACTCCCTCTTCACTCCGGATCCGTCCTCACTCTCTCTTCACTCTGGATCCGCCCTCACTCCCTCTTCACTCCGGATCCGCCCTCATTCCCTCTTCACTCCGGATCTGCCCTCACCGCCTCTTCACTCCGGATCTGCCCCCACTCACTCATCACTCCGGATCCGCCCTCACTCCCTCTTCACTCCGGATCCGCCCTCACTCCCTCTTCACTCCGGATCCCCTCTCACTCCCTCTTCACTCCGAATTCCCCCTCACTCCCTCTTCACTCCGGATCCCCCCTAACTCCCTCATCACTCCGGATCCGCCCTCAATCCCTCTTCACTCCGGATCCACCCTCACCCTTTCCTCACTCCGGATCCGCCCTCAAACCCTCTTCACTCCGGAACCCCCTCTCTCCCTCTTCACTCTGGAACCCTCTCACTCCCTCTTCACTCTGGATCCGCGCTCACTCCCTCTTCACTCCGGAACCCCCTCACTTCCTCTTCACTCCGGATCCGCCCTCACTCCCTCTACACTCCGGATCCGCCCTCACTCCCTCTTCACTCCGGATCCGCCCTCACTCCCTCTTCACTCCGGATCCGCCCTCACCCCCTCTTCACTCCAGATCTATCCTCACTCACTCTTCACTACGGATCCGCCCTCACTCCCTCTTCACTCCGGAACCCCCTCTCTCCCTCTTCACTCTGGAACCCTCTCACTCCCTCTTCACTCTGGATCCGCGCTCACTCCCTCTTCACTCCGGATCCGCCCTCACTCCCTCTTCACTCCGGATCCGCCCTCACTCCCTCTTCACTCCGGATCCGCCCTCACCCCCTCTTCACTCCAGATCTATCCTCAGTCACTCTTCACTACGGATCCGCCCTCACTCCCTCTTCACTCCGGAACCCCCTCTCTCCCTCTTCACTCTGGAACCCTCTCACTCCCTCTTCACTCTGGATCCGCGCTCACTCCCTCTTCACTCCGGAACCCCCTCACTTCCTCTTCACTCCGGATCCGCCTTCACTCCCTCTACACTCCGGATCCGCCCTCACTCCCTCTTCACTCCGGATCCGCCCTCACTCCCTCTTCACTCCGGATCCGCCCTCACCCCCTCTTCACTCCAGATCTATCCTCACTCACTCTTCACTACGGATCCGCCCTCACTCTCTGTTCACTCCGGATCTGCTCTCACTCCCTCTTCACTCCGATCCGCCCTCACTCCCTCCTAACCGGCTCCGCCCTCACCCCCTCTTCACTCTGGATCCGCCCTCACTCCCTCTTCACTCCAGATCCGCCCTCACCCCCTCCTCACTCCGGATCCGCCCTCAATCCCTCTTCACTCCAGATCCGCCCTCACTCACTCTTCACTCCGGATCTGCCCTCTTCACTCCGGATCCGCCCTCACTCCCTCTTTACTCCGGATCCGCCCTCACTCCCTCTTCACTCCGGATCCGTCCTCACTCCCTCTTCACTCCGGATCCGCCTTCACTCCCTCTACACTCCGGATCCGCCCTCACCCCCTCTTCACTCCAGATCTATCCTCACTCACTCTTCACTACGGATCCGCTCTCACTCTCTGTTCACTCCGGAGCCCCCCTCACTCCCTCTTCACTCCGGATCCCCCCTCACTCCCTCTTCACTCCGGATCCCCCCTCACCCCCTCTTCACTCCGGAATCCGCCTCACTCTCTCTTTACTCCGGAACCCCTCTCACCCCCTCTTCACTCCGGAATCCTCCTAACTCTCTCTTCACTCCGGAACCCCTCTCACCTCCTCTTCACTCCGGAACCCCTCTCACCCCCCTCCTCACTCCAGAATCCCCCTCACTCCCTCTTCACTCAGGAACCCCCTCACTCCTGCTTCACTCTGGATCCGCCCTCACTCCCTCTTCACTCCGGAACCCCCTCACTTCCTCTTCACACCAGATCCGCCCTCACTCCCTCTTCTCTCTGGATCCCCCCTCACTCCCTCTTCACTCCTGATCACCCCTTCCCCCTCTCCACTCCAGATCCCCTCTCAGCCGCTCTTCACTCCAGAAACCCCCTCACCCCCTCTTCACTCCGGATCCCCTCTCACTGCCTCTTCACTCCAGATCCCCTTTCACCCCCTCTTCACTCCAGAAACCCCCACACCCCCTCTTCACTCCGGATCCCCTCTCACTGCCTCTTCACTCCAGAATCCGCCTCACCACATTTTCACTCCGGATCCCCCTTCACCCCCTGTTCAGTACGGATCTTCCCTCACCCCCTCTTCACTCCAGAATCCCCCTCACCCACTATTCACTCCAGATCCTCCCTCAGCTCCTCTTGACTCCAGATCCGCCTTCGCTCCCTCTTCACTCCGGATCAGCCCTCACTCCCTCTTCACTCCGGATCCACCCTCACCCCCTCTTCACTCCGAATCGCCCTCACTCCCTCTTCACTCCGGATCCGCCCTCACTCCCTCTTCACTCCGGATCCGCCCTCACTCCCTCTTCACTCCGGATCAGCCATCACTGCCTCTTCACTCCGGATTCGCCCTCACTCTCTCTTAAATCCGGATCCGCCCTCATTCCCTCTTCACTCCGGATCCGCCCTCACCCCCTCTTAACTCCGGATCCGCCCTCACCCCCTCTTCACTCCGGATCCACCCTCACCCCCTCTTCACTCCGGATCCGCCCTCACCCCCTCTTCACTCCGGATACGCCCTAACCCACTCTTCACTCCAGATCTGCCTCCACCCACTCTTCACTCCAGATCCGCCCTCACTGCCTCTTCACTCCAGATCCGCCATTACCCACTCTTCACTCCGGATCCGCCCTCACTCACTCTTCACTCCGGATCTGCCCTCTTCACTCCGGATCCGCCCTCACTCCCTCTTTACTCCGGATCCGCCTCACTCCCTCTTCACTCCAGAACCGTCCTCACTCCCTCTTCACTCCGGATCCGCCCTCACTCCCTCTTCACTCCGGATCTGCCCTCTTCACTCCGGATCTTCCCTCACCCCCTCTTCACTCCAGAATCCCCCTCACCCACTATTCACTCCAGATCCTCCCTCAGCTCCTCTTGACTCCAGATCCGCCTTCACTCCCTCTTCACTCCGGATCAGCCCTCACTCCCTCTTCACTACGGATCCGCCCTCACTCCCTCTTCACTCCGGATCCGCCCTCACTCTCTCTTAAATCCGGATCCGCCCTCATTCCCTCTTCACTCCGGATCCGCCCTCACCCCCTCTTAACTCCGGATCCGCCCTCACCCCCTCTTCACACCGGATCCGCCCTCACCCCCTCTTCACTCCGGATACGCCCTAACCCACTCTTCACTCCAGATCTGCCTCCACCCACTCTTCACTCCAGATCCGCCCTCACTGCCTCTTCACTCCGGATCCGCCATTACCCACTCTTCACTCCGGATCCGCCCTCACTCACTCTTCACTCCGGATCTGCCCTCTTCACTCCGGATCCGCCCTCACTCCCTCTTTACTCCGGATCCGCCCTCACTCCCTCTTCACTCCGGAACCGTCCTCACTCCCTCTTCACTCCGGATCCGCCCTCACTCCCTCTTCACTCCGGATCTGCCCTCTTCACTCCGGATCCGCCCTCACTCCCTCTTTACTCCAGATCCGCCCTCACCCCCTCTTCACTCCGGATCCGTCCTCACTCTCTCTTCACTCTGGATCCGCCCTCACTCCCTCTTCACTCCAGATCCGCCCTCATTCCCTCTTCACTCCAGATCCGCCCTCACCCCCTCTTCACTCCGGAGCCGCCCTCACGCCCTCTTCACTCCAGATTCGCCCTCACCCCCTCTTCACTCCAGATCTATCCACACTCACTCTTCACTACGGATCCGCCCTCACTCCCTGTTCACTCCGGATCCGCCCTCACTCCCTCTTCACTCCAATCTGCCCTCACTACCTCTTCACCGGCTCCGCCCTCACCCCCTCTTCACTACGGATCCGCCCTCACTCCCTCTTCACTCCGGATCCACCCTCACCCTTTCCTCACTCCGGATCCGCCCTCACTCCCCCTTCACTCCGGAACCCCCTCTCTCCCTCTTCACTCAGGAACCCTCTCACTCCCTCTTCACTCTGGATCCGCCCTCACTCCCTCTTCACTCCGGAACCCCCTCACTTCCTCTTCACTCCGGATACGCCCTTGCTCCCTCTTCACTCCGGATCCCAACTCACTTCTTCTTCACTCCGGATCGCCCTTCACTCCCTCTTCACTCACGATCCCCCCTCACCCCCTCTTCACAAAGGATCCCCCCACAACCCCTCTTCACTCCAGATCCCCTTTCACCCCCTCTTCACTCCAGAAAACGCCTCACCCCTCTTCACTCCGGATCCCCTCTCACTGCCTCTTCACTCCAGAATCCGCCTCACCCCCTCTTCACTCCAGAATCGCCCTCACCCCCTCTTCACTCCAGATCCTCCCTCACCTCCTCTTGACTCCGGATCCGCCCTCACTCCCTCTTCACTCCGGATCAGCCCTCACTCCCTCTTCACTCCGGATCCACCCTCACCCCCTCTTCACTCCGAATCCGCCCTCACTCCCTCTTCACTCCGGATCAGCCATCACTGCCTCTTCACTCCGGATCCGCCCTCACTCTCTCTTAAATCCGGATCCGCCCTCATTCCCTCTTCACTCCGGATCCACCCTCACCCCCTCTTCACTCAGGATACGCCCTCACCCCCTCTTCACTCCGGATCTGCCCTCACCCCCTCTTCACTCCGGATACGCCCTCACCCCCTCTTCACTCCGGATACGCCCTCACCCCCTCTTCACTCCGGATCCGCCCTCACCCACTCTTCACTCCGGATCTGCCTTCAACCACTCTTCACTCCGGATCCGCCCTCACTGCCTCTTCACTCCGGATCCGCCATCACCCACTCTTCACTCCAGATCCGCCCTCACTCACTCTTCACTCCGGATCCGCCCTCTTCACTCCGGATCCGCCCTCACTCCCTCTTTACTCCGGATCCGCCCTCACTCCCTCTTCACTCCGGATCCGTCCTCACTCTCTCTTCACTCCGGATCCACCCTCACCCCCTCTTCACTCCGGATCCGCCCTCACCCCCTCTTCACTCCTGATCCGCCCTCACTCCCTCTTCACTCCGGATCCGTCCTCACTCTCTCTTCACTCCGGATCCACCCTCACCTCCTCTTCACTCCAGAACAGCCCTCACTCCCTCTTCACTCCGGATCCGCCCTCACTCCCTCTTCACTCCGGATCCACCCTCACCCTTTCCTCACTCCGGATCCGCCCTCACTCCCCCTTCACTCCGGAACCCCCTCTCTCCCTCTTCACTCAGGAACCCTCTCACTCCCTCTTCACTCTGGATCCGCCCTCACTCCCTCTTCACTCCGGAACCCCCTCACTTCCTCTTCACTCCGGATACGCCCTTGCTCCCTCTTCACTCCGGATCCCAACTCACTTCTTCTTCACTCCGGATCGCCCTTCACTCCCTCTTCAATCACGATCCCCCCTCACCCCCTCTTCACACAGGATCCCCCCACAACCCCTCTTCACTCCAGATCCCCTTTCACCCCCTCTTCACTCCAGAAAACGCCTCACCCCTCTTCACTCCGGATCCCCTCTCACTGCCTCTTCACTCCAGAATCCGCCTCACCCCCTCTTCACTCCAGAATCCCCCTCACCCCCTCTTCACTCCAGATCCTCCCTCACCTCCTCTTGACTCCGGATCCGCCCTCACTCCCTCTTCACTCCGGATCAGCCCTCACTCCCTCTTCACTCCGGATCCACCCTCACCCCCTCTTCACTCCGAATCCGCCCTCACTCCCTCTTCACTCCGGATCAGCCATCACTGCCTCTTCACTCCGGATCCGCCCTCACTCTCTCTTAAATCCGGATCCGCCCTCATTACCTCTTCACTCCGGATCCGCCCTCACCCCCTCTTCACTCAGGATACGCCCTCACCCCCTCTTCACTCCGGATCCGCCCTCACCCCCTCTTCACTCCGGATACGCCCTCACCCCCTCTTCACTCCGGATACGCCCTCACCCCCTCTTCACTCCGGATACGCCCTCACCCCCTCTTCACTCCGGATCCGCCCTCACACACTCTTCACTCCGGATCTGCCTTCAACCACTCTTCACTCCGGATCCGCCCTCACTGCCTCTTCACTCCGGATCCGCCATCACCCACTCTTCACTCCAGATCCGCCCTCACTCACTCTTCACTCCGGATCCGCCCTCTTCACTCCGGATCCGCCCTCACTCCCTCTTTACTCCGGATCCGCCCTCACTCCCTCTTCACTCCGGATCCGTCCTCACTCTCTCTTCACTCTGGATCCACCCTCACCCCCTCTTCACTCCGGATCCGCCCTCACCCCCTCTTCACTCCTGATCTGCCCTCACTCCCTCTTCACTCCGGATCCGTCCTCACTCTCTCTTCACTCCGGATCCACCCTCACCCCCTCTTCACTCCAGACCAGCCCTCACTCCCTCTTCACTCCGGATCCGCCCTCACTCCCTCTTCACTCCAGATCCGCCCTCACTCCCTCTTCACTCCGGATCCGCCCTCACCCCCTCTTCACTCCGGACCCGCCCTCACGCCCTCTTCACTCCAGATCCTCCCTCACCTCCTCTTGACTCCGGATCCACCCTCACTCCCTCTTCACTCCGGATCAGCCCTCACTCCCTATTCACTCCGGATCCACCCTCACCCCCTCTTCACTCTGAATCCGCCCTCACTCCCTCTTCACTTCGGATCCGCCCTCACTCCCTCTTCACTCCGGATCCGCCCTCACTCCCTCTTCACTCCGGATCAGCCATCACTGCCTCTTCACTCCGGATCAGCCATCACTGCCTCTTCACTCCGGATCCGCCCTCACTCTCTCTTAAATCCGGATCCGCCCTCATTCCCTCTTCACTCCGGATCCGCCCTCACCCCCTCTTCACTCAGGATACGCCCTCACCCCCTCTTCACTCCGGATCCGCCCTCATCCCCTCTTCACTCCGGATACGCCCTCACCCCCTCTTCACTCCGGATACGCCATCACCCCCCTCTTCACTCCGGATCCGCCCTCACCCACTCTTCACTCCGGATCTGCCATCAACCACTCTTCACTCCGGATCCGCCATCACCCACTCTTCACTCCAGATCCGCCCTCACTCACTCTTCACTCCGGATCTGCCCTCTTCACTCCAGATCCGCCCTCACTCCCTCTTTACTCCGGATCCGCCCTCACTCCCTCTTCACTCAGGATACGCCCTCACCCCCTCTTCACTCCGGACCCGCCCTCACGCCCTCTTCACTCCAGATTCGCCCTCACCCCCTCTTCACTCCAGATCTATCCACACTCACTCTTCACTACGGATCCGCCCTCACTCCCTGTTCACTCCGGATCCGCCCTCACTCGCTCTTCACTCCAATCTGCCCTCACTACCTCTTCACCGGCTCCGCCCTCACCCCCTCTTCACTACGGATCCGCCCTCACTCCCTCTTCACTCCGGATCCACCCTCACCCTTTCCTCACTCCGGATCCGCCCTCACTCCCCCTTCACTCCGGAACCCCCACTCTCCCTCTTCACTCAGGAACCCTCTCACTCCCTCTTCACTCTGGATCCGCCCTCACTCCCTCTTCACTCCGGAACCCCCTCACTTCCTCTTCACTACGGATACGCCCTTGCTCCCTCTTCACTCCGGATCCCAACTCACTTCTTCTTCACTCCGGATCGCCCTTCACTCCCTCTTCACTCACGATCCCCCCTCACCCCTTCTTCACACAGGATCCCCCCACAACCCCTCTTCACTCCAGATCCCCTTTCACCCACTCTTCACTCCAGATCTGCCTCCACCCACTCTTCACTCCAGATCCGCCCTCACTGCCTCTTCACTCCGGATCCGCCATTACCCACTCTTCACTCCGGATCCGCCCTCACTCACTCTTCACTCCGGATCTGCCCTCTTCACTCCGGATCCGCCCTCACTCCCTCTTTACTCCGGATCCGCCTCACTCCCTCTTCACTCCGGAACCGTCCTCACTCCCTCTTCACTCCGGATCCGCCCTCACTCCCTCTTCACTCCGGATCTGCCCTCTTTACTCCAGATCCGCCCTCACTCCCTCTTCACTCCAGATCCGCCCTCATTCCCTCTTCACTCCGGATCCGCCCTCACCCCCTCTTCACTCCGGAGCCGCCCTCACGCCCTCTTCACTCCAGATTCGCCCTCACCCCCTCTTCACTCCAGATCTATCCACACTCACTCTTCACTACGGATCCGCCCTCACTCCCTGTTCACTCCGGATCCGCCCTCACTCCCTCTTCACTCCAATCTGCCCTCACTACCTCTTCACCGGCTCCGCCCTCACCCCCTCTTCACTACGGATCCGCCCTCACTCCCTCTTCACTCCGGATCCACCCTCACCCTTTCCTCACTCCGGATCCGCCCTCACTCCCCCTTCACTCCGGAACCCCCACTCTCCCTCTTCACTCAGGAACCCTCTCACTCCCTCTTCACTCTGGATCCGCCCTCACTCCCTCTTCACTCCGGAACCCCCTCACTTCCTCTTCACTCCGGATACGCCCTTGCTCCCTCTTCACTCCGGATCCCAACTCACTTCTTCTTCACTCCGGATCGCCCTTCACTCCCTCTTCACTCACAATCCCCCCTCACCCCCTCTTCACACAGGATCCCCCCACAACCCCTCTTCACTCCAGATCCCCTTTCACCCACTCTTCACTCCAGATCTGCCTCCACCCACTCTTCACTCCAGATCCGCCCTCACTGCCTCTTCACTCCGGATCCGCCATTACCCACTCTTCACTCCGGATCCGCCCTCACTCACTCTTCACTCCGGATCTGCCCTCTTCACTCCGGATCCGCCCTCACTCCCTCTTTACTCCGGATCCGCCTCACTCCCTCTTCACTCCGGAACCGTCCTCACTCCCTCTTCACTCCGGATCCGCCCTCACTCCCTCTTCACTCCGGATCTGCCCTCTTCACTCCGGATCCGCCCTCACTCCCTCTTTACTCCAGATCCGCCCTCACTCCCTCTTCACTCCGGATCCGTCCTCACTCTCTCTTCACTCTGGATCCGCCCTCACTCCCTCTTCACTCCAGATCCGCCCTCATTCCCTCTTCACTCCGGATCCGCCCTCACCCCCTCTTCACTCCGGAGCCGCCCTCACGCCCTCTTCACTCCAGATTCGCCCTCACCCCCTCTTCACTCCAGATCTATCCACACTCACTCTTCACTACGGATCCGCCCTCACTCCCTGTTCACTCCGGATCCGCCCTCACTCCCTCTTCACTCCAATCTGCCCTCACTACCTCTTCACCGGCTCCGCCCTCACCCCCTCTTCACTACGGATCCGCCCTCACTCCCTCTTCACTCCGGATCCACCCTCACCCTTTCCTCACTCCGGATCCGCCCTCACTCCCCCTTCACTCCGGAACCCCCTCTCTCCCTCTTCACTCAGGAACCCTCTCACTCCCTCTTCACTCTGGATCCGCCCTCACTCCCTCTTCACTCCGGAACCCCCTCACTTCCTCTTCACTCCGGATACGCCCTTGCTCCCTCTTCACTCCGGATCCCAACTCACTTCTTCTTCACTCCGGATCGCCCTTCACTCCCTCTTCACTCACGATCCCCCCTCACCCCCTCTTCACACAGGATCCCCCCACAACCCCTCTTCACTCCAGATCCCCTTTCACCCCCTCTTCACTCCAGAAACCGCCTCACCCCTCTTCACTCCGGATCCCCTCTCACTGCCTCTTCACTCCAGAATCCGCCTCACCCCCTCTTCACTCCAGAATCCCCCTCACCCCCTCTTCACTCCAGATCCTCCCTCACCTCCTCTTGACTCCGGATCCGCCCTCACTCCCTCTTCACTCCGGATCAGCCATCACTGCCTCTTCACTCCGGATCCGCCCTCACTCTCTCTTAAATCCGGATCCGCCCTCATTCCCTCTTCACTCCGGATCCGCCCTCACCCCCTCTTCACTCCGGATACGCCCTCACCCCCTCTTCACTCCGAATCCGCCCTCACTCCCTCTTCACTCCGGATCAGCCATCACTGCCTCTTCACTCCGGATCCGCCCTCACTCTCTCTTAAATCCGGATCCGCCCTCATTCCCTCTTCACTCCGGATCCGCCCTCACCCCCTCTTCACTCAGGATACGCCCTCACCCCCTCTTCACTCCGGATCCGCCCTCACCCCCTCTTCACTCCGGATACGCCCTCACCCCCTCTTCACTCCGGATACGCCCTCACCCCCTCTTCACTCCGGATCCGCCCTCACCCACTCTTCACTCCGGATCTGCCTTCAACCACTCTTCACTCCGGATCCGCCCTCACTGCCTCTTCACTCCGGATCCGCCATCACCCACTCTTCACTCCAGATCCGCCCTCACTCACTCTTCACTCCGGATCCGCCCTCTTCACTCCGGATCCGCCCTCACTCCGTCTTTACTCCGGATCCGCCCTCACTCCCTATTCACTCCGGATCCGTCCTCACTCTCTCTTCACTCCGGATCCACCCTCACCCCCTCTACACTCCGGATCCGCCCTCACCCCCTCTTCACTCCTGATCCGCCCTCACTCCCTCTTCACTCCGGATCCGTCCTCACTCTCTCTTCACTCCGGATCCACCCTCACCCCCTCTTCACTCCAGATCAGCCCTCACTCCCTCTTCACTCCAGATCCGCCCTCACTCCCTCTTCACTCCAGATCCGCCCTCACTCCCTCTTCACTCCGGATCCGCCCTCACTCCCTCTTCACTCCGGAACCCCCTCACTTCCTCTTCACTCCGGATCCGCCCTCACTCCCTCTACACTCCGGATCCGCCCTCACTCCCTCTTCACTCCGGATCCGCCCTCACTCCCTCTTCACTCCGGATCCGCCCTCACCCCCTCTTCACTCCAGATCTATCCTCACTCACTCTTCACTACGGATCCGCCCTCACTCCCTCTTCACTCCGGAACCCCCTCTCTCCCTCTTCACTCTGGAACCCTCTCACTCCCTCTTCACTCTGGATCCGCGCTCACTCCCTCTTCACTCCGGATCCGCCCTCACTCCCTCTTCACTCCGGATCCGCCCTCACTCCCTCTTCACTCCGGATCCGCCCTCACCCCCTCTTCACTCCAGATCTATCCTCAGTCACTTTTCACTACGGATCCGCCCTCACTCCCTCTTCACTCCGGAACCCCCTCTCTCCCTCTTCACTCTGGAACCCTCTCACTCCCTCTTCACTCTGGATCCGCGCTCACTCCCTCTTCACTCCGGAACCCCCTCACTTCCTCTTCACTCCGGATCCGCCTTCACTCCCTCTACACTCCGGATCCGCCCTCACTCCCTCTTCACTCCGGATCCGCCCTCACTCCCTCTTCACTCCGGATCCGCCCTCACCCCCTCTTCACTCCAGATCTATCCTCACTCACTCTTCACTACGGATCCGCCCTCACTCTCTGTTCACTCCGGATCTGCTCTCACTCCCTCTTCACTCCGATCCGCCCTCACTCCCTCCTAACCGGCTCCGCCCTCACCCCCTCTTCACTCTGGATCCGCCCTCACTCCCTCTTCACTCCAGATCCGCCCTCACCCCCTCCTCACTCCGGATCCGCCCTCAATCCCTCTTCACTCCAGATCCGCCCTCACGCACTCTTCACTCCGGATCTGCCCTCTTCACTCCGGATCCGCCCTCACTCCCTCTTTACTCCGGATCCGCCCTCACTCCCTCTTCACTCCGGATCCGTCCTCACTCCCTCTTCACTCCGGATCCGCCTTCACTCCCTCTACACTCCGGATCCGCCCTCACTCCCTCTTCACTCCGGATCCGCCCTCACTCCCTCTTCACTCCGGATCCGCCCTCACCCCCTCTTCACTCCAGATCTATCCTCACTCACTCTTCACTACGGATCCGCCCTCACTCTCTGTTCACTCCGGAGCCCCCCTCACTCCCTCTTCACTCCGGATCCCCCCTCACTCCCTCTTCACTCCGGATCCCCCCTCACCCCCTCTTCACTCCGGATCCGCCCTCACTCCCTCTTTACTCCGGATCCGCCTCACTCCCTCTTCACTCCGGAACCGTCCTCACTCCCTCTTCACTCCGGATCCGCCCTCACTCCCTCTTCACTCCGGATCTGCCCTCTTCACTCCGGATCTTCCCTCACCCCCTCTTCACTCCAGAATCCCCCTCACCGACTATTCACTCCAGATCCACCCTCAGCTCCTCTTGACTCCAGATCCGCCTTCACTCCCTCTTCACTCCGGATCAGCCCTCACTCCCTCTTCACTACGGATCCGCCCTCACTCCCTCTTCACTCCGGATCCGCCCTCACTCTCTCTTAAATCCGGATCCGCCCTCATTCCCTCTTCACTCCGGATCCGCCCTCACCCCCTCTTAACTCCGGATCCGCCCTCACCCCCTCTTCACACCGGATCCGCCCTCACCCCCTCTTCACTCCGGATACGCCCTAACCCACTCTTCACTCCAGATCTGCCTCCACCCACTCTTCACTCCAGATCCGCCCTCACTGCCTCTTCACTCCGGATCCGCCATTACCCACTCTTCACTCCGGATCCGCCCTCACTCACTCTTCACTCCGGATCTGCCCTCTTCACTCCGGATCCGCCCTCACTCCCTCTTTACTCCGGATCCGCCCTCACTCCCTCTTCACTCCGGAACCGTCCTCACTCCCTCTTCACTCCGGATCCGCCCTCACTCCCTCTTCACTCCGGATCTGCCCTCTTCACTCCGGATCCGCCCTCACTCCCTCTTTACTCCAGATCCGCCCTCACCCCCTCTTCACTCCGGATCCGTCCTCACTCTCTCTTCACTCTGGATCCGCCCTCACTCCCTCTTCACTCCAGATCCGCCCTCATTCCCTCTTCACTCCGGATCCGCCCTCACCCCCTCTTCACTCCGGAGCCGCCCTCACGCCCTCTTCACTCCAGATTCGCCCTCACCCCCTCTTCACTCCAGATCTATCCACACTCACTCTTCACTACGGATCCGCCCTCACTCCCTGTTCACTCCGGATCCGCCCTCACTCCCTCTTCACTCCAATCTGCCCTCACTACCTCTTCACCGGCTCCGCCCTCACCCCCTCTTCACTACGGATCCGCCCTCACTCCCTCTTCACTCCGGATCCACCCTCACCCTTTCCTCACTCCGGATCCGCCCTCACTCCCCCTTCACTCCGGAACCCCCTCTCTCCCTCTTCACTCAGGAACCCTCTCACTCCCTCTTCACTCTGGATCCGCCCTCACTCCCTCTTCACTCCGGAACCCCCTCACTTCCTCTTCACTCCGGATACGCCCTTGCTCCCTCTTCACTCCGGATCCCAACTCACTTCTTCTTCACTCCGGATCGCCCTTCACTCCCTCTTCACTCACGATCCCCCCTCACCCCCTCTTCACAAAGGATCCCCCCACAACCCCTCTTCACTCCAGATCCCCTTTCACCCCCTCTTCACTCCAGAAACCGCCTCACCCCTCTTCACTCCGGATCCCCTCTCACTGCCTCTTCACTCCAGAATCCGCCTCACCCCCTCTTCACTCCAGAATCCCCCTCACCCCCTCTTCACTCCAGATCCTCCCTCACCTCCTCTTGACTCCGGATCCGCCCTCACTCCCTCTTCACTCCGGATCAGCCCTCACTCCCTCTTCACTCCGGATCCACCCTCACCCCCTCTTCACTCCGAATCCGCCCTCACTCCCTCTTCACTCCGGATCAGCCATCACTGCCTCTTCACTCCGGATCCGCCCTCACTCTCTCTTAAATCCGGATCCGCCCTCATTCCCTCTTCACTCCGGATCCGCCCTCACCCCCTCTTCACTCAGGATACGCCCTCACCCCCTCTTCACTCCGGATCTGCCCTCACCCCCTCTTCACTCCGGATACGCCCTCACCCCCTCTTCACTCCGGATACGCCCTCACCCCCTCTTCACTCCGGATCCGCCCTCACCCACTCTTCACTCCGGATCTGCCTTCAACCACTCTTCACTCCGGATCCGCCCTCACTGCCTCTTCACTCCGGATCCGCCATCACCCACTCTTCACTCCAGATCCGCCCTCACTCACTCTTCACTCCGGATCCGCCCTCTTCACTCCGGATCCGCCCTCACTCCCTCTTTACTCCGGATCCGCCCTCACTCCCTCTTCACTCCGGATCCGTCCTCACTCTCTCTTCACTCCGGATCCACCCTCACCCCCTCTTCACTCCGGATCCGCCCTCACCCCCTCTTCACTCCTGATCCGCCCTCACTCCCTCTTCACTCCGGATCCGTCCTCACTCTCTCTTCACTCCGGATCCACCCTCACCTCCTCTTCACTCCAGAACAGCCCTCACTCCCTCTTCACTCCGGATCCGCCCTCACTCCCTCTTCACTCCGGATCCACCCTCACCCTTTCCTCACTCCGGATCCGCCCTCACTCCCCCTTCACTCCGGAACCCCCTCTCTCCCTCTTCACTCAGGAACCCTCTCACTCCCTCTTCACTCTGGATCCGCCCTCACTCCCTCTTCACTCCGGAACCCCCTCACTTCCTCTTCACTCCGGATACGCCCTTGCTCCCTCTTCACTCCGGATCCCAACTCACTTCTTCTTCACTCCGGATCGCCCTTCACTCCCTCTTCAATCACGATCCCCCCTCACCCCCTCTTCACACAGGATCCCCCCACAACCCCTCTTCACTCCAGATCCCCTTTCACCCCCTCTTCACTCCAGAAAACGCCTCACCCCTCTTCACTCCGGATCCCCTCTCACTGCCTCTTCACTCCAGAATCCGCCTCACCCCCTCTTCACTCCAGAATCCCCCTCACCCCCTCTTCACTCCAGATCCTCCCTCACCTCCTCTTGACTCCGGATCCGCCCTCACTCCCTCTTCACTCCGGATCAGCCCTCACTCCCTCTTCACTCCGGATCCCCTCTCACTGCCTCTTCACTCCAGAATCCGCCTCACCCCCTCTTCACTCCAGAATCCCCCTCACCCCCTCTTCACTCCAGATCCTCACTCACCTCCTCTTGACTCCGGATCCGCCCTCACTCCCTCTTCACTCCGGATCAGCCCTCACTCCCTCTTCACTCCGGATCCACCCTCACCCCCTCTTCACTCCGAATCCGCCCTCACTCCCTCTTCACTCCGGATCAGCCATCACTGCCTCTTCACTCCGGATCCGCCCTCACTCTCTCTTAAATCCGGATCCGCCCTCATTCCCTCTTCACTCCGGATCCGCCCTCACCCCCTCTTCACTCAGGATACGCCCTCACCCCCTCTTCACTCCGGATCCGCCCTCACCCCCTCTTCACTCCGGATACGCCCTCACCCCCTCTTCACTCCGGATACGCCCTCACCCCCTCTTCACTCCGGATCCGCCCTCACCCACTCTTCACTCCGGATCTGCCTTCAACCACTCTTCACTCCGGATCCGCCCTCACTGCCTCTTCACTCCGGATCCGCCATCACCCACTCTTCACTCCAGATCCGCCCTCACTCACTCTTCACTCCGGATCCGCCCTCTTCACTCCGGATCCGCCCTCACTCCCTCTTTACTCCGGATCCGCCCTCACTCCCTCTTCACTCCGGATCCGTCCTCACTCTCTCTTCACTCCGGATCCACCCTCACCCCCTCTTCACTCCGGATCCGCCCTCACCCCCTCTTCACTCCTGATCCGCCCTCACTCCCTCTTCACTCCGGATCCGTCCTCACTCTCTCTTCACTCCGGATCCACCCTCACCCCCTCTTCACTCCAGATCAGCCCTCACTCCCTCTTCACTCCGGATCCGCCCTCACTCCCTCTTCACTCCAGATCCGCCCTCACTCCCTCTTCACTCCGGATCCGCCCTCACCCCCTCTTCACTCCGGACCCGCCCTCACGCCCTCTTCACTCCAGATCCTCCCTCACCTCCTCTTGACTCCGGATCCACCCTCACTCCCTCTTCACTCCGGATCAGCCCTCACTCCCTCTTCACTCCGGATCCACCCTCACCCCCTCTTCACTCCGAATCCGCCCTCACTCCCTCTTCACTCCGGATCCGCCCTCACTCCCTCTTCACTCCGGATCCGCCCTCACTCCCTCTTCACTCCGGATCAGCCATCACTGCCTCTTCACTCCGGATCCGCCCTCACTCTCTCTTAAATCCGGATCCGCCCTCATTCCCTCTTCACTCCGGATCCGCCCTCACCCCCTCTTCACTCAGGATACGCCCTCACCCCCTCTTCACTCCGGATCCGCCCTCATCCCCTCTTCACTCCGGATACGCCCTCACCCCCTCTTCACTCCGGATACGCCATCACCCCCTCTTCACTCCGGATACGCCCTCACCCCCTCTTCACTCCGGATCCGCCCTCACCCACTCTTCACTCCGGATCTGCCTTCAACCACTCTTCACTCCGGATCCGCCCTCACTGCCTCTTCACTCCGGATCCGCCATCACCCACTCTTCACTCCAGATCCGCCCTCACTCACTCTTCACTCCGGATCCGCCCTCTTCACTCCGGATCCGCCCTCACTCCCTCTTTACTCCGGATCCGCCCTCACTCCCTCTTCACTCCGGATCCGTCCTCACTCTCTCTTCACTCCGGATCCACCCTCACCCCCTATTCACTCCGGATCCGCCCTCACCCCCTCTTCACTCCTGATCCGCCCTCACTCCCTCTTCACTCCGGATCCGTCCTCACTCTCTCTTCACTCCGGATCCACCCTCACCTCCTCTTCACTCCAGAACAGCCCTCACTCCCTCTTCACACCGGATCCGCCCTCACTCCCTCTTCACTCCGGATCCACCCTCACCCTTTCCTCACTCCGGATCCGCCCTCACTCCCCCTTCACTCCGGAACCCCCTCTCTCCCTCTTCACTCAGGAACCCTCTCACTCCCTCTTCACTCCGGAACCCCCTCACTTCCTCTTCACTCCGGATACGCCCTTGCTCCCTCTTCACTCCGGATCCCAACTCACTTCTTCTTCACTCCGGATCGCCCTTCACTCCCTCTTCAATCACGATCCCCCCTCACCCCCTCTTCACACAGGATCCCCCCACAACCCCTCTTCACTCCAGATCCCCTTTCACCCCCTCTTCACTCCAGAAAACGCCTCACCCCTCTTCACTCCGGATCCCCTCTCACTGCCTCTTCACTCCAGAATCCGCCTCACCCCCTCTTCACTCCAGAATCCCCCTCACCCCCTCTTCACTCCAGATCCTCCCTCACCTCCTCTTGACTCCGGATCCGCCCTCACTCCCTCTTCACTCCGGATCAGCCCTCACTCCCTCTTCACTCCGGATCCACCCTCACCCCCTCTTCACTCCGAATCCGCCCTCACTCCCTCTTCACTCCGGATCAGCCATCACTGCCTCTTCACTCCGGATCCGCCCTCACTCTCTCTTAAATCCGGATCCGCCCTCATTCCCTCTTCACTCCGGATCCGCCCTCACCCCCTCTTCACTCAGGATACGCCCTCACCCCCTCTTCACTCCGGATCCGCCCTCACCCCCTCTTCACTCCGGATACACCCTCACCCCCTCTTCACTCCGGATACGCCCTCACCCCCTCTTCACTCCGGATCCGCCCTCACCCACTCTTCACTCCGGATCTGCCTTCAACCACTCTTCACTCCGGATCCGCCCTCACTGCCTCTTCACTCCGGATCCGCCATCACCCACTCTTCACTCCAGATCCGCCCTCACTCACTCTTCACTCCGGATCCGCCCTCTTCACTCCGGATCCGCCCTCACTCCCTCTTTACTCCGGATCCGCCCTCACTCCCTCTTCACTCCGGATCCGTCCTCACTCTCTCTTCACTCCGGATCCACCCTCACCCCCTCTTCACTCCGGATCCGCCCTCACCCCCTCTTCACTCCTGATCCGCCCTCACTCCCTCTTCACTCCGGATCCGTCCTCACTCTCTCTTCACTCCGGATCCACCCTCACCCCCTCTTCACTCCAGATCAGCCCTCACTCCCTCTTCACTCCGGATCCGCCCTCACTCCCTCTTCACTCCAGATCCGCCCTCACTCCCTCTTCACTCCGGATCCGCCCTCACCCCCTCTTCACTCCGGACCCGCCCTCACGCCCTCTTCACTCCAGATCCTCCCTCACCTCCTCTTGACTCCGGATCCACCCTCACTCCCTCTTCACTCCGGATCAGCCCTCACTCCCTCTTCACTCCGGATCCACCCTCACCCCCTCTTCACTCCGAATCCGCCCTCACTCCCTCTTCACTCCGGATCCGCCCTCACTCCCTCTTCACTCCGGATCCGCCCTCACTCCCTCTTCACTCCGGATCAGCCATCACTGCCTCTTCACTCCGGATCCGCCCTCACTCTCTCTTAAATCCGGATCCGCCCTCATTCCCTCTTCACTCCGGATCCGCCCTCACCCCCTCTTCACTCAGGATACGCCCTCACCCCCTCTTCACTCCGGATCCGCCCTCATCCCCTCTTCACTCCGGATACGCCCTCACCCCCTCTTCACTCCGGATACGCCATCACCCCCTCTTCACTCCGGATCCGCCCTCACCCACTCTTCACTCCGGATCTGCCATCAACCACTCTTCACTCCGGATCCGCCATCACCCACTCTTCACTCCAGATCCGCCCTCACTCACTCTTCACTCCGGATCTGCCCTCTTCACTCCAGATCCGCCCTCACTCCCTCTTTACTCCGGATCCGCCCTCACTCCCTCTTCACTCAGGATACGCCCTCACCCCCTCTTCACTCCGGACCCGCCCTCACGCCCTCTTCACTCCAGAATCGCCCTCACCCCCTCTTCACTCCAGATCTATCCACACTCACTCTTCACTACGGATCCGCCCTCACTCCCTGTTCACTCCGGATCCGCCCTCACTCGCTCTTCACTCCAATCTGCACTCACTACCTCTTCACCGGCTCCGCCCTCACCCCCTCTTCACTACGGATCCGCCCTCACTCCCTCTTCACTCCGGATCCACCCTCACCCTTTCCTCACTCCGGATCCGCCCTCACTCCCCCTTCACTCCGGAACCCCCACTCTCCCTCTTCACTCAGGAACCCTCTCACTCCCTCTTCACTCTGGATCCGCCCTCACTCCCTCTTCACTCCGGAACCCCCTCACTTCCTCTTCACTACGGATACGCCCTTGCTCCCTCTTCACTCCGGATCCCAACTCACTTCTTCTTCACTCCGGATCGCCCTTCACTCCCTCTTCACTCACGATCCCCCCTCACCCCTTCTTCACACAGGATCCCCCCACAACCCCTCTTCACTCCAGATCCCCTTTCACCCACTCTTCACTCCAGATCTGCCTCCACCCACTCTTCACTCCAGATCCGCCCTCACTGCCTCTTCACTCCGGATCCGCCATTACCCACTCTTCACTCCGGATCCGCCCTCACTCACTCTTCACTCCGGATCTGCCCTCTTCACTCCGGATCCGCCCTCACTCCCTCTTTACTCCGGATCCGCCTCACTCCCTCTTCACTCCGGAACCGTCCTCACTCCCTCTTCACTCCGGATCCGCCCTCACTCCCTCTTCACTCCGGATCTGCCCTCTTTACTCCAGATCCGCCCTCACTCCCTCTTCACTCCAGATCCGCCCTCATTCCCTCTTCACTCCGGATCCGCCCTCACCCCCTCTTCACTCCGGAGCCGCCCTCACGCCCTCTTCACTCCAGATTCGCCCTCACCCCCTCTTCACTCCAGATCTATCCACACTCACTCTTCACTACGGATCCGCCCTCACTCCCTGTTCACTCCGGATCCGCCCTCACTCCCTCTTCACTCCAATCTGCCCTCACTACCTCTTCACCGGCTCCGCCCTCACCCCCTCTTCACTACGGATCCGCCCTCACTCCCTCTTCACTCCGGATCCACCCTCACCCTTTCCTCACTCCGGATCCGCCCTCACTCCCCCTTCACTCCGGAACCCCCACTCTCCCTCTTCACTCAGGAACCCTCTCACTCCCTCTTCACTCTGGATCCGCCCTCACTCCCTCTTCACTCCGGAACCCCCTCACTTCCTCTTCACTCCGGATACGCCCTTGCTCCCTCTTCACTCCGGATCCCAACTCACTTCTTCTTCACTCCGGATCGCCCTTCACTCCCTCTTCACTCACGATCCCCCCTCACCCCCTCTTCACACAGGATCCCCCCACAACCCCTCTTCACTCCAGATCCCCTTTCACCCACTCTTCACTCCAGATCTGCCTCCACCCACTCTTCACTCCAGATCCGCCCTCACTGCCTCTTCACTCCGGATCCGCCATTACCCACTCTTCACTCCGGATCCGCCCTCACTCACTCTTCACTCCGGATCTGCCCTCTTCACTCCGGATCCGCCCTCACTCCCTCTTTACTCCGGATCCTCCTCACTCCCTCTTCACTCCGGAACCGTCCTCACTCCCTCTTCACTCCGGATCCGCCCTCACTCCCTCTTCACTCCGGATCTGCCCTCTTCACTCCGGATCCGCCCTCACTCCCTCTTTACTCCAGATCCGCCCTCACTCCCTCTTCACTCCGGATCCGTCCTCACTCTCTCTTCACTCTGGATCCGCCCTCACTCCCTCTTCACTCCAGATCCGCCCTCATTCCCTCTTCACTCCGGATCCGCCCTCACCCCCTCTTCACTCCGGAGCCGCCCTCACGCCCTCTTCACTCCAGATTCGCCCTCACCCCCTCTTCACTCCAGATCTATCCACACTCACTCTTCACTACGGATCCGCCCTCACTCCCTGTTCACTCCGGATCCGCCCTCACTCCCTCTTCACTCCAATCTGCCCTCACTACCTCTTCACCGGCTCCGCCCTCACCCCCTCTTCACTACGGATCCGCCCTCACTCCCTCTTCACTCCGGATCCACCCTCACCCTTTCCTCACTCCGGATCCGCCCTCACTCCCCCTTCACTCCGGAACCCCCTCTCTCCCTCTTCACTCAGGAACCCTCTCACTCCCTCTTCACTCTGGATCCGCCCTCACTCCCTCTTCACTCCGGAACCCCCTCACGTCCTCTTCACTCCGGATACGCCCTTGCTCCCTCTTCACTCCGGATCCCAACTCACTTCTTCTTCACTCCGGATCGCCCTTCACTCCCTCTTCACTCACGATCCCCCCTCACCCCCTCTTCACACAGGATCCCCCCACAACCCCTCTTCACTCCAGATCCCCTTTCACCCCCTCTTCACTCCAGAAACCGCCTCACCCCTCTTCACTCCGGATCCCCTCTCACTGCCTCTTCACTCCAGAATCCGCCTCACCCCCTCTTCACTCCAGAATCCCCCTCACCCCCTCTTCACTCCAGATCCTCCCTCACCTCCTCTTGACTCCGGATCCGCCCTCACTCCCTCTTCACTCCGGATCAGCCATCACTGCCTCTTCACTCCGGATCCGCCCTCACTCTCTCTTAAATCCGGATCCGCCCTCATTCCCTCTTCACTCCGGATCCGCCCTCACCCCCTCTTCACTCCGGATACGCCCTCACCCCCTCTTCACTCCGAATCCGCCCTCACTCCCTCTTCACTCCGGATCAGCCATCACTGCCTCTTCACTCCGGATCCGCCCTCACTCTCTCTTAAATCCGGATCCGCCCTCATTCCCTCTTCACTCCGGATCCGCCCTCACCCCCTCTTCACTCAGGATACGCCCTCACCCCCTCTTCACTCCGGATCCGCCCTCACCCCCTCTTCACTCCGGATACGCCCTCACCCCCTCTTCACTCCGGATACGCCCTCACCCCCTCTTCACTCCGGATCCGCCCTCACCCACTCTTCACTCCGGATCTGCCTTCAACCACTCTTCACTCCGGATCCGCCCTCACTGCCTCTTCACTCCGGATCCGCCATCACCCACTCTTCACTCCAGATCCGCCCTCACTCACTCTTCACTCCGGATCCGCCCTCTTCACTCCGGATCCGCCCTCACTCCCTCTTTACTCCGGATCCGCCCTCACTCCCTATTCACTCCAGATCCGTCCTCACTCTCTCTTCACTCCGGATCCACCCTCACCCCCTCTACACTCCGGATCCGCCCTCACCCCCTCTTCACTCCTGATCCGCCCTCACTCCCTCTTCACTCCGGATCCGTCCTCACTCTCTCTTCACTCCGGATCCACCCTCACCCCCTCTTCACTCCAGATCAGCCCTCACTCCCTCTTCACTCCAGATCCGCCCTCACTCCCTCTTCACTCCAGATCCGCCCTCACTCTCTCTTCACTCCGGATCCACCCTCACCCCCTCTACACTCCGGATCCGCCCTCACCCCCTCTTCACTCCTGATCCGCCCTCACTCCCTCTTCACTCCGGATCCGTCCTCACTCTCTCTTCACTCCGGATCCACCCTCACCCCCTCTTCACTCCAGATCAGCCCTCACTCCCTCTTCACTCCAGATCCGCCCTCACTCCCGCTTCACTCCAGATCCGCCCTCACTCCCTCTTCACTCCGGATCCGCCCTCACCCCCTCTTCACTCCGGACCCGCCCTCACGCCCTCTTCACTCCAGATCCTCCCTCACCTCCTCTAGACTCCGGATCTGCCCTCACTCCCTCTTCACTCCGGATCAGCCCTCACTCCCTCTTCACTCCGGATCCACCCTCACCCCCTCTTCACTCCAAATCCGCCCTCACTCCCTCTTCACTCCGGATCCGCCCTCACTCCCTCTTCACTCCGGATCCGCCCTCACTCCCTCTTCACTCCGGATCAGCCATCACTGCCTCTTCACTCCGGATCCGCCCTCACTCTCTCTTCACTCAGGATACGCCCTCACCCCCTCTTCACTCCGGATCCACCCTCACCCCCTCTTCACTCCGGATCCGCCCTCACCCACTCTTCACTCCGGATCTGCCTTCAACCACACTTCACTCCGGATCCGCCATCACCCACTCTTCACTCCAGATCCGCCCTCACTCACTCTTCACTCCGGATCTGCCCTCTTCACTCCGGATCCGCCCTCACCCCCTCTTCACTCCGGAGCCGCCCTCACGCCCTCTTCACTCCAGATTCGCCCTCACCCCCTCTTCACTCCAGATCTATCCACACTCACTCTTCACTACGGATCCGCCCTCACTCCCTGTTCACTCCGGATCCGCCCTCACTCCCTCTTCACTCCAATCTGCCCTCACTACCTCTTCACCGGCTCCGCCCTCACCCCCTCTTCACTACGGATCCGCCCTCACTCCCTCTTCACTCCGGATCCACCCTCAGCCTTTCCTCACTCCGGATCCGCCCTCACTCCCCCTTCACTCCGGAACCCCCTCTCTCCCTCTTCACTCAGGAACCCTCTCACTCCCTCTTCACTCTGGATCCGCCCTCACTCCCTCTTCACTCCGGAACCCCCTCACTTCCTCTTCACTCCGGATACGCCCTTGCTCCCTCTTCACTCCGGATCCCAACTCACTTCTTCTTCACTCCGGATCGCCCTTCACTCCCTCTTCACTCACGATCCCCCCTCACCCCCTCTTCACACAGGATCCCCCCACAACCCCTCTTCACTCCAGATCCCCTTTCACCCCCTCTTCACTCCAGAAACCGCCTCACCCCTCTTCACTCCGGATCCCCTCTCACTGCCTCTTCACTCCAGAATCCGCCTCACCCCCTCTTCACTCCAGAATCCCCCTCACCCCCTCTTCACTCCAGATCCTCCCTCAACTCCTCTTGACTCCGGATCCGCCCTCACTCCCTCTTCACTCCGGATCAGCCATCACTGCCTCTTCACTCCGGATCCGCCCTCACTCTCTCTTAAATCCGGATCCGCCCTCATTCCCTCTTCACTCCGGATCCGCCCTCACCCCCTCTTCACTCCGGATACGCCCTCACCCCCTCTTCACTCCGAATCCGCCCTCACTCCCTCTTCACTCCGGATCAGCCATCACTGCCTCTTCACTCCGGATCCGCCCTCACTCTCTCTTAAATCCGGATCCGCCCTCATTCCCTCTTCACTCCGGATCCGCCCTCACCCCCTCTTCACTCAGGATACGCCCTCACCCCCTCTTCACTCCGGATCCGCCCTCACCCCCTCTTCACTCCGGATACGCCCTCACCCCCTCTTCACTCCGGATACGCCCTCACCCCCTCTTCACTCCGGATCCGCCCTCACCCACTCTTCACTCCGGATCTGCCTTCAACCACTCTTCACTCCGGATCCGCCCTCACTGCCTCTTCACTCCGGATCCGCCATCACCCACTCTTCACTCCAGATCCGCCCTCACTCACTCTTCACTCCGGATCCGCCCTCTTCACTCCGGATCCGCCCTCACTCCCTCTTTACTCCGGATCCGCCCTCACTCCCTCTTCACTCCGGATCCGTCCTCACTCTCTCTTCACTCCGGATCCACCCTCACCCCCTCTTCACTCCGGATCCGCCCTCACCCCCTCTTCACTCCTGATCCGCCCTCACTCCCTCTTCACTCCGGATCCGTCCTCACTCTCTCTTCACTCCGGATCCACCCTCACCCCCTCTTCACTCCAGATCAGCCCTCACTCCCTCTTCACTCCAGATCCGCCCTCACTCCCTCTTCACTCCAGATCCGCCCTCACTCCCTCTTCACTCCGGATCCGCCCTCACCCCCTCTTCACTCCGGACCCGCCCTCACGCCCTCTTCACTCCAGATCCTCCCTCACCTCCTCTAGACTCCGGATCTGCCCTCACTCCCTCTTCACTCCGGATCAGCCCTCACTCCCTCTTCACTCCGGATCCACCCTCACCCCCTCTTCACTCCAAATCCGCCCTCACTCCCTCTTCACTCCGGATCCGCCCTCACTCCCTCTTCACTCCGGATCCGCCCTAACTCCCTCTTCACTCCGGATCAGCCATCACTGCCTCTTCACTCCGGATCCGCCCTCACTCTCTCTTCACTCAGGATACGCCCTCACCCCCTCTTCACTCCGGATCCACCCTCACCCCCTCTTCACTCCGGATACGCCCTCACCCCCTCTTCACTCCGGATACGCCCTCACCCCCTCTTCACTCCGGATCCGCCCTCACCCTCTCTTCACTCCGGATCTGCCTTCAACCACACTTCACTCCGGATCCGCCATCACCCACTCTTCACTCCAGATCCGCCCTCACTCACTCTTCACTCCGGATCTGCCCTCTTCACTCCGGATCCGCCCTCACTCCCTCTTTACTCCGGATCCGCCCTCACTCACTCTTCACTCCGGATCCGTCCTCACTCTCTCTTCACTCCGGATCCACCCTCACCCCCTCTTCACTCCGGATCCGCCCTCACCCCCTCTTCACTCCTGATCCGCCCTCACTCCCTCTTCACTCCGGATCCGTCCTCACTCTCTCTTCACTCCGGATCCACCCTCACCCCCTCTTCACTCCAGATCAGCCCTCACTCCCTCTTCACTCCGGATCCGCCCTCACTCCCTCTTCACTCCAGATCCGCCCTCACTCCCTCTTCACTCCGGATCCGCCCTCACCCCCTCTTCACTCCGGACCCGCCCTCACGCCCTCTTCACTCCAGATTCGCCCTCACCCCCTCTTCACTCCAGATCTATCCACACTCACTCTTCACTACGGATCCGCCCTCACTCCCTGTTCACTCCGGATCCGCCCTCACTCCCTCTTCACTCCAATCTGCCCTCACTACCTCTTCACCGGCTCCGCCCTCACCCCCTCTTCACTACGGATCCGCCCTCACTCCCTCTTCACTCCGGATCCACCCTCACCCTTTCCTCACTCCGGATCCGCCCTCACTCCCCCTTCACTCCGGAACCCCCACTCTCCCTCTTCACTCAGGAACCCTCTCACTCCCTCTTCACTCTGGATCCGCCCTCACTCCCTCTTCACTCCGGAACCCCCTCACTTCCTCTTCACTCCGGATACGCCCTTGCTCCCTCTTCACTCCGGATCCCAACTCACTTCTTCTTCACTCCGGATCGCCCTTCACTCCCTCTTCACTCACGATCCCCCCTCACCCCCTCTTCACACAGGATCCCCCCACAACCCCTCTTCACTCCAGATCCCCTTTCACCCACTCTTCACTCCAGATCTGCCTCCACCCACTCTTCACTCCAGATCCGCCCTCACTGCCTCTTCACTCCGGATCCGCCATTACCCACTCTTCACTCCGGATCCGCCCTCACTCACTCTTCACTCCGGATCTGCCCTCTTCACTCCGGATCCGCCCTCACTCCCTCTTTACTCCGGATCCGCCTCACTCCCTCTTCACTCCGGAACCGTCCTCACTCCCTCTTCACTCCGGATCCGCCCTCACTCCCTCTTCACTCCGGATCTGCCCTCTTCACTCCGGATCCGCCCTCACTCCCTCTTTACTCCGGATCCGCCCTCACTCCCTCTTCACTCCGGATCCGTCCTCACTCTCTCTTCACTCTGGATCCGCCCTCACTCCCTCTTCACTCCAGATCCGCCCTCATTCCCTCTTCACTCCGGATCCGCCCTCACCCCCTCTTCACTCCGGAGCCGCCCTCACGCCCTCTTCACTCCAGATTCGCCCTCACCCCCTCTTCACTCCAGATCTATCCACACTCACTCTTCACTACGGATCCGCCCTCACTCCCTGTTCACTCCGGATCCGCCCTCACTCCCTCTTCACTCCAATCTGCCCTCACTACCTCTTCACCGGCTCCGCCCTCACCCCCTCTTCACTACGGATCCGCCCTCACTCCCTCTTCACTCCGGATCCACCCTCAGCCTTTCCTCACTCCGGATCCGCCCTCACTCCCCCTTCACTCCGGAACCCCCTCTCTCCCTCTTCACTCAGGAACCCTCTCACTCCCTCTTCACTCTGGATCCGCCCTCACTCCCTCTTCACTCCGGAACCCCCTCACTTCCTCTTCACTCCGGATACGCCCTTGCTCCCTCTTCACTCCGGATCCCAACTCACTTCTTCTTCACTCCGGATCGCCCTTCACTCCCTTTTCACTCACGATCCCCCCTCACCCCCTCTTCACACAGGATCCCCCCACAACCCCTCTTCACTCCAGATCCCCTTTCACCCCCTCTTCACTCCAGAAACCGCCTCACCCCTCTTCACTCCGGATCCCCTCTCACTGCCTCTTCACTCCAGAATCCGCCTCACCCCCTCTTCACTCCAGAATCCCCCTCACCCCCTCTTCACTCCAGATCCTCCCTCACCTCCTCTTGACTCCGGATCCGCCCTCACTCCCTCTTCACTCCGGATCAGCCCTCACTCCCTCTTCACTCCGGATCCACCCTCACCCCCTCTTCACTCCGAATCCGCCCTCACTCCCTCTTCACTCCGGATCCGCCCTCACTCCCTCTTCACTCCGGATCCACCCTCACTCCCTCTTCACTCCGGATCAGCCATCACTGCCTCTTCACTCCGGATCCGCCCTCACTCTCTCTTAAATCCGGATCCGCCCTCATTCCCTCTTCACTCCGGATCCGCCCTCACCCCCTCTTCACTCAGGATACGCCCTCACCCCCTCTTCACTCCGGATCCGCCCTCACACCCTCTTCACTCCGGATACGCCCTCACCCCCTCTTCACTCCGGATACGCCCTCACCCCCTCTTCACTCCGGATCCGCCCTCACCCACTCTTCACTCCGGATCTGCCTTCAACCACTCATCACTCCGGATCCGCCCTCACTGCCTCTTCACTCCGGATCCGCCATCACCCACTCTTCACTCCAGATCCGCCCTCACTCACTCTTCACTCCGGATCCGCCCTCTTCACTCCGGATCCGACCTCACTCCCTCTTTACTCCGGATCCGCCCTCACTCCCTCTTCACTCCGGATCCGTCCTCACTCTCTCTTCACTCCGGATCCACCCTCACCCCCTCTTCACTCCGGATCCGCCCTCACCCCCTCTTCACTCCTGATCCGCCCTCACTCCCTCTTCACTCCGGATCCGTCCTCACTCTCTCTTCACTCCGGATCCACCCTCACCCCCTCTTCACTCCAGATCAGCCCTCACTCCCTCTTCACTCCGGATCCGCCCTCACTCCCTCTTCACTCCAGATCCGCCCTCACTCCCTCTTCACTCCGGATCCGCCCTCACCCCCTCTTCACTCCGGACCCGCCCTCACGCCCTCTTCACTCCAGATCCTCCCTCACCTCCTCTTGACTCCGGATCCGCCCTCACTCCCTCTTCACTCCGGATCAGCCCTCACTCCCTCTTCACTCCGGATCCACCCTCACCCCCTCTTCACTCCGAATCCGCCCTCACTCCCTCTTCACTCCGGATCCGCCCTCACTCCCTCTTCACTCCGGATCCGCCCTCACTCCCTCTTCACTCCGGATCAGCCATCACTGCCTCTTCACTCCGGATCCGCCCTCACTCTCTCTTAAATCCGGATCCGCCCTCATTCCCTCTTCACTCCGGATCCGCCCTCACCCCCTCTTCACTCAGGATACGCCCTCACCCCCTCTTCACTCCGGATCCGCCCTCACCCCCTCTTCACTCCGGATACGCCCTCACCCCCTCTTCACTCCGGATACGCCCTCACTCCCTCTTCACTCCAGATCAGCCCTCACTCCCTCTTCACTCCGGATCCGCCCTCACTCCCTCTTCACTCCAGATCCGCCCTCACTCCCTCTTCACTCCGGATCCGCCCTCACCCCCTCTTCACTCCGGACCCGCCCTCACGCCCTCTTCACTCCAGATTCGCCCTCACCCCCTCTTCACTCCAGATCTATCCACACTCACTCTTCACTACGGATCCGCCCTCACTCCCTGTTCACTCCGGATCCGCCCTCACTCCCTCTTCACTCCAATCTGCCCTCACTACCTCTTCACCGGCTCCGCCCTCACCCCCTCTTCACTACGGATCCGCCCTCACTCCCTCTTCACTCCGGATCCACCCTCACCCTTTCCTCACTCCGGATCCGCCCTCACTCCCCCTTCACTCCGGAACCCCCTCTCTCCCTCTTCACTCAGGAACCCTCTCACTCCCTCTTCACTCTGGATCCGCCCTCACTCCCTCTTCACTCCGGAACCCCCTCACTTCCTCTTCACTCCGGATACGCCCTTGCTCCCTCTTCACTCCGGATCCCAACTCACTTCTTCTTCACTCCGGATCGCCCTTCACTCCCTCTTCACTCACGATCCCCCCTCACCCCCTCTTCACACAGGATCCCCCCACAACCCCTCTTCACTCCAGATCCCCTTTCACCCACTCTTCACTCCAGATCTGCCTCCACCCACTCTTCACTCCAGATCCGCCCTCACTGCCTCTTCACTCCGGATCCGCCATTACCCACTCTTCACTCCGGATCCGCCCTCACTCACTCTTCACTCCGGATCTGCCCTCTTCACTCCGGATCCGCCCTCACTCCCTCTTTACTCCGGATCCGCCTCACTCCCTCTTCACTCCGGAACCGTCCTCACTCCCTCTTCACTCCGGATCCGCCCTCACTCCCTCTTCACTCCGGATCTGCCCTCTTCACTCCGGATCCGCCCTCACTCCCTCTTTACTCCGGATCCGCCCTCACTCCCTCTTCACTCCGGATCCGTCCTCACTCTCTCTTCACTCTGGATCCGCCCTCACTCCCTCTTCACTCCAGATCCGCCCTCATTCCCTCTTCACTCCGGATCCGCCCTCACCCCCTCTTCACTCCGGACCCGCCCTCACGCCCTCTTCACTCCAGATTCGCCCTCACCCCCTCTTCACTCCAGATCTATCCACACTCACTCTTCACTACGGATCCGCCCTCACTCCCTGTTCACTCCGGATCCGCCCTCACTCCCTCTTCACTCCAATCTGCCCTCACTACCTCTTCACCGGCTCCGCCCTCACCCCCTCTTCACTACGGATCCGCCCTCACTCCCTCTTCACTCCGGATCCACCCTCACCCTTTCCTCACTCCGGATCCGCCCTCACTCCCCCTTCACTCCGGAACCCCCTCTCTTCCTCTTCACTCAGGAACCCTCTCACTCCCTCTTCACTCTGGATCCGCCCTCACTCCCTCTTCACTCCGGAACCCCCTCACTTCCTCTTCACTCCGGATACGCCCTTGCTCCCTCTTCACTCCGGATCCCAACTCACTTCTTCTTCACTCCGGATCGCCCTTCACTCCCTCTTCACTCACGATCCCCCCTCACCCCCTCTTCACACAGGATCCCCCCACAACCCCTCTTCACTCCAGATCCCCTTTCACCCCCTCTTCACTCCAGAAACCGCCTCACCCCTCTTCACTCCGGATCCCCTCTCACTGCCTCTTCACTCCAGAATCCGCCTCACCCCCTCTTCACTCCAGAATCCCCCTCACCCCCTCTTCACTCCAGATCCTCCCTCACCTCCTCTTGACTCCGGATCCGCCCTCACTCCCTCTTCACTCCGGATCAGCCCTCACTCCCTCTTCACTCCGGATCCACCCTCACCCCCTCTTCACTCCGAATCCGCCCTCACTCCCTCTTCACTCCGGATCCGCCCTCACTCCCTCTTCACTCCGGATCCACCCTCACTCCCTCTTCACTCCGGATCAGCCATCACTGCCTCTTCACTCCGGATCCGCCCTCACTCTCTCTTAAATCCGGATCCGCCCTCATTCCCTCTTCACTCCGGATCCGCCCTCACCCCCTCTTCACTCAGGATACGCCCTCACCCCCTCTTCACTCCGGATCCGCCCTCACCCCCTCTTCACTCCGGATACGCCCTCACCCCCTCTTCACTCCGGATACGCCCTCACCCCCTCTTCACTCCGGATCCGCCCTCACCCACTCTTCACTCCGGATCTGCCTTCAACCACTCATCACTCCGGATCCGCCCTCACTGCCTCTTCACTCCGGATCCGCCATCACCCACTCTTCACTCCAGATCCGCCCTCACTCACTCTTCACTCCGGATCCGCCCTCACTCCCTCTTTACTCCGGATCCGGCTTAACTCCCTCTTCACTCCGGATCCGTCCTCACTCTCTCTTCACTCCGGATCCACCCTCACCCCCTCTTCACTCCGGATCCGCCCTCACCCCCTCTTCACTCCTGATCCGCCCTCACTCCCTCTTCACTCCGGATCCGTCCTCACTCTCTCTTCACTCCGGATCCACCCTCACCCCCTCTTCACTCCAGATCAGCCCTCACTCCCTCTTCACTCCGGATCCGCCCTCACTCCCTCTTCACTCCAGATCCGCCCTCACTCCCTCTTCACTCCGGATCCGCCCTCACCCCCTCTTCACTCCGGACCCGCCCTCACGCCCTCTTCACTCCAGATCCTCCCTCACCTCCTCTTGACTCCGGATCCGCCCTCACTCCCTCTTCACTCCGGATCAGCCCTCACTCCCTCTTCACTCCGGATCCACCCTCACCCCCTCTTCACTCCGAATCCGCCCTCACTCCCTCTTCACTCCGGATCCGCCCTCACTCCCTCTTCACTCCGGATCCGCCCTCACTCCCTCTTCACTCCGGATCAGCCATCACTGCCTCTTCACTCCGGATCCGCCCTCACTCTCTCTTAAATCCGGATCCGCCCTCATTCCCTCTTCACTCCGGATCCGCCCTCACCCCCTCTTCACTCAGGATACGCCCTCACCCCCTCTTCACTCCGGATCCGCCCTCACCCCCTCTTCACTCCGGATACGCCCTCACCCCCTCTTCACTCCGGATACGCCCTCACCCCCTCTTCACTCCGGATCCGCCCTCACCCACTCTACACTCCGGATCTGCCTTCAACCACTCTTCACTCCGGATCCGCCCTCACTGCCTCTTCACTCCGGATCTGCCATCACCCACTCTTCACTCCAGATCCGCCCTCACTCACTCTTCACTCCGGATCTGCCCTCTTCACTCCGGATCCGCCCTCACTCCCTCTTTACTCCGGATCCGCCCTCACTCCCTCTTCACTCCGGATCCGTCCTCACTCTCTCTTCACTCCGGATCCACCCTCACCCCCTCTTCACTCCGGATCCGCCCTCACCCCCTCTTCACTCCTGATCCACCCTCACTCCCTCTTCACTCCGGATCCGTCCTCACTCTCTCTTCACTCCGGATCCACCCTCACCCCCTCTTCACTCCAGATCAGCCCTCACTCCCTCTTCACTCCGGATCCGCCCTCACTCCCTCTTCACTCCAGATCCGCCCTCACTCCCTCTTCACTCCAGATCCGCCCTCACTCCCTCTTCACTCCGGATCCGCCCTCACCCCCTCTTCACTCCGGACCCGCCCTCACGCCCGCTTCACTCCAGATTCGCCCTCACCCCCTCTTCACCTCAGATCTATCCACACTCACTCTTCACTACGGATCCGCCCTCACTCCCTGTTCACTCCGGATCCGCCCTCACTCCCTCTTCACTCCAATCTGCCCTCACTACCTCTTCACCGGCTCCGCCCTCACCCCCTCTTCACTACGGATCCGCCCTCACTCCCTCTTCACTCCGGATCCACCCTCACCCTTTCCTCACTCCGGATCCGCCCTCACTCCCCCTTCACTCCGGAACCCCCACTCTCCCTCTTCACTCAGGAACCCTCTCACTCCCTCTTCACTCTGGATCCGCCCTCACTCCCTCTTCACTCCGGAACCCCCTCACTTCCTCTTCACTCCGGATACGCCCTTGCTCCCTCTTCACTCCGGATCCCAACTCACTTCTTCTTCACTCCGGATCGCCCTTCACTCCCTCTTCACTCACGATCCCCCCTCACCCCCTCTTCACACAGGATCCCCCCACAACCCCTCTTCACTCCAGATCCCCTTTCACCCCCTCTTCACTCCAGAAACCGCCTCACCCCTCTTCACTCCGGATCCCCTCTCACTGCCTCTTCACTCCAGAATCCGCCTCACCCCCTCTTCACTCCAGAATCCCCCTCACCCCCTCTTCACTCCAGATCCTCCCTCACCTCCTCTTGACTCCGGATCCGCCCTCACTCCCTCTTCACTCCGGATCAGCCCTCACTCCCTCTTCATTCCGGATCCACCCTCACCCCCTCTTCACTCCGAATCCACCCTCACTCCCTCTTCACCCCGGATCCGCCCTCACTCCCTCTTCACTCCGGATCCGCCCTCACTCCCTCTTCACTCCGGATCAGCCATCACTGCCTCTTCACTCCGGATCCGCCCTCACTCTCTCTTAAATCCGGATCCGCCCTCATTCCCTCTTCACTCCGGATCCGCCCTCACCCCCTCTTCACTCAGGATCCGCCCTCACCCCCTCTTCACTCCGGATCCGCCCTCACCCCCTCCTCACTCCGGATCCGCCCTCATCCCCTCTTCACTCCGGATCCGCCCCCACTCACTCATCACTCCGGATCCGCCCTCACTCCCTCTTCACTCCGGATCCGCCCTCGCTCCCTCTTCACTCCGGATCCCCTCTCACTCCCTCTTCACTCCGGAGCCCCCTCACTCCCTCTTCACTCCGGAGCCCCCCTCACTCCCTCTTCACTCCGGATCCCCCCTCACTCCCTCTTCACTCCGGATCCCCCCTCACCCCCTCTTCACTCCGGAATCCGCCTCACTCTCTCTTCACTCCGGAACCCCTCTCACCCCCTCTTCACTCCGGAATCCTCCTAACTCTCTCTTCACTCCGGAACCCCTCTCACCTCCTCTTCACTCCGGAACCCCTCTCACCCCCTCCTCACTCCAGAATCCCCCTCACTCCCTCTTCACTCAGGAACCCCCTCACTCCTGCTTCACTCTGGATCCGCCCTCACTCCCTCTTCACTCCGGAACCCCCTCACTTCCTCTTCACACCAGATCAGCCCTCACTCCCTCTTCTCTCTGGATCCCCCCTCACTCCCTCTTCACTCCTGATCACCCCTTCCCCCTCTCCACTCCAGATCCCCTCTCAGCCGCTCTTCACTACAGAAACCCCCTCACCCCCTCTTCACTCCGGATCCCCTCTCACTGCCTCTTCACTCCAGATCCCCTTTCACCCCCTCTTCACTCCAGAAACCCCCACACCCCCTCTTCACTCCGGATCCCCTCTCACTGCCTCTTCACTCCAGAATCCGCCTCACCACATTTTCACTCCGGATCCCCCTTCACCCCCTGTTCAGTACGGATCTTCCCTCACCCCCTCTTCACTCCAGAATCCCCCTCACCCACTATTCACTCCAGATCCTCCCTCAGCTCCTCTTGACTCCAGATCCGCCTTCACTCCCTCTTCACTCCGGATCAGCCCTCACTCCCTCTTCACTCCGGATCCACCCTCACCCCCTCTTCACTCCGAATCCGCCCTCACTCCCTCTTCACTCCGGATCCGCCCTCACTCCCTCTTCACTCCGGATCCGCCCTCACTCCCACTTCACTCCGGATCAGCCATCACTGCCTCTTCACTCCGGATCCGCCCTCACTCTCTCTTAAATCCGGATCCGCCCTCACTCTCTCTTAAATCCGGATCCGCCCTCATTCCCTCTTCACTCCGGATCCGCCCTCACCCCCTCTTAACTCCGGATCCGCCCTCACCCCCTCTTCACACCGGATCCGCCCTCACCCCCTCTTCACTCCGGATACGCCCTAAACCACTCTTCACTCCAGATCTGCCTCCACCCACTCTTCACTCCAGATCCGCCCTCACTGCCTCTTCACTCCGGATCCGCCATTACCCACTCTTCACTCCGGATCCGCCCTCACTCACTCTTCACTCCGGATCTGCCCTCTTCACTCCGGATCCGCCCTCACTCCCTCTTTACTCCGGATCCGCCTCACTCCCTCTTCACTCCGGAACCGTCCTCACTCCCTCTTCACTCCGGATCCGCCCTCACTCCCTCTTCACTCCGGATCTGCCCTCTTCACTCCGGATCCGCCCTCACTCCCTCTTTACTCCAGATCCGCCCTCACTCCCTCTTCACTCCGGATCCGTCCTCACTCTCTCTTCACTCTGGATCCGCCCTCACTCCCTCTTCACTCCAGATCCGCCCTCATTCCCTCTTCACTCCGGATCCGCCCTCACCCCCTCTTCACTCCGGAGCCGCCCTCACGCCCTCTTCACTCCAGATTCGCCCTCACCCCCTCTTCACTCCAGATCTATCCACACTCACTCTTCACTACGGATCCGCCCTCACTCCCTGTTCACTCCGGATCCGCCCTCACTCCCTCTTCACTCCAATCTGCCCTCACTACCTCTTCACCGGCTCCGCCCTCACCCCCTCTTCACTACGGATCCGCCCTCACTCCCTCTTCACTCCGGATCCACCCTCACCCTTTCCTCACTCCGGATCCGCCCTCACTCCCCCTTCACTCCGGAACCCCCTCTCTCCCTCTTCACTCAGGAACCCTCTCACTCCCTCTTCACTCTGGATCCGCCCTCACTCCCTCTTCACTCCGGAACCCCCTCACTTCCTCTTCACTCCGGATACGCCCTTGCTCCCTCTTCACTCCGGATCCCAACTCACTTCTTCTTCACTCCGGATCGCCCTTCACTCCCTCTTCACTCACGATCCCCCCTCACCCCCTCTTCACACAGGATCCCCCCACAACCCCTCTTCACTCCAGATCCCCTTTCACCCCCTCTTCACTCCAGAAACCGCCTCACCCCTCTTCACTCCGGATCCCCTCTCACTGCCTCTTCACTCCAGAATCCGCCTCACCCCCTCTTCACTCCAGAATCCCCCTCACCCCCTCTTCACTCCAGATCCTCCCTCACCTCCTCTTGACTCCGGATCCGCCCTCACACCCTCTTCACTCCGGATCAGCCCTCACTCCCTCTTCACTCCGGATCCACCCTCACCCCCTCTTCACTCCGAATCCGCCCTCACTCCCTCTTCACTCCGGATCAGCCATCACTGCCTCTTCACTCCGGATCCGCCCTCATTCCCTCTTCACTCCGGATCCGCCCTCACCCCCTCTTCACTCAGGATACGCCCTCACCCCCTCTTCACTCCGGATCCGCCCTCACCCCCTCTTCACTCCGGATACGCCCTCACCCCCTCTTCACTCCGGATACGCCCTCACCCCTTCTTCACTCCGGATCCGCCCTCACCCACTCTTCACTCCGGATCTGCCTTCAACCACTCTTCACTCCGGATCCGCCCTCACTGCCTCTTCACTCCGGATCCGCCATCACCCACTCTTCACTCCAGATCCGCCCTCACTCACTCTTCACTCCAGATCCGCCCTCTTCACTCCGGATCCGCCCTCACTCCCTCTTTACTCCGGATCCGCCCTCACCCCCTCTTCACTCCTGATCCGCCCTCACTCGCTCTTCACTCCGGATCCGCCCTCACTCTCTCTTCACTCCGGATCCAGCCTCACCCCCTCTTCACTCCAGATCAGCCCTCACTCCCTCTTCACTCCGGATCCGCCCTCACTCCCTCTTCACTCCGGATCCACCCTCACCCTTTCCTCACTCCGGATCCGCCCTCACTCCCCCTTCACTCCGGAACCCCCTCTCTCCCTCTTCACTCAGGAACCCTCTCACTCCCTCTTCACTCTGGATCCGCCCTCACTCCCTCTTCACTCCGGAACCCCCTCACTTCCTCTTCATTCCGGATACGCCCTTGCTCCCTCTTCACTCCGGATCCCAACTCACTTCTTCTTCACTCCGGATCGCCCTTCACTCCCTCTTCACTCACGATCCCCCCTCACCCCCCTCTTCACACAGGATCCCCCCACAACCCCTCTTCACTCCAGATCCCCTTTCACCCCCTCTTCACTCCAGAAACCGCCTCACCCCTATTCACTCCGGATCCCCTCTCACTGCCTCTTCACTCCAGAATCCGCCTCACCCCCTCTTCACTCCAGAATCCCCCTCACCCCCTCTTCACTCCAGATCCTCCCTCACCTCCTCTTGACTCCAGATCCGCCCTCACTCCCTCTTCACTCCGGATCAGCCCTCACTCCCTCTTCACTCCGGATCCACCCTCACCCTCTCTTCACTCCGAATCCGCCCTCACTCCCTCTTCACTCCGGATCAGCCATCACTGCCTCTTCACTCCGGATCCGCCCTCACTCTCTCTTAAATCCGGATCCGCCCTCATTCCCTCTTCACTCCGGATCCGCCCTCACCCCCTCTTCACTCAGGATACGCCCTCACCCCCTCTTCACTCCGGATCCGCCATCACCCCCTCTTCACGCCGGATACGCCCTCACCCCCTCTTCACTCCGGATACGCCCTCACCCCCTCTTCACTCCAGATCCGCCCTCACCCACTCTTCACTCCGGATCTGCCTTCAACCACTCTTCACTCCAGATCCGCCCTCACTGCCTCTTCACTCCGGATCCGCCATCACCCACTCTTCACTCCAGATCCGCCCTCACTCACTCTTCACTCCGGATCCGCCCTCTTCACTCCGGATCTGCCCTCACTCCCTCTTTACTCCGGATCCGCCCTCACTCCCTATTCACTCCGGATCCGTCCTCACTATCTCTTCACTCCGGATCCACCCTCACCCCCTCTTCACTCCGGATCCGCCCTCACCCCCTCTTCACTCCTGATCCGCCCTCACTCCCTCTTCACTCCGGATCCGTCCTCACTCTCTCTTCACTCCGGATCCACCCTCACCCCCTCTTCACTCCAGATCAGCCCTCACTCCCTCTTCACTCCGGATCCGCCCTCACTCCCTCTTCACTCCAGATCCGCCCTCACTCCCTCTTCACTCCGGATCCGCCCTCACCCCCTCTTCACTCCGGACCCGCCCTCACGCCCTCTTCACTCCAGATCCTCCCTCACCTCCTCTTGACTCCGGATCCGCCCTCACTCCCTCTTCACTCCGGATCAGCCCTCACTCCCTCTTCACTCCGGATCCACCCTCACCCCCTCTTCACTCCGAATCCGCCCTCACTCCCTCTTCACTCCGGATCCGCCCTCACTCCCTCTTCACTCCGGATCCGCCCTCACTCCCTCTTCACTCCGGATCAGCCATCACTGCCTCTTCACTCCGGATCCGCCCTCACTCTCTCTTAAATCCGGATCCGCCCTCATTCCCTCTTCACTCCGGATCCGCCCTCACCCCCTCTTCACTCAGGATACGCCCTCTCCCCCTCTTCACTCCGGATCCGCCCTCACCCCCTCTTCACTCCGGATACGCCCTCACCCCCTCTTCACTCCGGATACGCCCTCACCCCCTCTTCACTCCGGATCCGCCCTCACCCACTCTTCACTCCGGCTCTGCCTTCAACCACTCTTCACTCCGGATCCGCCATCACCCACTCTTCACTCCAGATCCGCCCTCACTCACTCTTCACTCCGGATCTGCCCTCTTCACTCCGGATCCGCCCTCACTCCCTCTTTACTCCGGATCCGCCCTCACTCACTCTTCACTCCGGATCCGTCCTCACTCTCTCTTCACTCCGGATCCACCCTCACCCCCTCTTCACTCCGGATCCGCCCTCACCCCCTCTTCACTCCTGATCCGCCCTCACTCCCTCTTCACTCCGGATCCGTCCTCACTCTCTCTTCACTCCGGATCCACCCTCACCCCCTCTTCACTCCAGATCAGCCCTCACTCCCTCTTCACTCCGGATCCGCCCTCACTCCCTCTTCACTCCAGATCCGCCCTCACTCCCTCTTCACTCCGGATCCGCCCTCACCCCCTCTTCACTCCGGACCCGCCCTCACGCCCTCTTCACTCCAGATTCGCCCTCACCCCCTCTTCACTCCAGATCTATCCACACTCACTCTTCACTACGGATCCGCCCTCACTCCCTGTTCACTCCGGATCCGCCCTCACTCCCTCTTCACTCCAATCTGCCCTCACTACCTCTTCACCGGCTCCGCCCTCACCCCCTCTTCACTACGGATCCGCCCTCACTCCCTCTTCACTCCGGATCCACCCTCACCCTTTCCTCACTCCGGATCCGCCCTCACTCCCCCTTCACTCCGGAACCCCCACTCTCCCTCTTCACTCAGGAACCCTCTCACTCCCTCTTCACTCTGGATCCACCCTCACTCTCTCTTCACTCCGGAACCCCCTCACTTCCTCTTCACTCCGGATACGCCCTTGCTCCCTCTTCACTCCGGATCCCAACTCACTTCTTCTTCACTCCGGATCGCCCTTCACTCCCTCTTCACTCACGATCCCCCCTCACCCCCTCTTCACACAGGATCCCCCCACAACCCCTCTTCACTCCAGATCCCCTTTCACCCACTCTTCACTCCAGATCTGCCTCCACCCACTCTTCACTCCAGATCCGCCCTCACTGCCTCTTCACTCCGGATCCGCCATTACCCACTCTTCACTCCGGATCCGCCCTCACTCACTCTTCACTCCGGATCTGCCCTCTTCACTCCGGATCCGCCCTCACTCCCTCTTTACTCCGGATCCGCCTCACTCCCTCTTCACTCCGGAACCGTCCTCACTCCCTCTTCACTCCGGATCCGCCCTCACTCCCTCTTCACTCCGGATCTGCCCTCTTCACTCCGGATCCGCCCTCACTCCCTCTTTACTCCGGATCCGCCCTCACTCCCTCTTCACTCCGGATCCGTCCTCACTCTCTCTTCACTCTGGATCCGCCCTCACTCCCTCTTCACTCCAGATCCGCCCTCATTCCCTCTTCACTCCGGATCCGCCCTCACCCCCTCTTCACTCCGGAGCCGCCCTCACGCCCTCTTCACTCCAGATTCGGCCTCACCCCCTCTTCACTCCAGATCTATCCACACTCACTCTTCACTACGGATCCGCCCTCACTCCCTGTTCACTCCGGATCCGCCCTCACTCCCTCTTCACTCCAATCTGCCCTCACTACCTCTTCACCGGCTCCGCCCTCACCCCCTCTTCACTACGGATCCGCCCTCACTCCCTCTTCACTCCGGATCCACCCTCACCCTTTCCTCACTCCGGATCCGCCCTCACTCCCCCTTCACTCCGGAACCCCCTCTCTTCCTCTTCACTCAGGAACCCTCTCACTCCCTCTTCACTCTGGATCCGCCCTCACTCCCTCTTCACTCCGGAACCCCCTCACTTCCTCATCACTCCGGATACGCCCTTGCTCCCTCTTCACTCCGGATCCCAACTCACTTCTTCTTCACTCCGGATCGCCCTTCACTCCCTCTTCACTCACGATCCCCCCTCACCCCCTCTTCACACAGGATCCCCCCACAACCCCTCTTCACTCCAGATCCCCTTTCACCCCCTCTTCACTCCAGAAACCGCCTCACCCCTCTTCACTCCGGATCCCCTCTCACTGCCTCTTCACTCCAGAATCCGCCTCACCCCCTCTTCACTCCAGAATCCCCCTCACCCCCTCTTCACTCCAGATCCTCCCTCACCTCCTCTTGACTCCGGATCCGCCCTCACTCCCTCTTCACTCCGGATCAGCCCTCACTCCCTCTTCACTCCGGATCCACCCTCACCCCCTCTTCACTCCGAATCCGCCCTCACTCCCTCTTCACTCCGGATCCGCCCTCACTCCCTCTTCACTCCGGATCCACCCTCACTCCCTCTTCACTCCGGATCAGCCATCACTGCCTCTTCACTCCGGATCCGCCCTCACTCTCTCTTAAATCCGGATCCGCCCTCATTCCCTCTTCACTCCGGATCCGCCCTCACCCCCTCTTCACTCAGGATACGCCCTCACCCCCTCTTCACTCCGGATCCGCCCTCACCCCCTCTTCACTCCGGATACGCCCTCACCCCCTCTTCACTCCGGATACGCCCTCACCCCCTCTTCACTCCGGATCCGCCCTCACCCACTCTTCACTCCGGATCTGCCTTCAACCACTCATCACTCCGGATCCGCCCTCACTGCCTCTTCACTCCGGATCCGCCATCACCCACTCTTCACTCCAGATCCGCCCTCACTCACTCTTCACTCCGGATCCGCCCTCTTCACTCCGGATCCGCCCTCACTCCCTCTTTACTCCGGATCCGGCTTAACTCCCTCTTCACTCCGGATCCGTCCTCACTCTCTCTTCACTCCGGATCCACCCTCACCCCCTCTTCACTCCGGATCCGCCCTCACCCCCTCTTCACTCCTGATCCGCCCTCACTCCCTCTTCACTCCGGATCCGTCCTCACTCTCTCTTCACTCCGGATCCACCCTCACCCCCTCTTCACTCCAGATCAGCCCTCACTCCCTCTTCACTCCGGATCCGCCCTCACTCCCTCTTCACTCCAGATCCGCCCTCACTCCCTCTTCACTCCGGATCCGCCCTCACCCCCTCTTCACTCCGGACCCGCCCTCACGCCCTCTTCACTCCAGATCCTCCCTCACCTCCTCTTGACTCCGGATCCGCCCTCACTCCCTCTTCACTCCGGATCAGCCCTCACTCCCTCTTCACTCCGGATCCACCCTCACCCCCTCTTCACTCCGAATCCGCCCTCACTCCCTCTTCACTCCGGATCCGCCCTCACTCCCTCTTCACTCCGGATCCGCCCTCACTCCCTCTTCACTCCGGATCAGCCATCACTGCCTCTTCACTCCGGATCCGCCCTCACTCTCTCTTAAATCCGGATCCGCCCTCATTCCCTCTTCACTCCGGATCCGCCCTCACCCCCTCTTCACTCAGGATACGCCCTCACCCCCTCTTCACTCCGGATCCGCCCTCACCCCCTCTTCACTCCGGATACGCCCTCACCCCCTCTTCACTCCGGATACGCCCTCACCCCCTCTTCACTCCGGATCCGCCCTCACCCACTCTACACTCCGGATCTGCCTTCAACCACTCTTCACTCCGGATCCGCCCTCACTGCCTCTTCACTCCGGATCTGCCATCACCCACTCTTCACTCCAGATCCGCCCTCACTCACTCTTCACTCCGGATCTGCCCTCTTCACTCCGGATCCGCCCTCACTCCCTCTTTACTCCGGATCCGCCCTCACTCCCTCTTCACTCCGGATCCGTCCTCACTCTCTCTTCACTCCGGATCCACCCTCACCCCCTCTTCACTCCGGATCCGCCCTCACCCCCTCTTCACTCCTGATCCACCCTCACTCCCTCTTCACTCCGGATCCGTCCTCACTCTCTCTTCACTCCGGATCCACCCTCACCCCCTCTTCACTCCAGATCAGCCCTCACTCCCTCTTCACTCCGGATCCGCCCTCACTCCCTCTTCACTCCAGATCCGCCCTCACTCCCTCTTCACTCCAGATCCGCCCTCACTCCCTCTTCACTCCGGATCCGCCCTCACCCCCTCTTCACTCCGGACCCGCCCTCACGCCCGCTTCACTCCAGATTCGCCCTCACCCCCTCTTCACCTCAGATCTATCCACACTCACTCTTCACTACGGATCCGCCCTCACTCCCTGTTCACTCCGGATCCGCCCTCACTCCCTCTTCACTCCAATCTGCCCTCACTACCTCTTCACCGGCTCCGCCCTCACCCCCTCTTCACTACGGATCCGCCCTCACTCCCTCTTCACTCCGGATCCACCCTCACCCTTTCCTCACTCCGGATCCGCCCTCACTCCCCCTTCACTCCGGAACCCCCACTCTCCCTCTTCACTCAGGAACCCTCTCACTCCCTCTTCACTCTGGATCCGCCCTCACTCCCTCTTCACTCCGGAACCCCCTCACTTCCTCTTCACTCCGGATACGCCCTTGCTCCCTCTTCACTCCGGATCCCAACTCACTTCTTCTTCACTCCGGATCGCCCTTCACTCCCTCTTCACTCACGATCCCCCCTCACCCCCTCTTCACACAGGATCCCCCCACAACCCCTCTTCACTCCAGATCCCCTTTCACCCCCTCTTCACTCCAGAAACCGCCTCACCCCTCTTCACTCCGGATCCCCTCTCACTGCCTCTTCACTCCAGAATCCGCCTCACCCCCTCTTCACTCCAGAATCCCCCTCACCCCCTCTTCACTCCAGATCCTCCCTCACCTCCTCTTGACTCCGGATCCGCCCTCACTCCCTCTTCACTCCGGATCAGCCCTCACTCCCTCTTCATTCCGGATCCACCCTCACCCCCTCTTCACTCCGAATCCACCCTCACTCCCTCTTCACCCCGGATCCGCCCTCACTCCCTCTTCACTCCGGATCCGCCCTCACTCCCTCTTCACTCCGGATCAGCCATCACTGCCTCTTCACTCCGGATCCGCCCTCACTCTCTCTTAAATCCGGATCCGCCCTCATTCCCTCTTCACTCCGGATCCGCCCTCACCCCCTCTTCACTCAGGATCCGCCCTCACCCCCTCTTCACTCCGGATCCGCCCTCACCCCCTCCTCACTCCGGATCCGCCCTCATCCCCTCTTCACTCCGGATCCGCCCCCACTCACTCATCACTCCGGATCCGCCCTCACTCCCTCTTCACTCCGGATCCGCCCTCGCTCCCTCTTCACTCCGGATCCCCTCTCACTCCCTCTTCACTCCGGAGCCCCCTCACTCCCTCTTCACTCCGGAGCCCCCCTCACTCCCTCTTCACTCCGGATCCCCCCTCACTCCCTCTTCACTCCGGATCCCCCCTCACCCCCTCTTCACTCCGGAATCCGCCTCACTCTCTCTTCACTCCGGAACCCCTCTCACCCCCTCTTCACTCCGGAATCCTCCTAACTCTCTCTTCACTCCGGAACCCCTCTCACCTCCTCTTCACTCCGGAACCCCTCTCACCCCCTCCTCACTCCAGAATCCCCCTCACTCCCTCTTCACTCAGGAACCCCCTCACTCCTGCTTCACTCTGGATCCGCCCTCACTCCCTCTTCACTCCGGAACCCCCTCACTTCCTCTTCACACCAGATCAGCCCTCACTCCCTCTTCTCTCTGGATCCCCCCTCACTCCCTCTTCACTCCTGATCACCCCTTCCCCCTCTCCACTCCAGATCCCCTCTCAGCCGCTCTTCACTACAGAAACCCCCTCACCCCCTCTTCACTCCGGATCCCCTCTCACTGCCTCTTCACTCCAGATCCCCTTTCACCCCCTCTTCACTCCAGAAACCCCCACACCCCCTCTTCACTCCGGATCCCCTCTCACTGCCTCTTCACTCCAGAATCCGCCTCACCACATTTTCACTCCGGATCCCCCTTCACCCCCTGTTCAGTACGGATCTTCCCTCACCCCCTCTTCACTCCAGAATCCCCCTCACCCACTATTCACTCCAGATCCTCCCTCAGCTCCTCTTGACTCCAGATCCGCCTTCACTCCCTCTTCACTCCGGATCAGCCCTCACTCCCTCTTCACTCCGGATCCACCCTCACCCCCTCTTCACTCCGAATCCGCCCTCACTCCCTCTTCACTCCGGATCCGCCCTCACTCCCTCTTCACTCCGGATCCGCCCTCACTCCCACTTCACTCCGGATCAGCCATCACTGCCTCTTCACTCCGGATCCGCCCTCACTCTCTCTTAAATCCGGATCCGCCCTCACTCTCTCTTAAATCCGGATCCGCCCTCATTCCCTCTTCACTCCGGATCCGCCCTCACCCCCTCTTAACTCCGGATCCGCCCTCACCCCCTCTTCACACCGGATCCGCCCTCACCCCCTCTTCACTCCGGATACGCCCTAAACCACTCTTCACTCCAGATCTGCCTCCACCCACTCTTCACTCCAGATCCGCCCTCACTGCCTCTTCACTCCGGATCCGCCATTACCCACTCTTCACTCCGGATCCGCCCTCACTCACTCTTCACTCCGGATCTGCCCTCTTCACTCCGGATCCGCCCTCACTCCCTCTTTACTCCGGATCCGCCTCACTCCCTCTTCACTCCGGAACCGTCCTCACTCCCTCTTCACTCCGGATCCGCCCTCACTCCCTCTTCACTCCGGATCTGCCCTCTTCACTCCGGATCCGCCCTCACTCCCTCTTTACTCCAGATCCGCCCTCACTCCCTCTTCACTCCGGATCCGTCCTCACTCTCTCTTCACTCTGGATCCGCCCTCACTCCCTCTTCACTCCAGATCCGCCCTCATTCCCTCTTCACTCCGGATCCGCCCTCACCCCCTCTTCACTCCGGAGCCGCCCTCACGCCCTCTTCACTCCAGATTCGCCCTCACCCCCTCTTCACTCCAGATCTATCCACACTCACTCTTCACTACGGATCCGCCCTCACTCCCTGTTCACTCCGGATCCGCCCTCACTCCCTCTTCACTCCAATCTGCCCTCACTACCTCTTCACCGGCTCCGCCCTCACCCCCTCTTCACTACGGATCCGCCCTCACTCCCTCTTCACTCCGGATCCACCCTCACCCTTTCCTCACTCCGGATCCGCCCTCACTCCCCCTTCACTCCGGAACCCCCTCTCTCCCTCTTCACTCAGGAACCCTCTCACTCCCTCTTCACTCTGGATCCGCCCTCACTCCCTCTTCACTCCGGAACCCCCTCACTTCCTCTTCACTCCGGATACGCCCTTGCTCCCTCTTCACTCCGGATCCCAACTCACTTCTTCTTCACTCCGGATCGCCCTTCACTCCCTCTTCACTCACGATCCCCCCTCACCCCCTCTTCACACAGGATCCCCCCACAACCCCTCTTCACTCCAGATCCCCTTTCACCCCCTCTTCACTCCAGAAACCGCCTCACCCCTCTTCACTCCGGATCCCCTCTCACTGCCTCTTCACTCCAGAATCCGCCTCACCCCCTCTTCACTCCAGAATCCCCCTCACCCCCTCTTCACTCCAGATCCTCCCTCACCTCCTCTTGACTCCGGATCCGCCCTCACACCCTCTTCACTCCGGATCAGCCCTCACTCCCTCTTCACTCCGGATCCACCCTCACCCCCTCTTCACTCCGAATCCGCCCTCACTCCCTCTTCACTCCGGATCAGCCATCACTGCCTCTTCACTCCGGATCCGCCCTCATTCCCTCTTCACTCCGGATCCGCCCTCACCCCCTCTTCACTCAGGATACGCCCTCACCCCCTCTTCACTCCGGATCCGCCCTCACCCCCTCTTCACTCCGGATACGCCCTCACCCCCTCTTCACTCCGGATACGCCCTCACCCCTTCTTCACTCCGGATCCGCCCTCACCCACTCTTCACTCCGGATCTGCCTTCAACCACTCTTCACTCCGGATCCGCCCTCACTGCCTCTTCACTCCGGATCCGCCATCACCCACTCTTCACTCCAGATCCGCCCTCACTCACTCTTCACTCCAGATCCGCCCTCTTCACTCCGGATCCGCCCTCACTCCCTCTTTACTCCGGATCCGCCCTCACCCCCTCTTCACTCCTGATCCGCCCTCACTCGCTCTTCACTCCGGATCCGCCCTCACTCTCTCTTCACTCCGGATCCAGCCTCACCCCCTCTTCACTCCAGATCAGCCCTCACTCCCTCTTCACTCCGGATCCGCCCTCACTCCCTCTTCACTCCGGATCCACCCTCACCCTTTCCTCACTCCGGATCCGCCCTCACTCCCCCTTCACTCCGGAACCCCCTCTCTCCCTCTTCACTCAGGAACCCTCTCACTCCCTCTTCACTCTGGATCCGCCCTCACTCCCTCTTCACTCCGGAACCCCCTCACTTCCTCTTCATTCCGGATACGCCCTTGCTCCCTCTTCACTCCGGATCCCAACTCACTTCTTCTTCACTCCGGATCGCCCTTCACTCCCTCTTCACTCACGATCCCCCCTCACCCCCTCTTCACACAGGATCCCCCCACAACCCCTCTTCACTCCAGATCCCCTTTCACCCCCTCTTCACTCCAGAAACCGCCTCACCCCTATTCACTCCGGATCCCCTCTCACTGCCTCTTCACTCCAGAATCCGCCTCACCCCCTCTTCACTCCAGAATCCCCCTCACCCCCTCTTCACTCCAGATCCTCCCTCACCTCCTCTTGACTCCAGATCCGCCCTCACTCCCTCTTCACTCCGGATCAGCCCTCACTCCCTCTTCACTCCGGATCCACCCTCACCCTCTCTTCACTCCGAATCCGCCCTCACTCCCTCTTCACTCCGGATCAGCCATCACTGCCTCTTCACTCCGGATCCGCCCTCACTCTCTCTTAAATCCGGATCCGCCCTCATTCCCTCTTCACTCCGGATCCGCCCTCACCCCCTCTTCACTCAGGATACGCCCTCACCCCCTCTTCACTCCGGATCCGCCATCACCCCCTCTTCACGCCGGATACGCCCTCACCCCCTCTTCACTCCGGATACGCCCTCACCCCCTCTTCACTCCAGATCCGCCCTCACCCACTCTTCACTCCGGATCTGCCTTCAACCACTCTTCACTCCAGATCCGCCCTCACTGCCTCTTCACTCCGGATCCGCCATCACCCACTCTTCACTCCAGATCCGCCCTCACTCACTCTTCACTCCGGATCCGCCCTCTTCACTCCGGATCTGCCCTCACTCCCTCTTTACTCCGGATCCGCCCTCACTCCCTATTCACTCCGGATCCGTCCTCACTATCTCTTCACTCCGGATCCACCCTCACCCCCTCTTCACTCCGGATCCGCCCTCACCCCCTCTTCACTCCTGATCCGCCCTCACTCCCTCTTCACTCCGGATCCGTCCTCACTCTCTCTTCACTCCGGATCCACCCTCACCCCCTCTTCACTCCAGATCAGCCCTCACTCCCTCTTCACTCCGGATCCGCCCTCACTCCCTCTTCACTCCAGATCCGCCCTCACTCCCTCTTCACTCCGGATCCGCCCTCACCCCCTCTTCACTCCGGACCCGCCCTCACGCCCTCTTCACTCCAGATCCTCCCTCACCTCCTCTTGACTCCGGATCCGCCCTCACTCCCTCTTCACTCCGGATCAGCCCTCACTCCCTCTTCACTCCGGATCCACCCTCACCCCCTCTTAACTCCGAATCCGCCCTCACTCCCTCTTCACTCCGGATCCGCCCTCACTCCCTCTTCACTCCGGATCCGCCCTCACTCCCTCTTCACTCCGGATCAGCCATCACTGCCTCTTCACTCCGGATCCGCCCTCACTCTCTCTTAAATCCGGATCCGCCCTCATTCCCTCTTCACTCCGGATCCGCCCTCACCCCCTCTTCACTCAGGATACGCCCTCTCCCCCTCTTCACTCCGGATCCGCCCTCACCCCCTCTTCACTCCGGATACGCCCTCACCCCCTCTTCACTCCGGATACGCCCTCACCCCCTCTTCACTCCGGATCCGCCCTCACCCACTCTTCACTCCGGCTCTGCCTTCAACCACTCTTCACTCCGGATCCGCCATCACCCACTCTTCACTCCAGATCCGCCCTCACTCACTCTTCACTCCGGATCTGCCCTCTTCACTCCGGATCCGCCCTCACTCCCTCTTTACTCCGGATCCGCCCTCACTCACTCTTCACTCCGGATCCGTCCTCACTCTCTCTTCACTCCGGATCCACCCTCACCCCCTCTTCACTCCGGATCCGCCCTCACCCCCTCTTCACTCCTGATCCGCCCTCACTCCCTCTTCACTCCGGATCCGTCCTCACTCTCTCTTCACTCCGGATCCACCCTCACCCCCTCTTCACTCCAGATCAGCCCTCACTCCCTCTTCACTCCGGATCCGCCCTCACTCCCTCTTCACTCCAGATCCGCCCTCACTCCCTCTTCACTCCGGATCCGCCCTCACCCCCTCTTCACTCCGGACCCGCCCTCACGCCCTCTTCACTCCAGATTCGCCCTCACCCCCTCTTCACTCCAGATCTATCCACACTCACTCTTCACTACGGATCCGCCCTCACTCCCTGTTCACTCCGGATCCGCCCTCACTCCCTCTTCACTCCAATCTGCCCTCACTACCTCTTCACCGGCTCCGCCCTCACCCCCTCTTCACTACGGATCCGCCCTCACTCCCTCTTCACTCCGGATCCACCCTCACCCTTTCCTCACTCCGGATCCGCCCTCACTCCCCCTTCACTCCGGAACCCCCACTCTCCCTCTTCACTCAGGAACCCTCTCACTCCCTCTTCACTCTGGATCCACCCTCACTCCGGAACCCCCTCACTTCCTCTTCACTCCGGATACGCCCTTGCTCCCTCTTCACTCCGGATCCCAACTCACTTCTTCTTCACTCCGGATCGCCCTTCACTCCCTCTTCACTCACGATCCCCCCTCACCCCCTCTTCACACAGGATCCCCCCACAACCCCTCTTCACTCCAGATCCCCTTTCACCCACTCTTCACTCCAGATCTGCCTCCACCCACTCTTCACTCCAGATCCGCCCTCACTGCCTCTTCACTCCGGATCCGCCATTACCCACTCTTCACTCCGGATCCGCCCTCACTCACTCTTCACTCCGGATCTGCCCTCTTCACTCCGGATCCGCCCTCACTCCCTCTTTACTCCGGATCCGCCTCACTCCCTCTTCACTCCAGAACCGTCCTCACTCCCTCTTCACTCCGGATCCGCCCTCACTCCCTCTTCACTCCGGATCTGCCCTCTTCACTCCGGATCCGCCCTCACTCCCTCTTTACTCCAGATCCGCCCTCACTCCCTCTTCACTCCGGATCCGTCCTCACTCTCTCTTCACTCTGGATCCACCCTCACTCCCTCTTCACTCCAGATCCGCCCTCATTCCCTCTTCACTCCGGATCCGCCCTCACCCCCTCTTCACTCCGGAGCCGCCCTCACGCCCTCTTCACTCCAGATTCGCCCTCACCCCCTCTTCACTCCAGATCTATCCACACTCACTCTTCACTACGGATCCGCCCTCACTCCCTGTTCACTCCGGATCCGCCCTCACTCCCTCTTCACTCCAATCTGCCCTCACTACCTCTTCACCGGCTCCGCCCTCACCCCCTCTTCACTACGGATCCGCCCTCACTCCCTCTTCACTCCGGATCCACCCTCACCCTTTCCTCACTCCGGATCCGCCCTCACTCCCCCTTCACTCCGGAACCCCCTCTCTCCCTCTTCACTCAGGAACCCTCTCACTCCCTCTTCACTCTGGATCCGCCCTCACTCCCTCTTCACTCCGGAACCCCCTCACTTCCTCTTCACTCCGGATACGCCCTTGCTCCCTCTTCACTCCGGATCCCAACTCACTTCTTCTTCACTCCGGATCGCCCTTCACTCCCTCTTCACTCACGATCCCCCCTCACCCCCTCTTCACACAGGATCCCCCCACAACCCCTCTTCACTCCAGATCCCCTTTCACCCCCTCTTCACTCCAGAAACCGCCTCACCCCTCTTCACTCCAGAATCCCCCTCACCCCCTCTTCACTCCAGATCCTCCCTCACCTCCTCTTGACTCCGGATCCGCCCTCACTCCCTCTTCACTCCGGATCAGCCCTCACTCCCTCTTCACTCCGGATCCACCCTCACCCCCTCTTCACTCCGAATCCGCCCTCACTCCCTCTTCACTCCGGATCAGCCATCACTGCCTCTTCACTCCGGATCCGCCCTCACTCTCTCTTAAATCCGGATCCGCCCTCATTCCCTCTTCACTCCGGATCCGCCCTCACCCCCTCTTCACTCAGGATACGCCCTCACCCCCTCTTCACTCCGGATCCGCCCTCACGCCCTCTTCACTCCGGATACGCCCTCACCCCCTCTTCACTCCGGATACGCCCTCACTCCCTCTTCACTCCGGATCCGCCCTCACCCACTCTTCACTCCGGATCCGCCATCACCCACTCTTCACTCCAGATCCGCCCTCACTCACTCTTCACTCCGGATCCGCCCTCTTCACTCCGGATCCGCCCTCACTCCCTCTTTACTCCGGATCCGCCCTCACTCCCTCTTCACTCCGGATCCGTCCTCACTCTCTCTTCACTCCGGATCCACCCTCACCCCCTCTTCACTCCGGATCCGCCCTCACCCCCTCTTCACTCCTGATCCGCCCTCACTCCCTCTTCACTCCGGATCCGTCCTCACTCTCTCTTCACTCCGGATCCACCCTCACCCCCTCTTCACTACAGATCAGCCCTCACTCCCTCTTCACTCCGGATCCGCCCTCACTCCCTCTTCACTCCAGATCCGCCCTCACTCCCTCTTCACTCCGGATCCGCCCTCACCCCCTCTTCACTCCGGACCCGCCCTCACGCCCTCTTCACTCCAGATCCTCCCTCACCTCCTCTTGACTCCGGATCTGCCCTCACTCCCTCTTCACTCCGGATCAGCCCTCACTCCCTCTTCACTCCGGATCCACCCTCACCCCCTCTTCACTCCGAATCCGCCCTCACTCCCTCTTCACTCCGGATCCGCCCTCACTCCCTCTTCACTCCGGATCCGCCCTCACTCCCTCTTCACTCCGGATCAGCCATCACTGCCTCTTCACTCCGGATCCGCCCTCACTCTCTCTTAAATCCGGATCCGCCCTCATTCCCTCTTCACTCCGGATCCGCCCTCACCCCCTCTTCATTCAGGATACGCCCTCACCCCCTCTTCACTCCGGATCCACCCTCACCCCCTCTTCACTCCGGATACGCCCTCACCCCCTCTTCACTCCGGATACGCCCTCACCCCCTCTTCACTCCGGATCCGCCCTCACCCACTCTTCACTCCGGATCTGCCTTCAACCACTCTTCACTCCGGATCCGCCATCACCCACTCTTCACTCCAGATCCGCCCTCACTCACTCTTCACTCCGGATCTGCCCTCTTCACTCCGGATCCGCCCTCACTCCCTCTTTACTCCGGATCCGCCCTCACTCACTCTTCACTCCGGATCCGTCCTCACTCTCTCTTCACTCCGGATCCACCCTCACCCCCTCTTCACTCCGGATCCGCCCTCACCCCCTCTTCACTCCTGATCCGCCCTCACTCCCTCTTCACTCCGGATCCGTCCTCACTCTCTCTTCACTCCGGATCCACCCTCACCCCCTCTTCACTCCAGATCAGCCCTCACTCCCTCTTCACTCCGGATCCGACCTCACTCCCTCTTCACTCCAGATCCGCCCTCACTCCCTCTTCACTCCGGATCCGCCCTCACCCCCTCTTCACTCCGGACCCGCCCTCACGTCCTCTTCACTCCAGATTCGCCCTCACCCCCTCTTCACTCCAGATCTATCCACACTCACTCTTCACTACGGATCCGCCCTCACTCCCTGTTCACTCCGGATCCGCCCTCACTCCCTCTTCACTCCAATCTGCCCTCACTACCTCTTCACCGGCTCCGCCCTCACCCCCTCTTCACTACGGATCCGCCCTCACTCCCTCTTCACTCCGGATCCACCCTCACCCTTTCCTCACTCCGGATCCGCCCTCACTCCCCCTTCACTCCGGAACCCCCTCTCTCCCTCTTCACTCAGGAACCCTCTCACTCCCTCTTCACTCTGGATCCGCCCTCACTCCCTCTTCACTCCGGAACCCCCTCACTTCCTCTTCACTCCGGATACGCCCTTGCTCCCTCTTCACTCCGGATCCCAACTCACTTCTTCTTCACTCCGGATCGCCCTTCACTCCCTCTTCACTCACGATCCCCCCTCACCCCCTCTTCACACAGGATCCCCCCACAACCCCTCTTCACTCCAGATCCCCTTTCACCCCCTCTTCACTCCAGAAACCGCCTCACCCCTCTTCACTCCGGATCCCCTCTCACTGCCTCTTCACTCCAGAATCCGCCTCACCCCCTCTTCACTCCAGAATCCCCCTCACCCCCTCTTCACTCCAGATCCTCCCTCACCTCCTCTTGACTCCGGATCCGCCCTCACTCCCTCTTCACTCCGGATCAGCCCTCACTCCCTCTTCACTCCGGATCCACCCTCACCCCCTCTTCACTCCGAATCCGCCCTCACTCCCTCTTCACTCCGGATCAGCCATCACTGCCTCTTCACTCCGGATCCGCCCTCACTCTCTCTTAAATCCGGATCCGCCCTCATTCCCTCTTCACTCCGGATCCGCCCTCACCCCCTCTTCACTCAGGATACGCCCTCACCCCCTCTTCACTCCGGATCCGCCCTCACCCCCTCTTCACTCCGGATACGCCCTCACCCCCTCTTCACTCCGGATACGCCCTCACCCCCTCTTCACTCCGGATACGCCCTCACTCCCTCTTCACTCCGGATCCGCCCTCACCCACTCTTCACTCCGGATCCGCCATCTCCCACTCTTCACTCCAGATCCGCCCTCACTCACTCTTCACTCCGGATCCGCCCTCTTCACTCCGGATCCGCCCTCACTCTCTCTTAAATCCGGATCCGCACTCATTCCCTCTTCACTCCGGATCCGCCCTCACCCCCTCTTCACTCAGGATACGCCCTCACCCCCTCTTCACTCCGGATCCGCCCTCACCCCCTCTTCACTCCGGATACGCCCTCACCCCCTCTTCACTCCGGATACGCCCTCACCCCCTCTTCACTCCGGATACGCCCTCACCCCCTCTTCACTCCGGATCCGCCCTCACCCACTCTTCACTCCGGTTCTGCCTTCAACCACTCTTCACTCCGGATCCGCCATCACCCACTCTTCACTCCAGATCCGCCCTCACTCACTCTTCACTCCGGATCTGCCCTCTTCACTCCGGATCCGCCCTCACTCCCTCTTTACTCCGGATCCGCCCTCACTCACTCTTCACTCCGGATCCGTCCTCACTCTCTCTTCACTCCGGATCCACCCTCACCCCCTCTTCACTCCGGATCCGCCCTCACCCCCTCTTCACTCCTGATCCGCCCTCACTCCCTCTTCACTCCGGATCCGTCCTCACTCTCTCTTCACTCCGGATCCACCCTCACCCCCTCTTCACTCCAGATCCTCCCTCACTCCCTCTTCACTCCGGATCCGCCCTCACTCCCTCTTCACTCCAGATCCGCCCTCACTCCCTCTTCACTCCGGATCCGCCCTCACCCCCTCTTCACTCCGGACCCGCCCTCACGCCCTCTTCACTCCAGATTCGCCATCACCCCCTCTTCACTCCAGATCTATCCACACTCACTCTTCACTACGGATCCGCCCTCACTCCCTGTTCACTCCGGATCCGCCCTCACCCCCTCTTCACTCAGGATACGCCCTCACCCCCTCTTCACTCCGGATCCGCCCTCACCCCCTCTTCACTCCGGATACGCCCTCACCCCCTCTTCACTCCGGATACGCCCTCACTCCCTCTTCACTCCGGATCCGCCCTCACCCACTCTTCACTCCGGATCCGCCATCACCCACTCTTCACTCCAGATCCGCCCTCACTCACTCTTCACTCCGGATCCGCCCTCTTCACTCCGGATCCGCCCTCACTCTCTCTTAAATCCGGTTCCGCCCTCATTCCCTCTTCACTCCGGATCCGCCCTCACCCCCTCTTCACTCAGGATACGCCCTCACCCCCTCTTCACACCGGATCCGCCCTCACCCCCTCTTCACTCCGGATACGCCCTCACCCCCTCTTCACTCCGGATACGCCCTCACCCCCTCTTCACTCCGGATCCGCCCTCACCCACTCTTCACTCCGGATCTGCCTTCAACCACTCTTCACTCCGGATCCGCCATCACCCACTCTTCACTCCAGATCCGCCCTCACTCACTCTTCACTCCGGATCTGCCCTCTTCACTCCGGATCCGCCCTCACTCCCTCTTTACTCCGGATCCGCCCTCACTCACTCTTCACTCCGGATCCGTCCTCACTCTCTCTTCACTCCGGATCCACCCTCACCCCCTCTTCACTCCGGATCCGCCCTCACCCCCTCTTCACTCCTGATCCGCCCTCACTCCCTCTTCACTCCGGATCCGTCCTCACTCTCTCTTCACTCCGGATCCACCCTCACCCCCTCTTCACTCCAGATCAGCCCTCACTCCCTCTTCACTCCGGATCCGCCCTCACTCCCTCTTCACTCCAGATCCGCCCTCACTCCCTCTTCACTCCGGATCCGCCCTCACCCCCTCTTCACTCCGGACCCGCCCTCATGCCCTCTTCACTCCAGATTCGCCCTCACCCCCTCTTCACTCCAGATCTATCCACACTCACTCTTCACTACGGATCCGCCCTCACTCCCTGTTCACTCCGGATCCGCCCTCACTCCCTCTTCACTCCAATCTGCCCTCACTACCTCTTCACTGGCTCCGCCCTCACCCCCTCTTCACTCCGGATCCGCCCTCACCCACTCTTCACTCCGGATCTGCCTTCACCCACTCTTCACTCCGGATCCGCCCTCACTGCCTCTTCACTCCGGATCCGCCATCACCCACTCTTCACTCCAGATCCGCCCTCACTCACTCTTCACTCCGGATCTGCCCTCTTCACTCCGGATCCGCACTCACTCCCTCTTTACTCCGGATCCGCCCTCACTCCCTCTTCACTCCGGATCCGTCCTCACTCACTCTTCACTCCGGATCCGCCCTGACTCCCTCCTCACTCCGGATCCGCCCTCATCCCCTCTTCACTCCGGATCCGCCCCCACTCACTCATCACTCCGCATCCGCCCTCACTCCCTCTTCACTCCGGATCCGCCCTCGCTCCCTCTTCACTCCGGATCCCCTCTCACTCCCTCTTCACTCCGGAGCCCCCTCACTCCCTCTTCACTCCGGAGCCCCCCTCACTCCCTCTTCACTCCGGATCCCCCCTCACTCCCTCTTCACTCCGGATCCCCCCTCACCTCCTCTTCACTCCGGAATCCGCCTCACTCTCTCTTCACTCCGGAACCCCTCTCACCCCCTCTTCACTCCGGAATCCTCCTAACTCTCTCTTCACTCCGGAACCCCTCTCACCTCCTCTTCACTCCGGAACCCCTCTCACCCCCTCCTCACTCCAGAATCCCCCTCACTCCCTCTTCACTCAGGAACCCCCTCACTCCTGCTTCACTCTGGATCCGCCCTCACTCCCTCTTCACTCCGGAACCCCCTCACTTCCTCTTCACACCAGATCAGCCCTCACTCCCTCTTCTCTCTGGATCCCCCCTCACTCCCTCTTCACTCCTGATCACCCCTTCCCCCTCTCCACTCCAGATCCCCTCTCAGCCGCTCTTCACTCCAGAAACCCCCTCACCCCCTCTTCACTCCGGATCCCCTCTCACTGCCTCTTCACTCCAGATCCCCTTTCACCCCCTCTTCACTCCAGAAACCCCCACACCCCCTCTTCACTCCGGATCCCCTCTCACTGCCTCTTCACTCCAGAATCCGCCTCACCACATTTTCACTCCGGATCCCCCTTCACCCCCTGTTCAGTACGGATCTTCCCTCACCCCCTCTTCACTCCAGAATCCCCCTCACCCACTATTCACTCCAGATCCTCCCTCAGCTCCTCTTGACTCCAGATCCGCCTTCACTCCCTCTTCACTCCGGATCAGCCCTCACTCCCTCTTCACTCCGGATCCACCCTCACCCCCTCTTCACTCCGAATCCGCCCTCACTCCCTCTTCACTCCGGATCCGCCCTCACTCCCTCTTCACTCCGGATCCGCCCTCACTCCCTCTTCACTCCGGATCCGCCCTCACTCCCACTTCACTCCGGATCAGCCATCACTGCCTCTTCACTCCGGATCCGCCCTCACCCCCTCTTAACTCCGGATCCGCCCTCACCCCCTCTTCACACCGGATCCGCCCTCACCCCCTCTTCACTCCGGATACGCCCTAACCCACTCTTCACTCCAGATCTGCCTCCACCCACTCTTCACTCCAGATCCGCCCTCACTGCCTCTTCACTCCGGATCCGCCATTACCCACTCTTCACTCCGGATCCGCCCTCACTCACTCTTCACTCCGGATCTGCCCTCTTCACTCCGGATCCGCCCTCACTCCCTCTTTACTCCGGATCCGCCTCACTCCCTCTTCACTCCGGAACCGTCCTCACTCCCTCTTCACTCCGGATCCGCCCTCACTCCCTCTTCACTCCGGATCTGCCCTCTTCACTCCGGATCCGCCCTCACTCCCTCTTTACTCCAGATCCGCCCTCACTCCCTCTTCACTCCGGATCCGTCCTCACTCTCTCTTCACTCTGGATCCGCCCTCACTCCCTCTTCACTCCAGATCCGCCCTCATTCCCTCTTCACTCCGGATCCGCCCTCACCCCCTCTTCACTCCGGAGCCGCCCTCACGCCCTCTTCACTCCAGATTCGCCCTCACCCCCTCTTCACTCCAGATCTATCCACACTCACTCTTCACTACGGATCCGCCCTCACTCCCTGTTCACTCCGGATCCGCCCTCACTCCCTCTTCACTCCAATCTGCCCTCACTACCTCTTCACCGGCTCCGCCCTCACCCCCTCTTCACTACGGATCCGCCCTCACTCCCTCTTCACTCCGGATCCACCCTCACCCTTTCCTCACTCCGGATCCGCCCTCACTCCCCCTTCACTCCGGAACCCCCTCTCTCCCTCTTCACTCAGGAACCCTCTCACTCCCTCTTCACTCTGGATCCGCCCTCACTCCCTCTTCACTCCGGAACCCCCTCACTTCCTCTTCACTCCGGATACGCCCTTGCTCCCTCTTCACTCCGGATCCCAACTCACTTCTTCTTCACTCCGGATCGCCCTTCACTCCCTCTTCACTCACGATCCCCCCTCACCCCCTCTTCACACAGGATCCCCCCACAACCCCTCTTCACTCCAGATCCCCTTTCACCCCCTATTCACTCCAGAAACCGCCTCACCCCTCTTCACTCCGGATCCCCTCTCACTGCCTCTTCACTCCAGAATCCGCCTCACCCCCTCTTCACTCCAGAATCCCCCTCACCCCCTCTTCACTCCAGATCCTCCCTCACCTCCTCTTGACTCCGGATCCGCCCTCACTCCCTCTTCACTCCGGATCAGCCCTCACTCCCTCTTCACTCCGGATCCACCCTCACCCCCTCTTCACTCCGAATCCGCCCTCACTCCCTCTTCACTCCGGATCAGCCATCACTGCCTCTTCACTCCGGATCCGCCCTCATTCCCTCTTCACTCCGGATCCGCCCTCACCCCCTCTTCACTCAGGATACGCCCTCACCCCCTCTTCACTCCGGATCCGCCCTCACCCCCTCTTCACTCCGGATACGCCCTCACCCCCTCTTCACTCCGGATACGCCCTCACCCCTTCTTCACTCCGGATCCGCCCTCACCCACTCTTCACTCTGGATCTGCCTTCAACCACTCTTCACTCCGGATCCGCCCTCACTGCCTCTTCACTCCGGATCCGCCATCACCCACTCTTCACTCCAGATCCGCCCTCACTCACTCTTCACTCCGGATCCGCCCTCTTCACTCCGGATCCGCCCTCACTCCCTCTTTACTCCGGATCCGCCCTCACTCCCTCTTCACTCCGGATCCGTCCTCACTCTCTCTTCACTCCGGATCCACCCTCACCCCCTCTTCACTCCGGATCCGCCCTCACCCCCTCTTCACTCCTGATCCGCCCTCACTCGCTCTTCACTCCGGATCCGCCCTCACTCTCTCTTCACTCCGGATCCAGCCTCACCCCCTCTTCACTCCAGATCAGCCCTCACTCCCTCTTCACTCCGGATCCGCCCTCACTCCCTCTTCACTCCGGAACCACCCTCACCCTTTCCTCACTCCGGATCCGCCCTCACTCCCCCTTCACTCCGGAACCCCCTCTCTCCCTCTTCACTCAGGAACCCTCTCACTCCCTCTTCACTCTGGATCCGCCCTCACTCCCTCTTCACTCCGGAACCCCCTCACTTCCTCTTCATTCCGGATACGCCCTTGCTCCCTCTTCACTCCGGATCCCAACTCACTTCTTCTTCACTCCGGATCGCCCTTCACTCCCTCTTCACTCACGATCCCCCCTCACCCCCTCTTCACACAGGATCCCCCCACAACCCCTCTTCACTCCAGATCCCCTTTCACCCCCTCTTCACTCCAGAAACCGCCTCACCCCTATTCACTCCGGATCCCCTCTCACTGCCTCTTCACTCCAGAATCCGCCTCACCCCCTCTTCACTCCAGAATCCCCCTCACCCCCTCTTCACTCCAGATCCTCCCTCACCTCCTCTTGACTCCAGATCCGCCCTCACTCCCTCTTCACTCCGGATCAGCCCTCACTCCCTCTTCACTCCGGATCCACCCTCACCCTCTCTTCACTCCGAATCCGCCCTCACTCCCTCTTCACTCCGGATCAGCCATCACTGCCTCTTCACTCCGGATCCGCCCTCACTCTCTCTTAAATCCGGATCCGCCCTCATTCCCTCTTCACTCCGGATCCGCCCTCACCCCCTCTTCACTCAGGATACGCCCTCACCCCCTCTTCACTCCGGATCCGCCCTCACCCCCTCTTCACGCCGGATACGCCCTCACCCCCTCTTCACTCCGGATACGCCCTCACCCCCTCTTCACTCCAGATCCGCCCTCACCCACTCTTCACTCCGGATCTGCCTTCAACCACTCTTCACTCCAGATCCGCCCTCACTGCCTCTTCACTCCGGATCCGCCATCACCCACTCTTCACTCCAGATCCGCCCTCACTCACTCTTCACTCCGGATCCGCCCTCTTCACTCCGGATCTGCCCTCACTCCCTCTTTACTCCGGATCCGCCCTCACTCCCTATTCACTCCGGATCCGTCCTCACTATCTCTTCACTCCGGATCCACCCTCACCCCCTCTTCACTCCGGATCCGCCCTCACCCCCTCTTCACTCCTGATCCGCCCTCACTCCCTCTTCACTCCGGATCCGTCCTCACTCTCTCTTCACTCCGGATCCACCCTCACCCCCTCTTCACTCCAGATCAGCCCTCACTCCCTCTTCACTCCGGATCCGCCCTCACTCCCTCTTCACTCCAGATCCGCCCTCACTCCCTCTTCACTCCGGATCCGCCCTCACCCCCTCTTCACTCCGGACCCGCCCTCACGCCCTCTTCACTCCAGATCCTCCCTCACCTCCTCTTGACTCCGGATCCGCCCTCACTCCCTCTTCACTCCGGATCAGCCCTCACTCCCTCTTCACTCCGGATCCACCCTCACCCCCTCTTCACTCCGAATCCGCCCTCACTCCCTCTTCACTCCGGATCCGCCCTCACTCCCTCTTCACTCCGGATCCGCCCTCACTCCCTCTTCACTCCGGATCAGCCATCACTGCCTCTTCACTCCGGATCCGCCCTCACTCTCTCTTAAATCCGGATCCGCCCTCATTCCCTCTTCACTCCGGATCCGCCCTCACCCCCTCTTCACTCAGGATACGCCCTCTCCCCCTCTTCACTCCGGATCCGCCCTCACCCCCTCTTCACTCCGGATACGCCCTCACCCCCTCTTCACTCCGGATACGCCCTCACCCCCTCTTCACTCCGGATCCGCCCTCACCCACTCTTCACTCCGGCTCTGCCTTCAACCACTCTTCACTCCGGATCCGCCATCACCCACTCTTGACTACAGATCCGCCCTCACTCACTCTTCACTCCGGATCTGCCCTCTTCACTCCGGATCCGCCCTCACTCCCTCTTTACTCCGGATCCGCCCTCACTCACTCTTCACTCCGGATCCGTCCTCACTCTCTCTTCACTCCGGATCCACCCTCACCCCCTCTTCACTCCGGATCCGCCCTCACCCCCTCTTCACTCCTGATCCGCCCTCACTCCCTCTTCACTCCGGATCCGTCCTCACTCTCTCTTCACTCCGGATCCACCCTCACCCCCTCTTCACTCCAGATCAGCCCTCACTCCCTCTTCACTCCGGATCCGCCCTCACTCCCTCTTCACTCCAGATCCGCCCTCACTCCCTCTTCACTCCGGATCCGCCCTCACCCCCTCTTCACTCCGGACCCGCCCTCACGCCCTCTTCACTCCAGATTCGCCCTCACCCCCTCTTCACTCCAGATCTATCCACACTCACTCTTCACTACGGATCCGCCCTCACTCCCTGTTCACTCCGGATCCGCCCTCACTCCCTCTTCACTCCAATCTGCCCTCACTACCTCTTCACCGGCTCCGCCCTCACCCCCTCTTCACTACGGATCCGCCCTCACTCCCTCTTCACTCCGGATCCACCCTCACCCTTTCCTCACTCCGGATCCGCCCTCACTCCCCCTTCACTCCGGAACCCCCACTCTCCCTCTTCACTCAGGAACCCTCTCACTCCCTCTTCACTCTGGATCCACCCTCACTCCGGAACCCCCCTCACTTCCTCTTCACTCCGGATACGCCCTTGCTCCCTCTTCACTCCGGATCCCAACTCACTTCTTCTTCACTCCGGATCGCCCTTCACTCCCTCTTCACTCACGATCCCCCCTCACCCCCTCTTCACACAGGATCCCCCCACAACCCCTCTTCACTCCAGATCCCCTTTCACCCACTCTTCACTCCAGATCTGCCTCCACCCACTCTTCACTCCAGATCCGCCCTCACTGCCTCTTCACTCCGGATCCGCCATTACCCACTCTTCACTCCGGATCCGCCCTCACTCACTCTTCACTCCGGATCTGCCCTCTTCACTCCGGATCCGCCCTCACTCCCTCTTTACTCCGGATCCGCCTCACTCCCTCTTCACTCCGGAACCGTCCTCACTCCCTCTTCACTCCGGATCCGCCCTCACTCCCTCTTCACTCCGGATCTGCCCTCTTCACTCCGGATCCGCCCTCACTCCCTCTTTACTCCAGATCCGCCCTCACTCCCTCTTCACTCCGGATCCGTCCTCACTCTCTCTTCACTCTGGATCCACCCTCACTCCCTCTTCACTCCAGATCCGCCCTCATTCCCTCTTCACTCCGGATCCGCCCTCACCCCCTCTTCACTCCGGAGCCGCCCTCACGCCCTCTTCACTCCAGATTCGCCCTCACCCCCTCTTCACTCCAGATCTATCCACACTCACTCTTCACTACGGATCCGCCCTCACTCCCTGTTCACTCCGGATCCGCCCTCACTCCCTCTTCACTCCAATCTGCCCTCACTACCTCTTCACCGGCTCCGCCCTCACCCCCTCTTCACTACGGATCCGCCCTCACTCCCTCTTCACTCCGGATCCACCCTCACCCTTTCCTCACTCCGGATCCGCCCTCACTCCCCCTTCACTCCGGAACCCCCTCTCTCCCTCTTCACTCAGGAACCCTCTCACTCCCTCTTCACTCTGGATCCGCCCTCACTCCCTCTTCACTCCGGAACCCCCTCACTTCCTCTTCACTCCGGATACGCCCTTGCTCCCTCTTCACTCCGGATCCCAACTCACTTCTTCTTCACTCCGGATCGCCCTTCACTCCCTCTTCACTCACGATCCCCCCTCACCCCCTCTTCACACAGGATCCCCCCACAACCCCTCTTCACTCCAGATCCCCTTTCACCCCCTCTTCACTCCAGAAACCGCCTCACCCCTCTTCACTCCAGAATCCCCCTCACCCCCTCTTCACTCCAGATCCTCCCTCACCTCCTCTTGACTCCGGATCCGCCCTCACTCCCTCTTCACTCCGGATCAGCCCTCACTCCCTCTTCACTCCGGATCCACCCTCACCCCCTCTTCACTCCGAATCCGCCCTCACTCCCTCTTCACTCCGGATCAGCCATCACTGCCTCTTCACTCCGGATCCGCCCTCACTCTCTCTTAAATCCGGATCCGCCCTCATTCCCTCTTCACTCCGGATCCGCCCTCACCCCCTCTTCACTCAGGATACGCCCTCACCCCCTCTTCACTCCGGATCCGCCCTCACGCCCTCTTCACTCCGGATACGCCCTCACCCCCTCTTCACTCCGGATACGCCCTCACTCCCTCTTCACTCCGGATCCGCCCTCACCCACTCTTCACTCCGGATCCGCCATCACCCACTCTTCACTCCAGATCCGCCCTCACTCACTCTTCACTCCGGATCCGCCCTCTTCACTCCGGATCCGCCCTCACTCCCTCTTTACTCCGGATCCGCCCTCACTCCCTCTTCACTCCGGATCCGTCCTCACTCTCTCTTCACTCCGGATCCACCCTCACCCCCTCTTCACTCCGGATCCGCCCTCACCCCCTCTTCACTCCTGATCCGCCCTCACTCCCTCTTCACTCCGGATCCGTCCTCACTCTCTCTTCACTCCGGATCCACCCTCACCCCCTCTTCACTCCAGATCAGCCCTCACTCCCTCTTCACTCCGGATCCGCCCTCACTCCCTCTTCACTCCAGATCCGCCCTCACTCCCTCTTCACTCCGGATCCGCCCTCACCCCCTCTTCACTCCGGACCCGCCCTCACGCCCTCTTCACTCCAGATCCTCCCTCACCTCCTCTTGACTCCGGATCCGCCCTCACTCCCTCTTCACTCCGGATCAGCCCTCACTCCCTCTTCACTCCGGATCCACCCTCACCCCCTCTTCACTCCTGATCCGCCCTCACTCCCTCTTCACTCCGGATCCGTCCTCACTCTCTCTTCACTCCGGATCCACCCTCACCCCCTCTTCACTCCAGATCAGCCCTCACTCCCTCTTCACTCCGGATCCGCCCTCACTCCCTCTTCACTCCAGATCCGCCCTCACTCCCTCTTCACTCCGGATCCGCCCTCACCCCCTCTTCACTCCGGACCCGCCCTCACGCCCTCTTCACTCCAGATCCTCCCTCACCTCCTCTTGACTCCGGATCCGCCCTCACTCCCTCTTCACTCCGGATCAGCCCTCACTCCCTCTTCACTCCGGATCCACCCTCACCCCCTCTTCACTCCGAATCCGCCCTCACTCCCTCTTCACTCCGGATCCGCCCTCACTCCCTCTTCACTCCGGATCCGCCCTCACTCCCTCTTCACTCCGGATCAGCCATCACTGCCTCTTCACTCCGGATCCGCCCTCACTCTCTCTTAAATCCGGATCCGCCCTCATTCCCTCTTCACTCCGGATCCGCCCTCACCCCCTCTTCATTCAGGATACGCCCTCACCCCCTCTTCACTCCGGATCCACCCTCACCCCCTCTTCACTCCGGATACGCCCTCACCCCCTCTTCACTCCGGATACGCCCTCACCCCCTCTTCACTCCGGATCCGCCCTCACCCACTCTTCACTCCGGATCTGCCTTCAACCACTCTTCACTCCGGATCCGCCATCACCCACTCTTCACTCCAGATCCGCCCTCACTCACTCTTCACTCCGGATCTGCCCTCTTCACTCCGGATCCGCCCTCACTCCCTCTTTACTCCGGATCCGCCCTCACTCACTCTTCACTCCGGATCCGTCCTCACTCTCTCTTCACTCCGGATCCACCCTCACCCCCTCTTCACTCCGGATCCGCCCTCACCCCCTCTTCACTCCTGATCCGCCCTCACTCCCTCTTCACTCCGGATCCGTCCTCACTCTCTCTTCACTCCGGATCCACCCTCACCCCCTCTTCACTCCAGATCAGCCCTCACTCCCTCTTCACTCCGGATCCGACCTCACTCCCTCTTCACTCCAGATCCGCCCTCACTCCCTCTTCACTCCGGATCCGCCCTCACCCCCCTCTTCACTCCGGACCCGCCCTCACGTCCTCTTCACTCCAGATTCGCCCTCACCCCCTCTTCACTCCAGATCTATCCACACTCACTCTTCACTACGGATCCGCCCTCACTCCCTGTTCACTCCGGATCCGCCCTCACTCCCTCTTCACTCCAATCTGCCCTCACTACCTCTTCACCGGCTCCGCCCTCACCCCCTCTTCACTACGGATCCGCCCTCACTCCCTCTTCACTCCGGATCCACCCTCACCCTTTCCTCACTCCGGATCCGCCCTCACTCCCCCTTCACTCCGGAACCCCCTCTCTCCCTCTTCACTCAGGAACCCTCTCACTCCCTCTTCACTCTGGATCCGCCCTCACTCCCTCTTCACTCCGGAACCCCCTCACTTCCTCTTCACTCCGGATACGCCCTTGCTCCCTCTTCACTCCGGATCCCAACTCACTTCTTCTTCACTCTGGATCGCCCTTCACTCCCTCTTCACTCACGATCCCCCCTCACCCCCTCTTCACACAGGATCCCCCCACAACCCCTCTTCACTCCAGATCCCCTTTCACCCCCTCTTCACTCCAGAAACCGCCTCACCCCTCTTCACTCCGGATCCCCTCTCACTGCCTCTTCACTCCAGAATCCGCCTCACCCCCTCTTCACTCCAGAATCCCCCTCACCCCCTCTTCACTCCAGATCCTCCCTCACCTCCTCTTGACTCCGGATCCGCCCTCACTCCCTCTTCACTCCGGATCAGCCCTCACTCCCTCTTCACTCCGGATCCACCCTCACCCCCTCTTCACTCCGAATCCGCCCTCACTCCCTCTTCACTCCGGATCAGCCATCACTGCCTCTTCACTCCGGATCCGCCCTCACTCTCTCTTAAATCCGGATCCGCCCTCATTCCCTCTTCACTCCGGATCCGCCCTCACCCCCTCTTCACTCAGGATACGCCCTCACCCCCTCTTCACTCCGGAACCGCCCTCACCCCCTCTTCACTCCGGATACGCCCTCACCCCCTCTTCACTCCGGATACGCCCTCACTCCCTCTTCACTCCGGATCCGCCCTCACCCACTCTTCACTCCGGATCCGCCATCTCCCACTCTTCACTCCAGATCCGCCCTCACTCACTCTTCACTCCGGATCCGCCCTCTTCACTCCGGATCCGCCCTCACTCTCTCTTAAATCCGGATCCGCCCTCATTCCCTCTTCACTCCGGATCCGCCCTCACCCCCTCTTCACTCAGGATACGCCCTCACCCCCTCTTCACTCCGGATCCGCCCTCACCCCCTCTTCACTCCGGATACGCCCTCACCCCCTCTTCACTCCGGATACGCCCTCACCCCCTCTTCACTCCGGATCCGCCCTCACCCACTCTTCACTCCGGATCTGCCTTCAACCACTCTTCACTCCGGATCCGCCATCACCCACTCTTCACTCCAGATCCGCCCTCACTCACTCTTCACTCCGGATCTGCCCTCTTCACTCCGGATCCGCCCTCACTCCCTCTTTACTCCGGATCCGCCCTCACTCACTCTTCACTCCGGATCCGTCCTCACTCTCTCTTCACTCCGGATCCACCCTCACCCCCTCTTCACTCCGGATCCGCCCTCACCCCCTCTTCACTCCTGATCCGCCCTCACTCCCTCTTCACTCCGGATCCGTCCTCACTCTCTCTTCACTCCGGATCCACCCTCACCCCCTCTTCACTCCAGATCCTCCCTCACTCCCTCTTCACTCCGGATCCGCCCTCACTCCCTCTTCACTCCAGATCCGCCCTCACTCCCTCTTCACTCCGGATCCGCGCTCACCCCCTCTTCACTCCGGACCCGCCCTCACGCCCTCTTCACTCCAGATTCGCCCTCACCCCCTCTTCACTCCAGATCTATCCACACTCACTCTTCACTACGGATCCGCCCTCACTCCCTGTTCACTCCGGATCCGCCCTCACCCCCTCTTCACTCAGGATACGCCCTCACCCCCTCTTCACTCCGGATCCGCCCTCACCCCCTCTTCACTCCGGATACGCCCTCACCCCCTCTTCACTCCGGATACGCCCTCACTCCCTCTTCACTCCGGATCCGCCCTCACCCACTCTTCACTCCGGATCCGCCATCACCCACTCTTCACTCCAGATCCGCCCTCACTCACTCTTCACTCCGGATCCGCCCTCTTCACTCCGGATCCGCCCTCACTCTCTCTTAAATCCGGTTCCGCCCTCATTCCCTCTTCACTCCGGATCCGCCCTCACCCCCTCTTCACTCAGGATACGCCCTCACCCCCTCTTCACTCCGGATCCGCCCTCACCCCCTCTTCACTCCGGATACGCCCTCACCCCCTCTTCACTCCGGATACGCCCTCACCCCCTCTTCACTCCGGATCCGCCCTCACCCACTCTTCACTCCGGATCTGCCTTCAACCACTCTTCACTCCGGATCCGCCATCACCCACTCTTCACTCCAGATCCGCCCTCACTCACTCTTCACTCCGGATCTGCCCTCTTCACTCCGGATCCGCCCTCACTCCCTCTTTACTCCGGATCCGCCCTCACTCACTCTTCACTCCGGATCCGTCCTCACTCTCTCTTCACTCCGGATCCACCCTCACCCCCTCTTCACTCCGGATCCGCCCTCACCCCCTCTTCACTCCTGATCCGCCCTCACTCCCTCTTCACTCCGGATCCGTCCTCACTCTCTCTTCACTCCGGATCCACCCTCACCCCCTCTTCACTCCAGATCAGCCCTCACTCCCTCTTCACTCCGGATCCGCCCTCACTCCCTCTTCACTCCAGATCCGCCCTCACTCCCTCTTCACTCCGGATCCGCCCTCACCCCCTCTTCACTCCGGACCCGCCCTCACGCCCTCTTCACTCCAGATTCGCCCTCACCCCCTCTTCACTCCAGATCTATCCACACTCACTCTTCACTACGGATCCGCCCTCACTCCCTGTTCACTCCGGATCCGCCCTCACTCCCTCTTCACTCCAATCTGCCCTCACTACCTCTTCACCGGCTCCGCCCTCACCCCCTCTTCACTACGGATCCGCCCTCACTCCCTCTTCACTCCGGATCCACCCTCACCCTTTCCTCACTCCGGATCCGCCCTCACTCCCCCTTCACTCCGGAACCCCCTCTCTCCCTCTTCACTCAGGAACCCTCTCACTCCCTCTTCACTCTGGATCCGCCCTCACTCCCTCTTCACTCCGGAACCCCCTCACTTCCTCTTCACTCCGGATACGCCCTTGCTCCCTCTTCACTCCGGATCCCAACTCACTTCTTCTTCACTCCGGATCGCCCTTCACTCCCTCTTCACTCACGATCCCCCCTCACCCCCTCTTCACACAGGATCCCCCCACAACCCCTCTTCACTCCAGATCCCCTTTCACCCCCTCTTCACTCCAGAAACCGCCTCACCCCTCTTCACTCCGGATCCCCTCTCACTGCCTCTTCACTCCAGAATCCGCCTCACCCCCTCTTCACTCCAGAATCCCCCTCACCCCCTCTTCACTCCAGATCCTCCCTCACCTCCTCTTGACTCCGGATCCGCCCTCACTCCCTCTTCACTCCGGATCAGCCCTCACTCCCTCTTCACTCCGGATCAACCGTCACCCCCCTCTTCACTCCGAATCCGCCCTCACTCCCTCTTCACTCCGGATCAGCCATCACTGCCTCTTCACTCCGGATCCGCCCTCACTCTCTCTTAAATCCGGATCCGCCCTCATTCCCTCTTCACTCCGGATCCGCCCTCACCCCCTCTTCACTCAGGATACGCCCTCACCCCCTCTTCACTCCGGATCCGCCCTCACCCCCTCTTCACTCCGGATACGCCCTCACCCCCTCTTCACTCCGGATACGCCCTCACTCCCTCTTCACTCCGGATCCGCCCTCACCCACTCTTCACTCCGGATCCGCCATCACCCACTCTTCACTCCAGATCCGCCCTCACTCACTCTTCACTCCGGATCCGCCATCTTCACTCCGGATCCGCCCTCACTCCCTCTTCACTCCGGATACGCCCTCACCCCCTCTTCACTCCGGATACGCCCTCACCCCCTCTTCACTCCGGATCCGCCCTCACCCACTCTTCACTCCGGATCTGCCTTCAACCACTCTTCACTCCGGATCCGCCATCACCCACTCTTCACTCCAGATCCGCCCTCACTCACTCTTCACTCCGGATCTGCCCTCTTCACTCCGGATCCGCCCTCACTCCCTCTTTACTCCGGATCCGCCCTCACTCACTCTTCACTCCGGATCCGTCCTCACTCTCTCTTCACTCCGGATCCACCCTCAGCCCCTCTTCACTCCGGATCCGCCCTCACCCCCTCTTCACTCCTGATCCGCCCTCACTCCCTCTTCACTCCGGATCCATCCTCACTCTCTCTTCACTCCGGATCCACCCTCACCCCCTCTTCACTCCAGATCAGCCCTCACTCCCTCTTCACTCCGGATCCGCCCTCACTCCCTCTTCACTCCAGATCCGCCCTCACTCCCTCTTCACTCCGGATCCGCCCTCACCCCCTCTTCACTCCGGACCCGCCCTCACGCCCTCTTCACTCCAGATTCGCCCTCACCCCCCTCTTCACTCCAGATCTATCCACACTCACTCTTCACTACGGATCCGCCCTCACTCCCTGTTCACTCCGGATCCGCCCTCACTCCCTCTTCACTCCAATCTGCCCTCACTACCTCTTCACCGGCTCCGCCCTCACCCCCTCTTCACTACGGATCCGCCCTCACTCCCTCTTCACTCCGGATCCACCCTCACCCTTTTCTCACTCCGGATCCGCCCTCACTCCCCCTTCACTCCGGAACCCCCACTCTCCCTCTTCACTCAGGAACCCTCTCACTCCCTCTTCACTCTGGATCCGCCCTCACTCCCTCTTCACTCCGGAACCCCCTCACTTCCTCTTCACTCCGGATACGCCCTTGCTCCCTCTTCACTCCGGATCCCAACTCACTTCTTCTTCACTCCGGATCGCCCTTCACTCCCTCTTCACTCACGATCCCCCCTCACCCCCTCTTCACACAGGATCCCCCCACAACCCCTCTTCACTCCAGATCCCCTTTCACCCACTCTTCACTCCAGATCTGCCTCCACCCACTCTTCACTCCAGATCCGCCCTCACTGCCTCTTCACTCCGGATCCGCCATTACCCACTCTTCACTCCGGATCCGCCCTCACTCACTCTTCACTCCGGATCTGCCCTCTTCACTCCGGATCCGCCCTCACTCCCTCTTTACTCCGGATCCGCCTCACTCCCTCTTCACTCCGGAACCGTCCTCACTCCCTCTTCACTCCGGATCCGCCCTCACTCCCTCTTCACTCCGGATCTGCCCTCTTCACTCCGGATCCGCCCTCACTCCCTCTTTACTCCAGATCCGCCCTCACTCCCTCTTCACTCCGGATCCGTCCTCACTCTCTCTTCACTCTGGATCCGCCCTCACTCCCTCTTCACTCCAGATCCGCCCTCATTCCCTCTTCACTCCGGATCCGCCCTCACCCCCTCTTCACTCCGGAGCCGCCCTCACGCCCTCTTCACTCCAGATTCGGCCTCACCCCCTCTTCACTCCAGATCTATCCACACTCACTCTTCACTACGGATCCGCCCTCACTCCCTGTTCACTCCGGATCCGCCCTCACTCCCTCTTCACTCCAATCTGCCCTCACTACCTCTTCACCGGCTCCGCCCTCACCCCCTCTTCACTACGGATCCGCCCTCACTCCCTCTTCACTCCGGATCCACCCTCACCCTTTCCTCACTCCGGATCCGCCCTCACTCCCCCTTCACTCCGGAACCCCCTCTCTCCCTCTTCACTCAGGAACCCTCTCACTCCCTCTTCACTCTGGATCCGCCCTCACTCCCTCTTCACTCCGGAACCCCCTCACTTCCTCTTCACTCCGGATACGCCCTTGCTCCCTCTTCACTCCGGATCCCAACTCACTTCTTCTTCACTCCGGATCGCCCTTCACTCCCTCTTCACTCACGATCCCCCCTCACCCCCTCTTCACACAGGATCCCCCCACAACCCCTCTTCACTCCAGATCCCCTTTCACCCCCTCTTCACTCCAGAAACCGCCTCACCCCTCTTCACTCCGGATCCCCTCTCACTGCCTCTTCACTCCAGAATCCGCATCACCCCCTCTTCACTCCAGAATCCCCCTCACCCCCTCTTCACTCCAGATCCTCCCTCACCTCCTCTTGACTCCGGATCCGCCCTCACTCCCTCTTCACTCCGGATCAGCCCTCACTCCCTCTTCACTCCGGATCCACCCTCACCCCCTCTTCACTCCGAATCCGCCCTCACTCCCTCTTCACTCCGGATCAGCCATCACTGCCTCTTCACTCCGGATCCGCCCTCACTCTCTCTTAAATCCGGATCCGCCCTCATTCCCTCTTCACTCCGGATCCGCCCTCACCCCCTCTTCACTCAGGATACGCCCTCACCCCCTCTTCACTCCGGATCCGCCCTCACCCCCTCTTCACTCCGGATACGCCCTCACCCCCTCTTCACTCCGGATACGCCCTCACTCCCTCTTCACTCCGGATCCGCCCTCACCCACTCTTCACTCCGGATCCGCCATCACCCACTCTTCACTCCAGATCCGCCCTCACTCACTCTTCACTCCGGATCCGCCCTCTTCACTCCGGATCCGCCCTCACTCCCTCTTTACTCCGGATCCGCCCTCACTCCCTCTTCACTCCGGATCCGTCCTCACTCTCTCTTCACTCCGGATCCACCCTCACCCCCTCTTCACTCCGGATCCGCCCTCACCCCCCTCTTCACTCCTGATCCGCCCTCACTCCCTCTTCACTCCGGATCCGTCCTCACTCTCTCTTCACTCCGGATCCACCCTCACCCCCTCTTCACTCCAGATCAGCCCTCACTCCCTCTTCACTCCGGATCCGCCCTCACTCCCTCTTCACTCCAGATCCGCCCTCACTCCCTCTTCACTCCGGATCCGCCCTCACCCCCTCTTCACTCCGGACCCGCCCTCACCCCCTCTTCACTCCAGATCCTCCCTCACCTCCTCTTGACTCCGGATCTGCCCTCACTCCCTCTTCACTCCGGATCAGCCCTCACTCCCTCTTCACTCCGGATCCACCCTCACCCCCTCTTCACTCCGAATCCGCCCTCACTCCCTCTTCACTCCGGATCCGCCCTCACTCCCTCTTCACTCCGGATCCGCCCTCACTCCCTCTTCACTCCGGATCAGCCATCACTGCCTCTTCACTCCGGATCCGCCCTCACTCTCTCTTAAATCCGGATCCGCCCTCATTCCCTCTTCACTCCGGATCCGCACTCACCCCCTCTTCATTCAGGATACGCCCTCACCCCCTCTTCACTCCGGATCCACCCTCACCCCCTCTTCACTCCGGATACGCCCTCACCCCCTCTTCACTCCGGATACGCCCTCACCCCCTCTTCACTCCGGATCCGCCCTCACCCACTCTTCACTCCGGATCTGCCTTCAACCACTCTTCACTCCGGATCCGCCATCACCCACTCTTCACTCCAGATCCACCCTCACTCACTCTTCACTCCGGATCTGCCCTCTTCACTCCGGATCCGCCCTCACTCCCTCTTTACTCCGGATCCGCCCTCACTCACTCTTCACTCCGGATCCGTCCTCACTCTCTCTTCACTCCGGATCCACCCTCACCCCCTCTTCACTCCGGATCCGCCCTCACCCCCTCTTCACTCCTGATCCGCCCTCACTCCCTCTTCACTCCGGATCCGTCCTCACTCTCTCTTCACTCCGGATCCACCCTCACCCCCTCTTCACTCCAGATCAGCCCTCACTCCCTCTTCACTCCGGATCCGCCCTCACTCCCTCTTCACTCCAGATCCGCCCTCACTCCCTCTTCACTCCGGATCCGCCCTCACCCCCTCTTCACTCCGGACCCGCCCTCACGCCCTCTTCACTCCAGATTCGCCCTCACCCCCTCTTCACTCCAGATCTATCCACACTCACTCTTCACTACGGATCCGCCCTCACTCTCTGTTCACTCCGGATCCGCCCTCACTCCCTCTTCACTCCAATCTGCCCTCACTACCTCTTCACCGGCTCCGCCCTCACCCCCTCTTCACTACGGATCCGCCCTCACTCCCTCTTCACTCCGGATCCACCCTCACCCTTTCCTCACTCCGGATCCGCCCTCACTCCCCCTTCACTCCGGAACCCCCTCTCTCCCTCTTCACTCAGGAACCCTCTCACTCCCTCTTCACTCTGGATCCGCCCTCACTCCCTCTTCACTCCGGAACCCCCTCACTTCCTCTTCACTCCGGATACGCCCTTGCTCCCTCTTCACTCCGGATCCCAACTCACTTCTTCTTCACTCCGGATCGCCCTTCACTCCCTCTTCACTCACGATCCCCCCTCACCCCCTCTTCACACAGGATCCCCCCACAACCCCTCTTCACTCCAGATCCCCTTTCACCCCCTCTTCACTCCAGAAACCGCCTCAAGCCTCTTCACTCCGGATCCCCTCTCACTGCCTCTTCACTCCAGAATCCGCCTTACCCCCTCTTCACTCCAGAATCCCCCTCACCCCCCTCTTCACTCCAGATCCGCCCTCACCCACTCTTCACTCCGGATCCGCCATCACCCACTCTTCACTCCAGATCCGCCCTCACTCACTCTTCACTCCGGATCCGCCCTCTTCACTCTGGATCCGCCCTCACTCCCTCTTTACTCCGGATCCGCCCTCACTCCCTCTTCACTCCGGATCCGTCCTCACTCTCTCTTCACTCCGGATCCACCCTCACCCCCTCTTCACTCCGGATCCGCCCTCACCCCCTCTTCACTCCTGATCCGCCCTCACTCCCTCTTCACTCCGGATCCGTCCTCACTCTCTCTTCACTCCGGATCCACCCTCACCCCCTCTTCACTACAGATCAGCCCTCACTCCCTCTTCACTCCGGATCCGCCCTCACTCCCTCTTCACTCCAGATCCGCCCTCACTCCCTCTTCACTCCAGATCCGCCCTCACCCCCTCTTCACTCCGGACCCGCCCTCACGCCCTCTTCACTCCAGATCCTCCCTCACCTCCTCTTGACTCCGGATCTGCCCTCACTCCCTCTTCACTCCGGATCAGCCCTCACTCCCTCTTCACTCCGGATCCACCCTCACCCCCTCTTCACTCCGAATCCGCCCTCACTCCCTCTTCACTCCGGATCCGCCCTCACTCCCTCTTCACTCCGGATCCGCCCTCACTCCCTCTTCACTCCGGATCAGCCATCACTGCCTCTTCACTCCGGATCCGCCCTCACTCTCTCTTAAATCCGGATCCGCCCTCATTCCCTCTTCACTCCGGATCCGCCCTCACCCCCTCTTCATTCAGGATACGCCCTCACCCCCTCTTCACTCCGGATCCACCCTCACCCCCTCTTCACTCCGGATACGCCCTCACCCCCTCTTCACTCCGGATACGCCCTCACCCCCTCTTCACTCCGGATCCGCCCTCACCCACTCTTCACTCCGGATCTGCCTTCAACCACTCTTCACTCCGGATCCGCCATCACCCACTCTTCACTCCAGATCCGCCCTCACTCACTCTTCACTCCGGATCTGCCCTCTTCACTCCGGATCTGCCCTCACTCCCTCTTTACTCCGGATCCGCCCTCACTCACTCTTCACTCCGGATCCGTCCTCACTCTCTCTTCACTCCGGATCCACCCTCACCCCCTCTTCACTCCGGATCCGCCCTCACCCCCTCTTCACTCCTGATCCGCCCTCACTCCCTCTTCACTCCGGATCCGTCCTCACTCTCTCTTCACTCCGGATCCACCCTCACCCCCTTTTCACTCCAGATCAGCCCTCACTCCCTCTTCACTCCGGATCCGCCCTCACTCCCTCTTCACTCCAGATCCGCCCTCACTCCCTCTTCACTCAGGATCCGCCCTCACCCCCTCTTCACTCCGGACCCGCCCTCACGCCCTCTTCACTCCAGATTCGCCCTCACCCCCTCTTCACTCCAGATCTATCCACACTCACTCTTCACTACGGATCCGCCCTCACTCCCTGTTCACTCCGGATCCGCCCTCACTCCCTCTTCACTCCAATCTGCCCTCACTACCTCTTCACCGGCTCCGCCCTCACCCCCTCTTCACTACGGATCCGCCCTCACTCCCTCTTCACTCCGGATCCACCCTCACCCTTTCCTCACTCCGGATCCGCCCTCACTCCCCCTTCACTCCGGAACCCCCACTCTCCCTCTTCACTCAGGAACCCTCTCACTCCCTCTTCACTCTGGATCCGCCCTCACTCCCTCTTCACTCCGGAACCCCCTCACTTCCTCTTCACTCCGGATACGCCCTTGCTCCCTCTTCACTCCGGATCCCAACTCACTTCTTCTTCACTCCGGATCGCCCTTCACTCCCTCTTCACTCACGATCCCCCCTCACCCCCTCTTCACACAGGATCCCCCCACAACCCCTCTTCACTCCAGATCCCCTTTCACCCACTCTTCACTCCAGATCTGCCTCCACCCACTCTTCACTCCAGATCCGCCCTCACTGCCTCTTCACTCCGGATCCGCCATTACCCACTCTTCACTCCGGATCCGCCCTCACTCACTCTTCACTCCGGATCTGCCCTCTTCACTCCGGATCCGCCCTCACTCCCTCTTTACTCCGGATCCGCCTCACTCCCTCTTCACTCCGGAACCGTCCTCACTCCCTCTTCACTCCGGATCCGCCCTCACTCCCTCTTCACTCCGGATCTGCCCTCTTCACTCCGGATCCGCCCTCACTCCCTCTTTACTCCGGATCCGCCCTCACTCCCTCTTCACTCCGGATCCGTCCTCACTCTCTCTTCACTCTGGATCCGCCCTCACTCCCTCTTCACTCCAGATCCGCCCTCATTCCCTCTTCACTCCGGATCCGCCCTCACCCCCTCTTCACTCCGGAGCCGCCCTCACGCCCTCTTCACTCCAGATTCGCCCTCACCCCCTCTTCACTCCAGATCTATCCACACTCACTCTTCACTACGGATCCGCCCTCACTCCCTGTTCACTCCGGATCCGCCCTCACTCCCTCTTCACTCCAATCTGCCCTCACTACCTCTTCACCGGCTCCGCCCTCACCCCCTCTTCACTACGGATCCGCCCTCACTCCCTCTTCACTCCGGATCCACCCTCACCCTTTCCTCACTCCGGATCCGCCCTCACTCCCCCTTCACTCCGGAACCCCCTCTCTCCCTCTTCACTCAGGAACCCTCTCACTCCCTCTTCACTCTGGATCCGCCCTCACTCCCTCTTCACTCCGGAACCCCCTCACTTCCTCTTCACTCCGGATACGCCCTTGCTCCCTCTTCACTCCGGATCCCAACTCACTTCTTCTTCACTCCGGATCGCCCTTCACTCCCTCTTCACTCACGATCCCCCCTCACCCCCTCTTCACACAGGATCCCCCCACAACCCCTCTTCACTCCAGATCCCCTTTCACCCCCTCTTCACTCCAGAAACCGCCTCACCCCTCTTCACTCCGGATCCCCTCTCACTGCCTCTTCACTCCAGAATCCGCCTCACCCCCTCTTCACTCCAGAATCCCCCTCACCCCCTCTTCACTCCAGATCCTCCCTCACCTCCTCTTGACTCCGGATCCGCCCTCACTCCCTCTTCACTCCGGATCAGCCCTCACTCCCTCTTCACTCCGGATCCACCCTCACCCCCTCTTCACTCCGAATCCGCCCTCACTCCCTCTTCACTCCGGATCCGCCCTCACTCCCTCTTCACTCCGGATCCACCCTCACTCCCTCTTCACTCCGGATCAGCCATCACTGCCTCTTCACTCCGGATCCGCCCTCACTCTCTCTTAAATCCGGATCCGCCCTCATTCCCTCTTCACTCCGGATCCGCCCTCACCCCCTCTTCACTCAGGATACGCCCTCACCCCCTCTTCACTCCGGATCCGCCCTCACCCCCTCTTCACTCCGGATACGCCCTCACCCCCTCTTCACTCCGGATACGCCCTCACCCCCTCTTCACTCCGGATCCGCCCTCACCCACTCTTCACTCCGGATCTGCCTTCAACCACTCATCACTCCGGATCCGCCCTCACTGCCTCTTCACTCCGGATCCGCCATCACCCACTCTTCACTCCAGATCCGCCCTCACTCACTCTTCACTCCGGATCCGCCCTCTTCACTCCGGATCTGCCCTCACTCCCTCTTTACTCCGGATCCGCCCTCACTCCCTCTTCACTCCGGATCCGTCCTCACTCTCTCTTCACTCCGGATCCACCCTCACCCCCTCTTCACTCCGGATCCGCCCTCACCCCCTCTTCACTCCTGATCCGCCCTCACTCCCTCTTCACTCCGGATCCGTCCTCACTCTCTCTTCACTCCGGATCCACCCTCACCCCCTCTTCACTCCAGATCAGCCCTCACTCCCTCTTCACTCCGGATCCGCCCTCACTCCCTCTTCACTCCAGATCCGCCCTCACTCCCTCTTCACTCCGGATCCGCCCTCACCCCCTCTTCACTCCGGACCCGCCCTCACGCCCTCTTCACTCCAGATCCTCCCTCACCTCCTCTTGACTCCGGATCCGCCCCCACTCCCTCTTCACTCCGGATCAGCCCTCACTCCCTCTTCACTCCGGATCCACCCTCACCCCCTCTTCACACCGAATCCGCCCTCACTCCCTCTTCACTCCGGATCCGCCCTCACTCCCTCTTCACTCCGGATCCGCCCTCACTCCCTCTTCACTCCGGATCAGCCATCACTGCCTCTTCACTCCGGATCCGCCCTCACTCTCTCTTAAATCCGGATCCGCCCTCATTCCCTCTTCACTCCGGATCCGCCCTCACCCCCTCTTCACTCAGGATACGCCCTCACCCCCTCTTCACTCCGGATACGCCCTCACCCCCTCTTCACTCCGGATACGCCCTCACCCCCCCCTTCACTCCGGATACGCCCTCACCCCCTCTTCACTCCGGATCCGCCCTCACCCACTCTTCACTCCGGATCTGCCTTCAACCACTCTTCACTCCGGATCCGCCCTCACTGCCTCTTCACTCCGGATCCGCCATCACCCACTCTTCACTCCAGATCCGCCCTCACTCACTCTTCAGTCCGGATCTGCCCTCTTCACTCCGGATCCGCCCTCACTCCCTCTTTACTCCGGATCCGCCCTCACTCCCTCTTCACTCCGGATCCGTCCTCACTCTATCTTCACTCCGGATCCACCCTCACCCCCTCTTCACTCCGGATCCGCCCTCACCCCCTCTTCACTCCTGATCCGCCCTCACTCCCTCTTCACTCCGGATCCGTCCTCACTCTCTCTTCACTCCGGATCCACCCTCACCCCCTCTTCACTCCAGATCAGCCCTCACTCCCTCTTCACTCCAGATCCGCCCTCACTCCCTCTTCACTCCAGATCCGCCCTCACTCCCTCTTCACTCCGGATCCGCCCTCACCCCCTCTTCACTCCGGACCCGCCCTCACGCCCTCTTCACTCCAGATTCGCCCTCACCCCCTCTTCACCTCAGATCTATCCACACTCACTCTTCACTACGGATCCGCCCTCACTCCCTGTTCACTCCGGATCCGCCCTCACTCCCTCTTCACTCCAATCTGCCCTCACTACCTCTTCACCGGCTCCGCCCTCACCCCCTCTTCACTACGGATCCGCCCTCACTCCCTCTTCACTCCGGATCCACCCTCACCCTTTCCTCACTCCGGATCCGCCCTCACTCCCCCTTCACTCCGGAACCCCCACTCTCCCTCTTCACTCAGGAACCCTCTCACTCCCTCTTCACTCTGGATCCGCCCTCACTCCCTCTTCACTCCGGAACCCCCTCACTTCCTCTTCACTCCGGATACGCCCTTGCTCCCTCTTCACTCCGGATCCCAACTCACTTCTTCTTCACTCCGGATCGCCCTTCACTCCCTCTTCACTCACGATCCCCCCTCACCCCCTCTTCACACAGGATCCCCCCACAACCCCTCTTCACTCCAGATCCCCTTTCACCCCCTCTTCACTCCAGAAACCGCCTCACCCCTCTTCACTCCGGATCCCCTCTCACTGCCTCTTCACTCCAGAATCCGCCTCACCCCCTCTTCACTCCAGAATCCCCCTCACCCCCTCTTCACTCCAGATCCTCCCTCACCTCCTCTTGACTCCGGATCCGCCCTCACTCCCTCTTCACTCCGGATCAGCCCTCACTCCCTCTTCATTCCGGATCCACCCTCACCCCCTCTTCACTCCGAATCCACCCTCACTCCCTCTTCACCCCGGATCCGCCCTCACTCCCTCTTCACTCCGGATCCGCCCTCACTCCCTCTTCACTCCGGATCAGCCATCACTGCCTCTTCACTCCGGATCCGCCCTCACTCTCTCTTAAATCCGGATCCGCCCTCATTCCCTCTTCACTCCGGATCCGCCCTCACCCCCTCTTCACTCAGGATCCGCCCTCACCCCCTCTTCACTCCGGATCCGCCCTCACCCCCTCTTCACTCCGGATACGCCCTCACCCCCTCTTCACTCCGGATCCGCCCTCACCCACTCTTCACTCCGGATCTGCCTTCACCCACTCTTCACTCCGGATCCGCCCTCACTGCCTCTTCACTCCGGATCCGCCATCACCCACTCTTCACTCCAGATCCGCCCTCACTCACTCTTCACTCCGGATCTGCCCTCTTCACTCCGGATCCGCCCTCACTCCCTCTTTACTCCGGATCCGCCCTCACTCCCTCTTCACTCCGGATCCGTCCTCACTCACTCTTCACTCCGGATCCGCCCTCACTCCCTCTTCACTCCGGATCCGCCCTCACTCCCTCCTCACTCCGGATCCGCCCTCATCCCCTCTTCACTCCGGATCCGCCCTCACCGCCTCTTCAATCCGGATCCGCCCCCACTCACTCATCACTCCGGATCCGCCCTCACTCCCTCTTCACTCTGGATCCGCCCTCACTCCCTCTTCACTCCGGAACCCCCTCACTTCCTCTTCACTCCGGATACGCCCTTGCTCCCTCTTCACTCCGGATCCCAACTCACTTCTTCTTCACTCCGGATCGCCCTTCACTCCCTCTTCACTCACGATCCCCCCTCACCCCCTCTTCACACAGGATCCCCCCACAACCCCTCTTCACTCCAGATCCCCTTTCACCCCCTCTTCACTCCAGAAACCGCCTCACCCCTCTTCACTCCGGATCCCCTCTCACTGCCTCTTCACTCCAGAATCCGCCTCACCCCCTCTTCACTCCAGAATCCCCCTCACCCCCTCTTCACTCCAGATCCTCCCTCACCTCCTCTTGACTCCGGATCCGCCCTCACTCCCTCTTCACTCCGGATCAGCCCTCACTCCCTCTTCACTCCGGATCCACCCTCACCCCCTCTTCACTCCGAATCCGCCCTCACTCCCTCTTCACTCCGGATCCGCCCTCACTCCCTCTTCACTCCGGATCCACCCTCACTCCCTCTTCACTCCGGATCAGCCATCACTGCCTCTTCACTCCGGATCCGCCCTCACTCTCTCTTAAATCCGGATCCGCCCTCATTCCCTCTTCACTCCGGATCCGCCCTCACCCCCTCTTCACTCAGGATACGCCCTCACCCCCTCTTCACTCCGGATCCGCCCTCACCCCCTCTTCACTCCGGATACGCCCTCACCCCCTCTTCACTCCGGATACGCCCTCACCCCCTCTTCACTCCGGATCCGCCCTCACCCACTCTTCACTCCGGATCTGCCTTCAACCACTCATCACTCCGGATCCGCCCTCACTGCCTCTTCACTCCGGATCCGCCATCACCCACTCTTCACTCCAGATCCGCCCTCACTCACTCTTCACTCCGGATCCGCCCTCTTCACTCCGGATCTGCCCTCACTCCCTCTTTACTCCGGATCCGCCCTCACTCCCTCTTCACTCCGGATCCGTCCTCACTCTCTCTTCACTCCGGATCCACCCTCACCCCCTCTTCACTCCGGATCCGCCCTCACCCCCTCTTCACTCCTGATCCGCCCTCACTCCCTCTTCACTCCGGATCCGTCCTCACTCTCTCTTCACTCCGGATCCACCCTCACCCCCTCTTCACTCCAGATCAGCCCTCACTCCCTCTTCACTCCGGATCCGCCCTCACTCCCTCTTCACTCCAGATCCGCCCTCACTCCCTCTTCACTCCGGATCCGCCCTCACCCCCTCTTCACTCCGGACCCGCCCTCACGCCCTCTTCACTCCAGATCCTCCCTCACCTCCTCTTGACTCCGGATCCGCCCTCACTCCCTCTTCACTCCGGATCAGCCCTCACTCCCTCTTCACTCCGGATCCACCCTCACCCCCTCTTCACACCGAATCCGCCCTCACTCCCTCTTCACTCCGGATCCGCCCTCACTCCCTCTTCACTCCGGATCCGCCCTCACTCCCTCTTCACTCCGGATCAGCCATCACTGCCTCTTCACTCCGGATCCGCCCTCACTCTCTCTTAAATCCGGATCCGCCCTCATTCCCTCTTCACTCCGGATCCGCCCTCACCCCCTCTTCACTCAGGATACGCCCTCACCCCCTCTTCACTCCGGATACGCCCTCACCCCCTCTTCACTCCGGATACGCCCTCACCCCCCCCTTCACTCCGGATACGCCCTCACCCCCCTCTTCACTCCGGATCCGCCCTCACCCACTCTTCACTCCGGATCTGCCTTCAACCACTCTTCACTCCGGATCCGCCCTCACTGCCTCTTCACTCCGGATCCGCCATCACCCACTCTTCACTCCAGATCCGCCCTCACTCACTCTTCACTCCGGATCTGCCCTCTTCACTCCGGATCCGCCCTCACTCCCTCTTTACTCCGGATCCGCCCTCACTCCCTCTTCACTCCGGATCCGTCCTCACTCTATCTTCACTCCGGATCCACCCTCACCCCCTCTTCACTCCGGATCCGCCCTCACCCCCCTCTTCACTCCTGATCCGCCCTCACTCCCTCTTCACTCCGGATCCGTCCTCACTCTCTCTTCACTCCGGATCCACCCTCACCCCCTCTTCACTCCAGATCAGCCCTCACTCCCTCTTCACTCCAGATCCGCCCTCACTCCCTCTTCACTCCAGATCCGCCCTCACTCCCTCTTCACTCCGGATCCGCCCTCACCCCCCTCTTCACTCCGGACCCGCCCTCACGCCCTCTTCACTCCAGATTCGCCCTCACCCCCTCTTCACCTCAGATCTATCCACACTCACTCTTCACTACGGATCCGCCCTCACTCCCTGTTCACTCCGGATCCGCCCTCACTCCCTCTTCACTCCAATCTGCCCTCACTACCTCTTCACCGGCTCCGCCCTCACCCCCTCTTCACTACGGATCCGCCCTCACTCCCTCTTCACTCCGGATCCACCCTCACCCTTTCCTCACTCCGGATCCGCCCTCACTCCCCCTTCACTCCGGAACCCCCACTCTCCCTCTTCACTCAGGAACCCTCTCACTCCCTCTTCACTCTGGATCCGCCCTCACTCCCTCTTCACTCCGGAACCCCCTCACTTCCTCTTCACTCCGGATACGCCCTTGCTCCCTCTTCACTCCGGATCCCAACTCACTTCTTCTTCACTCCGGATCGCCCTTCACTCCCTCTTCACTCACGATCCCCCCTCACCCCCTCTTCACACAGGATCCCCCCACAACCCCTCTTCACTCCAGATCCCCTTTCACCCCCTCTTCACTCCAGAAACCGCCTCACCCCTCTTCACTCCGGATCCCCTCTCACTGCCTCTTCACTCCAGAATCCGCCTCACCCCCTCTTCACTCCAGAATCCCCCTCACCCCCTCTTCACTCCAGATCCTCCCTCACCTCCTCTTGACTCCGGATCCGCCCTCACTCCCTCTTCACTCCGGATCAGCCCTCACTCCCTCTTCATTCCGGATCCACCCTCACCCCCTCTTCACTCCGAATCCACCCTCACTCCCTCTTCACCCCGGATCCGCCCTCACTCCCTCTTCACTCCGGATCCGCCCTCACTCCCTCTTCACTCCGGATCAGCCATCACTGCCTCTTCACTCCGGATCCGCCCTCACTCTCTCTTAAATCCGGATCCGCCCTCATTCCCTCTTCACTCCGGATCCGCCCTCACCCCCTCTTCACTCAGGATCCGCCCTCACCCCCTCTTCACTCCGGATCCGCCCTCACCCCCTCTTCACTCCGGATACGCCCTCACCCCCTCTTCACTCCGGATCCGCCCTCACCCACTCTTCACTCCGGATCTGCCTTCACCCACTCTTCACTCCGGATCCGCCCTCACTGCCTCTTCACTCCGGATCCGCCATCACCCACTCTTCACTCCAGATCCGCCCTCACTCACTCTTCACTCCGGATCTGCCCTCTTCACTCCGGATCCGCCCTCACTCCCTCTTTACTCCGGATCCGCCCTCACTCCCTCTTCACTCCGGATCCGTCCTCACTCACTCTTCACTCCGGATCCGCCCTCACTCCCTCTTCACTCCGGATCCGCCCTCACTCCCTCCTCACTCCGGATCCGCCCTCATCCCCTCTTCACTCCGGATCCGCCCTCACCGCCTCTTCAATCCGGATCCGCCCCCACTCACTCATCACTCCGGATCCGCCCTCACTCCCTCTTCACTCCGGATCCGCCCTCACTCCCTCTTCACTCCGGATCCCCTCTCACTCCCTCTTCACTCCGGAGCCCCTCTCACTCCCTATTCACTCCGGAGCCCCCCTCACTCCCTCTTCACTCCGGATCCCCCCCCCACCCCCTCTTCACTCCGGAATCCGCCTCACTCCCTATTCACTCCGGAGCCCCCCTCACCCCCTCTTCACTCCAGATCCCCTCTCAGCACCTCTTCACTCCGGAACCCCTCTCACCCCCTCTTCACTCCGGAATCCTCCTAACTCTCTCTTCACTCCGGAACCCCTCTCACCTCCTCTTCACTCCGGAACCCCTCTCACCCCCTCTTCACTCCAGAATCCCCCTCACTCCCTCTTCACTCAGGAACCCCCTCACTCCTGCTTCACTCTGGATCCGCCCTCACTCCCTCTTCACTCCGGAACCCCCTCACTTCCTCTTCACACCGGATCCGCCCTCACTCCCTCTTCTCTCTGGATCCACCCTCACTCCCTCTTCACTCCTGATCACCCCTTCCCCCTCTCCACTCCAGATCCCCTCTCAGCCGCTCTTCACTCCGGAACCCCCTCTCTCCCTCTTCACTCTGGAACCCTCTCACTCCCTCTTCACTCTGGATCCGCGCTCACTCCCTCTTCACTCCGGAACCCCCTCACTTCCTCTTCACTCCGGATCCGCCCTCACTCCCTCTACACTCCGGATCCGCCATCACTCCCTCTTCACTCCGGATCCGCCCTCACTCCCTCTTCACTCCGGATCCGCCCTCACCCCCTCTTCACTCCAGATCTATCCTCACTCACTCTTCACTACGGATCCGCCTTCACTCTGTTCACTCCGGATCTGCTCTCACTCCCTCTTCACTCCGATCCGCCCTCACTCCCTCCTAACCGGCTCCGCCCTCACCCCCTCTTCACTCTGGATCCGCCCTCACTCCCTCTTCACTCCAGAACCCCCTCACTTCCTCTTCACACCGGATCCACCCTCACTCCCTCTTCACTCTGGATCCCCCCTCACTCCCTCTTCACTCCTGATCACCCCTCACCCCCTCTTCACTCCAGATCCCCTCTCAGCACCTCTTCACTCCAGAAACCCCCTCACCCCCTCTTCACTCCGGATCCCCTCTCACTGCCTCTTCACTCCAGAATCCGCCTCACCACATCTTCACTCCGGATCCCCCTTCACCCCCTCTTCAGTACGGATCTTCCCTCACTCCCTCTTCACTCTGGATCACCCCTCAACCCCTCTTCACTCCAGAATCCCCCTCACCCCCTCTTCACTCCAGATCCTCCCTCACCTCCTCTTGACTCCGGATCCGCCCTCACTCCCTCTTCACTCCGGATCAGCCCTCACCCCCTCTTCACTCCAGATCCTCCCTCACCTCCTCTTGACCCCAGATCCGCCCTCACTCCCTCTTCACTCCGGATCAGCCCTCACTCTCCCTTCAATCCGGATCCGCCCTTATTCCCTCTTCACTCCGGATCCGCCCTCACCCCCTCTTCACTCCGGATACGTCCTTACCCCCTCTTCACTCCGGATCCGCCCTCACCCCCTCTTCACTCCGGATCCGCCCTCACTCAATCTTCACTCCGGATGCGCCCTCACCCACTCTTCACTCCGGATCCGCCCTCACTCACTCTTCACTCCGGATCTGCCCTCTTCACTCTGGATCCGCCCTCACTCCCTCTTTACTCCTGATCCGCCCTCACTCCCTCTTCACTCCGGATCCGTCCTCACTCTCTCTTCACTCCGGATCCACCCTCACCCCCTCTTCACACCGGACCCGCCCTCACGCCCTCTTCACTCCAGATTCGCCCTCACCCCCTCTTCACTCCAGATCTATCCACACTCACTCTTCACTACGGATCCGCCCTCACTCCCTGTTCACTCCGGATCCGCCCTCACTCCCTCTTCACTCCAATCTGCCCTCACTACCTCTTCACCGGCTCCGCCCTCACCCCCTCTTCACTACGGATCCGCCCTCACTCCCTCTTCACTCCGGATCCACCCTCACCCTTTCCTCACTCCGGATCCGCCCTCACTCCCCCTTCACTCCGGAACCCCCTCTCTCCCTCTTCACTCAGGAACCCTCTCACTCCCTCTTCACTCTGGATCCGCCCTCACTCCCTCTTCACTCCGGAACCCCCTCACTTCCTCTTCACTCCGGATACGCCCTTGCTCCCTCTTCACTCCGGATCCCAACTCACTTCTTCTTAACTCCGGATCGCCCCTCACTCCCTCTTCACTCCAGATCCCCCCTCACCCACTCTTCACACAGGATCCCCCCACAACCCCTCTTCACTCCAGATCCCCTTTCACCCCCTCTTCACTCCAGAAACCCCCTCACACCTCTTCACTCCGGATCCCCTCTCACTGCCTCTTCACTCCAAAATCCGCCTCACCACATCTTCACTCCGGATCCCCCTTCACCCCCTGTTCAGTACGGATCTTCCCTCACCCCCACTTCACTCCAGAATCCCCCTCACCCCCTCTTCACTCCAGATCCTCCCTCACTCCCTCTTCACTCCGGATCCACCCTCACCCCCTCTTCACTCCGAATCCGCCCTCACTCCCTCTTCACTCCGGATCCGCCCTCACTCCCTCTTCACTCCGGATCCGCCCTCACTCCCTCTTCACTCCGGATCCGCCCTCACCCCCTCTTCACTCAGGATACGCCCTCACCCCCTCTTCACTCCGGATCCGCCCTCACCCCCTCTTCACTCCGGATCCGCCCTCACCCCCTCTTCACTCAGGATACGCCCTCACCCCCTCTTCACTCCGGATCCACCCTCACCCCCTCTTCACTCCGGATCCGCCCTCACCCCCTCTTCACTCCTGATCCGCCCTCACTCCCTCTTCACTCCGGATCCGTCCTCACTCTCTCTTCACTCCGGATCCACCCTCACCCCCTCTTCACTCCAGATCAGCCCTCACTCCCTCTTCACTCCGGATCCGCCCTCACTCCCTCTTCACTCCAGATCCGCCCTCACTCCCTCTTCACTCCGGATCCGCCCTCACCCCCTCTTCACTCCAGACCCGCCCTCACGCCCTCTTCACTCCAGATCCTCCCTCACCTCCTCTTGACTCCGGATCCGCCCTCACTCCCTCTTCACTCCGGATCAGCCCTCACTCCCTCTTCACTCCGGATCCACCCTCACCCCCTCTTCACACCGAATCCGCCCTCACTCCCTCTTCACTCCGGATCCGCCCTCACTCCCTCTTCACTCCGGATCCGCCCTCACTCCCTCTTCACTCCGGATCAGCCATCACTGCCTCTTCACTCCGGATCCGCCCTCACTCTCTCTTAAATCCGGATCCGCCCTCATTCCCTCTTCACTCCGGATCCGCCCTCACCCCCTCTTCACTCAGGATACGCCCTCACCCCCTCTTCACTCCGGATACGCCCTCACCCCCTCTTCACTCCGGATACGCCCTCACCCCCCCCTTCACTCCGGATACGCCCTCACCCCCTCTTCACTCCGGATCCGCCCTCACCCACTCTTCACTCCGGATCTGCCTTCAACCACTCTTCACTCCGGATCCGCCCTCACTGCCTCTTCACTCCGGATCCGCCATCACCCACTCTTCACTCCAGATCCGCCCTCACTCACTCTTCACTCCGGATCTGCCCTCTTCACTCCGGATCCGCCCTCACTCCCTCTTTACTCCGGATCCGCCCTCACTCCCTCTTCACTCCGGATCCGTCCTCACTCTATCTTCACTCCGGATCCACCCTCACCCCCTCTTCACTCCGGATCCGCCCTCACCCCCTCTTCACTCCTGATCCGCCCTCACTCCCTCTTCACTCCGGATCCGTCCTCACTCTCTCTTCACTCCGGATCCACCCTCACCCCCTCTTCACTCCAGATCAGCCCTCACTCCCTCTTCACTCCAGATCCGCCCTCACTCCCTCTTCACTCCAGATCCGCCCTCACTCCCTCTTCACTCCGGATCCGCCCTCACCCCCTCTTCACTCCGGACCCGCCCTCACGCCCTCTTCACTCCAGATTCGCCCTCACCCCCTCTTCACCTCAGATCTATCCACACTCACTCTTCACTACGGATCCGCCCTCACTCCCTGTTCACTCCGGATCCGCCCTCACTCCCTCTTCACTCCAATCTGCCCTCACTACCTCTTCACCGGCTCCGCCCTCACCCCCTCTTCACTACGGATCCGCCCTCACTCCCTCTTCACTCCGGATCCACCCTCACCCTTTCCTCACTCCGGATCCGCCCTCACTCCCCCTTCACTCCGGAACCCCCACTCTCCCTCTTCACTCAGGAACCCTCTCACTCCCTCTTCACTCTGGATCCGCCCTCACTCCCTCTTCACTCCGGAACCCCCTCACTTCCTCTTCACTCCGGATACGCCCTTGCTCCCTCTTCACTCCGGATCCCAACTCACTTCTTCTTCACTCCGGATCGCCCTTCACTCCCTCTTCACTCACGATCCCCCCTCACCCCCTCTTCACACAGGATCCCCCCACAACCCCTCTTCACTCCAGATCCCCTTTCACCCCCTCTTCACTCCAGAAACCGCCTCACCCCTCTTCACTCCGGATCCCCTCTCACTGCCTCTTCACTCCAGAATCCGCCTCACCCCCTCTTCACTCCAGAATCCCCCTCACCCCCTCTTCACTCCAGATCCTCCCTCACCTCCTCTTGACTCCGGATCCGCCCTCACTCCCTCTTCACTCCGGATCAGCCCTCACTCCCTCTTCATTCCGGATCCACCCTCACCCCCTCTTCACTCCGAATCCACCCTCACTCCCTCTTCACCCCGGATCCGCCCTCACTCCCTCTTCACTCCGGATCCGCCCTCACTCCCTCTTCACTCCGGATCAGCCATCACTGCCTCTTCACTCCGGATCCGCCCTCACTCTCTCTTAAATCCGGATCCGCCCTCATTCCCTCTTCACTCCGGATCCGCCCTCACCCCCTCTTCACTCAGGATCCGCCCTCACCCCCTCTTCACTCCGGATCCGCCCTCACCCCCTCTTCACTCCGGATACGCCCTCACCCCCTCTTCACTCCGGATCCGCCCTCACCCACTCTTCACTCCGGATCTGCCTTCACCCACTCTTCACTCCGGATCCGCCCTCACTGCCTCTTCACTCCGGATCCGCCATCACCCACTCTTCACTCCAGATCCGCCCTCACTCACTCTTCACTCCGGATCTGCCCTCTTCACTCCGGATCCGCCCTCACTCCCTCTTTACTCCGGATCCGCCCTCACTCCCTCTTCACTCCGGATCCGTCCTCACTCACTCTTCACTCCGGATCCGCCCTCACTCCCTCTTCACTCCGGATCCGCCCTCACTCCCTCCTCACTCCGGATCCGCCCTCATCCCCTCTTCACTCCGGATCCGCCCTCACCGCCTCTTCAATCCGGATCCGCCCCCACTCACTCATCACTCCGGATCCGCCCTCACTCCCTCTTCACTCCGGATCCGCCCTCACTCCCTCTTCACTCCGGATCCCCTCTCACTCCCTCTTCACTCCGGAGCCCCCCTCACTCCCTATTCACTCCGGAGCCCCCCTCACTCCCTCTTCACTCCGGATCCCCCCCCACCCCCTCTTCACTCCGGAATCCGCCTCACTCCCTATTCACTCCGGAGCCCCCCTCACCCCCTCTTCACTCCAGATCCCCTCTCAGCACCTCTTCACTCCGGAACCCCTCTCACCCCCTCTTCACTCCGGAATCCTCCTAACTCTCTCTTCACTCCGGAACCCCTCTCACCTCCTCTTCACTCCGGAACCCCTCTCACCCCCTCTTCACTCCAGAATCCCCCTCACTCCCTCTTCACTCAGGAACCCCCTCACTCCTGCTTCACTCTGGATCCGCCCTCACTCCCTCTTCACTCCGGAACCCCCTCACTTCCTCTTCACACCGGATCCGCCCTCACTCCCTCTTCTCTCTGGATCCACCCTCACTCCCTCTTCACTCCTGATCACCCCTTCCCCCTCTCCACTCCAGATCCCCTCTCAGCCGCTCTTCACTCCGGAACCCCCTCTCTCCCTCTTCACTCTGGAACCCTCTCACTCCCTCTTCACTCTGGATCCGCGCTCACTCCCTCTTCACTCCGGAACCCCCTCACTTCCTCTTCACTCCGGATCCGCCCTCACTCCCTCTACACTCCGGATCCGCCATCACTCCCTCTTCACTCCGGATCCGCCCTCACTCCCTCTTCACTCCGGATCCGCCCTCACCCCCTCTTCACTCCAGATCTATCCTCACTCACTCTTCACTACGGATCCGCCTTCACTCTGTTCACTCCGGATCTGCTCTCACTCCCTCTTCACTCCGATCCGCCCTCACTCCCTCCTAACCGGCTCCGCCCTCACCCCCTCTTCACTCTGGATCCGCCCTCACTCCCTCTTCACTCCAGAACCCCCTCACTTCCTCTTCACACCGGATCCACCCTCACTCCCTCTTCACTCTGGATCCCCCCTCACTCCCTCTTCACTCCTGATCACCCCTCACCCCCTCTTCACTCCAGATCCCCTCTCAGCACCTCTTCACTCCAGAAACCCCCTCACCCCCTCTTCACTCCGGATCCCCTCTCACTGCCTCTTCACTCCAGAATCCGCCTCACCACATCTTCACTCCGGATCCCCCTTCACCCCCTCTTCAGTACGGATCTTCCCTCACTCCCTCTTCACTCTGGATCACCCCTCAACCCCTCTTCACTCCAGAATCCCCCTCACCCCCTCTTCACTCCAGATCCTCCCTCACCTCCTCTTGACTCCGGATCCGCCCTCACTCCCTCTTCACTCCGGATCAGCCCTCACCCCCTCTTCACTCCAGATCCTCCCTCACCTCCTCTTGACCCCAGATCCGCCCTCACTCCCTCTTCACTCCGGATCAGCCCTCACTCTCCCTTCAATCCGGATCCGCCCTTATTCCCTCTTCACTCCGGATCCGCCCTCACCCCCTCTTCACTCCGGATACGTCCTTACCCCCTCTTCACTCCGGATCCGCCCTCACCCCCTCTTCACTCCGGATCCGCCCTCACTCAATCTTCACTCCGGATGCGCCCTCACCCACTCTTCACTCCGGATCCGCCCTCACTCACTCTTCACTCCGGATCTGCCCTCTTCACTCTGGATCCGCCCTCACTCCCTCTTTACTCCTGATCCGCCCTCACTCCCTCTTCACTCCGGATCCGTCCTCACTCTCTCTTCACTCCGGATCCACCCTCACCCCCTCTTCACTCCGGACCCGCCCTCACGCCCTCTTCACTCCAGATTCGCCCTCACCCCCTCTTCACTCCAGATCTATCCACACTCACTCTTCACTACGGATCCGCCCTCACTCCCTGTTCACTCCGGATCCGCCCTCACTCCCTCTTCACTCCAATCTGCCCTCACTACCTCTTCACCGGCTCCGCCCTCACCCCCTCTTCACTACGGATCCGCCCTCACTCCCTCTTCACTCCGGATCCACCCTCACCCTTTCCTCACTCCGGATCCGCCCTCACTCCCCCTTCACTCCGGAACCCCCTCTCTCCCTCTTCACTCAGGAACCCTCTCACTCCCTCTTCACTCTGGATCCGCCCTCACTCCCTCTTCACTCCGGAACCCCCTCACTTCCTCTTCACTCCGGATACGCCCTTGCTCCCTCTTCACTCCGGATCCCAACTCACTTCTTCTTAACTCCGGATCGCCCCTCACTCCCTCTTCACTCCAGATCCCCCCTCACCCACTCTTCACACAGGATCCCCCCACAACCCCTCTTCACTCCAGATCCCCTTTCACCCCCTCTTCACTCCAGAAACCCCCTCACACCTCTTCACTCCGGATCCCCTCTCACTGCCTCTTCACTCCAAAATCCGCCTCACCACATCTTCACTCCGGATCCCCCTTCACCCCCTGTTCAGTACGGATCTTCCCTCACCCCCTCTTCACTCCAGAATCCCCCTCACCCCCTCTTCACTCCAGATCCTCCCTCACTCCCTCTTCACTCCGGATCCACCCTCACCCCCTCTTCACTCCGAATCCGCCCTCACTCCCTCTTCACTCCGGATCCGCCCTCACTCCCTCTTCACTCCGGATCCGCCCTCACTCCCTCTTCACTCCGGATCCGCCCTCACCCCCTCTTCACTCAGGATACGCCCTCACCCCCTCTTCACTCCGGATCCGCCCTCACCCCCTCTTCACTCCGGATCCGCCCTCACCCCCTCTTCACTCAGGATACGCCCTCACCCCCTCTTCACTCCGGATCCGCCCTCACCCCCTCTTCACTCCGGATACGCCCTCACCCCCTCTTCACTCCGGATACGCCCTCACCCCCTCTTCACTCCGGATCCGCCCTCACCCACTCTTCACTCCGCATCTGCCTTCACTCCCTCTTCACTCCGGATCCGCCCTCACTCCCTCCTCACTCCGGATCCGCCCTCATCCCCTCTTCACTCCGGATCCGCCCTCACCGCCTCTTCACTCCGGATCCGCCCTCACCGCCTCTTCACTCCGGATCCGCCCCCACTCACTCATCACTCCGGATCCGCCCTCACTCCCTCTTCACTCCGGATCCGCCCTCACTCCCTCTTCACTCCGGATCCCCTCTCACTCCCTCTTCACTCCGGAGCCACCCTCACTCCCTCTTCACTCCGGAGCCCCCCTCACTCCCTCTTCACTCCGGATCGCCCCTCACTCCCTCTTCACTCCGGATCCCCCCTCACCCCCTCTTCACTCCGGAATCCGCCTCACTCTCTCTTCACTCCGGAACCCCTCTCACCCCCTCTTCACTCCGGAATCCTCCTAACTCTCTCTTCACTCCGGAACCCCCCTCACCTCCTCTTCACTCCGGAACCCCTCTCACCCCCTCTTCACTCCAGAATCCCCCTCACTCCCTCTTCACTCAGGAACCCCCTCACTCCTGCTTCACTCCGAATCCGCCCTCACTCCCTCTTCACTCCGGATCCGCCCTCACTCCCTCTTCACTCCGGATCCGCCCTCACTCCCTCTTCACTCCGGATCCGCCCTCACTCTCTCTTCACTCCGGATCCACCCTCACTCCCTCTTCACTTCGGATCAGCCATCACTGCCTCTTCACTCCGGATCTGCCCTCACTCTCTCTTAAATCCGGATCGGCCCTCATTCCCTCTTCACTCCGGATCCGCCCTCACCCCCTCTTCACTCAGGATACGCCCTCACCCCCTCTTCACTCCGGATCCGCCCTCACCCCCTCTTCACTCCGGATACGCCCTCACCCCCTCTTCACTCCGGATCCGCCCTCACCCCCTCTTCACTCCGGATCCGCCCTCACCCACTCTTCACTCCGGATCTGCCTTCACCCACTCTTCACTCCGGATCCGCCCTCACTGCCTCTTCACTCCGGATCCGCCATCACCCACTCTTCACTACAGATCCGCCCTCACTCACTCTTCACTCCAGATCTGCCCTCTTCACTCCGGATCCGCCCTCACTCCCTCTTTACTCCGGATCCGCCCTCACTCCTTCTTCACTCCGGATCCGTCCTCACTCACTCTTCACTCCGGATCCGTCCTCACTCCCTCTTCACTCCGGATCCGCCCTCACTCCCTCCTCACTCCGGATCCGCCCTCATCCCCTCTTCACTCCGGATCCGCGCTCACCGCCTCTTCACTCCGGATCCGCCCCCACTCACTCATCACTCCGGATCCGCCCTCACCCCCTCTTCACTCCGGATCCGCCCTCACTCCCTCTTCACTCCGGATCCCCTCTCACTCCCTCTTCACTCCGGAGCCCCCCTCACTCCCTCTTCACTCCGGAGCCCCCCTCACTCCCTCTTCACTCCGGATCCCCCCTCACCCCCTCTTCACTCCGGAATCCGCCTCACTCTCTCTTCACTCCGGAACCCCTCTCACCCCCTCTTCACTCCGGAATCCTCCTAACTCTCTCTTCACTCCGGAACCCCTCTCACCTCCTCTTCACTCCGGAACCCCTCTCACCCCCTCTTCACTCCAGAATCCCCCTCACTCCCTCTTCACTCAGGAACCCCCTCACTCCTGCTTCACTCTGGATCCGCCCTCACTCCCTCTTCACTCCGGAACCCCCTCACTTCCTCTTCACTCCGGATCCGCCCTCACTCCCTCTACACTCCGGATCCCAACTCACTTCCTCTTCACTCCGGATCGCCCCTCACTCCCTCTTCACTCAGGATCCCCGCTCACCCCCTCTTCACTCAGGATCCCCCCTCACCCCCTCTTCACTCCAGATCCCCTTTCACCCCCTCTTCACTCCAGAAACCCCCTCACCCCCTCTTCACTCCGGATCCCCTCTCACTGCCTCTTCACTCCAGAATCCGCCTCACCACATCTTCACTCCGGATCCCCCTTCACCCCCTCTTCAGTACGGATATTCCCTCACCCCCTCTTCACTCCAGAATCCCTCTCACCCCCTCTTCACTCTGGATCCCCCTCACTCCCTCTTCATTCCAGATCCCCACTCAGCCCCTCTTCCCTCCAGAATCCCCCTCACTCTCTCTTCACTCCGGAACCCCTCTCACCCCCCTCTTCACTCCGGATACCCCCTCTTCCCCTCTTCACTCCAGAATCCCTCTCACCCCCTCTTCACTCCAGAATCCCTCCTCACCACCTCTTGACTCCGGAACCCTTCACTCCCTCTTCACTCCAGATCCCCTCTCATTCCCTCTTCACTCCGAATCCGCCCTCACTCCCTCTTCACTCCGGATACCCCCCCCCCCCCCCCCTTCACTACGGTTGCCCCCAACCCCTCTTCACTCTGGATCCGCCCTCACTCTCTCTTCACTCCTGATCCCCCCTCACTCTCTCTTCACTCCGGATCCCCCTTCACCTCCTCTTCACTCCGGATCCGCCCTCACTCCCTCTTCACTCCGGATCCGCCCTCACTCACTCTTGACACTGGATCCGCCGTCACTCCCTCTTCACTCCAGATCCCCCCTCACTCCCTCTTCACTTCGGATCTGCCCTCACCCCCTCTTCACTCCGGATCCCCACTCAGCTCCTCTTAACTCCAGAATGCACCTCACACTCTTCACTCCGGATCCCCCTTCACCCCTTCTTCACTCCAGAGCTGTCCTCACTCCCTCTTCATTCCACAGCCCCCCTCACTCCCTCTTCACTCCGGAGCCCCCCTCACTCCCTCTTCACTCCGGATCCCCATCACTCCCTCTTCACTCCGGATCCCCCCTCACTCCCTCTTCACTCCGGATCCCCCCTCACCCCCTCTTCACTCCGGAATCCGCCTCACTCTCTCTTCACTCCGGAACCCCTCTCACCCCCTCTTCACTCCGGAATCCTCCTAACTCTCTCTTCACTCCAGAACCCCTCTCACCTCCTCTTCACTCTGGAACCCCTCTCACCCCCTCTTCACTCCAGAATCCCCCTCACTCACTCTTCACTCCGGAACCCCCATTACCCACTCTTGACTCCGGAACAACTCACCCCCTCTTCACTCCAGATCCCCTCTCATCCCCTCTTCACTCCAGAAGCCCCCTCAACCCCCTTCACTCCGGATCCCCCCTCTTGACTCCGGAACACCTCACTCCCTCTTCACTCCGGACCCCCCCTCATCTCCTCTTCACTCCGGATCCGACCTCACTCAATCTTCACTTCGGATTCGCCCTCAACACCTCTTCACTCCAGATCCGCCCTCACCCCATCTTCAATCCGGATGCGCCCTCACTCCCTCTTCACTCCGGATCCCCCCTCACTCTCCCTTAAATCCGGATCCCCCCTCATTCCCTGTTCACTCCGGATCCGCCCTCACTCACTCTTCACTCCAATCTGCCCTCACTCGCTCTTCACCGGCTCCGCCCTCACCCACTCTTCACTCCGGATCCGCCCTCACTCCCTCTTCACTCCAGATCCGCCCTCACGCCCTCTTCACTCCGGATCCGCCCTCACCCCCTCTTCACTCCGGATCCGCCCTCACTCCCTCTTCATTCCAGATTCGCCCTCACTCCCTGTTCACTCCGGATCCGCCTTCACCACCTCTTCATTCCGGATCCACCCTCACCCTCTCTTCACTCCAGATCCGCCCTCACTCCCTCTTCACTCCAGATCCGCCCTCACGCCCTCTTCACTCCGGATCCGCCCTCACCCCCTCTTCACTCCGGATCCGCCCTCACTCCCTCTTCATTCCAGATTCGCCCTCACTCCCTGTTCACTCCGGATCCGCCCTCACTCACTCTTCACTCCAATCTGCCCTCACTCGCTCTTCACCGGCTCCGCCCTCACCCACTCTTCACTCCGGATCCGCCCTCACTCCCTCTTCACTCCGGATCCACCCTCACCCTTTCCTCACTCCGGATCCGCCCTCACTCCCTCTTCACTCCGGAACCCCCTCTCTCCCTCTTCACTCAGGAACCCTCTCACTCCCTCTTCACTCTGGATCCGCGCTCACTCCCTCTTCACTCCGGAACCCCCTCACTTCCTCTTCACTCCGGATCCGCCCTCACTCCCTCTACACTCCGGATCCGCCCTCACTCCCTCTTCACTCCGGATCCGCCCTCACTCCCTCTTCACTCCGGATCCGCCCTCACCCCCTCTTCACTCCAGATCTATCCTCACTCACTCTTCACTACGGATCCGCCCTCACTCTCTGTTCACTCCGGATCTGCTCTCACTCCCTCTTCACTCCGATCCGCCCTCACTCCCTCCTAACCGGCTCCGCCCTCACCCCCTCTTCACTCCGGATCCGCCCTCACTCCCTCTTCACTCCGGATCCGCTCTCACCCCCTCCTCACTCCGGATCCGCCCTCACTCCCTCTTCACTCCAGAACGCCCTCTCTCCCTCTTCACTCAGGAACCCCCTCACTCCTGCTTCACTCTGGATCCGCCCTCACTCCCTCTTCACTCCGGAACCCCCTCACTTCCTCTTCACACCGGATCCACCCTCACTCCCTCTTCACTCTGGATCCCCCCTCACTCCCTCTTCACTCCTGATCACCCCTCACCCCCTCTTCACTCCAGATCCCCTCTCAGCACCTCTTCACTCCAGAAACCCCCTCACCCCCTCTTCACTCCGGATCCCCTCTCACTGCCTCTTCACTCCAGAATCCGCCTCACCACATCTTCACTCCGGATCCCCCTTCACCCCCTCTTCAGTACGGATCCGCCCTCACTCCCTCTTCACTCTGGATCACCCCTCACCCCCTCTTCACTCCAGATCCTCCCTCACCTCCTCTTGACCCCAGATCCGCCCTCACTCCCTCTTCACTCCGGATCAGCACTCACTCCCTCTTCACTCCGGATCCACCCTCACCCCCTCTTCACTCCGGATCCGCCCTCACTCTCTCTTAAATTCGGAACCGCCCTTATTCCCTCTTCACTCCGGATCCGCCCTCACCCCCTCTTCACTCCGGATACGTCCTTACCCCCTCTTCACTCCGGATCCGCCCTCACCCCCTCTTCACTCCGGATGTGCCCTCACCCACTCTTCACTCCGGATCCGCCCTCACTCACTCTTCACTCCGGATCTGCCCTCTTCACTCTGGATCCGCCCTCACTCCCTCTTTACTCCTGATCCGCCCTCACTCCCTCTTCACTCCGGATCCGTCCTCACTCACTCTTCACTCCGGATCCGCCCTCACCCCCTCTTCACTCCAGATCAGCCCTCACTCCCTCTTCACTCCGGATCCGCCCTCACTCCCTCTTCACTCCAGATCCGCCCTCACTCCCTCTTCACTCCAGATCCGCCCTCACTCCCTCTTCACTCCGGATCCGCCCTCACTCCCTCTTCACTCCGGATCCGCCCTCACCCCCTCTTCACACCGGACCCGCCCTCACGCCCTCTTCACTCCAGATTCGCCCTCACCCCCTCTTCACTCCAGATCTATCCACACTCACTCTTCACTACGGATCCGCCCTCACTCCCTGTTCACTCCGGATCCGCCCTCACTCCCTCTTCACTCCAATCTGCCCTCACTACCTCTTCACCGGCTCCGCCCTCACCCCCTCTTCACTCCGGATCCACCCTCACTCTTTCCTCACTCCGGATCCGCCCTCACTCCCCCTTCACTCCGGAACCCCCTCTCTCCCTCTTCACTCAGGAACCCTCTCACTCCCTCTTCACTCTGGATCCGCCCTCACTCCCTCTTCACTCCGGAACCCCCTCACTTCCTCTTCACTCCGGATACGCCCTTGCTCCCTCTTCACTCCGGATCCCAACTCACTTCCTCTTCACTCCGGATCGCCCCTCACTCCCTCTTCACTCACGATCCCCCCCTCACCCCCTCTTCACACAGGATCCCCCCTCACCCCCGCTTCACTCCAGATCCCATTTCACCCCCTCTTCACTCCAGAAACCCCCTCACCCCTCTTCACTCCGGATCCCCTCTCACTGCCTCTTCACTCCAGAATCCGCCTCACCACATCTTCACTCCGGATCCCCCTTCACCCCCTCTTCAGTATGGATCTTCATTCACCCCCTCTTCACTCCAGAATCCCCCTCACCCCCTCTTCACTCCAGATCCTCCCTCACCTCCTCTTGACTCCGGATCCGCCCTCACTCCCTCTTCACTCCGGATCAGCCCTCACTCCCTCTTCACTCCGGATCCACCCTCACCCCCTCTTCACTCCGAATCCGCCCTCACTCCCTCTTCACTCCGGATCCGCCCTCACTCCCTCTTCACTCCGGATCCGCCCTCACTCCCTCTACACTCCGGATCAGCCATCACTGCCTCTTCACTCCGGATCCGCCCTCACTCTCTCTTAAATCCGGATCCGCCCTCATTCCCTCTTCACTCCGGATCCGCCATCACCCCCTCTTCACTCAGGATACGCCCTCACCCCCTCTTCACTCCGGATCCGCCCTCACCCCCTCTTCACTCCGGATACGCCCTCACCCCCTCTTCACTCCGGATCCGCCCTCACCCCCTCTTCACTCCGGATCTGCCTTCACCCACTCTTCACTCCGGATCCGCCCTCACTGCCTCTTCACTCCGGATCCGCCATCACCCACTCTTCACTCCAGATCCGCCCTCACTCACTCTTCACTCCGGATCTGCCCTCTTCACTCCGGATCCGCCCTCACTCCCTCTTTACTCCGGATCCGCCCTCACTCCCTCTTCACTCCGGATCCGTCCTCACTCCCTCTTCACTCCGGATCCGCCCTCACTCCCTCCTCACTCCGGATCCGCCCTCATCCCCTCTTCACTCCGGATCCGCCCCCACTCACTCATCACTCCAGATCCGCCCTCACTCCCTCTTCACTCCGGATCCGCCCTCACTCCCTCTTCACTCCGGAACCCCTCTCACTCCCTCTTCACTCCGGAGCCCCCCTCACTCCCTCTTCACTCCGGAGCCCCCCTCACTCCCTCTTCACTCCGGATCCCCCCTCACTCCCTCTTCACTCCGGATCCCCCCTCACCCCCTCTTCACTCCGGAATCCGCCTCACTCTCTCTTCACTCCGGAACCCCTCTCACCCCCTCTTCACTCCGGAATCCTCCTAACTCTCTCTTCACTCCGGAACCCCTCTCACCTCCTCTTCACTCCGGAACCCCTCTCACCCCCTCCTCACTCCAGAATCCCCCTCACTCCCTCTTCACTCAGGAACCCCCTCACTCCTGCTTCACTCTGGATCCGCCCTCACTCCCTCTTCACTCCGGAAGCCCCTCACTTCCTCTTCACACCAGATCCGCCCTCACTCCCTCTTCTCTCTGGATCCCCCCTCACTCCCTCTTCACTCCTGATCACCCCTTCCCCCTCTCCACTCCAGATCCCCTCTCAGCCGCTCTTCACTCCAGAAACCCCCTCACCCCCTCTTCACTCCGGATCCCCTCTCACTGCCTCTTCACTCCAGATCCCCTTTCACCCCCTCTTCACTCCAGAAACCCCCACACCCCCTCTTCACTCCGGATCCCCTCTCACTGCCTCTTCACTCCAGAATCCGCCTCACCACATTTTCACTCCGGATCCCCCTTCACCCCCTGTTCAGTACGGATCTTCCCTCACCCCCTCTTCACTCCAGAATCCCCCTCACCCACTCTTCACTCCAGATCCTCCCTCAGCTCCTCTTGACTCCAGATCCGCCTTCACTCCCTCTTCACTCCGGATCAGCCCTCAATCCATCTTCACTCCAGATCCACCCTCACCCCCTCTTCACTCCGAATCCGCCCTCACTCCCTCTTCACTCCGGATCTGCCCTCACTCCCTCTTCACTCTGGATCCGCCCTCACTCCCTCTTCACTCCGGATCAGCCATCACTGCCTCTTCACTCCGGATCCGCCCTCACTCTCTCTTAAATCCGGATCCGCCCTCATTCCCTCTTCACTCCGGATCCGCCCTCACCCCCTCTTAACTCCGGATCCGCCCTCACCCCCTCTTCACCCCGGATCCGCCCTCACCCCCTCTTCACTCCGGAACCGCCCTCACCCCCTCTTCACTCCGGATACGCCCTAACCCACTCTTCACTCCAGATCTGCCTCCACCCACTCTTCACTCCAGATCCGCCCTCACTGCCTCTTCACTCCGGATCCGCCATCACCCACTCTTCACTCCGGATCTGCCCTCTTCACTCCGGGTCCGCCCTCACTCCCTCTTTACTCCGGATCCGCCTCACTCCCTCTTCACTCCGGAACCGTCCTCACTCCCTCTTCACTCCGGATCCGCCCTCACTCCCTCTTCACTCCGGATCTGCCCTCTTCACTCCGGATCCACCCTCACTCCCTCTTTACTCCGGATCCGCCCTCACTCACTCTTCACTCCGGATCCGTCCTCACTCTCTCTTCACTCTGGATCCGCCCTCACTCCCTCCTCACTCCGGATCCGCCCTCATTCCCTCTTCACTCCGGATCTGCCCTCAAAGCCTCTTCACTCCGGATCTGCCCCCACTTACTCATCACTCCGGATCCGCCTTCACTCCCTCTTCACTCCGGATCCGCCCTCACTCCCTCTTCACTCCGGATCCCCTCTCACTCCCTCTTCACTCCGAATTCCCCCTCACTCCCTCTTCACTCCGGATCCCCCCTAACTCCCTCATCACTCCGGATCCGCCCTCACTCCCTCTTCACTCCGGATCCACCCTCACCCTTTCCTCACTCCGGATCCGCCCTCAAACCCTCTTCACTCCGGAACCCCCTCTCTCCCTCTTCACTCTGGAACCCTCTCACTCCCTCTTCACTCTGGATCCGCGCTCACTCCCTCTTCACTCCGGAACCCCCTCACTTCCTCTTCACTCCGGATCCGCCCTCACTCCCTCTACACTCCGGATCCGCCCTCACTCCCTCTTCACTCCGGATCCGCCCTCACTCCCTCTTCACTCCGGATCCGCCCTCACCCCCTCTTCACTCCAGATCTATCCTCACTCACTCTTCACTACGGATCCGCCCTCACTCCCTCTTCACTCCGGAACCCCCTCTCTCCCTCTTCACTCTGGAACCCTCTCACTCCCTCTTCACTCTGGATCCGCCCTCACTCCCTCTTCACTCCGGATCCGCCCTCACTCCCTCTTCACTCCGGATCCGCCCTCACTCCCTCTTCACTCCGGATCCGCCCTCACCCCCTCTTCACTCCAGATCTATCCTCAGTCACTCTTCACTACGGATCCGCCCTCACTCCCTCTTCACTCCGGAACCCCCTCTCTCCCTCTTCACTCTGGAACCCTCTCACTCCCTCTTCACTCTGGATCCGCGCTCACTCCCTCTTCACTCCGGAACCCCCTCACTTCCTCTTCACTCCGGATCCGCCTTCACTCCCTCTACACTCCGGATCCGCCCTCACTCCCTCTTCACTCCGGATCCGCCCTCACTCCCTCTTCACTCCGGATCCGCCCTCACCCCCTCTTCACTCCAGATCTATCCTCACTCACTCTTCACTACGGATCCGCCCTCACTCTCTGTTCACTCCGGATCTGCTCTCACTCCCTCTTCACTCCGATCCGCCCTCACTCCCTCCTAACCGGCTCCGCCCTCACCCCCTCTTCACTCTGGATCCGCCCTCACTCCCTCTTCACTCCAGATCCGCCCTCACCCCCTCCTCACTCCGGATCCGCCCTCACTCCCTCTTCACTCCAGATCCGCCCTCACTCACTCTTCACTCCGGATCTGCCCTCTTCACTCCGGATCCGCCCTCACTCCCTCTTTACTCCGGATCCGCCCTCACTCCCTCTTCACTCCGGATCCGCCCTCACTCCCTCTTCACTCCGGATCCGCCTTCACTCCCTCTACACTCCGGATCCGCCCTCACTCCCTCTTCACTCCGGATCCGCCCTCACTCCCTCTTCACTCCGGATCCGCCCTCACCCCCTCTTCACTCCAGATCTATCCTCACTCACTCTTCACTACGGATCCGCCCTCACTCTCTGTTCACTCCGGATCTGCTCTCACTCCCTCTTCACTCCGATCCGCCATCACTCCCTCCTAACCGGCTCCGCCCTCACCCCCTCTTCACTCTGGATCCGCCCTCACTCCCTCTTCACTCCAGATCCGCCCTCACTCCCTCCTCACTCCGGATCCGCCCTCACTCCCTCTTCACTCCAGATCCACCCTCACTCACTCTTCACTCCGGATCCGCCCTCACTCCCTCTTTACTCCGGATCCGCCCTCACTCCCTCTTCACTCCGGATCCGTCCTCACTCCCTCTTCACTCCGGATCCGCCCTCACTCCCTCTTCACTCCGGATCCGCCCTCACTCCCTCCTCACTCCGGATCCGCCCTCATCCCCTCTTCACTCCGGATCCGCCCCCACTCACTCATCACTCCGGATCCGCCCTCACTCCCTCTTCACTCCGGATCCGCCCTCGCTCCCTCTTCACTCCGGATCCCCTCTCACTCCCTCTTCACTCCGGAGCCCCCCTCACTCCCTCTTCACTCCGGAGCCCCCCTCACTCCCTCTTCACTCCGGATCCCCCTCACTCCCTCTTCACTCCGGATCCCCCCTCACCCCCTCTTCACTCCGGAATCCGCCTCACTCTCTCTTTACTCCGGAACCCCTCTCACCCCCTCTTCACTCCGGAATCCTCCTAACTCTCTCTTCACTCCGGAACCCCTCTCACCTCCTCTTCACTCCGGAACCCCTCTCACCCCCTCCTCACTCCAGAATCCCCCTCACTCCCTCTTCACTCAGGAACCCCCTCACTCCTGCTTCACTCTGGATCCGCCCTCACTCCCTCTTCACTCCGGAACCCCCTCACTTCCTCTTCACACCAGATCAGCCCTCACTCCCTCTTCTCTCTGGATCCCCCCTCACTCCCTCTTCACTCCTGATCACCCCTTCCCCCTCTCCACTCCAGATCCCCTCTCAGCCGCTCTTCACTACAGAAACCCCCTCACCCCCTCTTCACTCCGGATCCCCTCTCACTGCCTCTTCACTCCAGATCCCCTTTCACCCCCTCTTCACTCCAGAAACCCCCACACCCCCTCTTCACTCCGGATCCCCTCTCACTGCCTCTTCACTCCAGAATCCGCCTCACCACATTTTCACTCCGGATCCCCCTTCACCCCCTGTTCAGTACGGATCTTCCCTCACCCCCTCTTCACTCCAGAATCCCCCTCACCCACTATTCACTCCAGATCCTCCCTCAGCTCCTCTTGACTCCAGATCCGCCTTCACTCCCTCTTCACTCCGGATCAGCCCTCACTCCCTCTTCACTCCGGATCCGCCCTCACTCCCTCTTCACTCCGGATCCGCCCTCACTCCCTCTTCACTCCGGATCAGCCATCACTGCCTCTTCACTCCGGATCCGCCCTCACTCTCTCTTAAATCCGGATCCACCCTCATTCCCTCTTCACTCCGGATCCGCCCACACCCCCTCTTAACTCCGGATACGCCCTCACCCCCTCTTCACTCCGGATCCGCCCTCACCCCCTCTTCACTCCGGATCCGCCCTCACCCCCTCTTCACTCCGGATACGCCCTAACCCACTCTTCACTCCAGATCTGCCTCCACCCACTCTTCACTCCAGATCCGCCCTCACTGCCTCTTCACTCCAGATCCGCCATTACCCACTCTTCACTCCGGATCCGCCCTCACTCACTCTTCACTCCGGATCTGCCCTCTTCACTCCGGATCCGCCCTCACTCCCTCTTTACTCCGGATCCGCCTCACTCCCTCTTCACTCCGTAACCGTCCTCACTCCCTCTTCAGTCCGGATCCGCCCTCACTCCCTCTTCACTCCGGATCTGCCCTCTTCACTCCGGATCTTCCCTCACCCCCTCTTCACTCCAGAATCCCCCTCACCCACTATTCACTCCAGATCCTCCCTCAGCTCCTCTTGACTCCAGATCCGCCTTCACTCCCTCTTCACTCCGGATCAGCCCTCACTCCCTCTTCACTCCGGATCCACCCTCACCCCCTCTTCACTCCGAATCCGCCCTCACTCCCTCTTCACTCCGGATCCGCCCTCACTCCCTCTTCACTCCGGATCCGCCCTCACTCCCTCTTCACTCCGGATCAGCCATCACTGCCTCTTCACTCCGGATCCGCCCTCACTCTCTCTTAAATCCGGATACGCCCTCATTCCCTCTTCACTCCGGATACGCCCTCACCCCCTCTTAACTCCGGATCCGCCCTCACCCCCTCTTCACACCGGATCCGCCCTCACCCCCTCTTCACTCCGGATACGCCCTAACCCACTCTTCACTCCAGATCCGCCATTACCCACTCTTCACTCCGGATCCGCCCTCACTCACTCTTCACTCCGGATCTGCCCTCTTCACTCCGGATCCGCCCTCACTCCCTCTTTACTCCGGATCCGCCTCACTCCCTCTTCACTCCGGAACCGTCCTCACTCCCTCTTCACTCCGGATCCGCCCTCACTCCCTCTTCACTCCGGATCTGCCCTCTTCACTCCGGATCCGCCCTCACTCCCTCTTTACTCCAGATCCGCCCTCACTCCCTCTTCACTCCGGATCCGTCCTCACTCTCTCTTCACTCTGGATCCGCCCTCACTCCCTCTTCACTCCAGATCCGCCCTCATTCCCTCTTCACTCCGGTTCCGCCCTCACCCCCTCTTCACTCCGGAGCCGCCCTCACGCCCTCTTCACTCCAGATTCGCCCTCACCCCCTCTTCACTCCAGATCTATCCACACTCACTCTTCACTACGGATCCGCCCTCACTCCCTGTTCACTCCGGATCCGCCCTCACTCCCTCTTCACTCCAATCTGCCCTCACTACCTCTTCACCGGCTCCGCCCTCACCCCCTCTTCACTACGGATCCGCCCTCACTCCCTCTTCACTCCGGATCCACCCTCACCCTTTCCTCACTCCGGATCCGCCCTCACTCCCCCTTCACTCCGGAACCCCCTCTCTCCCTCTTCACTCAGGAACCCTCTCACTCCCTCTTCACTCTGGATCCGCCCTCACTCCCTCTTCACTCCGGAACCCCCTCACTTCCTCTTCACTCCGGATACGCCCTTGCTCCCTCTTCACTCCGGATCCCAACTCACTTCTTCTTCACTCCGGATTGCCCTTCACTCCCTCTTCACTCACGATCCCCCCTCACCCCCTCTTCACACAGGATCCCCCCACAACCCCTCTTCACTCCAGATCCCCTTTCACCCCCTCTTCACTCCAGAAACCGCCTCACCCCTCTTCACTCCGGATCCCCTCTCACTGCCTCTTCACTCCAGAATCCACCTCACCCCCTCTTCACTCCAGATCCTCCCTCACCTCCTCTTGACTCCGGATCCGCCCTCACTCCCTCTTCACTCCGGATCAGCCCTCACTCCCTCTTCACTCCAGATCCGCCATTACCCACTCTTCACTCCGGATCCGCCCTCACTCACTCTTCACTCCGGATCTGCCCTCTTCACTCCGGATCCGCCCTCACTCCCTCTTTACTCCGGATCCGCCTCACTCCCTCTTCACTCCGTAACCGTCCTCACTCCCTCTTCAGTCCGGATCCGCCCTCACTCCCTCTTCACTCCGGATCTGCCCTCTTCACTCCGGATCTTCCCTCACCCCCTCTTCACTCCAGAATCCCCCTCACCCACTATTCACTCCAGATCCTCCCTCAGCTCCTCTTGACTCCAGATCCGCCTTCACTCCCTCTTCACTCCGGATCAGCCCTCACTCCCTCTTCACTCCGGATCCACCCTCACCCCCTCTTCACTCCGAATCCGCCCTCACTCCCTCTTCACTCCGGATCCGCCCTCACTCCCTCTTCACTCTGGAACCCTCTCACTCCCTCTTCACTCTGGATCCGCGCTCACTCCCTCTTCACTCCGGAACCCCCTCACTTCCTCTTCACTCCGGATCCGCCCTCACTCCCTCTACACTCCGGATCCGCCCTCACTCCCTCTTCACTCCGGATCCGCCCTCACTCCCTCTTCACTCCGGATCCGCCCTCACCCCCTCTTCACTCCAGATCTATCCTCACTCACTCTTCACTACGGATCCGCCCTCACTCCCTCTTCACTCCGGAACCCCCTCTCTCCCTCTTCACTCTGGAACCCTCTCACTCCCTCTTCACTCTGGATCCGCCCTCACTCCCTCTTCACTCCGGATCCGCCCTCACTCCCTCTTCACTCCGGATCCGCCCTCACTCCCTCTTCACTCCGGATCCGCCCTCACCCCCTCTTCACTCCAGATCTATCCTCAGTCACTCTTCACTACGGATCCGCCCTCACTCCCTCTTCACTCCGGAACCCCCTCTCTCCCTCTTCACTCTGGAACCCTCTCACTCCCTCTTCACTCTGGATCCGCGCTCACTCCCTCTTCACTCCGGAACCCCCTCACTTCCTCTTCACTCCGGATCCGCCTTCACTCCCTCTACACTCCGGATCCGCCCTCACTCCCTCTTCACTCCGGATCCGCCCTCACTCCCTCTTCACTCCGGATCCGCCCTCACCCCCTCTTCACTCCAGATCTATCCTCACTCACTCTTCACTACGGATCCGCCCTCACTCTCTGTTCACTCCGGATCTGCTCTCACTCCCTCTTCACTCCGATCCGCCCTCACTCCCTCCTAACCGGCTCCGCCCTCACCCCCTCTTCACTCTGGATCCGCCCTCACTCCCTCTTCACTCCAGATCCGCCCTCACCCCCTCCTCACTCCGGATCCGCCCTCACTCCCTCTTCACTCCAGATCCGCCCTCACTCACTCTTCACTCCGGATCTGCCCTCTTCACTCCGGATCCGCCCTCACTCCCTCTTTACTCCGGATCCGCCCTCACTCCCTCTTCACTCCGGATCCGCCCTCACTCCCTCTTCACTCCGGATCCGCCTTCACTCCCTCTACACTCCGGATCCGCCCTCACTCCCTCTTCACTCCGGATCCGCCCTCACTCCCTCTTCACTCCGGATCCGCCCTCACCCCCTCTTCACTCCAGATCTATCCTCACTCACTCTTCACTACGGATCCGCCCTCACTCTCTGTTCACTCCGGATCTGCTCTCACTCCCTCTTCACTCCGATCCGCCATCACTCCCTCCTAACCGGCTCCGCCCTCACCCCCTCTTCACTCTGGATCCGCCCTCACTCCCTCTTCACTCCAGATCCGCCCTCACTCCCTCCTCACTCCGGATCCGCCCTCACTCCCTCTTCACTCCAGATCCACCCTCACTCACTCTTCACTCCGGATCCGCCCTCACTCCCTCTTTACTCCGGATCCGCCCTCACTCCCTCTTCACTCCGGATCCGTCCTCACTCCCTCTTCACTCCGGATCCGCCCTCACTCCCTCTTCACTCCGGATCCGCCCTCACTCCCTCCTCACTCCGGATCCGCCCTCATCCCCTCTTCACTCCGGATCCGCCCCCACTCACTCATCACTCCGGATCCGCCCTCACTCCCTCTTCACTCCGGATCCGCCCTCGCTCCCTCTTCACTCCGGATCCCCTCTCACTCCCTCTTCACTCCGGAGCCCCCCTCACTCCCTCTTCACTCCGGAGCCCCCCTCACTCCCTCTTCACTCCGGATCCCCCTCACTCCCTCTTCACTCCGGATCCCCCCTCACCCCCTCTTCACTCCGGAATCCGCCTCACTCTCTCTTTACTCCGGAACCCCTCTCACCCCCTCTTCACTCCGGAATCCTCCTAACTCTCTCTTCACTCCGGAACCCCTCTCACCTCCTCTTCACTCCGGAACCCCTCTCACCCCCTCCTCACTCCAGAATCCCCCTCACTCCCTCTTCACTCAGGAACCCCCTCACTCCTGCTTCACTCTGGATCCGCCCTCACTCCCTCTTCACTCCGGAACCCCCTCACTTCCTCTTCACACCAGATCAGCCCTCACTCCCTCTTCTCTCTGGATCCCCCCTCACTCCCTCTTCACTCCTGATCACCCCTTCCCCCTCTCCACTCCAGATCCCCTCTCAGCCGCTCTTCACTACAGAAACCCCCTCACCCCCTCTTCACTCCGGATCCCCTCTCACTGCCTCTTCACTCCAGATCCCCTTTCACCCCCTCTTCACTCCAGAAACCCCCACACCCCCTCTTCACTCCGGATCCCCTCTCACTGCCTCTTCACTCCAGAATCCGCCTCACCACATTTTCACTCCGGATCCCCCTTCACCCCCTGTTCAGTACGGATCTTCCCTCACCCCCTCTTCACTCCAGAATCCCCCTCACCCACTATTCACTCCAGATCCTCCCTCAGCTCCTCTTGACTCCAGATCCGCCTTCACTCCCTCTTCACTCCGGATCAGCCCTCACTCCCTCTTCACTCCGGATCCGCCCTCACTCCCTCTTCACTCCGGATCCGCCCTCACTCCCTCTTCACTCCGGATCAGCCATCACTGCCTCTTCACTCCGGATCCGCCCTCACTCTCTCTTAAATCCGGATCCACCCTCATTCCCTCTTCACTCCGGATCCGCCCACACCCCCTCTTAACTCCGGATACGCCCTCACCCCCTCTTCACTCCGGATCCGCCCTCACCCCCTCTTCACTCCGGATCCGCCCTCACCCCCTCTTCACTCCGGATACGCCCTAACCCACTCTTCACTCCAGATCTGCCTCCACCCACTCTTCACTCCAGATCCGCCCTCACTGCCTCTTCACTCCAGATCCGCCATTACCCACTCTTCACTCCGGATCCGCCCTCACTCACTCTTCACTCCGGATCTGCCCTCTTCACTCCGGATCCGCCCTCACTCCCTCTTTACTCCGGATCCGCCTCACTCCCTCTTCACTCCGTAACCGTCCTCACTCCCTCTTCAGTCCGGATCCGCCCTCACTCCCTCTTCACTCCGGATCTGCCCTCTTCACTCCGGATCTTCCCTCACCCCCTCTTCACTCCAGAATCCCCCTCACCCACTATTCACTCCAGATCCTCCCTCAGCTCCTCTTGACTCCAGATCCGCCTTCACTCCCTCTTCACTCCGGATCAGCCCTCACTCCCTCTTCACTCCGGATCCACCCTCACCCCCTCTTCACTCCGAATCCGCCCTCACTCCCTCTTCACTCCGGATCCGCCCTCACTCCCTCTTCACTCCGGATCCGCCCTCACTCCCTCTTCACTCCGGATCAGCCATCACTGCCTCTTCACTCCGGATCCGCCCTCACTCTCTCTTAAATCCGGATACGCCCTCATTCCCTCTTCACTCCGGATACGCCCTCACCCCCTCTTAACTCCGGATCCGCCCTCACCCCCTCTTCACACCGGATCCGCCCTCACCCCCTCTTCACTCCGGATACGCCCTAACCCACTCTTCACTCCAGATCCGCCATTACCCACTCTTCACTCCGGATCCGCCCTCACTCACTCTTCACTCCGGATCTGCCCTCTTCACTCCGGATCCGCCCTCACTCCCTCTTTACTCCGGATCCGCCTCACTCCCTCTTCACTCCGGAACCGTCCTCACTCCCTCTTCACTCCGGATCCGCCCTCACTCCCTCTTCACTCCGGATCTGCCCTCTTCACTCCGGATCCGCCCTCACTCCCTCTTTACTCCAGATCCGCCCTCACTCCCTCTTCACTCCGGATCCGTCCTCACTCTCTCTTCACTCTGGATCCGCCCTCACTCCCTCTTCACTCCAGATCCGCCCTCATTCCCTCTTCACTCCGGTTCCGCCCTCACCCCCTCTTCACTCCGGAGCCGCCCTCACGCCCTCTTCACTCCAGATTCGCCCTCACCCCCTCTTCACTCCAGATCTATCCACACTCACTCTTCACTACGGATCCGCCCTCACTCCCTGTTCACTCCGGATCCGCCCTCACTCCCTCTTCACTCCAATCTGCCCTCACTACCTCTTCACCGGCTCCGCCCTCACCCCCTCTTCACTACGGATCCGCCCTCACTCCCTCTTCACTCCGGATCCACCCTCACCCTTTCCTCACTCCGGATCCGCCCTCACTCCCCCTTCACTCCGGAACCCCCTCTCTCCCTCTTCACTCAGGAACCCTCTCACTCCCTCTTCACTCTGGATCCGCCCTCACTCCCTCTTCACTCCGGAACCCCCTCACTTCCTCTTCACTCCGGATACGCCCTTGCTCCCTCTTCACTCCGGATCCCAACTCACTTCTTCTTCACTCCGGATTGCCCTTCACTCCCTCTTCACTCACGATCCCCCCTCACCCCCTCTTCACACAGGATCCCCCCACAACCCCTCTTCACTCCAGATCCCCTTTCACCCCCTCTTCACTCCAGAAACCGCCTCACCCCTCTTCACTCCGGATCCCCTCTCACTGCCTCTTCACTCCAGAATCCACCTCACCCCCTCTTCACTCCAGATCCTCCCTCACCTCCTCTTGACTCCGGATCCGCCCTCACTCCCTCTTCACTCCGGATCAGCCCTCACTCCCTCTTCACTCCGGATCCACCCTCACCCCCTCTTCACTCCGAATCCGCCCTCACTCCCTCTTCACTCCGGATCCGCCCTCACTCCCTCTTCACTCCGGATCCACCCTCACTCCCTCTTCACTCCGGATCAGCCATCACTGCCTCTTCACTCCGGATCCGCCCTCACTCTCTCTTAAATCCGGATCCGCCCTCATTCCCTCTTCACTCCGGATCCGCCCTCACCCCCTCTTCACTCAGGATACGCCCTCACCCCCTCTTCACTCCGGATCCGCCCTCACCCCCTCTTCACTCCGGATACGCCCTCACCCCCTCTTCACTCCGGATACGCCCTCACCCCCTCTTCACTCCGGATCCGCCCTCACCCACTCTTCACTCCGGATCTGCCTTCAACCACTCATCACTCCGGATCCGCCCTCACTGCCTCTTCACTCCGGATCCGCCATCACCCACTCTTCACTCCAGATCCGCCCTCACTCACTCTTCACTCCGGATCCGCCCTCTTCACTCCGGATCCGCCCTCACTCCCTCTTTACTCCGGATCCGCCCTCACTCCCTCTTCACTCCGGATCCGTCCTCACTCTCTCTTCACTCCGGATCCACCCTCACCCCCTCTTCACTCCGGATCCGCCCTCACCCCCTCTTCACTCCTGATCCGCCCTCACTCCCTCTTCACTCCGGATCCGTCCTCACTCTCTCTTCACTCCGGATCCACCCTCACCCCCTCTTCACTCCAGATCAGCCCTCACTCCCTCTTCACTCCGGATCCGCCCTCACTCCCTCTTCACTCCAGATCCGCCCTCACTCCCTCTTCACTCCGGATCCGCCCTCACCCCCTCTTCACTCCGGACCCGCCCTCACGCCCTCTTCACTCCAGATCCTCCCTCACCTCCTCTTGACTCCGGATCCGCCCTCACTCCCTCTTCACTCCGGATCAGCCCTCACTCCCTCTTCACTCCGGATCCACCCTCACCCCCTCTTCACTCCGAATCCGCCCTAACCCACTCTTCACTCCAGATCTGCCTCCACCCACTCTTCACTCCAGATCCGCCCTCACTGCCTCTTCACTCCAGATCCGCCATTACCCACTCTTCACTCCGGATCCGCCCTCACTCACTCTTCACTCCGGATCTGCCCTCTTCACTCCGGATCCGCCCTCACTCCCTCTTTACTCCGGATCCGCCTCACTCCCTCTTCACTCCGTAACCGTCCTCACTCCCTCTTCAGTCCGGATCCGCCCTCACTCCCTCTTCACTCCGGATCTGCCCTCTTCACTCCGGATCTTCCCTCACCCCCTCTTCACTCCAGAATCCCCCTCACCCACTATTCACTCCAGATCCTCCCTCAGCTCCTCTTGACTCCAGATCCGCCTTCACTCCCTCTTCACTCCGGATCAGCCCTCACTCCCTCTTCACTCCGGATCCACCCTCACCCCCTCTTCACTCCGAATCCGCCCTCACTCCCTCTTCACTCCGGATCCGCCCTCACTCCCTCTTCACTCCGGATCCGCCCTCACTCCCTCTTCACTCCGGATCAGCCATCACTGCCTCTTCACTCCGGATCCGCCCTCACTCTCTCTTAAATCCGGATACGCCCTCATTCCCTCTTCACTCCGGATACGCCCTCACCCCCTCTTAACTCCGGATCCGCCCTCACCCCCTCTTCACACCGGATCCGCCCTCACCCCCTCTTCACTCCGGATACGCCCTAACCCACTCTTCACTCCAGATCCGCCATTACCCACTCTTCACTCCGGATCCGCCCTCACTCACTCTTCACTCCGGATCTGCCCTCTTCACTCCGGATCCGCCCTCACTCCCTCTTTACTCCGGATCCGCCTCACTCCCTCTTCACTCCGGAACCGTCTTCACTCCCTCTTCACTCCGGATCCGCCCTCACTCCCTCTTCACTCCGGATCTGCCCTCTTCACTCCGGATCCGCCCTCACTCCCTCTTTACTCCAGATCCGCCCTCACTCCCTCTTCACTCCGGATCCGTCCTCACTCTCTCTTCACTCTGGATCCGCCCTCACTCCCTCTTCACTCCAGATCCGCCCTCATTCCCTCTTCACTCCGGTTCCGCCCTCACCCCCTCTTCACTCCGGAGCCGCCCTCACGCCCTCTTCACTCCAGATTCGCCCTCACCCCCCTCTTCACTCCAGATCTATCCACACTCACTCTTCACTACGGATCCGCCCTCACTCCCTGTTCACTCCGGATCCGCCCTCACTCCCTCTTCACTCCAATCTGCCCTCACTACCTCTTCACCGGCTCCGCCCTCACCCCCTCTTCACTACGGATCCGCCCTCACTCCCTCTTCACTCCGGATCCACCCTCACCCTTTCCTCACTCCGGATCCGCCCTCACTCCCCCTTCACTCCGGAACCCCCTCTCTCCCTCTTCACTCAGGAACCCTCTCACTCCCTCTTCACTCTGGATCCGCCCTCACTCCCTCTTCACTCCGGAACCCCCTCACTTCCTCTTCACTCCGGATACGCCCTTGCTCCCTCTTCACTCCGGATCCCAACTCACTTCTTCTTCACTCCGGATTGCCCTTCACTCCCTCTTCACTCACGATCCCCCCTCACCCCCTCTTCACACAGGATCCCCCCACAACCCCTCTTCACTCCAGATCCCCTTTCACCCCCTCTTCACTCCAGAAACCGCCTCACCCCTCTTCACTCCGGATCCCCTCTCACTGCCTCTTCACTCCAGAATCCACCTCACCCCCTCTTCACTCCAGATCCTCCCTCACCTCCTCTTGACTCCGGATCCGCCCTCACTCCCTCTTCACTCCGGATCAGCCCTCACTCCCTCTTCACTCCGGATCCACCCTCACCCCCTCTTCACTCCGAATCCGCCCTCACTCCCTCTTCACTCCGGATCCGCCCTCACTCCCTCTTCACTCCGGATCCACCCTCACTCCCTCTTCACTCCGGATCAGCCATCACTGCCTCTTCACTCCGGATCCGCCCTCACTCTCTCTTAAATCCGGATCCGCCCTCATTCCCTCTTCACTCCGGATCCGCCCTCACCCCCTCTTCACTCAGGATACGCCCTCACCCCCTCTTCACTCCGGATCCGCCCTCACCCCCTCTTCACTCCGGATACGCCCTCACCCCCTCTTCACTCCGGATACGCCCTCACCCCCTCTTCACTCCGGATCCGCCCTCACCCACTCTTCACTCCGGATCTGCCTTCAACCACTCATCACTCCGGATCCGCCCTCACTGCCTCTTCACTCCGGATCCGCCATCACCCACTCTTCACTCCAGATCCGCCCTCACTCACTCTTCACTCCGGATCCGCCCTCTTCACTCCGGATCCGCCCTCACTCCCTCTTTACTCCGGATCCGCCCTCACTCCCTCTTCACTCCGGATCCGTCCTCACTCTCTCTTCACTCCGGATCCACCCTCACCCCCTCTTCACTCCGGATCCGCCCTCACCCCCTCTTCACTCCTGATCCGCCCTCACTCCCTCTTCACTCCGGATCCGTCCTCACTCTCTCTTCACTCCGGATCCACCCTCACCCCCTCTTCACTCCAGATCAGCCCTCACTCCCTCTTCACTCCGGATCCGCCCTCACTCCCTCTTCACTCCAGATCCGCCCTCACTCCCTCTTCACTCCGGATCCGCCCTCACCCCCTCTTCACTCCGGACCCGCCCTCACGCCCTCTTCACTCCAGATCCTCCCTCACCTCCTCTTGACTCCGGATCCGCCCTCACTCCCTCTTCACTCCGGATCAGCCCTCACTCCCTCTTCACTCCGGATCCACCCTCACCCCCTCTTCACTCCGAATCCGCCCTCACTCCCTCTTCACTCCGGATCCGCCCTCACTCCCTCTTCACTCCGGATCCGCCCTCACTCCCTCTTCACTCCGGATCAGCCATCACTGCCTCTTCACTCCGGATCCGCCCTCACTCTCTCTTAAATCCGGATCCGCCCTCATTCCCTCTTCACTCCGGATCCGCCCTCACCCCCTCTTCACTCAGGATACGCCCTCACCCCCTCTTCACTCCGGATCCGCCCTCACCCCCTCTTCACTCCGGATACGCCCTCACCCCCTCTTCACTCCGGATACGCCCTCACCCCCTCTTCACTCCGGATCCGCCCTCACCCACTCTTCACTCCGGATCTGCCTTCAACCACTCTTCACTCCGGATCCGCCCTCACTGCCTCTTCACTCCGGATCCGCCATCACCCACTCTTTACTCCAGATCTGCCCTCACTCACTCTTCACTCCGGATCTGCCCTCTTCACTCCGGATCCGCCCTCACTCCCTCTTTACTCCGGATCCGCCCTCACTCCCTCTTCACTCCGGATCCGTCCTCACTCTCTCTTCACTCCGGATCCACCCTCACCCCCTCTTCACTCCGGATCCGCCCTCACCCCCTCTTCACTCCTGATCCGCCCTCACTCCCTCTTCACTCCGGATCCGTCCTCACTCTCTCTTCACTCCGGATCCACCCTCACCCCCTCTTCACTCCAGATCAGCCCTCACTCCCTCTTCACTCCGTATCCGCCCTCACTCCCTCTTCACTCCAGATCCGCCCTCACTCCCTCTTCACTCCGGATCCGCCCTCACCCCCTCTTCACTCCGGACCCGCCCTCACGCCCTCTTCACTCCAGATTCGCCCTCACCCCCTCTTCACTCCAGATCTATCCACACTCACTCTTCACTACGGATCCGCCCTCACTCCCTGTTCACTCCAGATCCGCCCTCACTCCCTCTTCACTCCAATCTGCCCTCACTACCTCTTCACCAGCTCCGCCCTCACCCCCTCTTCACTACGGATCCGCCCTCACTCTCTCTTAAATCCGGATCCGCCCTCATTCCCTCTTCACTCCGGATCCGCCCTCACCCCCTCTTAACTCCGGATCCGCCCTCACCCCCTCTTCACACCGGATCCGCCCTCACCCCCTCTTCACTCCGGATACGCCCTAACCCACTCTTCACTCCAGATCTGCCTCCACCCACTCTTCACTCCAGATCCGCCCTCACTGCCTCTTCACTCCGGATCCGCCATTACCCACTCTTCACTCCGGATCCGCCCTCACTCACTCTTCACTCCGGATCTGCCCTCTTCACTCCGGATCCGCCCTCACTCCCTCTTTACTCCGGATCCGCCTCACTCCCTCTTCACTCCGGAACCGTCCTCACTCCCTCTTCACTCCGGATCCGCCCTCACTCCCTCTTCACTCCGGATCTGCCCTCTTCACTCCGGATCCGCCCTCACTCCCTCTTTACTCCAGATCCGCCCTCACTCCCTCTTCACTCCGGATCCGTCCTCACTCTCTCTTCACTCTGGATCCGCCCTCACTCCCTCTTCACTCCAGATCCGCCCTCATTCCCTCTTCACTCCGGATCCGCCCTCACCCCCTCTTCACTCCGGAGCCGCCCTCACGCCCTCTTCACTCCAGATTCGCCCTCACCCCCTCTTCACTCCAGATCTATCCACACTCACTCTTCACTACGGATCCGCCCTCACTCCCTGTTCACTCCGGATCCGCCCTCACTCCCTCTTCACTCCAATCTGCCCTCACTACCTCTTCACCGGCTCCGCCCTCACCCCCTCTTCACTACGGATCCGCCCTCACTCCCTCTTCACTCCGGATCCACCCTCACCCTTTCCTCACTCCGGATCCGCCCTCACTCCCCCTTCACTCCGGAACCCCCTCTCTCCCTCTTCACTCAGGAACCCTCTCACTCCCTCTTCACTCTGGATCCGCCCTCACTCCCTCTTCACTCCGGAACCCCCTCACTTCCTCTTCACTCCGGATACGCCCTTGCTCCCTCTTCACTCCGGATCCCAACTCACTTCTTCACTCCGGATCGCCCTTCACTCCCTCTTCACTCACGATCCCCCCTCACCCCCTCTTCACACAGGATCCCCCCACAACCCCTCTTCACTCCAGATCCCCTTTCACCCCCTCTTCACTCCAGAAACCGCCTCACCCCTCTTCACTCCGGATCCCCTCTCACTGCCTCTTCACTCCAGAATCCGCCTCACCCCTTCTTCACTCCAGAATCCCCCTCACCCCCTCTTCACTCCAGATCCTCCCTCACCTCCTCTTGACTCCGGATCCGCCCTCACTCCCTCTTCACTCCGGATCAGCCCTCACTCCCTCTTCACTCCGGATCCACCCTCAGCCCCTCTTCACTCCGAATCCGCCCTCACTCCCTCTTCACTCCGGATCCGCCCTCACTCCCTCTTCACTCCGGATCCACCCTCACTCCCTCTTCACTCCGGATCAGCCATCACTGCCTCTTCACTCCGGATCCGCCCTCACTCTCTCTTAAATCCGGATCCGCCCTCATTCCCTCTTCACTCCGGATCCGCCCTCACCCCCTCTTCACTCAGGATACGCCCTCACCCCCTCTTCACTCCGGATCCGCCCTCACCCCCCTCTTCACTCCGGACACGCCCTCACGCCCTCTTCACTCCAGATTCGCCCTCACCCCCTCTTCACTCCAGATCTATCCACACTCACTCTTCACTACGGATCCGCCCTCACTCCCTGTTCACTCCAGATCCGCCCTCACTCCCTCTTCACTCCAATCTGCCCTCACTACCTCTTCACCAGCTCCGCCCTCACCCCCTCTTCACTACGGATCCGCCCTCACTCTCTCTTAAATCCGGATCCGCCCTCATTCCCTCTTCACTCCGGATCCGCCCTCACCCCCTCTTAACTCCGGATCCGCCCTCACCCCCTCTTCACACCGGATCCGCCCTCACCCCCTCTTCACTCCGGATACGCCCTAACCCACTCTTCACTCCAGATCTGCCTCCACCCACTCTTCACTCCAGATCCGCCCTCACTGCCTCTTCACTCCGGATCCGCCATTACCCACTCTTCACTCCGGATCCGCCCTCACTGCCTCTTCACTCCGGATCCGCCATCACCCACTCTTCACTCCAGATCCGCCCTCACTCACTCTTCACTCCGGATCCGCCCTCTTCACTCCGGATCCGCCCTCACTCCCTCTTTACTCCGGATCCGCCCTCACTCCCTCTTCACTCCGGATCCGTCCTCACTCTCTCTTCACTCCGGATCCACCCTCACCCCCTCTTCACTCCGGATCCGCCCTCACCCCCTCTTCACTCCTGATCCGCCCTCACTCCCTCTTCACTCCGGATCCGTCCTCACTCTCTCTTCACTCCGGATCCACCCTCACCCCCTCTTCACTACAGATAAGCCCTCACTCCCTCTTCACTCCGGATCCGCCCTCACTCCCTCTTCACTCCAGATCCGCCCTCACTCCCTCTTCACTCCGGATCCGCCCTCACCCCCTCTTCACTCCGGACCCGCCCTCACCCCCTCTTCACTCCGGACCCGCCCTCACGCCCTCTTCACTCCAGATCCTCCCTCACCTCCTCTTGACTCCGGATCCGCCCTCACTCCCTCTTCACTCCGGATCAGCCCTCACTCCCTCTTCACTCCGGATCCACCCTCACCACCTCTTCACTCCGAATCCGCCCTCACTCCCTCTTCACTCCGGATCCGCCCTCACTCCCTCTTCACTCCGGATCCGCCCTCACTCCCTCTTCACTCCGGATCAGCCATCACTGCCTCTTCACTCCGGATCCGCCCTCACTCTCTCTTAAATCCGGATCCGCCCTCATTCCCTCTTCACTCCGGATCCGCCCTCACCCCCTCTTCACTCAGGATACGCCCTCACCCCCTCTTCACTCCGGATCCGCCCTCACCCCCTCTTCACTCCGGATACGCCCTCACCCCCTCTTCACTCCGGATACGCCCTCACCCCCTCTTCACTCCGGATCCGCCCTCACCCACTCTTCACTCCGGATCTGCCTTCAACCACTCTTCACTCCGGATCCGCCCTCACTGCCTCTTCACTCCGGATCCGCCATCACCCACTCTTTACTCCAGATCCGCCCTCACTCACTCTTCACTCCGGATCTGCCCTCTTCACTCCGGATCCGCCCTCACTCCCTCTTTACTCCGGATCCGCCCTCACTCCCTCTTCACTCCGGATCCGTCCTCACTCTCTCTTCACTCCGGATCCACCCTCACCCCCTCTTCACTCCGGATCCGCCCTCACCCCCTCTTCACTCCTGATCCGCCCTCACTCCCTCTTCACTCCGGATCCGTCCTCACTCTCTCTTCACTCCGGATCCACCCTCACCCCCTCTTCACTCCAGATCAGCCCTCACTCCCTCTTCACTCCGGATCCGCCCTCACTCCCTCTTCACTCCAGATCCGCCCTCACTCCCTCTTCACTCCGGATCCGCCCTCACCCCCTCTTCACTCCGGACCCGCCCTCACGCCCTCTTCACTCCAGATTCGCCCTCACCCCCTCTTCACTCCAGATCTATCCACACTCACTCTTCACTACGGATCCGCCCTCACTCCCTGTTCACTCCGGATCCGCCCTCACTCCCTCTTCACTCCAATCTGCCCTCACTACCTCTTCACCGGCTCCGCCCTCACCCCCTCTTCACTACGGATCCGCCCTCACTCCCTCTTCACTCCGGATCCACCCTCACCCTTTCCTCACTCCGGATCCGCCCTCACTCCCCCTTCACTCCGGAACCCCCACTCTCCCTCTTCACTCAGGAACCCTCTCACTCCCTCTTCACTCTGGATCCGCCCTCACTCCCTCTTCACTCCGGAACCCCCTCACTTCCTCTTCACTCCGGATACGCCCTTGCTCCCTCTTCACTCCGGATCCCAACTCACTTCTTCTTCACTCCGGATCGCCCTTCACTCCCTCTTCACTCACGATCCCCCCTCACCCCCTCTTCACACAGGATCCCCCCACAACCCCTCTTCACTCCAGATCCCCTTTCACCCCCTCTTCACTCCAGAAACCGCCTCACCCCTCTTCACTCCGGATCCCCTCTCACTGCCTCTTCACTCCAGAATCTGCCTCACCCCCTCTTCACTCCAGAATCCCCCTCACCCCCTCTTCACTCCAGATCCTCCCTCACCTCCTCTTGACGCCGGATCCGCCCTCACTGCCTCTTCACTCCGGATCAGCCCTCAATCCCTCTTCACTCCAGATCCACCCTCACCCCCTCTTCACTCCGAATCCACCCTCACTCCCTCTTCACTCCGGATCCACCCTCACTCCCTCTTCACTCTGGATCCGCCCTCACTCCCTCTTCACTCCGGATCAGCCATCACTGCCTCTTCACTCCGGATCCGCCCTCACTCTCTCTTAAATCCGGATCCGCCCTCATTCCCTCTTCACTCCGGATCCGCCCTCACCCCCTCTTAACTCCGGATCCGCCCTCACCCCCTCTTCACTCCGGATCCGCCCTCACCCCCTCTTCACTCCGGATCCGCCCTCACCCCCTCTTCACTCCGGATACGCCCTAACCCACTCTTCACTCCAGATCTGCCTCCACCCACTCTTCACTCCAGATCCGCCCTCACTGCCTCTTCACTCCGGATCCGCCATTACCCACTCTTCACTCCGGATCTGCCCTCTTCACTCCGGGTCCGCCCTCACTCCCTCTTTACTCCGGATCCGCCTCACTCCCTCTTCACTCCGGAACCGTCCTCACTCCCTCTTCACTCCGGATCCGCCCTCACTCCCTCTTCACTCCGGATCTGCCCTCTTCACTCCGGATCCACCCTCACTCCCTCTTTACTCCGGATCCGCCCTCACTCACTCTTCACTCCGGATCCGTCCTCACTCTCTCTTCACTCTGGATCCGCCCTCACTCCCTCCTCACTCCGGATCCGCCCTCATTCCCTCTTCACTCCGGATCTGCCCTCAACGCCTCTTCACTCCGGATCTGCCCCCACTCACTCATCACTCCGGATCCGCCCTCACTCCCTCTTCACTCCGGATCCGCCCTCACTCCCTCTTCACTCCGGATCCCCACTCACTCCCTCTTCTCTCCGAATTCCCCCTCACTCCCTCTTCACTCCGGATCCCCCCTAACTCCCTCATCACTCCGGATCCGCCCTCACTCCCTCTTCACTCCGGATCCACCCTCACCCTTTCCTCACTCCGGATCCGCCCTCAAACCCTCTTCACTCCGGAACCCCCTCTCTCCCTCTTCACTCTGGAACCCTCTCACTCCCTCTTCACTCTGGATCCGCGCTCACTCCCTCTTCACTCCGGAACCCCCTCACTTCCTCTTCACTCCGGATCCGCCCTCACTCCCTCTACACTCCGGATCCGCCCTCACTCCCTCTTCACTCCGGATCCGCCCTCACTCCCTCTTCACTCCGGATCCGCCCTCACCCCCTCTTCACTCCAGATCTATCCTCACTCACTCTTCACTACGGATCCGCCCTCACTCCCTCTTCACTCCGGAACCCCCTCTCTCCCTCTTCACTCTGGAACCCTCTCACTCCCTCTTCACTCTGGATCCGCCCTCACTCCCTCTTCACTCCGGATCCGCCCTCACTCCCTCTTCACTCCGGATCCGCCCTCACTCCCTCTTCACTCCGGATCCGCCCTCACCCCCTCTTCACTCCAGATCTATCCTCAGTCACTCTTCACTACGGATCCGCCCTCACTCCCTCTTCACTCCGGAACCCCCTCTCTCCCTCTTCACTCTGGAACCCTCTCACTCCCTCTTCACTCTGGATCCGCGCTCACTCCCTCTTCACTCCGGAACCCCCTCACTTCCTCTTCACTCCGGATCCGCCTTCACTCCCTCTACACTCCGGATCCGCCCTCACTCCCTCTTCACTCCGGATCCGCCCTCACTCCCTCTTCACTCCGGATCCGCCCTCACACCCTCTTCACTCCAGATCTATCCTCACTCACTCTTCACTACGGATCCGCCCTCACTCTCTGTTCACTCCGGATCTGCTCTCACTCCCTCTTCACTCCGATCCGCCCTCACTCCCTCCTAACCGGCTCCGCCCTCACCCCCTCTTCACTCTGGATCCGCCCTCACTCCCTCTTCACTCCAGATCCGCCCTCACCCCCTCCTCACTCCGGATCCGCCCTCACTCCCTCTTCACTCCAGATCCGCCCTCACCCACTCTTCACTCCGGATCTGCCCTCTTCACTCCGGATCCGCCCTCACTCCCTCTTTACTCCGGATCCGCCCTCACTCCCTCTTCACTCCGGATCCGCCCTCACTCCCTCTTCACTCCGGATCCGCCTTCACTCCCTCTACACTCCGGATCCGCCCTCACTCCCTCTTCACTCCGGATCCGCCCTCACTCCCTCTTCACTCCGGATCCGCCCTCACCCCCTCTTCACTCCAGATCTATCCTCACTCACTCTTCACTACGGATCCGCCCTCACTCTCTGTTCACTCCGGATCTGCTCTCACTCCCTCTTCACTCCGATCCGCCATCACTCCCTCCTAACGGGCTCCGCCCTCACCCCCTCTTCACTCTGGATCCGCCCTCACTCCCTCTTCACTCCAGATCCGCCCTCACTCCCTCCTCACTCCGGATCCGCCCTCACTCCCTCTTCACTCCAGATCCACCCTCACTCACTCTTCACTCCAGATCTGCCCTCACTCCCTCTTTACTCCGGATCCGCCCTCACTCCCTCTTCACTCCGGATCCGCCCTCACTCCCTCTTCACTCCGGATCCGCCCTCACTCCCTCTTCACTCCGGATCCGCCCTCACTCCCTCCTCACTCCGGATCCGCCCTCATCCCCTCTTCACTCCGGATCCGCCCCCACTCACTCATCACTCCGGATCCGCCCTCACTCCCTCTTCACTCCGGATCCGCCCTCGCTCCCTCTTCACTCCGGATCCCCTCTCACTCCCTCTTCACTCCGGAGCCCCCCTCACTCCCTCTTCACTCCGGAGCCCCCCTCACTCCCTCTTCACTCCGGATCCCCCCTCACTCCCTCTTCACTCCGGATCCCCCCTCACCCCCTCTTCACTCCGGAATCCGCCTCACTCTCTCTTTACTCCGGAACCCCTCTCACCCCCTCTTCACTCCGGAATCCTCCTAACTCTCTCTTCACTCCGGAACCCCTCTCAGCTCCTCTTCACTCCGGAACCCCTCTCACCCCCTCCTCACTCCAGAATCCCCCTCACTCCCTCTTCACTCAGGAACCCCCTCACTCCTGCTTCACTCTGGATCCGCCCTCACTCCCTCTTCACTCCGGAACCCCCTCACTCCCTCTTCACTCCTGATCACCCCTTCCCCCTCTCCACTCCAGATCCCCTCTCAGCCGCTCTTCACTCCAGAAACCCCCTCACCCCCTCTTCACTCCGGATCCCCTCTCACTGCCTCTTCACTCCAGATCCCCTTTCACCCCCTCTTCACTCCAGAAACCCCCACACCCCCTCTTCACTCCGGATCCCCTCTCACTGCCTCTTCACTCCAGAATCCGCCTCACCACATTTTCACTCCGGATCCCCCTTCACCCCCTGTTCAGTACGGATCTTCCCTCACCCCCTCTTCACTCCAGAATCCCCCTCACCCACTATTCACTCCAGATCCTCCCTCAGCTCCTCTTGACTCCAGATCCGCCTTCACTCCCTCTTCACTCCGGATCAGCCCTCACTCCCTCTTCACTCCGGATCCGCCCTCACTCCCTCTTCACTCCGGATCCGCCCTCACTCCCTCTTCACTCCGGATCAGCCATCACTGCCTCTTCACTCCGGATCCGCCCTCACTCTCTCTTAAATCCGGATCCGCCCTCATTCCCTCTTCACTCCGGATCCGCCCTCACCCCCTCTTCACTCCGGATCCGCCCTCACACCCTCTTCACTCCGGATCCGCCCTCACCCCCTCTTCACTCCGGATCCGCCCTCACCCCCTCTTCACTCCGGATACGCCCTAACCCACTCTTCACTCCAGATCTGCCTCCACCCACTCTTCACTCCAGATCCGCCCTCACTGCCTCTTCACTCCAGATCCGCCATTACCCACTCTTCACTCCGGATCCGCCCTCACTCACTCTTCACTCCGGATCTGCCCTCTTCACTCCGGATCCGCCCTCACTCCCTCTTCACTCCGGAACCGTCCTCACTCCCTCTTCACTCCGGATCCGCCCTCACTCCCTCTTCACTCCGGATCTGCCCTCTTCACTCCGGATCTTCCCTCACCCCCTCTTCACTCCAGAATCCCCCTCACCCACTATTCACTCCAGATCCTCCCTCAGCTCCTCTTGACTCCAGATCCGCCTTCACTCCCTCTTCACTCCGGATCAGCCCTCACTCCCTCTTCACTCCGGATCCACCCTCACCCCCTCTTCACTCCGGATCCGCCCTCACTCCCTCTTCACTCCGGATCCGCCCTCACTCCCTCTTCACTCCGGATCCGCCCTCACTCCCTCTTCACTCCGGATCAGCCATCACTGCCTCTTCACTCCGGATCCGCCCTCACTCTCTCTTAAATCCGGATCCGCCCTCATTCCCTCTTCACTCCGGATCCGCCCTCACCCCCTCTTAACTCCGGATCCGCCCTCACCCCCTCTTCACACCGGATCCGCCCTCACCCCCTCTTCACTCCGGATCCGCCCTCACCCCCTCTTCACTCCGGATACGCCCTAACCCACTCTTCACTCCAGATCTGCCTCCACCCACTCTTCACTCCAGATCCGCCCTCACTGCCTCTTCACTCCGGATCCGCCATTACCCACTCTTCACTCCGGATCCGCCCTCACTCACTCTTCACTCTGGATCCGCCCTCACTCCCTCCTCACTCCGGATCCGCCCTCATTCCCTCTTCACTCCGGATCTGCCCTCAACGCCTCTTCACTCCGGATCTGCCCCCACTCACTCATCACTCCGGATCCGCCCTCACTCCCTCTTCACTCCGGATCCGCCCTCACTCCCTCTTCACTCCGGATCCCCACTCACTCCCTCTTCTCTCCGAATTCCCCCTCACTCCCTCTTCACTCCGGATCCCCCCTAACTCCCTCATCACTCCGGATCCGCCCTCACTCCCTCTTCACTCCGGATCCACCCTCACCCTTTCCTCACTCCGGATCCGCCCTCAAACCCTCTTCACTCCGGAACCCCCTCTCTCCCTCTTCACTCTGGAACCCTCTCACTCCCTCTTCACTCTGGATCCGCGCTCACTCCCTCTTCACTCCGGAACCCCCTCACTTCCTCTTCACTCCGGATCCGCCCTCACTCCCTCTACACTCCGGATCCGCCCTCACTCCCTCTTCACTCCGGATCCGCCCTCACTCCCTCTTCACTCCGGATCCGCCCTCACCCCCTCTTCACTCCAGATCTATCCTCACTCACTCTTCACTACGGATCCGCCCTCACTCCCTCTTCACTCCGGAACCCCCTCTCTCCCTCTTCACTCTGGAACCCTCTCACTCCCTCTTCACTCTGGATCCGCCCTCACTCCCTCTTCACTCCGGATCCGCCCTCACTCCCTCTTCACTCCGGATCCGCCCTCACTCCCTCTTCACTCCGGATCCGCCCTCACCCCCTCTTCACTCCAGATCTATCCTCAGTCACTCTTCACTACGGATCCGCCCTCACTCCCTCTTCACTCCGGAACCCCCTCTCTCCCTCTTCACTCTGGAACCCTCTCACTCCCTCTTCACTCTGGATCCGCGCTCACTCCCTCTTCACTCCGGAACCCCCTCACTTCCTCTTCACTCCGGATCCGCCTTCACTCCCTCTACACTCCGGATCCGCCCTCACTCCCTCTTCACTCCGGATCCGCCCTCACTCCCTCTTCACTCCGGATCCGCCCTCACACCCTCTTCACTCCAGATCTATCCTCACTCACTCTTCACTACGGATCCGCCCTCACTCTCTGTTCACTCCGGATCTGCTCTCACTCCCTCTTCACTCCGATCCGCCCTCACTCCCTCCTAACCGGCTCCGCCCTCACCCCCTCTTCACTCTGGATCCGCCCTCACTCCCTCTTCACTCCAGATCCGCCCTCACCCCCCTCCTCACTCCGGATCCGCCCTCACTCCCTCTTCACTCCAGATCCGCCCTCACCCACTCTTCACTCCGGATCTGCCCTCTTCACTCCGGATCCGCCCTCACTCCCTCTTTACTCCGGATCCGCCCTCACTCCCTCTTCACTCCGGATCCGCCCTCACTCCCTCTTCACTCCGGATCCGCCTTCACTCCCTCTACACTCCGGATCCGCCCTCACTCCCTCTTCACTCCGGATCCGCCCTCACTCCCTCTTCACTCCGGATCCGCCCTCACCCCCTCTTCACTCCAGATCTATCCTCACTCACTCTTCACTACGGATCCGCCCTCACTCTCTGTTCACTCCGGATCTGCTCTCACTCCCTCTTCACTCCGATCCGCCATCACTCCCTCCTAACGGGCTCCGCCCTCACCCCCTCTTCACTCTGGATCCGCCCTCACTCCCTCTTCACTCCAGATCCGCCCTCACTCCCTCCTCACTCCGGATCCGCCCTCACTCCCTCTTCACTCCAGATCCACACTCCGGATCTGCCCTCACTCCCTCTTTACTCCGGATCCGCCCTCACTCCCTCTTCACTCCGGATCCGCCCTCACTCCCTCTTCACTCCGGATCCGCCCTCACTCCCCTCTTCACTCCGGATCCGCCCTCACTCCCTCCTCACTCCGGATCCGCCCTCATCCCCTCTTCACTCCGGATCCGCCCCCACTCACTCATCACTCCGGATCCGCCCTCACTCCCTCTTCACTCCGGATCCGCCCTCGCTCCCTCTTCACTCCGGATCCCCTCTCACTCCCTCTTCACTCCGGAGCCCCCCTCACTCCCTCTTCACTCCGGAGCCCCCCTCACTCCCTCTTCACTCCGGATCCCCCCTCACTCCCTCTTCACTCCGGATCCCCCCTCACCCCCTCTTCACTCCGGAATCCCGCCTCACTCTCTCTTTACTCCGGAACCCCTCTCACCCCTCTTCACTCCGGAATCCTCCTAACTCTCTCTTCACTCCGGAACCCCTCTCACCTCCTCTTCACTCCGGAACCCCTCTCACCCCCTCCTCACTCCAGAATCCCCCTCACTCCCTCTTCACTCAGGAACCCCCTCACTCCTGCTTCACTCTGGATCCGCCCTCACTCCCTCTTCACTCCGGAACCCCCTCACTCCCTCTTCACTCCTGATCACCCCTTCCCCCTCTCCACTCCAGATCCCCTCTCAGCCGCTCTTCACTCCAGAAACCCCCCCTCACCCCCCTCTTCACTCCGGATCCCCTCTCACTGCCTCTTCACTCCAGATCCCCTTTCACCCCCTCTTCACTCCAGAAACCCCCACACCCCCTCTTCACTCCGGATCCCCTCTCACTGCCTCTTCACTCCAGAATCCGCCTCACCTCACATTTTCACTCCGGATCCCCCTTCACCCCCTGTTCAGTACGGATCTTCCCTCACCCCCCTCTTCACTCCAGAATCCCCCTCACCCACTATTCACTCCAGATCCTCCCTCAGCTCCTCTTGACTCCAGATCCGCCTTCACTCCCTCTTCACTCCGGATCAGCCCTCACTCCCTCTTCACTCCGGATCCGCCCTCACTCCCTCTTCACTCCGGATCCGCCCTCACTCCCTCTTCACTCCGGATCAGCCATCACTGCCTCTTCACTCCGGATCCGCCCTCACTCTCTCTTAAATCCGGATCCGCCCTCATTCCCTCTTCACTCCGGATCCGCCCTCACCCCCCTCTTCACTCCGGATCCGCCCTCACACCCTCTTCACTCCGGATCCGCCCTCACCCCCTCTTCACTCCGGATCCGCCCTCACCCCCTCTTCACTCCGGATACGCCCTAACCCACCTCTTCACTCCAGATCTGCCTCCACCCACTCTTCACTCCAGATCCGCCCTCACTGCCTCTTCACTCCAGATCCGCCATTACCCACTCTTCACTCCGGATCCGCCCTCACTCACTCTTCACTCCGGATCTGCCCTCTTCACTCCGGATCCGCCCTCACTCCCCTCTTCACTCCGGAACCGTCCTCACTCCTCTTCACTCCGGATCCGCCCTCACTCCCTCTTCACTCCGGATCTGCCCTCTTCAACTCCGGATCTTCCCTCACCCCCTCTTCACTCCAGAATCCCCCTCACCCACTATTCACTCCAGATCCTCCCTCAGCTCCTCTTGACTCCAGATCCGCCTTCACTCCCTCTTCACTCCGGATCAGCCCTCACTCCCTCTTCACTCCGGATCCACCCTCACCCCCTCTTCACTCCGGATCCGCCCTCACTCCCTCTTCACTCCGGATCCGCCCTCACTCCCTCTTCACTCCGGATCCGCCCTCACTCCCTCTTCACTCCGGATCAGCCATCACTGCCTCTTCACTCCGGATCCGCCCTCACTCTCTCTTAAATCCGGATCCGCCCTCATTCCCTCTTCACTCCGGATCCGCCCTCACCCCCCTCTTAACTCCGGATCCGCCCTCACCCCCTCTTCACACCGGATCCGCCCTCACCCCCTCTTCACTCCGGATCCGCCCTCACCCCCTCTTCACTCCGGATACGCCCTAACCCACTCTTCACTCCAGATCTGCCTCCACCCACTCTTCACTCCAGATCCGCCCTCACTGCCTCTTCACTCCGGATCCGCCATTACCCACTCTTCACTCCGGATCCGCCCTCACTCACTCTTCACTCCGGATCTGCCCTCTTCACTCCGGATCCGCCCTCACTCCCTCTTTACTCCGGATCCGCCTCACTCCCTCTTCACTCCGGAACCGTCCTCACTCCCTCTTCACTCCGGATCCGCCCTCACTCCCTCTTCACTCCGGATCTGCCCTCTTCACTCCGGATCCGCCCTCACTCCCTCTTTACTCCAGATCCGCCCTCACTCCCTCTTCACTCCGGATCCGTCCTCACTCTCTCTTCACTCTGGATCCGCCCTCACTCCCTCTTCACTCCAGATCCGCCCTCATTCCCTCTTCACTCCGGATCCGCCCTCACCCCCTCTTCACTCCGGAGCCGCCCTCACGCCCTCTTCACTCCAGATTCGCCCTCACCCCCTCTTCACTCCAGATCTATCCACACTCACTCTTCACTACGGATCCGCCCTCACTCCCTGTTCACTCCGGATCCGCCCTCACTCCCTCTTCACTCCAATCTGCCCTCACTACCTCTTCACCGGCTCCGCCCTCACCCCCTCTTCACTACGGATCCGCCCTCACTCCCCTCTTCTCTCTGGATCCACCCTCACCCTTTCCTCACTCCGGATCCGCCCTCACTCCCCCTTCACTCCGGAACCCCCTCTCTCCCTCTTCACTCAGGAACCCTCTCACTCCCTCTTCACTCTGGATCCGCCCTCACTCCCTCTTCACTCCGGAACCCCCTCACTTCCTCTTCACTCCGGATACGCCCTTGCTCCCTCTTCACTCCGGATCCCAACTCACTTCTTCTTCACTCCGGATCGCCCTTCACTCCCTCTTCACTCACGATCCCCCCTCACCCCCTCTTCACACAGGATCCCCCCACAACACCTCTTCACTCCAGATCCCCTTTCACCCCCTCTTCACTCCAGAAACCGCCTCACCCCTCTTCACTCCGGATCCCCTCTCACTGCCTCTTCACTCCAGAATCCGCCTCACCCCCCTCTTCACTCCAGAATCCCCCTCACCCCCTCTTCACTCCAGATCCTCCCTCACCTCCTCTTGACTCCGGATCCGCCCTCACTCCCTCTTCACTCCGGATCAGCCCTCACTCCCTCTTCACTCCGGATCCACCCTCACCCCCTCTTCACTCCGAATCCGCCCTCACTCCCTCTTCACTCCGGATCCGCCCTCACTCCCTCTTCACTCCGGATCCACCCTCACTCCCTCTTCACTCCGGATCAGCCATCACTGCCTCTTCACTCCGGATCCGCCCTCACTCTCTCTTAAATCCGGATCCGCCCTCATTCCCTCTTCACTCCGGATCCGCCCTCACCCCCTCTTCACTCAGGATACGCCCTCACCCCCCTCTTCACTCCGGATCCGCCCTCACCCCCTCTTCACTCCGGATACGCCCTCACCCCCTCTTCACTCCGGATACGCCCTCACCCCCTCTTCACTCCGGATCCGCCCTCACCCACTCTTCACTCCGGATCTGCCTTCAACCACTCATCACTCCGGATCCGCCCTCACTGCCTCTTCACTCCGGATCCGCCATCACCCACTCTTCACTCCAGATCCGCCCTCACTCACTCTTCACTCCGGATCCGCCCTCTTCACTCCGGATCCGCCCTCACTCCCTCTTTACTCCGGATCCGCCCTCACTCCCTCTTCACTCCAGATCTATCCTCACTCACTCTTCACTACGGATCCGCCCTCACTCCCTCTTCACTCCGGAACCCCCTCTCTCCCTCTTCACTCTGGAACCCTCTCACTCCCTCTTCACTCTGGATCCGCCCTCACTCCCTCTTCACTCCGGATCCGCCCTCACTCCCTCTTCACTCCGGATCCGCCCTCACTCCCTCTTCACTCCGGATCCGCCCTCACCCCCTCTTCACTCCAGATCTATCCTCAGTCACTCTTCACTACGGATCCGCCCTCACTCCCTCTTCACTCCGGAACCCCCTCTCTCCCCTCTTCACTCTGGAACCCTCTCACTCCCTCTTCACTCTGGATCCGCGCTCACTCCCTCTTCACTCCGGAACCCCCCTCACTTCCTCTTCACTCCGGATCCGCCTTCACTCCCTCTACACTCCGGATCCGCCCTCACTCCCTCTTCACTCCGGATCCGCCCTCACTCCCTCTTCACTCCGGATCCGCCCTCACACCCTCTTCACTCCAGATCTATCCTCACTCACTCTTCACTACGGATCCGCCCTCACTCTCTGTTCACTCCGGATCTGCTCTCACTCCCTCTTCACTCCGATCCGCCCTCACTCCCTCCTAACCGGCTCCGCCCTCACCCCCTCTTCACTCTGGATCCGCCCTCACTCCCTCTTCACTCCAGATCCGCCCTCACCCCCTCCTCACTCCGGATCCGCCCTCACTCCCCTCTTCACTCCAGATCCGCCCTCACCCACTCTTCACTCCGGATCTGCCCTCTTCACTCCGGATCCGCCCTCACTCCCTCTTTACTCCGGATCCGCCCTCACTCCCTCTTCACTCCGGATCCGCCCTCACTCCCTCTTCACTCCGGATCCGCCTTCACTCCCTCTACACTCCGGATCCGCCCTCACTCCCTCTTCACTCCGGATCCGCCCTCACTCCCTCTTCACTCCGGATCCGCCCTCACCCCCTCTTCACTCCAGATCTATCCTCACTCACTCTTCACTACGGATCCGCCCTCACTCTCTGTTCACTCCGGATCTGCTCTCACTCCCTCTTCACTCCGATCCGCCATCACTCCCTCCTAACGGGCTCCGCCCTCACCCCCTCTTCACTCTGGATCCGCCCTCACTCCCTCTTCACTCCAGATCCGCCCTCACTCCCTCCTCACTCCGGATCCGCCCTCACTCCCTCTTCACTCCAGATCCACCCTCACTCACTCTTCACTCCGGATCTGCCCTCACTCCCTCTTTACTCCGGATCCGCCCTCACTCCCTCTTCACTCCGGATCCGCCCTCACTCCCTCTTCACTCCGGATCCGCCCTCACTCCCTCTTCACTCCGGATCCGCCCTCACTCCCTCCTCACTCCGGATCCGCCCTCATCCCCTCTTCACTCCGGATCCGCCCCCACTCACTCATCACTCCGGATCCGCCCTCACTCCCTCTTCACTCCGGATCCGCCCTCGCTCCCTCTTCACTCCGGATCCCCTCTCACTCCCTCTTCACTCCGGAGCCCCCCACACTCCCTCTTCACTCCGGAGCCCCCCTCACTCCCTCTTCACTCCGGATCCCCCCTCACTCCCTCTTCACTCCGGATCCCCCCCTCACCCCCTCTTCACTCCGGAATCCGCCTCACTCTCTCTTTACTCCGGAACCCCTCTCACCCCCTCTTCACTCCGGAATCCTCCTAACTCTCTCTTCACTCCGGAACCCCTCTCACCTCCTCTTCACTCCGGAACCCCTCTCACCCCCCTCCTCACTCCAGAATCCCCCTCACTCCCTCTTCACTCAGGAACCCCCTCACTCCTGCTTCACTCTGGATCCGCCCTCACTCCCTCTTCACTCCGGAACCCCCTCACTCCCTCTTCACTCCTGATCACCCCTTCCCCCTCTCCACTCCAGATCCCCTCTCAGCCGCTCTTCACTCCAGAAACCCCCTCACCCCCTCTTCACTCCGGATCCCCTCTCACTGCCTCTTCACTCCAGATCCCCTTTCACCCCCTCTTCACTCCAGAAACCCCCACACCCCCTCTTCACTCCGGATCCCCTCTCACTGCCTCTTCACTCCAGAATCCGCCTCACCACATTTTCACTCCGGATCCCCCTTCACCCCCTGTTCAGTACGGATCTTCCCTCACCCCCTCTTCACTCCAGAATCCCCCTCACCCACTATTCACTCCAGATCCTCCCTCAGCTCCTCTTGACTCCAGATCCGCCTTCACTCCCTCTTCACTCCGGATCAGCCCTCACTCCCTCTTCACTCCGGATCCGCCCTCACTCCCTCTTCACTCCGGATCCGCCCTCACTCCCTCTTCACTCCGGATCAGCCATCACTGCCTCTTCACTCCGGATCCGCCCTCACTCTCTCTTAAATCCGGATCCGCCCTCATTCCCTCTTCACTCCGGATCCGCCCTCACCCCCTCTTCACTCCGGATCCGCCCTCACACCCTCTTCACTCCGGATCCGCCCTCACCCCCTCTTCACTCCGGATCCGCCCTCACCCCCTCTTCACTCCGGATACGCCCTAACCCACTCTTCACTCCAGATCTGCCTCCACCCACTCTTCACTCCAGATCCGCCCTCACTGCCTCTTCACTCCAGATCCGCCATTACCCACTCTTCACTCCGGATCCGCCCTCACTCACTCTTCACTCCGGATCTGCCCTCTTCACTCCGGATCCGCCCTCACTCCCTCTTCACTCCGGAACCGTCCTCACTCCCTCTTCACTCCGGATCCGCCCTCACTCCCTCTTCACTCCGGATCTGCCCTCTTCACTCCGGATCTTCCCTCACCCCCTCTTCACTCCAGAATCCCCCTCACCCACTATTCACTCCAGATCCTCCCTCAGCTCCTCTTGACTCCAGATCCGCCTTCACTCCCTCTTCACTCCGGATCAGCCCTCACTCCCTCTTCACTCCGGATCCACCCTCACCCCCTCTTCACTCCGGATCCGCCCTCACTCCCTCTTCACTCCGGATCCGCCCTCACTCCCTCTTCACTCCGGATCCGCCCTCACTCCCTCTTCACTCCGGATCAGCCATCACTGCCTCTTCACTCCGGATCCGCCCTCACTCTCTCTTAAATCCGGATCCGCCCTCATTCCCTCTTCACTCCGGATCCGCCCTCACCCCCTCTTAACTCCGGATCCGCCCTCACCCCCTCTTCACACCGGATCCGCCCTCACCCCCTCTTCACTCCGGATCCGCCCTCACCCCCTCTTCACTCCGGATACGCCCTAACCCACTCTTCACTCCAGATCTGCCTCCACCCACTCTTCACTCCAGATCCGCCCTCACTGCCTCTTCACTCCGGATCCGCCATTACCCACTCTTCACTCCGGATCCGCCCTCACTCACTCTTCACTCCGGATCTGCCCTCTTCACTCCGGATCCGCCCTCACTCCCTCTTTACTCCGGATCCGCCTCACTCCCTCTTCACTCCGGAACCGTCCTCACTCCCTCTTCACTCCGGATCCGCCCTCACTCCCTCTTCACTCCGGATCTGCCCTCTTCACTCCGGATCCGCCCTCACTCCCTCTTTACTCCAGATCCGCCCTCACTCCCTCTTCACTCCGGATCCGTCCTCACTCTCTCTTCACTCTGGATCCGCCCTCACTCCCTCTTCACTCCAGATCCGCCCTCATTCCCTCTTCACTCCGGATCCGCCCTCACCCCCTCTTCACTCCGGAGCCGCCCTCACGCCCTCTTCACTCCAGATTCGCCCTCACCCCCTCTTCACTCCAGATCTATCCACACTCACTCTTCACTACGGATCCGCCCTCACTCCCTGTTCACTCCGGATCCGCCCTCACTCCCTCTTCACTCCAATCTGCCCTCACTACCTCTTCACCGGCTCCGCCCTCACCCCCTCTTCACTACGGATCCGCCCTCACTCCCTCTTCTCTCTGGATCCACCCTCACCCTTTCCTCACTCCGGATCCGCCCTCACTCCCCCTTCACTCCGGAACCCCCTCTCTCCCTCTTCACTCAGGAACCCTCTCACTCCCTCTTCACTCTGGATCCGCCCTCACTCCCTCTTCACTCCGGAACCCCCTCACTTCCTCTTCACTCCGGATACGCCCTTGCTCCCTCTTCACTCCGGATCCCAACTCACTTCTTCTTCACTCCGGATCGCCCTTCACTCCCTCTTCACTCACGATCCCCCCTCACCCCCTCTTCACACAGGATCCCCCCACAACACCTCTTCACTCCAGATCCCCTTTCACCCCCTCTTCACTCCAGAAACCGCCTCACCCCTCTTCACTCCGGATCCCCTCTCACTGCCTCTTCACTCCAGAATCCGCCTCACCCCCTCTTCACTCCAGAATCCCCCTCACCCCCTCTTCACTCCAGATCCTCCCTCACCTCCTCTTGACTCCGGATCCGCCCTCACTCCCTCTTCACTCCGGATCAGCCCTCACTCCCTCTTCACTCCGGATCCACCCTCACCCCCTCTTCACTCCGAATCCGCCCTCACTCCCTCTTCACTCCGGATCCGCCCTCACTCCCTCTTCACTCCGGATCCACCCTCACTCCCTCTTCACTCCGGATCAGCCATCACTGCCTCTTCACTCCGGATCCGCCCTCACTCTCTCTTAAATCCGGATCCGCCCTCATTCCCTCTTCACTCCGGATCCGCCCTCACCCCCTCTTCACTCAGGATACGCCCTCACCCCCTCTTCACTCCGGATCCGCCCTCACCCCCTCTTCACTCCGGATACGCCCTCACCCCCTCTTCACTCCGGATACGCCCTCACCCCCTCTTCACTCCGGATCCGCCCTCACCCACTCTTCACTCCGGATCTGCCTTCAACCACTCATCACTCCGGATCCGCCCTCACTGCCTCTTCACTCCGGATCCGCCATCACCCACTCTTCACTCCAGATCCGCCCTCACTCACTCTTCACTCCGGATCCGCCCTCTTCACTCCGGATCCGCCCTCACTCCCTCTTTACTCCGGATCCGCCCTCACTCCCTCTTCACTCCAGATCTATCCTCACTCACTCTTCACTACGGATCCGCCCTCACTCCCTCTTCACTCCGGAACCCCCTCTCTCCCTCTTCACTCTGGAACCCTCTCACTCCCTCTTCACTCTGGATCCGCCCTCACTCCCTCTTCACTCCGGATCCGCCCTCACTCCCTCTTCACTCCGGATCCGCCCTCACTCCCTCTTCACTCCGGATCCGCCCTCACCCCCTCTTCACTCCAGATCTATCCTCAGTCACTCTTCACTACGGATCCGCCCTCACTCCCTCTTCACTCCGGAACCCCCTCTCTCCCTCTTCACTCTGGAACCCTCTCACTCCCTCTTCACTCTGGATCCGCGCTCACTCCCTCTTCACTCCGGAACCCCCTCACTTCCTCTTCACTCCGGATCCGCCTTCACTCCCTCTACACTCCGGATCCGCCCTCACTCCCTCTTCACTCCGGATCCGCCCTCACTCCCTCTTCACTCCGGATCCGCCCTCACACCCTCTTCACTCCAGATCTATCCTCACTCACTCTTCACTACGGATCCGCCCTCACTCTCTGTTCACTCCGGATCTGCTCTCACTCCCTCTTCACTCCGATCCGCCCTCACTCCCTCCTAACCGGCTCCGCCCTCACCCCCTCTTCACTCTGGATCCGCCCTCACTCCCTCTTCACTCCAGATCCGCCCTCACCCCCTCCTCACTCCGGATCCGCCCTCACTCCCTCTTCACTCCAGATCCGCCCTCACCCACTCTTCACTCCGGATCTGCCCTCTTCACTCCGGATCCGCCCTCACTCCCTCTTTACTCCGGATCCGCCCTCACTCCCTCTTCACTCCGGATCCGCCCTCACTCCCTCTTCACTCCGGATCCGCCTTCACTCCCTCTACACTCCGGATCCGCCCTCACTCCCTCTTCACTCCGGATCCGCCCTCACTCCCTCTTCACTCCGGATCCGCCCTCACCCCCTCTTCACTCCAGATCTATCCTCACTCACTCTTCACTACGGATCCGCCCTCACTCTCTGTTCACTCCGGATCTGCTCTCACTCCCTCTTCACTCCGATCCGCCATCACTCCCTCCTAACGGGCTCCGCCCTCACCCCCTCTTCACTCTGGATCCGCCCTCACTCCCTCTTCACTCCAGATCCGCCCTCACTCCCTCCTCACTCCGGATCCGCCCTCACTCCCTCTTCACTCCAGATCCACCCTCACTCACTCTTCACTCCGGATCTGCCCTCACTCCCTCTTTACTCCGGATCCGCCCTCACTCCCTCTTCACTCCGGATCCGCCCTCACTCCCTCTTCACTCCGGATCCGCCCTCACTCCCTCTTCACTCCGGATCCGCCCTCACTCCCTCCTCACTCCGGATCCGCCCTCATCCCCTCTTCACTCCGGATCCGCCCCCACTCACTCATCACTCCGGATCCGCCCTCACTCCCTCTTCACTCCGGATCCGCCCTCGCTCCCTCTTCACTCCGGATCCCCTCTCACTCCCTCTTCACTCCGGAGCCCCCCACACTCCCTCTTCACTCCGGAGCCCCCCTCACTCCCTCTTCACTCCGGATCCCCCCTCACTCCCTCTTCACTCCGGATCCCCCCTCACCCCCTCTTCACTCCGGAATCCGCCTCACTCTCTCTTTACTCCGGAACCCCTCTCACCCCCTCTTCACTCCGGAATCCTCCTAACTCTCTCTTCACTCCGGAACCCCTCTCACCTCCTCTTCACTCCGGAACCCCTCTCACCCCCTCCTCACTCCAGAATCCCCCTCACTCCCTCTTCACTCAGGAACCCCCTCACTCCTGCTTCACTCTGGATCCGCCCTCACTCCCTCTTCACTCCGGAACCCCCTCACTCCCTCTTCACTCCTGATCACCCCTTCCCCCTCTCCACTCCAGATCCCCTCTCAGCCGCTCTTCACTCCAGAAACCCCCTCACCCCCTCTTCACTCCGGATCCCCTCTCACTGCCTCTTCACTCCAGATCCCCTTTCACCCCCTCTTCACTCCAGAAACCCCCACACCCCCTCTTCACTCCGGATCCCCTCTCACTGCCTCTTCACTCCAGAATCCGCCTCACCACATTTTCACTCCGGATCCCCCTTCACCCACTGTTCAGTACGGATCTTCCCTCACCCCCTCTTCACTCCAGAATCCCCCTCACCCACTATTCACTCCAGATCCTCCCTCAGCTCCTCTTGACTCCAGATCCGCCTTCACTCCCTCTTCACTCCGGATCAGCCCTCACTCCCTCTTCACTCCGGATCCGCCCTCACTCCCTCTTCACTCCGGATCCGCCCTCACTCCCTCTTCACTCCGGATCAGCCATCACTGCCTCTTCACTCCGGATCCGCCCTCACTCTCTCTTAAATCCGGATCCGCCCTCATTCCCTCTTCACTCCGGATCCGCCCTCACCCCCTCTTCACTCCGGATCCGCCCTCACACCCTCTTCACTCCGGATCCGCCCTCACCCCCTCTTCACTCCGGATCCGCCCTCACCCCCTCTTCACTCCGGATACGCCCTAACCCACTCTTCACTCCAGATCTGCCTCCACCCACTCTTCACTCCAGATCCGCCCTCACTGCCTCTTCACTCCAGATCCGCCATTACCCACTCTTCACTCCGGATCCGCCCTCACTCACTCTTCACTCCGGATCTGCCCTCTTCACTCCGGATCCGCCCTCACTCCCTCTTCACTCCGGAACCGTCCTCACTCCCTCTTCACTCCGGATCCGCCCTCACTCCCTCTTCACTCCGGATCTGCCCTCTTCACTCCGGATCTTCCCTCACCCCCTCTTCACTCCAGAATCCCCCTCACCCACTATTCACTCCAGATCCTCCCTCAGCTCCTCTTGACTCCAGATCCGCCTTCACTCCCTCTTCACTCCGGATCAGCCCTCACTCCCTCTTCACTCCGGATCCACCCTCACCCCCTCTTCACTCCGGATCCGCCCTCACTCCCTCTTCACTCCGGATCCGCCCTCACTCCCTCTTCACTCCGGATCCGCCCTCACTCCCTCTTCACTCCGGATCAGCCATCACTGCCTCTTCACTCCGGATCCGCCCTCACTCTCTCTTAAATCCGGATCCGCCCTCATTCCCTCTTCACTCCGGATCCGCCCTCACCCCCTCTTAACTCCGGATCCGCCCTCACCCCCTCTTCACACCGGATCCGCCCTCACCCCCTCTTCACTCCGGATCCGCCCTCACCCCCTCTTCACTCCGGATACGCCCTAACCCACTCTTCACTCCAGATCTGCCTCCACCCACTCTTCACTCCAGATCCGCCCTCACTGCCTCTTCACTCCGGATCCGCCATTACCCACTCTTCACTCCGGATCCGCCCTCACTCACTCTTCACTCCGGATCTGCCCTCTTCACTCCGGATCCGCCCTCACTCCCTCTTTACTCCGGATCCGCCTCACTCCCTCTTCACTCCGGAACCGTCCTCACTCCCTCTTCACTCCGGATCCGCCCTCACTCCCTCTTCACTCCGGATCTGCCCTCTTCACTCCGGATCCGCCCTCACTCCCTCTTTACTCCAGATCCGCCCTCACTCCCTCTTCACTCCGGATCCGTCCTCACTCTCTCTTCACTCTGGATCCGCCCTCACTCCCTCTTCACTCCAGATCCGCCCTCATTCCCTCTTCACTCCGGATCCGCCCTCACCCCCTCTTCACTCCGGAGCCGCCCTCACGCCCTCTTCACTCCAGATTCGCCCTCACCCCCTCTTCACTCCAGATCTATCCACACTCACTCTTCACTACGGATCCGCCCTCACTCCCTGTTCACTCCGGATCCGCCCTCACTCCCTCTTCACTCCAATCTGCCCTCACTACCTCTTCACCGGCTCCGCCCTCACCCCCTCTTCACTACGGATCCGCCCTCACTCCCTCTTCTCTCTGGATCCACCCTCACCCTTTCCTCACTCCGGATCCGCCCTCACTCCCCCTTCACTCCGGAACCCCCTCTCTCCCTCTTCACTCAGGAACCCTCTCACTCCCTCTTCACTCTGGATCCGCCCTCACTCCCTCTTCACTCCGGAACCCCCTCACTTCCTCTTCACTCCGGATACGCCCTTGCTCCCTCGTCACTCCGGATCCCAACTCACTTCTTCTTCACTCCGGATCGCCCTTCACTCCCTCTTCACTCACGATCCCCCCTCACCCCCTCTTCACACAGGATCCCCCCACAACCCCTCTTCACTCCAGATCCCCTTTCACCCCCTCTTCACTCCAGAAAGCGCCTCACCCCTCTTCACTCCGGATCCCCTCTCACTGCCTCTTCACTCCAGAATCCGCCTCACCCCCTCTTCACTCCAGAATCCCCCTCACCCCCTCTTCACTCCAGATCCTCCCTCACCTCCTCTTGACTCCGGATCCGCCCTCACTCCCTCTTCACTCCGGATCAGCCCTCACTCCCTCTTCACTCCGGATCCACCCTCACCCCCTCTTCACTCCGAATCCGCCCTCACTCCCTCTTCACTCCGGATCCGCCCTCACTCCCTCTTCACTCCGGATCCACCCTCACTCCCTCTTCACTCCGGATCAGCCATCACTGCCTCTTCACTCCGGATCCGCCCTCACTCTCTCTTAAATCCGGATCCGCCCTCATTCCCTCTTCACTCCGGATCCGCCCTCACCCCCTCTTCACTCAGGATACGCCCTCACCCCCTCTTCACTCCGGATCCGCCCTCACCCCCTCTTCACTCCGGATACGCCCTCACCCCCTCTTCACTCCGGATACGCCCTCACCCCCCTCTTCACTCCGGATCCGCCCTCACCCACTCTTCACTCCGGATCTGCCTTCAACCACTCATCACTCCGGATCCGCCCTCACTGCCTCTTCACTCCGGATCCGCCATCACCCACTCTTCACTCCAGATCCGCCCTCACTCACTCTTCACTCCGGATCCGCCCTCTTCACTCCGGATCCGCCCTCACTCCCTCTTTACTCCGGATCCGCCCTCACTCCCTCTTCACTCCGGATCCGTCCTCACTCTCTCTTCACTCCGGATCCACCCTCACCCCCTCTTCACTCCGGATCCGCCCTCACCCCCTCTTCACTCCTGATCCGCCCTCACTCCCTCTTCACTCCGGATCCGTCCTCACTCTCTCTTCACTCCGGATCCACCCTCACCCCCTCTTCACTCCAGATCAGCCCTCACTCCCTCTTCACTCCGGATCCGCCCTCACTCCCTCTTCACTCCAGATCCGCCCTCACTCCCTCTTCACTCCGGATCCGCCCTCACCCCCTCTTCACTCCGGACCCGCCCTCACGCCCTCTTCACTCCAGATCCTCCCTCACCTCCTCTTGACTTCGGATCCGCCCTCACTCCCTCTTCACTCCGGATCAGCCCTCACTCCCTCTTCACTCCGGATCCACCCTCACCCCCTCTTCACTCCGAATCCGCCCTCACTCCCTCTTCACTCCGGATCCGCCCTCACTCCCTCTTCACTCCGGATCCGCCCTCACTCCCTCTTCACTCCGGATCAGCCATCACTGCCTCTTCACTCCGGATCCGCCCTCACTCTCTCTTAAATCCGGATCCGCCCTCATTCCCTCTTCACTCCGGATCCGCCCTCACCCCCTCTTCACTCAGGATACGCCCTCACCCCCTCTTCACTCCGGATCCGCCCTCACCCCCTCTTCACTCCGGATACGCCCTCACCCCCTCTTCACTCCGGATACGCCCTCACCCCCTCTTCACTCCGGATCCGCCCTCACCCACTCTTCACTCCGGATCTGCCTTCAACCACTCTTCACTCCGGTTCCGCCCTCACTCCCTCTTCACTCCGGATCCGCCCTCACTCCCTCTTCACTCCGGATCAGCCATCACTGCCTCTTCACTCCGGATCCGCCCTCACTCTCTCTTAAATCCGGATCCGCCCTCATTCCCTCTTCACTCCGGATCCGCCCTCACCCCCTCTTCACTCCGGATCCGCCCTCACACCCTCTTCACTCCGGATCCGCCCTCACCCCCTCTTCACTCCGGATCCGCCCTCACCCCCTCTTCACTCCGGATACGCCCTAACCCACTCTTCACTCCAGATCTGCCTCCACCCACTCTTCACTCCAGATCCGCCCTCACTGCCTCTTCACTCCAGATCCGCCATTACCCACTCTTCACTCCGGATCCGCCCTCACTCACTCTTCACTCCGGATCTGCCCTCTTCACTCCGGATCCGCCCTCACTCCCTCTTCACTCCGGAACCGTCCTCACTCCCTCTTCACTCCGGATCCGCCCTCACTCCCTCTTCACTCCGGATCTGCCCTCTTCACTCCGGATCTTCCCTCACCCCCTCTTCACTCCAGAATCCCCCTCACCCACTATTCACTCCAGATCCTCCCTCAGCTCCTCTTGACTCCAGATCCGCCTTCACTCCCTCTTCACTCCGGATCAGCCCTCACTCCCTCTTCACTCCGGATCCACCCTCACCCCCTCTTCACTCCGGATCCGCCCTCACTCCCTCTTCACTCCGGATCCGCCCTCACTCCCTCTTCACTCCGGATCCGCCCTCACTCCCTCTTCACTCCGGATCAGCCATCACTGCCTCTTCACTCCGGATCCGCCCTCACTCTCTCTTAAATCCGGATCCGCCCTCATTCCCTCTTCACTCCGGATCCGCCCTCACCCCCTCTTAACTCCGGATCCGCCCTCACCCCCTCTTCACACCGGATCCGCCCTCACCCCCTCTTCACTCCGGATCCGCCCTCACCCCCTCTTCACTCCGGATACGCCCTAACCCACTCTTCACTCCAGATCTGCCTCCACCCACTCTTCACTCCAGATCCGCCCTCACTGCCTCTTCACTCCGGATCCGCCATTACCCACTCTTCACTCCGGATCCGCCCTCACTCACTCTTCACTCCGGATCTGCCCTCTTCACTCCGGATCCGCCCTCACTCCCTCTTTACTCCGGATCCGCCTCACTCCCTCTTCACTCCGGAACCGTCCTCACTCCCTCTTCACTCCGGATCCGCCCTCACTCCCTCTTCACTCCGGATCTGCCCTCTTCACTCCGGATCCGCCCTCACTCCCTCTTTACTCCAGATCCGCCCTCACTCCCTCTTCACTCCGGATCCGTCCTCACTCTCTCTTCACTCTGGATCCGCCCTCACTCCCTCTTCACTCCAGATCCGCCCTCATTCCCTCTTCACTCCGGATCCGCCCTCACCCCCTCTTCACTCCGGAGCCGCCCTCACGCCCTCTTCACTCCAGATTCGCCCTCACCCCCTCTTCACTCCAGATCTATCCACACTCACTCTTCACTACGGATCCGCCCTCACTCCCTGTTCACTCCGGATCCGCCCTCACTCCCTCTTCACTCCAATCTGCCCTCACTACCTCTTCACCGGCTCCGCCCTCACCCCCTCTTCACTACGGATCCGCCCTCACTCCCTCTTCTCTCTGGATCCACCCTCACCCTTTCCTCACTCCGGATCCGCCCTCACTCCCCCTTCACTCCGGAACCCCCTCTCTCCCTCTTCACTCAGGAACCCTCTCACTCCCTCTTCACTCTGGATCCGCCCTCACTCCCTCTTCACTCCGGAACCCCCTCACTTCCTCTTCACTCCGGATACGCCCTTGCTCCCTCTTCACTCCGGATCCCAACTCACTTCTTCTTCACTCCGGATCGCCCTTCACTCCCTCTTCACTCACGATCCCCCCTCACCCCCTCTTCACACAGGATCCCCCCACAACACCTCTTCACTCCAGATCCCCTTTCACCCCCTCTTCACTCCAGAAACCGCCTCACCCCTCTTCACTCCGGATCCCCTCTCACTGCCTCTTCACTCCAGAATCCGCCTCACCCCCTCTTCACTCCAGAATCCCCCTCACCCCCTCTTCACTCCAGATCCTCCCTCACCTCCTCTTGACTCCGGATCCGCCCTCACTCCCTCTTCACTCCGGATCAGCCCTCACTCCCTCTTCACTCCGGATCCACCCTCACCCCCTCTTCACTCCGAATCCGCCCTCACTCCCTCTTCACTCCGGATCCGCCCTCACTCCCTCTTCACTCCGGATCCACCCTCACTCCCTCTTCACTCCGGATCAGCCATCACTGCCTCTTCACTCCGGATCCGCCCTCACTCTCTCTTAAATCCGGATCCGCCCTCATTCCCTCTTCACTCCGGATCCGCCCTCACCCCCTCTTCACTCAGGATACGCCCTCACCCCCTCTTCACTCCGGATCCGCCCTCACCCCCTCTTCACTCCGGATACGCCCTCACCCCCTCTTCACTCCGGATACGCCCTCACCCCCCTCTTCACTCCGGATCCGCCCTCACCCACTCTTCACTCCGGATCTGCCTTCAACCACTCATCACTCCGGATCCGCCCTCACTGCCTCTTCACTCCGGATCCGCCATCACCCACTCTTCACTCCAGATCCGCCCTCACTCACTCTTCACTCCGGATCCGCCCTCTTCACTCCGGATCCGCCCTCACTCCCTCTTCACTCCGGATCCACCCTCACCCCCTCTTCACTCCGAATCCGCCCTCACTCCCTCTTCACTCCGGATCCGCCCTCACTCCCTCTTCACTCCGGATCCACCCTCACTCCCTCTTCACTCCGGATCAGCCATCACTGCCTCTTCACTCCGGATCCGCCCTCACTCTCTCTTAAATCCGGATCCGCCCTCATTCCCTCTTCACTCCGGATCCGCCCTCACCCCCTCTTCACTCAGGATACGCCCTCACCCCCTCTTCACTCCGGATCCGCCCTCACCCCCTCTTCACTCCGGATACGCCCTCACCCCCTCTTCACTCCGGATACGCCCTCACCCCCTCTTCACTCCGGATCCGCCCTCACCCACTCTTCACTCCGGATCTGCCTTCAACCACTCATCACTCCGGATCCGCCCTCACTGCCTCTTCACTCCGGATCCGCCATCACCCACTCTTCACTCCAGATCCGCCCTCACTCACTCTTCACTCCGGATCCGCCCTCTTCACTCCGGATCCGCCCTCACTCCCTCTTTACTCCGGATCCGCCCTCACTCCCTCTTCACTCCGGATCCGTCCTCACTCTCTCTTCACTCCGGATCCACCCTCACCCCCTCTTCACTCCGGATCCGCCCTCACCCCCTCTTCACTCCTGATCCGCCCTCACTCCCTCTTCACTCCGGATCCGTCCTCACTCTCTCTTCACTCCGGATCCACCCTCACCCCCTCTTCACTCCAGATCAGCCCTCACTCCCTCTTCACTCCGGATCCGCCCTCACTCCCTCTTCACTCCAGATCCGCCCTCACTCCCTCTTCACTCCGGATCCGCCCTCACCCCCTCTTCACTCCGGACCCGCCCTCACGCCCTCTTCACTCCAGATCCTCCCTCACCTCCTCTTGACTCCGGATCCGCCCTCACTCCCTCTTCACTCCGGATCAGCCCTCACTCCCTCTTCACTCCGGATCCACCCTCACCCCCTCTTCACTCCGAATCCGCCCTCACTCCCTCTTCACTCCGGATCCGCCCTCACTCCCTCTTCACTCCGGATCCGCCCTCACTCCCTCTTCACTCCGGATCAGCCATCACTGCCTCTTCACTCCGGATCCGCCCTCACTCTCTCTTAAATCCGGATCCGCCCTCATTCCCTCTTCACTCCGGATCCGCCCTCACCCCCTCTTCACTCAGGATACGCCCTCACCCCCTCTTCACTCCGGATCCGCCCTCACCCCCTCTTCACTCCGGATACGCCCTCACCCCCTCTTCACTCCGGATACGCCCTCACCCCCTCTTCACTCCGGATCCGCCCTCACCCACTCTTCACTCCGGATCTGCCTTCAACCACTCTTCACTCCGGTTCCGCCCTCACTGCCTCTTCACTCCGGATCCGCCATCACCCACTCTTTACTCCAGATCCGCCCTCACTCACTCTTCACTCCGGATCTGCCCTCTTCACTCCGGATCCGCCCTCACTCCCTCTTTACTCCGGATCCGCCCTCACTCCCTCTTCACTCCGGATCCGTCCTCACTCTCTCTTCACTCCGGATCCACCCTCACCCCCTCTTCACTCCGGATCCGCCCTCACCCCCTCTTCACTCCTGATCCGCCCTCACTCCCTCTTCACTCCGGATCCGTCCTCACTCTCTCTTCACTCCGGATCCACCCTCACCCCCTCTTCACTCCAGATCAGCCCTCACTCCCTCTTCACTCCGGATCCGCCCTCACTCCCTCTTCACTCCAGATCCGCCCTCACTCCCTCTTCACTCCGGATCCGCCCTCACCCCCTCTTCACTCCGGACCCGCCCTCACGCCCTCTTCACTCCAGATTCGCCCTCACCCCCTCTTCACTCCAGATCTATCCACACTCACTCTTCACTACGGATCCGCCCTCACTCCCTGTTCACTCCAGATCCGCCCTCACTCCCTCTTCACTCCAATCTGCCCTCACTACCTCTTCACCAGCTCCGCCCTCACCCCCTCTTCACTACGGATCCGCCCTCACTCTCTCTTAAATCCGGATCCGCCCTCATTCCCTCTTCACTCCGGATCCGCCCTCACCCCCTCTTAACTCCGGATCCGCCCTCACCCCCTCTTCACACCGGATCCGCCCTCACCCCCTCTTCACTCCGGATACGCCCTAACCCACTCTTCACTCCAGATCTGCCTCCACCCACTCTTCACTCCAGATCCGCCCTCACTGCCTCTTCACTCCGGATCCGCCATTACCCACTCTTCACTCCGGATCCGCCCTCACTCACTCTTCACTCCGGATCTGCCCTCTTCACTCCGGATCCGCCCTCACTCCCTCTTTACTCCGGATCCGCCTCACTCCCTCTTCACTCCGGAACCGTCCTCACTCCCTCTTCACTCCGGATCCGCCCTCACTCCCTCTTCACTCCGGATCTGCCCTCTTCACTCCGGATCCGCCCTCACTCCCTCTTTACTCCAGATCCGCCCTCACTCCCTCTTCACTCCGGATCCGTCCTCACTCTCTCTTCACTCTGGATCCGCCCTCACTCCCTCTTCACTCCAGATCCGCCCTCATTCCCTCTTCACTCCGGATCCGCCCTCACCCCCTCTTCACTCCGGAGCCGCCCTCACGCCCTCTTCACTCCAGATTCGCCCTCACCCCCTCTTCACTCCAGATCTATCCACACTCACTCTTCACTACGGATCCGCCCTCACTCCCTGTTCACTCCGGATCCGCCCTCACTCCCTCTTCACTCCAATCTGCCCTCACTACCTCTTCACCGGCTCCGCCCTCACCCCCCTCTTCACTACGGATCCGCCCTCACTCCCTCTTCTCTCTGGATCCACCCTCACCCTTTCCTCACTCCGGATCCGCCCTCACTCCCCCTTCACTCCGGAACCCCCTCTCTCCCTCTTCACTCAGGAACCCTCTCACTCCCTCTTCACTCTGGATCCGCCCTCACTCCCTCTTCACTCCGGAACCCCCTCACTTCCTCTTCACTCCGGATACGCCCTTGCTCCCTCTTCACTCCGGATCCCAACTCACTTCTTCTTCACTCCGGATCGCCCTTCACTCCCTCTTCACTCACGATCCCCCCTCACCCCCTCTTCACACAGGATCCCCCCACAACACCTCTTCACTCCAGATCCCCTTTCACCCCCTCTTCACTCCAGAAACCGCCTCACCCCTCTTCACTCCGGATCCCCTCTCACTGCCTCTTCACTCCAGAATCCGCCTCACCCCCTCTTCACTCCAGAATCCCCCTCACCCCCTCTTCACTCCAGATCCTCCCTCACCTCCTCTTGACTCCGGATCCGCCCTCACTCCCTCTTCACTCCGGATCAGCCCTCACTCCCTCTTCACTCCGGATCCACCCTCACCCCCTCTTCACTCCGAATCCGCCCTCACTCCCTCTTCACTCCGGATCCGCCCTCACTCCCTCTTCACTCCGGATCCACCCTCACTCCCTCTTCACTCCGGATCAGCCATCACTGCCTCTTCACTCCGGATCCGCCCTCACTCTCTCTTAAATCCGGATCCGCCCTCATTCCCTCTTCACTCCGGATCCGCCCTCACCCCCTCTTCACTCAGGATACGCCCTCACCCCCTCTTCACTCCGGATCCGCCCTCACCCCCTCTTCACTCCGGATACGCCCTCACCCCCTCTTCACTCCGGATACGCCCTCACCCCCCTCTTCACTCCGGATCCGCCCTCACCCACTCTTCACTCCGGATCTGCCTTCAACCACTCATCACTCCGGATCCGCCCTCACTGCCTCTTCACTCCGGATCCGCCATCACCCACTCTTCACTCCAGATCCGCCCTCACTCACTCTTCACTCCGGATCCGCCCTCTTCACTCCGGATCCGCCCTCACTCCGTCTTTACTCCAGATCCGCCCTCACTCCCTCTTCACTCCGGATCCGTCCTCACTCTCTCTTCACTCCGGATCCACCCTCACCCCCTCTTCACTCCGGATCCGCCCTCACCCCCTCTTCACTCCTGATCCGCCCTCACTCCCTCTTCACTCCGGATCCGTCCTCACTCTCTCTTCACTCCGGGTCCACCCTCACCCCCTCTTCACTCCAGATCAGCCCTCACTCCCTCTTCACTCCGGATCCGCCCTCACTCCCTCTTCACTCCAGATCCGCCCTCACTCCCTCTTCACTCCGGATCCGCCCTCACCCCCTCTTCACTCCGGACCCGCCCTCACGCCCTCTTCACTCCAGATCCTCCCTCACCTCCTCTTGACTCCGGATCCGCCCTCACTCCCTCTTCACTCCGGATCAGCCCTCACTCCCTCTTCACTCCGGATCCACCCTCACCACCTCTTCACTCCGAATCCGCCCTCACTCCCTCTTCACTCCGGATCCGCCCTCACTCCCTCTTCACTCCGGATCCGCCCTCACTCCCTCTTCACTCCGGATCAGCCATCACTGCCTCTTCACTCCGGATCCGCCCTCACTCTCTCTTAAATCCGGATCCGCCCTCATTCCCTCTTCACTCCGGATCCGCCCTCACCCCCTCTTCACTCCGGATCCGCCCTCACCCCCTCTTCACTCCGGATACGCCCTCACCCCCTCTTCACTCCGGATACGCCCTCACCCCCTCTTCACTCCGGATACGCCCTCACCCCCTCTTCACTCCGGATCCGCCCTCACCCACTCTTCACTCCGGATCTGCCTTCAACCACTCTTCACTCCGGATCCGCCCTCACTGCCTCTTCACTCCGGATCCGCCATCACCCACTCTTTACTCCAGATCCGCCCTCACTCACTCTTCACTCCGGATCTGCCCTCTTCACTCCGGATCCGCCCTCACTCCCTCTTTACTCCGGATCCGCCCTCACTCCCTCTTCACTCCGGATCCGTCCTCACTCTCTCTTCACTCCGGATGCACCCTCACCCCCTCTTCACTCCGGATCCGCCCTCACCCCCTCTTCACTCCTGATCCGCCCTCACTACCTCTTCACTCCGGATCCGTCCTCACTCTCTCTTCACTCCGGATCCACCCTCACCCCCTCTTCACTCCAGATCAGCCCTCACTCCCTCTTCACTCCGGATCCGCCCTCACTCCCTCTTCACTCCAGATCCGCCCTCACTCCCTCTTCACTCCGGATCCGCCCTCACCCCCTCTTCACTCCGGACCCGCCCTCACGCCCTCTTCACTCCAGATTCGCCCTCACCCCCTCTTCACTCCAGATCTATCCACACTCACTCTTCACTCCGGATCCGCCCTCACTCCCTCTTCACTCCAATCTGCCCTCACTACCTCTTCACCGGCTCCGCCCTCACCCCCTCTTCACTACGGATCCGCCCTCACTCCCTCTTCACTCCGGATCCACCCTCACCCTTTCCTCACTCCGGATCCGCCCTCACTCCCCCTTCACTCCGGAACCCCCACTCTCCCTCTTCACTCAGGAACCCTCTCACTCCCTCTTCACTCTGGATCCGCCCTCACTCCCTCTTCACTCCGGAACCCCCTCACTTCCTCTTCACTCCGGATACGCCCTTGCTCCCTCTTCACTCCGGATCCCAACTCACTTCTTCTTCACTCCGGATCGCCCTTCACTCCCTCTTCACTCACGATCCCCCCCTCACCCCCTCTTCACACAGGATCCCCCCACAACCCCTCTTCACTCCAGATCCCCTTTCACCCCCTCTTCACTCCAGAAACCGCCTCACCCCTCTTCACTCCGGATCCCCTCTCACTGCCTCTTCACTCCAGAATCTGCCTCACCCCCTCTTCACTCCAGAATCCCCCTCACCCCCTCTTCACCCCAGATCCTCCCTCACCTCCTCTTGACTCCGGATCCGCCCTCACTGCCTCTTCACTCCGGATCAGCCCTCACTCCCTCTTCATTCCGGATCCACCCTCACCCCCTCTTCACTCCGAATCCACCCTCACTCCCTCTTCACCCCGGATCCGCCCTCACTCCCTCTTCACTCCGGATCCGCCCTCACTCCCTCTTCACTCCGGATCAGCCATCACTGCCTCTTCACTCCGGATCCGCCCTCACCCCCTCTTCACTCAGGATCCGCCCTCACCCCCTCTTCACTCCGGATCCGCCCTCACCCCCTCTTCACTCCGGATACGCCCTCACCCCCTCTTCACTCCGGATCCGCCCTCACCCACTCTTCACTCCGGATCTGCCTTCACCCACTCTTCACTCCGGATCAGCCCTCACTGCCTCTTCACTCCGGATCCGCCATCACCCACTCTTCACTCCAGATCCGCCCTCACTCACTCTTCACTCCGGATCTGCCCTCTTCACTCCAGATCCGCCCTCACTCCCTCTTTACTCCGGATCCGCCCTCACTCCCTCTTCACTCCGGATCCGTCCTCACTCACTCTTCACTCCGGATCCGCCCTCACTCCCTCTTCACTCCGGATCCGCCCTCACTCCCTCCTCACTCCGGATCCGCCCTCATCCCCTCTTCACTCCGGATCCGCCCTCACCGCCTCTTCAATCCGGATCCGCCCCCACTCACTCATCACTCCGGATCCGCCCTCACTCCCTCTTCACTCCGGATCCGCCCTCACTCCCTCTTCACTCCGGATCCCCTCTCATTCCCTCTTCACTCCGGAGCCCCCCTCACTCCCTATTCACTCCGGAGCCCCCCTCACTCCCTCTTCACTCCGGATCCCCCCTCACCCCCTCTTCACTCCGGAATCCGCCTCACTCCCTATTCACTCCGGAGCCCCCCTCACCCCCTCTTCACTCCAGATCCCCTCTCAGCACCTCTTCACTCCGGAACCCCTCTCACCCCCTCTTCACTCCGGAATCCTCCTAACTCTCTCTTCACTCCGGAACCCCTCTCACCTCCTCTTCACTCCGGAACCCCTCTCACCCCCTCCTCACTCCAGAATCCCCCTCACTCCCTCTTCACTCAGGAACCCCCTGACTCCTGCTTCACTCTGGATCCGCCCTCACTCCCTCTTCACTCCGGAACCCCCTCACTTCCTCTTCACACCGGATCCGCCCGCACTCCCTCTTCTCTCTGGATCCCCCCTCACTCCCTCTTCACTCCTGATCACCCCTTCCCCCTCTCCACTCCAGATCCCCTCTCAGCCGCTCTTCACTCCGGAACCCCCTCTCTCCCTCTTCACTCTGGAACCCTCTCACTCCCTCTTCACTCTGGATCCGCGCTCACTCCCTCTTCACTCCGGAACCCCCTCACTTCCTCTTCACTCCGGATCCGCCCTCACTCCCTCTACACTCCGGATCCGCCATCACTCCCTCTTCACTCCGGATCCGCCCTCACTCCCTCTTCACTCCGGATCCGCCCTCACCCCCTCTTCACTCCAGATCTATCCTCACTCACTCTTCACTACGGATCCGCCTTCACTCTGTTCACTCCGGATCTGCTCTCACTCCGTCTTCACTCCGATCCGCCCTCACTCCCTCCTAACCGGCTCCGCCCTCACCCCCTCTTCACTCTGGATCCGCCCTCACTCCCTCTTCACTCCAGAACCCCCTCACTTCCTCTTCACACCGGATCCACCCTCACTCCCTCTTCACTCTGGATCCCCCCTCACTCCCTCTTCACTCCTGATCACCCCTCACCCCCTCTTCACTCCAGATCCCCTCTCAGCACCTCTTCACTCCAGAAACCCCCTCACCCCCTCTTCACTCCGGATCCCCTCTCACTGCCTCTTCACTCCAGAATCCGCCTCACCACATCTTCACTCCGGATCCCCCTTCACCCCCTCTTCAGTACGGATCTTCCCTCACTCCCTCTTCACTCTGGATCACCCCTCAACCCCTCTTCACTCCAGAATCCCCCTCACCCCCTCTTCACTCCAGATCCTCCCTCACCTCCTCTTGACTCCGGATCCGCCCTCACTCCTCTTCACTCCGGATCAGCCCTCACCCCCTCTTCACTCCAGATCCTCCCTCACCTCCTCTTGACCCCAGATCCGCCCTCACTCCCTCTTCACTCCGGATCAGCCCTCACTCCCTCTTCACTCCGGATCCACCCTCACCCCCTCTTCACTCCGGATCCGCCCTCACTCTCCCTTCAATCCGGATCCGCCCTTATTCCCTCTTCACTCCGGATCCGCCCTCACCCCCTCTTCACTCCGGATACGTCCTTACCCCCTCTTCACTCCGGATCCGCCCTCACCCCCCTCTTCACTCCGGATCCGCCCTCACCCAATCTTCACTCCGGATGCGCCCTCACCCACTCTTCACTCCGGATCCGCCCTCACTCACTCTTCACTCCGGATCTGCCCTCTTCACTCTGGATCCGCCCTCACTCCCTCTTTACTCCTGATCCGCCCTCACTCCCTCTTCACTCCGGATCCGTCCTCACTCTCTCTTCACTCCGGATCCACCCTCACCCCCTCTTCACTCCGGACCCGCCCTCACGCCCTCTTCACTCCAGATTCGCCCTCACCCCCTCTTCACTCCAGATCTATCCACACTCACTCTTCACTACGGATCCGCCCTCACTCCCTGTTCACTCCGGATCCGCCCTCACTCCCTCTTCACTCCAATCTGCCCTCACTACCTCTTCACCGGCTCCGCCCTCACCCCCTCTTCACTACGGATCCGCCCTCACTCCCTCTTCACTCCGGATCCACCCTCACCCTTTCCTCACTCCGGATCCGCCCTCACTCCCCCTTCACTCCGGAACCCCGTCTCTCCCTCTTCACTCAGGAACCCTCTCACTCCCTCTTCACTCTGGATCCGCCCTCACTCCCTCTTCACTCCGGAACCCCCTCACTTCCTCTTCACTCCGGATACGCCCTTGCTCCCTCTTCACTCCGGATCCCAACTCACTTCTTCTTAACTCCGGATCGCCCCTCACTCCCTCTTCACTCCAGATCCCCCCTCACCCACTCTTCACACAGGATCCCCCCACAACCCCTCTTCACTCCAGATCCCCTTTCACCCCCTCTTCACTCCAGAAACCCCCTCACACCTCTTCACTCCGGATCCCCTCTCACTGCCTCTTCACTCCAGAATCCGCCTCACCACATCTTCACTCCGGATCCCCCTTCACCCCCTGTTCAGTACGGATCTTCCCTCACCCCCTCTTCACTCCAGAATCCCCCTCACCCCCTCTTCACTCCAGATCCTCCCTCACTCCCTCTTCACTCCGGATCCACCCTCACCCCCTCTTCACTCCGAATCCGCCCTCACTCCCTCTTCACTCCGGATCCGCCCTCACTCCCTCTTCACTCCGGATCCGCCCTCACTCCCTCTTCACTCCGGATCCGCCCTCACCCCCTCTTCACTCAGGATACGCCCTCACCCCCTCTTCACTCCGGATCCGCCCTCACCCCCTCTTCACTCCGGATCCGCCCTCACTCCCTCTTCACTCCGGATCCGCCCTCACTCCCTCTACACTCCGGATCAGCCATCACTGCCTCTTCACTCCGGATCCGCCCTCACTCTCTCTTAAATCCGGATCCGCCCTCATTCCCTCTTCACTCCGGATCCGCCCTCACCCCCTCTTCACTCAGGATACGCCCTCACCCCCTCTTCACTCCGGATCCGCCCTCACCCCCTCTTCACTCCGGATACGCCCTCACCCCCTCTTCACTCCGGATACGCCCTCACCCCCTCTTCACTCCGGATCCGCCCTCACCCACTCTTCACTCCAGATCTGCCTTCAACCACTCTTCACTCCGGATCCGCCCTCAATGCCTCTTCACTCCGGATCCGCCATCACCCACTCTTCACTCCAGATCCGCCCTCACTCCCTCTTCACTCCGGATCCGCCCTCACTCCCTCCTCACTCCGGATCCGCCCTCATCCCCTCTTCACTCCGGATCCGCCCTCACCGCCTCTTCACTCCGGATCCGCCCCCACTCACTCATCACTCCGGATCCGCCCTCACTCCCTCTTCACTCCGGATCCGCCCTCACTCCCTCTTCACTCCGGATCCCCTCTCACTCCCTCTTCACTCCGGAGCCACCCTCACTCCCTCTTCACTCCGGAGCCCCCCCTCACTCCCTCTTCACTCCGGATCCCCCCTCACTCCCTCTTCACTCCGGATCCCCCCTCACCCCCCTCTTCACTCCGGAATCCGCCTCACTCTCTCTTCACTCCGGAACCCCTCTCACCCCCTCTTCACTCCGGAATCCTCCTAACTCTCTCTTCACTCCGGAACCCCTCTCACCTCCTCTTCACTCCGGAACCCCTCTCACCCCCTCTTCACTCTAGAATCCCCCTCACTCCCTCTTCACTCAGGAACCCCCTCACTCCTGCTTCACTCCGAATCCGCCCTCACTCCCTCTTCACTCCGGATCCGCCCTCACTCCCTCTTCACTCCGGATCCGCCCTCACTCCCTCTTCACTCCGGATCCGTCCTCACTCTCTCTTCACTCCGGATCCACCCTCACTCCCTCTTCACTTCGGATCAGCCATCACTGCCTCTTCACTCCGGATCTGCCCTCACTCTCTCTTAAATCCGGATCCGCCCTCATTCCCTCTTCACTCCGGATCCGCCCTCACCCCCTCTTCACTCAGGATACGCCCTCACCTCCTCTTCACTCCGGATCCGCCCTCACCCCCTCTTCACTCCGGATACGCCCTCACCCCCTCTTCACTCCGGATCCGCCCTCACCCACTCTTCACTCCGGATCTGCCTTCACCCACTCTTCACTCCGGATCCGCCCTCACTGCCTCTTCACTCCGGATCCGCCATCACCCACTCTTCACTACAGATCCGCCCTCACTCACTCTTCACTCCGGATCTGCCCTCTTCACTCCGGATCCGCCCTCACTCCCTCTTTACTCCGGATCCGCCCTCACTCCTTCTTCACTCCGGATCCGTCCTCACTCACTCTTCACTCCGGATCCGTCCTCACTCCCTCTTCACTCCGGATCCGCCCTCACTCCCTCCTCACTCCGGATCCGCCCTCATCCCCTCTTCACTCCGGATCCGCCCTCACCGCCTCTTCACTCCGGATCCGCCCCCACTCACTCATCACTCCGGATCCGCCCTCACTCCCTCTTCACTCCGGATCCGCCCTCACTCCCTCTTCACTCCGGATCCCCTCTCACTCCCTCTTCACTCCGGAGCCCCCCTCACTCCCTCTTCACTCCGGAGCCCCCCTCACTCCCTCTTCACTCCGGATCCCCCCTCACCCCCTCTTCACTCCGGAATCCGCCTCACTCTCTCTTCACTCCGGAACCCCTCTCACCCCCTCTTCACTCCGGAATCCTCCTAACTCTCTCTTCACTCCGGAACCCCTCTCACCTCCTCTTCACTCCGGAACCCCTCTCACCCCCTCTTCACTCCAGAATCCCCCTCACTCCCTCTTCACTCAGGAACCCCCTCACTCCTGCTTCACTCTGGATCCGCCCTCACTCCCTCTTCACTCCGGAACCCCCTCACTTCCTCTTCACACCGGATCCGCCCTCACTCCCTCTTCTCTCTGGATCCCCCCTCACTCCCTCTTCACTCCTGATCACCCCTTCCCCCTCTCCACTCCAGATCCCCTCTCAGCCGCTCTTCACTCCAGAAACCCCCTCACCCCCTCTTCACTCTGGAACCCTCTCACTCCCTCTTCACTCCGGATCCGCCCTCACTCTCTCTTAAATCCGGATCCGCCCTCATTCCCTCTTCACTCAGGATCCGCCCTCACCCCCTCTTCACTCCGGATCCGCCCTCACCCCCTCTTCACTCCGGATCCGCCCTCACCCCCTCTTCACTCCGGATGCGCCCTCACCCCCTCTTCACTCCGGATACGCCCTCACCCACTCTTCACTCCAGATCTGCCTCCACCCACTCTTCACTCCGGATCCGCCCTCACTGCCTCTTCACTCCGGATCCGCCATCACCCACTCTTCACTCCGGATCCGCCCTCACTCACTCTTCACTCCGGATCTGCCCTCTTCACTCCGGATCCGCCCTCACTCCCTCTTTACTCCGGATCCGCCCTCACTCCCTCTTCACTCCGGATCCGTCCTCACTCCCTCTTCACTCTGGATCCGCCCTCACTCCCTCCTCACTCCGGATCCGCCCTCATCCCCTCTTCACTCCAGATCCGCCCCCACTCACTCATCACTCCGGATCCGCCCTCACTCCCTCTTCACTCCGGACCCGCCCTCACTCCCTCTTCACTCCGGATCCCCTCTCACTCCCTCTTCACTCCGGAGCCCCCCTCACTCCCTCTTCACTCCGGAGCCCCCCTCACTCCCTCTTCACTCCGGATCCCCCCTCACCCCCTCTTCACTCCGGAATCCGCCTCACTCTCTCTTCACTCCGGAACCCCTCTCACCTCCTCTTCACTCCGGAACCCCTCTCACCCCCCTCTTCACTCCAGAATCCCCCTCACTCCCTCTTCACTCAGGAACCCCCTCACTCCTGCTTCACTCAGGATCCGCCCTCACTCCCTCTTCACTCCAGAACCCCCTCACTTCCTCTTCACACCGGATCCGCCCTCACTCCCTCCTCACTCTGGATCCCCCCTCACTCCCTCTTCACTCCTGATCACCCCTCACCCCCTCTTCACTCCAGATCCCCTCTCAGCACCTCTTCACTCCAGAAACCCCCTCACCCCCTCTTCACTCCGGATCCCCTCTCACTGCCTCTTCACTCCAGAATCCGCCTCACCACATCTTCACTCCGGATACCCCTTCACCCCCTGTTCAGTACGGATCTTCCCTCACTCCCTCTTCACTCCAGATCCCCCTCACTCCCTCTTCACTCCGGATCCCCACTCACTTCCTCTTCACTCTGGATCACCCCTCACCCCCTCTTCACTCCAGAATCCCCCTCACCCCCTCTTCACTCCGGATCAGCCCTCACCCCCTCTTCACTCCAAGATCCTCCCTCACCTCCTCTTGACTCCGGATCCACCCTCACTCCCTCTTCACTCCGGATCAGCCCTCACACCCACTTCACTCCGGATCCACCCTCAACCCCTCTTCACTCCGGATCCGCCCTCACCCCCTCTTCACTCCGGATTCCCCCTCACCCCCTCTTCACTCCGGATCCGCCCTCACCCCCTCTTCACTCCGGATTCCCCCCTCACCCCCCTCTTCACTCTGGAACCGCCCTCATTCCCTCTTCAGCTCTGGATCCGCCCTCACCCCCTCTTCACTGCGGATCCACCCTCACCCCCCTCTTCACTCCGGATTCCCCCCTCACCCCCTCTTCACTCCGGATCCGCCCTCACCCCCTCTTCACTCCGGATCCGCCCTCACTCCCTCTTCACTCCGGATCCCCCCCTCACTCCCTCTTCACTCCGGATCCGCCCTCACTCCCTCTTCACTCCGGATCCGCCCTCACTCCCTCTTCACTCCGGATCCGCCCTCACTCCCTCTTCACTCCGGATCCCCCCTCACTCCTGCTTCACTCCGGATCCCCCCCTCACTCCCTCTTCACTCCGGATCCGCCCTCACTCCCTCTTCACTCGCGGATCCGCCCTCACTCCCTCTTCACTCCGGATCCGCCCCTCACTCCCTCTTCACTCCGGATCCCCCCCTCACCCCCTCTTCACTCCGGATCCGCCCTCACCCCCTCTTCACTCCGGATCCGCCCTCACTCCCTCTTCACTCCGGATCCCCCCTCACCCCCTCTTCACTCCGGATCCGCCCTCACCCCCTCTTCACTCCGGATCCGCCCTCACTCCCTCTTCACTCCGGATCCCCCCCTCACTCCCTCTTCACTCCGGATCCGCCCTCACTCCCTCTTCACTCCGGATCCGCCCTCACTCCCTCTTCACTCCGGATCCGCCCTCACTCCCTCTTCACTCGCGATCCCCCCTCACTCCTGCTTCACTCCGGATCCCCCCCTCACTCCCTCTTCACTCCGGATCCGCCCTCACTCCCTCTTCACTCCGGATCCGCCCTCACTCCCTCTTCACTCCGGATCCGCCCTCACTCCCCTCTTCACTCCGGATCCCCCCCTCACTCACTCTTCACTCCGGATCCCCCCCTCACTCCCTCTTCACTCCGGATCCGCCCTCACTCCCTCTTCACTCCGGATCCCCCCCCTCACTCACTCTTCACTCCGGATCCCCCCCTCACTCCCTCTTCACTCCGGATCCGCCCTCACTCCCTCTTCACTCACCGATCACAGCCAGTGTGAGGAAGGTGAAGGCCCCGCTCAGTGGGAGGAGGTCCGGGCGGGACAGGGTGAGGAGGCGGCGGCCGATGCGGCGGTGGAAGCCCGGGGCCGGGGCCGGGGCCGCTCCGCCCGGCCGATCCCCCGGGCCCGCGCAGCACCGTCTCCAGCAGCCCCAGAGCCAGGCCCGAGGCCGAGTGCGAGAGCAGGAGGAGCGGCCAGGAGAGGCCCAGGCCCGGCGCCCCGAGCAGCAGGCGGTGCAGCGCGGCGGCAGCAGGCTGGAGCAGGCCGTGTAAAGCAGCACTGGGCCCCGCACAGAGCCGAGCCGAGGCCCGAGGATCAGGCCCAGAGCCAGGGCCCCCCGGGACAAGCAGAGCCGGGGCCAGAGGCTCCCAGAGCGGCGGCAGCAGCGGAGAGAGGAGCAGGTGGAACACAGCCGGGGCCAGCGACAGGGAGAGAGCCCAGGGACACGGCCCGGAGCCCGGGGAAACCATCCTGCACAACCGCCGGCAGCAGAGTGTCCCGGCCCGGGGCAGCTTTCACTTTCAGTCCCAGAGAGAGACCCGCCCCTGGCAGAGACAGGTCCATATATACCCCGTAAATACACCCCCTATACCCCCTAAATACACCCCCTATACCCCCTAAATACACACACCTATTCCCCCTAAATACACCCCCTATACCCCTAAATACACCCCTATACCCCCTAAATACACCCCCTATACCCCCTAATACACCCCCTATACCCCCAAAATACACCCCCTATACACCCTAAATACACCCCCTATACACCCTAAATACACACCCTAAATACACCCCCTATACCCCCTAAATACACCCCCTATACCCCCTAAATATACCCCCTAAATACACAATCTAAATACACTCCCCGTAACCCCCTAAATACACCCCCCTATACCCCCTAAATACACACCCCATACCCCCTAAATACACACACCTAAATACACCCCCTATACCCCCGTAAAATACACCCCCCTATACCCCCTAAATACACCCCCTATACCCCCTAAATACACACCCTAAATACACCCCCCTATACCCCCGTAAATACACCCCCTATACCCCCTAAATACACCCCCTATACCCCCTAAAATACACCCCCTATACCCCCTAAATACACCCCCTATACCCCCTAAATACACCCCCTATACCCCCAAAATACACCCCCTATACCCCCTAAATACACACCCTAAATACACCCCCTATACCCCCTAAATACACCCCCTATACCCCCGTAAATACAACCCCCATACCCCCTAAATACACACCCTAAATACACCCCCTATACCCCCTAAATACACCCCCTATACCCCCTAAATACACCCCCTATACCCCCTAAATACACACCCCCATACCCCCTAAATACACACCCTAAATACACCCCCTATACCCCCGTAAATACACCCCCTATACCCCCTAAATACACCCCCTATAACCCCCTAAATACACACCCTAAATACACCCCCTATACCCCCGTAAATACACCCCCTATACCCCCTAAATACACCCCCTATACCCCCGAAATACACCCCCCTATACCCCCGTAAATAAACCCCCTATACCCCCTAAATACACCCCCTATACCCCCTAAATACACCCCCTATACCCCCTAAATACACACCCTATACCCCCTAAATACACACCTTATACCCCCTAAATACTCCCAACCCCCTATACCCCCTAAATACACCCCCTATACCCCCAAAATACACACCCTATACCCCCTAAATACACACCCTATAACCCCTAAATACAAACCCTATACCCACTAAATACACACCCTAAATACACATCCTATACCCCCTAAATACACACCCAAATACACACCCTATACCGCATAAATACACACCCTATACCCCCTAAATACACACCCAATGCCCCCTCTACACACCCTATACCCCCTAAATACACACCCTAAATACACACACTATACCCCCTAAATACACAACCTATACCCCATAAATACACACCGTATACCCCCTAAATACACAACCCATACACCCTAAATACACAACCTATACCCCCTAAATACACACCCAATACCCACTAAATACACACCCCAAATACACACCCTAGACCCGCTAAATACACACCCTATTCCCCCTAAATACACAACCTGTACCCCCTAAATACACACCCTAAATACACACCCTATGACCCCTAAATACACCCCCTATACCCCGTAAATACACACCCTAAATACATGCCCCATACCCCCTAAATACACATCCTATACCCCCTAAATACACACCCTACACACCCTAAATACACACCCTATACACCCTAAATACACCCCCTATACCCCTAAATACAACTACCCCCATACCCCCTAAATACACACCCTATACCCCCTAAATACACACCCTATACCCCCTAAATACACATCCTATACCCCCTAAATACACACCCCATACCCCCTAAATACACACCTATCCCCCTAAATACACTACCCCCATACCCCCTAAATACACATCCTATACACCCTAAATACACACCCGAAATACACCCCTATACCCCCTAAATACACACCCTATACCCCCTAAATACACAACCCAATACCCCCTAAATACTGACCCAATACCCCCTAAATACACACCCTATACCCCCTAAATACACACCCTATAATCCCTAAATACACACCCTATACACCCTAAATACACACCCCCATACCCCCTAAATACACTCCCCATACCCCCTAAACACACACGCAATACCCCCTAAATACACACCCCATACCCCCTAAATACACACCCCCATACCCCCTAAATACACACTCTATACCCCCTAAATACACACCCTATACCCCCTAAATACACACCCATACCCCCTAAATACACACACAATACCCCCTAAATACACACCCTATACCCCCTAAATACACACCCTATACCCCCTAAATACACACCCCTATACCCCCTAAATACACACCCTAATTCCCCTAAATACACACACTATACCCCCGAAATAAAAACCCCATACCCCTAAATACACACCCTAAATACACATCCTATACCCCCCTAAATACACATCCTGCACACCCTAAATACACATCCTATACCCCCTAAATACACACCCTAAATACACACCCTATACCCCCTAAATACACACCCTATACCCCCTAAATACTCACCCTATACCCCCTAAATACACACCCCATACCCCCTAAATACGCACCCAATACACCCTAAATACACACCCTATACCCCCTAAATACACATCCTATACACCCTAAATACACCCCTATACCCCCTAAATACACACCCTATACCCCCTAAATACACACCCTAAATACACATCCTATACCACCTAAATACACACCCTATACCCCCTAAATACACAACCCTAAATACAACACCCCTATACCGCCTAAATACACACACTCTACCCCCTAAATACACACCCTATACCCCCAAAATGCAGACCCCATACCCGCTAAATACACACCCTATACCCCGTAAATACAAACCCCACTCCCCCTAAATACACAGCCTAAATACACACCCTATACCCCCTAAATACAACACCCTAAACCCCTAAATACACACCCTATAACCCCTCAATACACACCCTATTCCCCCTAAATACACACCCTATACCCCCTAAATACACACACTATACCCCCTAAATACACACCCCATACCCGATAAATACACACCCGGTACAACCCTTAATACACACCCTATAGCCCCTAAATACACACCCTATAACCCACTAAATACACACCCTATACCACCTAAATACACACATTATACTCCCTAAATACACACCCCCATACCCCCTAAATACACACCCTAAATACACACCCTATACCCCCTAAATACACAACCTATACCCCCTAAATACACACCTTATACCCTCTAAATACACACCCCATACACCCTAAATACACAACCTATACCCCCTAAATACACACCCAATACCACCTAAATACACACCCTAAATACAACACCCTGTAACCCCTAAATACACACCCTAAATACACACCCTATACCCCCTAAATAAACACCCTATACCCCCTAAATACACACCCTACACCCCTAAATACACACCCTATACCCCCTAAATACACACCCTATACCCCCTAAATACACACCGTATATCCCTAAATACACACCCTATAACCATAAATACACACCCTATACCCCCTAAATACACACCCTATACACCCTAATACACACCCTATACCCCCTAAATACACACCCTATACACACAAAATACACACCCTATGCACCCGAAATACACACACTATACCCCCTAAATACTCACCCTATACCCCCTAAATACACACCCTATACCCCCGAAATACTCACCCTATACCCCCCAAATACACAACCGATACACCCTAAATACACACCCCATACCCCCTAAATACACACCCTATACCCCCTAAATACAAACCCTATACCCCCTAAATACACACCCTATACCCCCTAAATACACAACACCATACCCCCTAAATACACACCCTATACCCCCTAAATACACACCATATACCCCCTAAATACACACCCTTTTCCCCCTAAATACACACCCTATAGCCCCTAAATACAAACCCTATACCCCTAAATACACACCCAGACCCCTATATACACACCCTATACACCCTAAATACACACCCTAAATACACCCGCTATACCCCCTAAATACACAACCCTAAATACACCCCCATACCCCCTAAATACACACCCTATACCCCCTAGATACACACCCTATAACTCCTAAATACACATCCTATACCCCCTCAATACACACCCCATACCCCCTAAATACACACCCTATACCCCCTAAATACACACACCATACCCCCTAAATACACACCCTTTACACCCTAAATACACACCCTATACCCCCTAAATACACATCCTATACACCCTAAATACACACCCTAAATACACCCTCCCTATACCCCCTAAATACACACCCTTTACCCCCTAAATGCACACCCTATACCGCCCTAAATACACACCCTATACCCACTAAATACACACCCTATACCCCCTAAATACACACCCTTTAGCCCCTAAATACACACCCTATACTCCCGAAATACACACCCTAAATACACACCCCATACCCCCTAAATACACACCCCATACCCCCTCAATACACACCCTATACCCCCTAAATACACACCCCATACCCCCTAAATACACACCCCATACCGCCTAAATACACACCCTATACCCCCTAAATACACATCCTATACCCCCTAAATACACACCCCACACCCCCTAAATACACGCAACATAACCCGTAAGTACACACCCTATACCCACTAAATACAGAACCTATACCCCCTAAATACACAACCTACAGCCCCTAAATACACCCCCCTATACCCCCTAAATACACACCCTATACCCCCTAAATACACACCTTATACCCCCTAAATACACACCCTATACCCCCTAAATACACACCCTATACCCCCTAAATACACACCCTATTCCCCTAAATACACACACTATACCCCCGAAATAAACACCCCATACCCCGTAAATACACACCCTAATACACACCCTATACCCCCTAAATACACACCCTATACCCACTAAATACACACCCTAAATACACATCCTATACCCCCTAAATACACACCCTAAATACACCCCCATACCCCCTAAATACACACCCTATACCCCTTAGATACACACCCTATAACTCCTAAATACACATCCTATACCCCCTCAATACACACCCCATACCCCCTAAATACACACCCTATACCCCCTAAATACACACACCATACCCCCTAAATACACACCCTTTACACCCTAAATACACACCCTATACCCCCGAAATACACATCCTATACACCCTAAATACACACCCTAAATACACCCCCTATACCCCCTAAATACACACCCTTTACCCCCTAAATGCACACCCTATACCCCCTAAATACACACCCTATACCCACTAAATACACACCCTATACCCCCTAAATACACACCCTTTAGCCCCTAAATACACAGCCTATACTCCCGAAATACACACCCTACACGCCCTAAATACACACCCCCATACCCCCTAAATACACACCCCATACCCCCCTCAATACACACCCTATACCCCCTAAATACACACCCCATACCCCCCTAAATACACACCCCCATACCCCCTAAATACACACCCTATACCCCCTAAATACACATCCTATACCCCCTAAATACACACCCCACACCCCCTAAATACACGCAACATAACCCGTAAGTACACACCCTATACCCACTAAAATACAGAACCTATACCCCCTAAATACACACCCTACAGCCCCTAAATACACCCCCTATACCCCCTAAATACACACCCTATACCCCCTAAATACACACCTTATACCCCCTAAATACACACCCTATACCCCCTAAATACACACCCTATACCCCCTAAATACACACCCTATTCCCCTAAATACACACACTATATCCCCGAAATAAACACCCCATACCCCGTAAATACACACCCTAAATACACACCCTATACCCCCTAAATACACACCCTATACCCACTAAATACACACCCTAAATACACATCCTATACCCCCTAAATACACACCCTAAATACACACCCTATACCGCCTAAATACACACCTTATACCCCCTAAATACACACCCAATACCCCCTAAATACACAGCCTAAATACAAACCCTATACCCCCTAAATACACACCCTATTCCCCCTAAATACACAACCTGTACCCCCC